>JAAGEH010000045.1:20286393-20425412 GCA_011751065.1 Lasiurus cinereus | reverse complement strand
AGGAGGAGGAGGAGGAGGAGGAGGAGGAGGAGGAGGAGGAGGAGGAGAAACGTCAGAATATTTATTTGAAGAAACAATGGCTGTAACTTTTCTGACCTTGGAAAAGAGACAGACATTTAGGTCCAGGAAGCACAAAAAGTTCCAAATAAGATGAACTCAAAAAGACTCACACCAAGACATATTGTAATTAAAATGGCTAAGCTAAAGTTAAAGAAACAATCTTCAAGGCAGCACAAAGAAAACAAGTTACATACAAGGTAAATCCCATAAGGTTAATAGCTGATTTTTTTTAGCAACACTTGTAAAGGCCAAAAGGGAATGGTGGGATGTCTTTAAAGTGCAGAAAGAAAAAAATCTACAAACTAAAATAACTTACCTGACAAGATTATCATTTAGAATTGAAGGAGAGATATAGCGTTTTTCAGACAAGCAAAACCTAAAAAGAGATTATCACCATTACACTAGCTTTACAAGAAATGTTAAAGGGTCTTCTTTACGCAGAAAAAAAGGCTATAACCAGAAATAAAATATAACTTATTTATGTAAAAATCTCACATAAAAAAGCAAATCTATAATAATAACAGCAAAATATGCTAATTAGACTGGAGGTCATTCTGGATGTGATTCTGAACAAGGCCAGAGCCGGAGGGAAGCCCGGGTCCTGGGTGCCTGAGGCAAGCTGGTGCCTGCAGCCAGGGGAAGGAAGGCCTACCTTTGCACAAATTTCATGCATCAGACCCCTAGTATTTAATAAACAGCAAATCAAACAATTAAAAACCTACTATGAAGGTAAAATACAAAAGTCCCAAGCTTAACTCAAAATACAATAAGTAGTTAGGAGAGACACAAAACAAAGATATCAAAAATATGGCATCAAAAATATAAAGCATGGAGTGGGGAATAAAAATGTAGCTCCTTTAGAACATATTTGAACTTAAATAGCTATCAGCTTAAACAGATTGCTATAGATAAAGAATGATATACATAAGCCTCACAGTAACCACAAACCCAAAACCTACAAAAGATACAAAGGTATAAAGAGAAAGGAAACCAAACAAAATACTAAAGCAAACCACAAGAGAAGAGATCAAAAAAAAGAGGAAAGGAATAGAAAAGAAGGTTTTGATTAAATGGGTAGAAAAAAACCCTAAAGAATAATATTTCCTGACACATAAAAATTGAATTAAATTAAAATTTAAGCATCCATTAAAAAAGTGTTATTAGAATTCAACCATGCTCATTCATTTACATATTGTCTCTTGTGAATGCTTTTGTGTTACAACAGCAGAGTTGAGTAGTTGGGCAGAAATTATACAGCCTACAAAACTTGTAATATTTTGTATCTGGCCCTTTAAAAAAATCTGGCTCACTGCCCCCCTCCCTCCTCCCCACTTCCTGGCCTGGCCTTAAGCTATCCCAGAAAGAAAGGAACACTGGCATGCTAACAAGATCATAGCCAAGATTCAACTAAGCAGAGGATAAGCTGGGATTTATCTCATGACTGTAGAGTAATCTTCTGCTTCAAGACAAGAGAGACGAAAAGAAGACCAGTTCTTTACCAACTAAGAAACTGCACTCAAGGAATTCTCATCATAAGATTTTTTTCCCCAACTGTCTTATAGTGGTAGTTTGATCCTAATTATACTAAGTGCAGACTTATTTTAGTTATCCCATTATAATATTATATAGGCCACAGGTCAGAAATTCAATCCATTGAGACCAAATCCAAGCCCACCCCATATCCCAGGCAGTTGATGACTTGTTAAATGTTGCCAGGTTCACTCCTCTTCTGAGAGAGTGGTTTGGAGAACTCCTCCTACCCGAGGAACTGCCATGTTGGGTATCATTTGGTAACATTCATCAACTCACCTCCCACTCTGTTCCAGACATTGCTCTCAGCTCTGAGGAGACAGGGATGTGCAGGGAAGCAATGTCCTTGGTCTTGTGGAAATTAAAATGCAATGGAGGAGACAAACAATAGACAAATGAATAAATAAGGAAATGCTGAAAAGTGCTACAAAAACACTAAGTATCAAATACTGTATGATGCACTTAAATGGGTACATAGTCAAATTCATAGAGACAACAACAAAAAAAAGAATGGTGATTTCCAGGGCCAGGAGGCACAGAGAAGGGGCAACAGGGAGTTATTATGTAACAGACACATAGAGTTTTAGTTTTGCAAAATGAAAAGAATTCTGGAGGTGGGTGGTGGTTATGGTTGCACAACAATACAAGTGTATACTTAAAATAATTAAGATGATAAATCATATACTATACGTATTTTACCAGAATTTTTACTGGGGAGACCAGTAGAGTTAAAGAGATAGTCCTAAAAACTTCCATAGAGGGGTGGGAAAAAAGCAGTTCACCTACAATCAACAACAAACGAGCATTCAATTTCTTACCAGGAATGCTGAATATTAGAAAAAAAAATAAAGAAAAATGTATTCAAAATTCTGTGCTGACATTATTTTCAACTTAGACTCCTATGCTCAACCATATTCTTAACGAACCATGAGGGTGAAGAAAAGTCATTTTCAGACCCACACACACACACACACACACACACACAAGGGATTGTGATGGTGATTGGCTGACTGCTGTTAATGTACTTTCATTTTTAAAAAAATATATTTTGAGTAGTTAATTAATTCCCGTGGTTTAAAATCAGACTAAATAAAAAGATAAATGGTAAAGCTCCCCCTCCAGTGCTCATGTCCATATTCTCAGATTGGTCTCACTGTTCCTTCTCAGAAGTAACCACTGTTATTGGATTCTCATGTAACTTCCAGAATATCACTAGGCATATATAAGTGAATTTGAATATAGATTCTTTCTCTTCCCTTCCTTTAAATGGTTGGTTTAAATGGGCTGGTTAGGTAAGGTCTGAGTAGCAGGAAGATTGAGCCATGTGTGAAGATTTAGGAGAAGAACAGTCCATGGAGAAGAAAAAGATACAGTGAATCCATAGCAGAAACTGATGCCATGCATTTAAGGATCAGAAGGAAGGTCAAAGTGATAGATAAAGAGTGAATGAAGGAGTGTATGACAGGAGAAAAAGCAGAAAGGGAGAAAGAGGCCAGTGACTCCACCTAGAATAAGAGCTGTCCAACCTTGTCTTCACTGATAAACTGCCTAGTATGATAGCTATCCCTGCCCATCCCTATACAGACCATTATGATAGTTTAACCTTAAAAAAGGGGTCCCTTGGACACTAGTTTGTTCCAGGAAATAGTAAGCCACAGAACACCTTCACCCCTAACACCCACACTTCTTCCTCTTTTGAAATGTCCTCAAAGAGTTCACTTGCCCCCCGGAAGCCAACCAAGGAATATGGCTGAAATCCAAACAGAAAGGGTCTTCCACTTCCAAAACTCCACCTTACTAAAATGCTTGCCAGTCAGAGACCTTTTACTCTCTAAATTTATTCTCCTTCTTACCACCTTAGAACTCCTGCTGAAATTAAGCTGATGACAAATGGGTGCCCTTGCCCAGTATCTGAATAAACAACCTTTGCTCATTTTGTCTCTAACACAGTTTTGCCTTTGACACTGTAAAACTGCTATACCTTTGGCCTAAGTGTAGGGCCCTAACTTACCCCAGTTCCTAAGATGGAGAGGGAATAGGGGAGAGAAAAATTAAAGATGCTTTTTTTAAATTTTAGTATTATTCATACTTCTCAAATTCTATCTGCTAATACTGTTTCCAAATACTTATTTTAGCTCCAAGTTTGGAATTTAGAGGAGTTAGTTCTTGTTGTTTCATACTGAAGACTAAATAGAGATTTAGTCCAATATATGCATAGACATAAACTCATGAAACTCTCCAAGCTTTGTGTAAATAGTTCTCTAATGTGGTTTCCATAAAGCAATATTATGACTCATTGTGCATATTTAGAGAAATTATAATTTATTTTAAAATTCTAATTATAGTTTAAATGACCTAATTGCCATTCAAAATCAGGCACAATAGAGACTCAATTCAGTATATTTCTTTCAACTATTGCCAAGGATTAAAATAAATTCTAATGTATAGTGCACCTTAATTAACTATTTCTGTGATTGGTTTCCAGATTTACTATTTCTCTTTTTAAATTATCTTCCTTCTTCCCAGTACTTTTTGCTTGATGGAGGGATAATGCTGAAAAGATGAGTCTTTAATTTTTTACAGATTTTCATTATATAAGTAATATATACTTACAAAGCTTTAAAATAGTATGAAGGTTGGTAAAGTAGGAAGTAAATTTTGTCCCTGTCTATATGAATTCTACTCCTATGAAGCAATCAAGATATAATATGTGTGTACTTGCAAGCACATATGTGTGTATTAAAAAAACAATAGTAAAAAATTGGACTTTGTGAAGAGATTAGAGAGCTGCAAAATTAGAGAGCAAACAGTCCACACAATAACTGCTGCTAGTTAATAGCTTCTACCCTGTGCAAAGAGTGACAGAGAGCCCATAGCTGTAAGTATGCTCAAGAAGAAGGGCCTGGTGAAGATGTTCGTTAGGAAGGCAAGGAATTGTGCAAGGTCACCATCGACTCATAAATCCAGTCAAGGATAGAGAATCCTGTAGAGAGAGCTTTTTAGAGTCATGGTTTAGATCAGCAAGCCAAGTCCAATGTGTTAGAAGGTCCTAGAAAGTAGAGAATAGAGAAAAGTTCTCTAACATTGACAATCAAATAGACTCCAGACCTTAAAAGCATGGAGGATTCTAAAATAGATCATAGGGATGATGCCAATTGGAATTCGACTTGAAGCACAGCTTTGCTTTGATTCTTCATTTTTAGTTTAAGTTTCTCCACAATACAATGAGAATAATTACCCATTGTGTTGGATTGTTGTTAGAATTATAGATAACGCATATAAAATAACTGGCACAAAATAAAAGTCAAGTATGAATTGTTGTAATAATGAGACTGCTATTGACAAACAGAGTTTAAACCACTAATCTTAGAATAGATGTTTGCTCTCTGGACTGCTGGCTGCAGATGGAACATCAGACAAAAGTAAGTTAGAGCCTCCAATAGTTTAGTAGGTCCTCATTATAAGACAGAGATGTATCTTACAGGTTTATGAAGCAGCTTCACCACTAGTTTAGGGAAATAGTCTGGGCATTTAAAATAAACCTAAAATGATTTTACTCAATGGAAAAGATGACAGATGGACAGGGTGACACCTTGTAATTCCTTTTAGTTGTGAAATAGCGGTCTGTGGAGGAATTAAGCCTGTTGATGTTACATTGCCAACTGGACAGATTTCAAACTTACAAGGACAACTTGTGTGTCTGACAAAGTAGTTCAAATTTTCATGCTTTTTTCATAAAGTCCTCTCTGCCAAACGGAGGGTAAAGATTCAAGGGCACTTTTTGGTTAAAAAAAAACTTAGAATTAACTTTTAAAACTGTTTTAGTAATTATTATCTCACCTTTTAAGAGCAAAGAGAATTAAATCAATAATAAAAAATCAATAATTAAATCCATAATAAAAAAAATTGGTCAATTTAAAACTAATTTTACATCATAAAGAAAGAAATTTAAAATACAACACCACGTATTAACCATTAATCTTACAGAATGCCAATATTGTGAAATCGATTGTGCTCCGTATAATGTGAAAATGAGGAATAGGACTATCTTTTACTCCTTAAAATTCTATTTTTTCTTAGTTTTGTGTACATTAATGATAAAAGTTTAACATCCTTTCCAGAAATTGTGTCTTTCTATTTAAGCAACACACTTGTGTTAGTGAAAAGGAAAATGTCTGATTTTTAGAACTCAATGTACCAAAAGAAGAAAATCAAGTCTGAACCTGTCATCTGCCTCTTGCTAAATGAAATGCACAAGCTTGGCATATAACGTCCTTTCCTTTGGGTTTTCACTGGCCCTCAACTTGGGTGGAATTAGGTATGATGTTAACAAGAGGGATGTGACATCTATAAGACAGATTGGGACCTCGTAATTTTAGGGAGCAGGTAACTTAAGGTTAGATCCTGGCCTCAAGAAATTAATAAGGATATTGATTAGACAGAGGTAGGCCAATATTGGGAGGGGTTAGGTCCTAGTTTTCTGATTGCTTGCTTGTTTGATTAAGCGAGGATTTAGCATTAGAGCAGGAATTATTTAAACCAGTATTTCCAAAAATATAGCACTTTGTACTGCTATGAAACATATAAAGTTAGATTATATATACATGATATGCTAATACTTTAATTGCCTTGACTATAACAAGTGATACTAGTTTACATTAATGATATAGAGTTTGGTTCTATATTTGGCTAAATAGAAAAGTTTTAATAAAAAATAATGGTAAAGTTTTATGAAACACTAGAGGCCTGATGCACAAAATTCATTCAAGAGTAGGCCTTCCTTCCCAGGTTGCTGGCACCAGCTTCCCTCTGGCACCCAGGACCCAGGCCTCCCTTGCAGCCCCAGCTTTATCTGGAAGGTTGTCCTGAAGGATGTCTGGTCTAATTAGCATATTATACTTTCATTATTATAGCTGTCAAGAATTGTGAAGGTTATATATGAATGATTGGTTTGTGAGACATTCATTTTAAGCAAAACAGCAGATATGTTTTTAACTGAAGCAGCCCTAATCCTGAGAGTCAGTGGCTATGTGACTTGGTATTCTGAGACTATCAAAGCCACTGGATTTAGGGGGTGGGATGAGCAGGGAAGGGAGATTTTAATTGTTTCCTTTGTATGCTTTTAATTTTAAGACCTATAAAGATAGCCTAACAGATAATAAATGAAAAAAGATACCATTTTCCCAATTTCCAGGACAAAGAGGAATAATGCGGAGAATCAGAAAATATCAGTTCCATTGTGAGAATTTTGAATGTTAGCCAGAAAAAGATATAATGAAAGTCAGCTACCATGTGAAGCAACAAAATGTTGGTGTTTGCTTGAGACATATCTTATAAACTGAGAATTATACCTACAATAATACAACCCCTAATTAAAAATGATGTTTAATTTAATTATGTTAATCTTATTTGAAAGACAAATGTGATGGTTTGAGACACAAGCAACAAAATAGAATTTCTAAAAGGTGGTTGAGGGCATTGACATAAAGGAAAGACACAACAAATACAGTGATGTGCAACCTGCAGGCTGTGTGGTCCATGCTAGAGATGGACTACAAAGTTGGATATGAGCTTCTTAAGAGCCAAAACAAATATGAAGGTAACCAGAGGCCCAGTGCACAACTGAAATTGCAAGAGGAGGCACCCTGAGGGCCACCATGGGCGGCTGGGACCCATGCCTGACTTCCACCCAAGGTTCCCCCTGCCCTCCTGCCTGTGTCCGCTCCGGGACTGCCCCAGGCCTCCCCCTGAACCCCCTGCCTGTGTCCACTCTCAGAAAGCCCTCCTGTCTCTGTCTCCATCTCCACTCTGGGCCTCACCTGTGCATGCAACCTCCTCCTGTCCAGTCATCCCATTATAGCGTCTGGGCCTAATTTGCATATTATCTCTTTATATATTAAGATTAGTTACTAAGGTGGCAAACTATGGCCCTTGGGCCAAATTTAATATGCCATCTGGTTTGTAAATAAAGTTTTACTGGGACATGCCTATTTGTTTTTACATCATCTGTTGTTCTTTCTTTTTTAAAAATGTATCTTTATTGTTGAAGGTATTATAGACACCCCCTTTTTTCCCCTTTGACTCCTTCTAGCCTGCACCTGCCTCCTGCCCCAGTCCTTCATCACACTATTGTCTGTGTATATAGGTTATGTTTATATGTATACAAGTTCTTTGGTTATACTCTTCCCACTGCCCCCCCTCTGCCCACCTCCAGTGAGATTCATCAGTCTGTTCCATGCTTCTGTCTCTGGATCTATTTTGTTCATCAATTTATTTCATTCTTTAGATTCCACATATCAGTTATATCATGTGATAGTTGACTTTTCACTGACTAGCTTATTTCCCTTAGCATAACACTCTCCAGGTATCTCCATGCTGACTGAAAGGGTAAGAGATCCTTTCTTTTTACTGATGCATAGTATTCCACGGTATAAATGTACCATAGCTTTTTTTATCCACTCATCTACTGATGGGCACTTGGATTCTTCATTACAATGGGAGAACTGAGTAGTTGCAACAGGGACCTTGTGGCCTGCAAAGATGAAAATATTTGCTATCTGGCCCTTTACAGAAAGAGTTTGCCAACCCCTTGTGTTACAATATTACAGGATCTAAAAGACTTAAAAATTCACTAGCTCAGTGAATTTTAAAGAACACAGCTTTTTTTTTTAAAGAATACAACATTTTTTTTAGTTTTAAAAGTTATGAGTTTTAAAAAATCCTCATCTAAATATATGTTTGTTGATTTGTGAGAGAGAGAAAAGGAAAGATATAGAGAGGAACATTGTTGTAAGAAATATTTATCAGTTGCCTCCTGTAGGCACCCCAATCTGGGATCGAACCTGCAACCTTTTGGTGTACAGGAGGATGTTCCAATCATCTGTGCCACCCAACCAGGGCTAAAAGTTATTGATTTTAATTTAAATGTTTATCAATATTGATAGGATATTTTTGCTTTCAAGTTTATGGTTATAATTCTATACTCATCGATTAGCAGAGTAAATTGCATTATAAATTTCAGTTAGTCAAAGCTGATCTCTTATATAAATAAAATAGTATATATCAATACCTACTTAAAATATAAATCTAAAAAGGGACTGCCTCTATAAGCCTGGATCTAAAACAGGTCCATTACGGGACAACTCTTCTTTACACAGGATTTTTAGATACAGTCTTCTGCCTTTTCAGGCGCATCACATTCTCATTGATTTCAGAGGAAAAGCAATCTCTTAATAAAAGAGATTTCCTTCTGCTCAGTCTTAAGTACAGGTCAACAGCAACTGTCATATAATGGATTTAGAGAAATTCACTAAAAGAAAAAGATGAGAATGTCATGAAATTTTTTAAAAATCTCTCCAGCCCTAACTGGTTTGGTTCAGTGGAGAGAGTGTCAACCTGTGGACTGAAGGTCCCAGGTTTGATTCTGGTCAAGGGCATGTACCTTGGTTGTGGGTGCATCTCCAGTAGGGGGCGTGCAGGAGGCAAGGCAGCTGATGGATGTTTCTCTTTCATCAATGTTTCTGACTCTCTATCCTTCTCCCTTCTTCTCTGTAAAAAATCAATAAAATGTATTTTTTTAAAAATATCTCTATTGCTTGGACTTCAGAGAAGGGAGGGAAAGGAAGAAAATGAAGGGAGGCAGACCCACTTTGAATATGTGAAGTGTCCTTATTTAGTGTTCACTTCTAGCAGCCTAAATTTGAAGCCCACTTTACTACCTGGCCATACCTGCTTGATCCAAGAGTGGATCTGGTACATGTTGTAAAATTAGATACTCTCTCCAGAGAAGTGGGAAGAGGCTGGTTGTGGGCACTGAGGCCCATGAAGGGTGGCATCCAGGGAAAGAAGCCTCGAACTCTGCCGCCCAATGAGACACAGGAGCTGCCTTGATTTCTGCTGCCCTGAGGCAGGGTTGTCCAGATATCCCTAAGAGTCTGTGACATTCTCCACCTTTTCCTAATGTCTATTACTTGCATCCAAAGGAACTTTAATTTACCCAGATGGAATTTTTTCAAATACCTAATGATAGCTAAAATATCCCTCTAAATTCCCCTTCTGCACATGAAACATACTTTATTAATTATTTCCTCAAATTAATTTTATTGTGGGAGAAAATCCCAATAATCTAAACAAATAACATTTTAAAAATAGGCCGACACCAGTTTGGCTCAGTGGATAGAGCATCGGCTTGCGGACTGAGAGGTCCCAGATTTGATCCTGGTAAGGGGCACATGCCCTGGTTGCAGACAGGCTGATGGATGTTTCTCTCTTATTGATGTTTCTGGCTCTCTATCCCCCTCTCTTTCTCTGTGAGAAATCAATAAAATATGTATATTTTTTAAAAATAGACTTTAATCCCAAACCCAGATGCTGGCTTCCTTAAAATCTTCTGCTGAGAACTGAATACAATGATTCAGAGATAGTGTGATCAGTATAGCATAGGATAGGACAATCACCTCCCTCATTCTACTCTACTACCACTAATGCATTCATAGGTCATATTTACCTTTTTTTTCTGGTAGACGCATAATACTGCTGACCTTAAATTTAACTAAATTAATCATGTTTTTATCATTAAAGCTGTCACTCAGCTATGTTGCCAATTTTGGAACCAGGTATATAAATTTGTATTTATCCCTAACATATTTGATTCTATTAATTGACTCATTCAGCTTGCTAAGATGTCTTTGTATTAGTAATAACTAATTATATGATTCCTGTGTGCTAGAAAGCATGTTAAGCATTTTATAATTTTACTAGAGGTCTGTTGCCAAAGATTCATGCAAGAATAGGCCTTCCTTCCCCTGGCTTTGCTTCCTGCCACTCAGTCCTCGGTCCCAGCCGGAGCACTGCTGCTGTAGCACCCTCCACCCCCTGCCCTTTCCTCATAGCAGGCATCCCACCCTGAACCGACTGCTCCATGCCTGTGTATACAAAATATGTGTATGCATATCTACTGGGTTAATTTGCATACTCCTGATTGGCTGGTGGGTGTCGTGAAGGTATGGTAAATTTGCATATTTCTTTTTTATTAGTGTAGATATTATTTAATTATTTCCAACAATCCTTTGAAAACTGTTTTGGGTTTTTTTTTTTGTCCCCAGCTTCCTTCACTCTTTACTCTCTCACCCTTGCAAGAAAAAACATAAATCTTTTGATTGTAGTTAATTTTCTTAGTGGGAATGAATAACTGTCTTACCATAATGAAATTGTACAAATAACTGTGTAGAAAGGAAAAAAACTAAAAGAAAACTAAAAGTTCTTCATGTGCAAGTAGATAAAAACAAGAACAGGTAGGAAGATTAAAAAAAAAAAAAAAGAGAGAGACACCAAAGAAACAATCCATTTAAAAAAAATAATTCATAAGCTAGACTTTATTAAAATTTAAAACAATGTAAAGAGAATGAGAAAACAAACCACAGACTGGGAAAAATATTTGCAAAAGGATTATTATTCAAAATATACAAAGAAATCTTAAAATTTAAGAATAAGAAAAGAAACTGATTTAAAAATGGGCGAAAGACCATAAGAGACTTCACCAAAGATATACACAGGGCAAGTAGGCATCTGAAAAGATGCTGCATATCCTATGTCATTAGGAACATGCAAATTAAAATAACAATGAGCTATCACCACACACTGTTAGAATGTTGACAATAGCAAAGATTCAGAGCAATAGGAACTCTCATTCTTTGCTGGTAGGAATGCAAAATGATACAATCACTTTGGAAGATAGTTTGGTGGTTTCTTTCAAATTTAAATATACTTGAAAAAAATTTTTTTAATTTTTGTATTGATTTTGGAGAGGAGAGAGAGTAAGAAATATTAATAATGAGAATCATTGATCAGCTACTTTCTGCATGCCCCACTCTGGGGATTGAGGCCACAACTCACGCATGTGCCCTGACCAGGAATCAAACTATGACTTCCTGGTTCATAATTCAATGCTCAACCACTGGGCTACACTGGCGAAGAAAAATTAAATATACTTTTACTCTATAATGCAGCAATTGTGCTCCTTACCCAAAGAAAAATTTATGTTCACATAAAAATCTGAACATGCACATTTATAGAAGCTTTATTTACAATTATCAGAACATGGAAGAAAACAAGATGTCTGTTAGTAGGTGAATGGATAAATAAATTATGGCATATCCAGATAATGATATATTATTTGGCACTAAAAAGAAAGCAGCTATTAAACCATAAAAGGACAGAGGAAACTTAAATGCATATTACTAAATGGAAGAAGTCAAGCTGGATCCTTGGCCAGGTAGCTCAGTTGGTATGTCCTAATACACTAAGGTTGTGGGTTTGGTCCAAGGTCAGAGCACATGCAAGAATCAACCAATGAATGCATGGATGGCTGATGCAACAAATCAATGTTTCTCTCTCCCTACCTCTCTCTCTAAAGTTTAAGATATCAATTAAATATATATATCAATAAAAATAAGCTAATCTGAAAGGCTATATACTATATAATTCTAATTATATGACATTTTAAAAAAGGCAAAGTTATGGAGGCAGTAAAAAGATTAGTTTAGATTCTTTCATAAATATTCCATTTCTGTGTTCTGTGTTATTAAGAAAGACAAAAAAGCAAATATAGTAAAAATAGAATTATAAATTATGTTACAGCAGCACATAATGAACTATTGCAGACTTTTATATATTGATTTTGGAAAATACATAGTGACATAAGCAAAATATTCATGATAAGACAAATAAAAAAATAAGGATCTAAATGATATAATATGATCTAATTTTATAGTATATTTAACATGCATAAATGATGTTTATTATCTATACTAATTAAAGAGTAATATGCTAATTAGACTAGGAGACCTACTGGACATCCTTCTGGACAAAGCTATGGTGGTAGGGCTGAGGCAGAGGCTGTTAGGGGTGATCAGGCCGGTGGGGGAGGGGCAGTTGGGGCAAGCAGGCTGGCAGGCAGAGTGGTTAGGGGCAATCAGGCAGGCAGCCAGGTGAATGATTAGGAGCCAGTGGTCCCAGATTGCAAGAGGGATGTCCCAGATTGGAGAAGGTGCAGGCTGGGCTGAGGGACACAACCCTTTGTGCACTAATTTCATGCACCAGGCCACTAATATAGTATATGATAACTATATTTTTCTATGTTTCATTAATCTATAAAGCTAATTACTATTTTTACACATAAATATATATGTAATACACACACATATATTTCTGAATTCAAGTAATTTGAGTATATTTCATATAACATATTCAAGTTCTTATCTAACCATGCTCATGGATTGGAAGAATCAACATCATTAAAATGTCCATACTACCCAAAGCAATCTATAGATTCAATGCACTAGCCATTAAAATACCAACAACATATTTCACAGACCTAGAAAGAACTCTCCAAAGATTCATCTGGAACAAAAGAAGACCCCGAATAGCCACAGCAATCCTGAGAAAGAAGAATAAAGTAGGTGGTATCTCAATACCAGATTTCAAGTTATATTACAAAGTAACTGTTCTCAAAACAGCCTGGTACTTGCACAAGAACAGACATATAGACCAATGGAATAGAATGGAGAATCCAGATATCCACCCAAACCACTATGCTCAATTAATATTTGACAAAGGAGGCATGAACATACAATGGAGTCAAGACAGCCTCTTCAATAAATGGTGTTGGGAAAATTGGACAGATACATGCAAAAAAATGAAACTGGACCACCAACTTATACCATACACAGAAATAAACTCCAAATGGATACGGAACTTAAACATAAAATGGGAAACCATAAAAATACTTGAGGAATCCACAGGCAGCAAAATCTCAGACATATGCCAAAGGAACTTCTTCACTGATACTGCTCCAAGGGCAAGGGAAGCTAAAGAGAAAATAAACAAATGGGACTACATCAAAATAAAATGCTTTTGCACAGCAAAACAAATCATCAACCAAACAACAAGAAAGCCCACTGTATGGGAGAACATATTTGCAAATATTACCACTGATAAAGGTTTAATCTCCAACATCCACATCCAACTTAAACAACTTAATAAAAGAAGATAAATGATCCAATAAAAAAATGGGCAACAGACTTAAATAGAACCTTTTTGAAAGACGACAGAAGGAAGGCCAAGAGACACATGAAAACATGTTCAAAGTCACTAATTATCTGAAAGATGCAAATCAAAAGGACAATAAGGTACCATCTCACACCTGTCAAAATGGCCATCATCAACAAATCAACAAAGACAAGTGTTGGTGAGGATGCGGAGAAAAAGGAACCCTCGTGCACTGCTGGTGGGAATGCAAACTGGTACAGCCACTGTGGAGAACAGTATTGAGTGTCCTCAAAAAACTAAAAATTGAACTCCCATTTGACCCAGTAATCCCACTCTTAGGAATATATCCTAAGAAACTAGAAACACCAATCAGAAAAGATTTATGCACTCCTATATTCATAGCAGCACAATTTACAATAGCTACAATTTGGAAACAGCCTAGGTGCCCATCAGCAGATGAGTGGATCAGAAAACTGTGGTACATCTACACAATGGAATTCTATGCTGCAATAAAAAAGAAGGAATTCTTACCATTTTTAGCAACCTGGATGGAACTGGAGAGCATTATGCTAAGTGAAATAAGCCAGTCATTGAAAGAAAAATACCACATGATCTCACTCATTTATGGATAATAAAGAACATTATAAACTGATGAACTAAAAGATAGATACAGAGGCAGTAAAGCATCAAACAGACTGTCAAATTACAGCAGGAAGATTAGGGAAAGGTGGGGTAAATAAGAGATCAACCAAAGGACTTGTGAGCATGCATATAAGCATAACCAATGAACACAAGACACTGGGGGGTTAGAGTATGCCTGGGCGGCAGGGGGAGCGGGCCAATGGGAAGATATGTATACATGTAATACATTAATAAAAAATTGGAAAAAAAGAGGCATACCAAAAAAATTTTTTAAATAATTTAATGAAAAAAAAAGTTCTTATGAATATTCAAGAAATTTCAAGTATTTCTGAAATGTATATTCTTTTGTATTATCCAGTCCCCTCAATGTTGTCCCTAAGTATTTCTGAAAGTATTCTGGCAGTGTACATGACTATGTTATTTTAGACACCACTATGTACTCCCTTGACATGTTTTCTTTGCCTCTGCCCTTCTGAACATTGCAGTCTTCTGCCAGAAACTGCCATCATTACCTTTCATCTGATACTATTTTCAAGTGAATAAATAATGCTAAAAAAAAAGAGCCTATAAACTCCCGAAAGCCCCAAAGGATAATAACTTCTGACTTCCCTAAAATGTCCTTTATGCCTCTTTTTATGTATTATTTTCATGATGGTTTGTTGATTGTTTGGAACCTACAGTTCAAACTCTTGAAAGGCTTAGCAAATCACTAAATCTCAAAAATGTTTTGAACTCTCACACACTTGTATAGGTCATGCCAGCCAGATTATAACATACATTTTCTCAGGATTTGTACTTACCACCTCTTTGGACATTGAGCATTTCACATATTTTATGGCATAGTCAAGGAACAATGTTAAAATTATGTCACCAGGACATTTATTCACATGCCTGCAAGATATTGCTAATAGAATTATATCCTCTATTTAAACTTCTTTTTCCCAATAATTCACACAACGCTAATCATTTTATCTATGAACCATTGGAAAGTAACAGAAGCCATTAAGCTTTTTTAGGGAATCTTTTACATTTTGGTAGAGTCCCTGAGGAATGATGAATGCCATCTTGTCTTTTTCTTTCTTAGCTATAGAGATAGGAAATATTATTCTACTGAGTACAGTAGTATAAGTTGTACACTTCTTCACAGAAGAAAGCAAAATTCAGAGGGAGTGCCATTTACATCTTAGTCACTATAGATTTTTTTTTATAAAATGTTTCATAATCAATCAATAAATGATTGTAGTTATTATACATTGTTTTAGGAAGTAGAATATCTCATATAAGGAAGTGACTTTGTCTAATTTGCAAAATGGCATTGTGTTGAGTTCCAGCAGCCCTAGTAGGACTGACTGATCATGGTTAGTTTTAAGTCCAACTTTGAATGGCTCTAGCCAATACCTAGGTAACTAAGAGAGGCTTGGTTGATGTTGAATTATGCCACTAACCGAGACAGAAAAGGAAGAAAAGGCTAAATTACACTTGAGAGTTGGAATTCAATACAAAAGTAAGGGTAGGAATTCTAGAGTGTTGAATTCATAAAAGTGAAGGAGACTGCCAAATATATGGTGTACATGTGAAGGCAAGAATATACTCAGGGATAAGAAAACTTATAACCTAGGCCTAGAGGGGCAGAAAGGGGAAAAGGGTAGTCAGAAACACAAACAGAAAATGGTCAAAGTATTCAAAGAAATAGAAGAAATAATATCATAAATTTAAAATGAGACTCTTAAGAGAAATAGGCAATCCATACTGTTAAGAGTAAAAACAAGTCAAGAAGAATAAAGATTGAGAAGAGGTCATTGATAAATAGAAAGTCTTGGTACCTAAAACAAGAAGTAGATTCTAAAGAGGGACTAGTGTGGAAATTAGATTGCAATGAATTGAGGAGAGAATGGGAAGTAAATAGCAGTAATAAATATAGACAAGATTCTAAGAAATCTGGTTTTCAATGAAGAGATTATTATTTCATATGCAATTTCTCTTAAAAAAACAAACAATGTTACATTAGAGGTTAATATCCTAGGTCAGTAAAAAGCATTTGATGAATCTAATGAATTACAGAAAGTTCAGATTTATGATTAAAAATAAAGGAGAAAAATGTTGCAACACTTGTAATAAAACAAAGCCAGAATAATTATATTTTAATAATAAATTGTTTTTTATGTCTTAATTGCCAATAGTTGGGGGAGGTAGGTTTTATTAAAGGATTCTGAGTTGGCAGATAGTTTTTATATAAAGATTTTGATGTAAACAAATTTTTAAGGTTTTAATTTTATTTTCTTGTGCATAATTTTGCTTTTAAACAAATTACTGTATTATATTTGAGTCATCTCTGTCACTGACATTAGTCTTATAGTTTCCAGCTGTATGTATAGTTGTTTGGATATTTAAAACATAAGAGAGGAATATAAAAAAAAAGAAAATTTATAAAGTAGCCAGACTCAAGATTAGTGTGGAGAAAGGAAGTCTTGGTGATTCAAAGGCATTTTTTTTAATTTTTTTATTATCCAAGGTAGTTAAAATATTTAAAAAAAAAAATTTTTCTCTTTTTTTTTTTTTTTTTTGCTTAAAAGGAAAAAGGCAGAATAAGCAAAATGGTGAACAAGAAGGTAAAAGTTGCAACGGGTCAACAGTGGAGGAAAGAAGTAAGAAGGAAATTTGGCAGCATTCAGCTGACCAAGAAAGTAAATTAATTTTCCAGAATAGGTGAGTCTCATAAGCTCTTACTATGCTGCCCCAATAAAATACTGGACTATCTATATTCTCTTCTCAATTTTCCTGTGCATCTAAAACTTCTACAAAACAAACTTTAAAAAATTAATTTCAGTGTTCATTGTTAGATATGTAATTGACTTTTGACTTTTTGTTTATCTTGTATCCTATGATTTTGCTCATCTCACTTACTAGTTCTAGACAGTCATAGTACCTGCAACTAGAAATAGTTTAACTTCTTCCTTTCCAATCCGTTTGTCTTTTATTTCTTCTTCTTGTCTTCTTTCAGTGACTAGATCCTTAGTAATATGTTGAATAAGAGTGATAAAGTAATTAATAAAGATATTAATTATGTTATAGAAAAAGAATTAGAATTCTTGTGTTGTAGGCAGTTAGACATGAGAAGAACAAGGACTATGGGCCAGGTACAGAAGGTGCCTAGCAACCAGACAATCAATTATAGGGTGGGACCTACCTTGCCCCCAGGGTGACTTTTCCTTCCCAGCATAACCATAGTCACTCCAGTTTGGACCCCCTGACCTTTCCTCCCTAGAGATAACATCTATGGCTCAGTAGTATTTCAGTTCCAGGCCCAGATAAGCAACAAAAGGTTGACATCAGGATCAGCTGTGTTGAAAAATGACCTCCTGCCCTGGCATGGACCAATCAATCAGGGGAAAGCACAACTCTGAAAGGACACACCTGGAAAACTGCTGAATATTTGGTTGAGATCTTCCCCTGGGACCTCCCCTAAAAATCTCCCTTAAGACAGAGGAGAAAAATGTCCTCTCACTCTCAGAAACATACTGTGCCTTTCCCTTCTCCCTTCTCCCGCTGCCCAAAGCACATACCATTAGCTTCCTCACTCCCAAACTTTAAGTGCCCTTCCTTTGCCTCCATAACTTATTTCCTTAACCCATTTCTTCTAGGAATTACTTTTTCTACCTTTGTAATTTAACAAATAAATGTTCTCTTATAGTTTGGGTCTTGGCTCTGACTTCCTTCTTAGCCAGAACCCAAGTACCAAGATTGCTAAACCCAGGTTTGGTCTGAGACACCTGGTGACATGTGCGCTCCGCCCCCCCCCCCCGCCTGCCCCTGCCCAATCACACTCCACCCCCCAAACTCCCTCCCACTCCCACCTACAACACTTGGACATCTGGGTTTATGGATTCAACTGCAAACTATTAATGCTTAGAATTTATTAATGTGCCAGGTACATAGCAGGTTCTCAGTTAAAGTTTATGGAAAGAGTGACTAAAACTGATGATATTTTAAGCCATCTCTAAATTCTGAAATCCTGTTGTCATCCATTCAAAATCCCCCAGCTTCCCACTAGATGGCGACCATTATCTGGAGTTCTTTACTTCTGGCTTGCTGCAGGATTTTTCTCCCCAGTGACCCATGTTTTCTCCTTTGCATTTGGCAGAAGTCTTTTCAGACTATTTCACTAGACTGCTACATGTTTTCTTCTTATGAAAAAACTACTGGGATTTCTCCCTCTAATCTTTCCCAGGCTACCTCTGCAACAGCTGAGAAAAAAAATCTAGCTTCAGTTTATTTAAATTCCAGAGCAGCCATAGCAGTAAATATATTCATTTTACTTAATAAAAAGGTCCTTTGGACATGGACTTTGTAGTAATTTTCTTTTTCATAGATTTCTTGGGCCTGTCTCACTTTATGCTCTCCAATCCCATTTTCCATTAGGAGTAATGTTCTATTTTAACTGAAATATTTTTTAACGTTTTCTGTTTAGAATTGTTTGAATTTTGGACTAGAATATAAAAAAAACAGCTATGAAAAATTCCAAAGCAACTAGAAAAAAACTTAAAAAACAAGCTCCTCAAAATGCAATTTTAAAAATTTGAACATTATCATAATTTTACTCTCTGTAAAAACAAAACTGAAAGAAAAGTCTCAGTTGCTTGAAGGTGAATAAGTGAGGGACTAAAAAGATTAGTGGAAAATCCTGGAAAGAGGAGAATGAAAAATAAACGCTTAAACATGTTTAATTTTTCTGGCCTGAACCCTGAGAGAACATGCAGATGAAAGCACGGAATGGTTGCCCATGAACTTTCTGGAATCATGTTGTGTTTGTGGGGTCTTGTCCTCACTGTAATCCGCACAGTCTGTTGAGTCTTTGTCCCAGGCCATTGTTGTTACCCACAGATTCCAGTACCTGAAGGCTGTTTCCTGTTGACTCCCCAGCCATATCTACAGCCCAGAACATACTCACCAGATACAGACATACAGACAACCTATTGTATGTACATCTCTACCTGGATGTCTCCCAAGGAACTAAAATTCAATAGGTCCAAAGGATGATTCTACCACCGCTGCCATCACCCCACTTTAGTCCTTATTTGAACATTGACATCACCATCCATCCAAGACAGAAACCAGGGAATTCCTTCAAATCTTCCTCTCCCTCACTTCACACCCAACTAATCACTCAGTCTTATCTACTTTACATCTCTCTATGTGTTTTTTTTTCTGTTCTTAATATCCTTTCCTTGGTTTAAGCCCTCATCAGTTCTCACTAGGACTAATATTGCAAGCTCTGTCCATCCTCCAACTCATCATCTACTGTCTCCAGATTCTTCTTTCCAAACCACAAGTGTGATCATGCAACAAACTCTTCTGTTTAAAACCCTGTTCTGTCTCTAGAATAAAAGTCCAAACTCAGGAAGGCCCTAAGTCAGCCCCTGCATCCTGTGATGTCATCCACCACTGCTCCTGACCCCCGCCCTGCATCTAGTCTTCAAAACTACTTACACTCACAAAGGGGCCCTACTCTTTCATGTCACAAGCTTTTGTTAGTACTCATATCACATCCTTTCTCTGGAATGTCCTCTTTCTCTCTCTCCCATATTTATCAGAAAATTCCTGATCATTCTTCAAAACTCAAATCACCTCCAATTTGATTTTCCATCCTCTGTCCTGTCCTGGTATCTTGTATATAAATCTTCTAGAGTGTCATCATATTCTAATGCCAAGACTCTGAATTTCCTGATACCAGGGACTGCCTTCTGCTTTTGTGTTCTTTAGCGACAAGTACTATGCCTGCCTGGTCATACTAGTACTTAGAATAGCTCAGTGAATGAATGAAGAGGATGGATATGAATTACCTAAATTTACTGACTGCTTAATGAGACAAATACTGTGTTAAAACTTTATCAACATTATCTCATTTAATTCAACAGCCCAATGAGGGAAGTTCTATAATTATTCTATTTTTGAGATATTAAGTTTCAGGAACTGAAACTGACCCTGCCCTGCTGGGTGGCATCCATGCCATTTTGGGTGTCAACCCCATCAAGGGTGACTGCTATTAGGTCCCAACCATTTTGAGTGTTAATCTTATCAAGGGTGACTGCTATTATGTCTCAACCAGGAAGTTGGTGAATATATGCAATATCAATATATGCAAATAAGGTGCTCTGATTCTTAGCTTAGTTTGCCTGACCAGAGCTCAATCTCAACCTCAAATCTATGCTACTTCCCAAAGACTAGATACAAAGAAATACTATTCTAACTTACAAAAAAAATTTTAAAAAACATCATGGATTCTGCAAACTAACCCTCTGAGAGTTTGATACTGATTCCAGGAAGAGAGCAAGAATGACTCTCAAGCATGACTCTTGTGAGCACTTAATGAGGGGCATCTTACTAATACCCTTGGACATTCCCAGGAGGCAAGGTGATTTATCTAAGATCAAGCAATTTCAAACCCTCTTTCTTCCCTTCTGGGAGACAGAATTACTTGACAGAAAAAAAAACCCACCCAAAATTAAAACAAACAAACAAACAGGGAACTAGGGTAGTTGTTTATGGGTGTGTGACTCCCCAACATCCTCAGTGACCCTGCCCTGCTGGGTGGCATCCATGCCATTTTGGGTGTCAACTCCATCAAGGGTGACTGCTAGTAGGTCTCAACCAGTTTTTCAGCAAGCACAGATATGTTGGATTGCCATCTGCAATGCTTGATAAAAATTAATTTCCCCTTTCCATACCCAGAGGTTCTGAATCAGTAGGTCTAGGGGCCCAGGAATTTGTCCCTAGGGAAATCTGATATAGTTGGCCAGAGCCATACTTCAGAAATATTTGTCCAAACCCATCATAAGTGCCTTGCCCTTTGCCAGAGCCTAGTAACAGTTATTGGTCTAGATGTAACCACAAAGGAAACTGACTAAGGGCTGCATGTGGCAGAAGGAGAGCATGCTGCAAACAGCAGAACAGTCCCTGATTGTGCCCTACTGGGATCCCTTCCTACTTCTATGCAATAAAAAATGTCCTTATTGTTTGTTCCCAGATGATATAGAGTTCCACCTTGTATGCAAAAGCATCCTAACCAATGCAGTTTGGCAAATCAGGATGTTAGGAAGAAATATAACAAAGTCCCTTTCAGACAAAATGAAGATGTGCACTAAAAAACAGGACATTTGGGTGACCCTGTTATTTTTGAATGTGCATAAGGAATTCCTCTGGGTTCTGTCTTATTGAAAGTCATGGGGGAAAGGGTATGAAAATCTGAATCAATATGTAAAATATTCTTCAAAAGCTGGCACAATGGCCTAACTCTAGCAAGATAAAATTTAATAGCCATAAATGCAAAGCTTTACTCTCAGGCCCAAAACAGCAATTAATTTCACAAGTACAAGATGGGAGAAACATGGCTTAAGAGCAGTGTGTGTGAAAGATTTAGGGATTTTGGTTGACTGTAAGCTTGATATACTAGTAAGCCAACAGTGTGATGTGGTTGCCAAAAATGCTAATGCAATTGTAGGCTGCCTTAGTAGGAATGTAACAAAGATTTCCCTCAGGCCACACCGGTCACAATAACCTTTTACAAAACAGAGTTTCTCTGCCTCTACAACCACCTGTGTTCTCCTGTTCAGCCCATGGGAATTTTAGATACCCTCCCCCCACCAACTCTTTCTGGAAATCCTTTGGAATCTTACTAAGAGCTTCTTCCTCTCTTCTTTCTTTTTGGAAATCATCTCAACTGTGGATTAAGCTAGCTGTCTGCTTTTCTCATTCTCATAGTCAAACTACTAAAAATGGAAGAAAATCAAATAAATGATAGCACTACAAACTCACATCACTATTTCCAGCAAGGCCATCCACACAATTCAGCAATCTTTCATTATTCTACAACAGGGCTCTATCCTCTTCCCCCTTGGTTTTCACATTTCTCCTCAAGACCCACATTTCATTTCTCCCTATGGATGACCTCACCTCTTTCTTCAGGAAAATGTAATTTAAATTAGCCCTTGCCTTTATCAGCTCCCTCAAGAGCTCAGATCCATGATTGTCTAAACACCACCAAAAAAGGTCCACCCCAAATTGATATCTCAGACCTGTGGAGGCCAACAGGCATCTCCAGCTGGACATCCCCTAAGGACTTCCATGTTCTTCCTGTGTCCCTTTGGTCCTAAGGGCTCTGTCATTGCAGTACAAGCAACCAAATGAGGTGGAGCTGTGTTTCAATTAATGCTGTTACCTAGTGCCTGCTGGTGCCTCCATATCTCAAGAAAAACAGCTCCTTCAGCCTTTGCTGATGGCTTACTTTTAGAGCAGTTGGAAGTTATTGTCTCTTCTCTTTTTTATCATCCCCATCTTCACAACTCTCCTCTCTATACCTGCTCTGAGCAACCAAAAGATTCTTTATCATTTCACCAAATAATAAAGTTATCTGGGAAAACAAATCATATAACTGCTCCACAGGGTCTATTTCTCCAATTTACCCATCATGCCTCGGCCTAGCCATGACCACAATCCAGGCCCAAGATGAGTTTTCTCCACCTGAAAACTAGAGGCCAATGGATTCCAGACTTAGCACATCTGAGCCCCTCTTCCAGCTCTTCCAACTGCTTGGATGGATCTCTCCCTCAACTTCACCACTGCTCTGTGTCTAATACCTCTTACCCCTTCACAGCTTGTTTCTGTCCATAAATTCTCTTTGGGGACTTTTTCTTTCTTTTTTTTACATACATACATACTAAAGTTTTGCCAAATCCTCTAAGAAATAAAAAAAAAATTTAATCTCTTGACCCAGTGGCATAAACTAATAAAAATGTGCCTTAGAGGAGAATCGAATGTGAAGCCTTCTCCATAAATGAGCTCAAGTCTTTCTTTCTTTCTTTCTTTCTTTCTTTCTTTCTTTCTTTCTTTCTTTCTTCCTTCCTTCCTTCCTTCCTTCCTTCCTTCCTTTTTTTCTTTCTTCCTTCCTCCCTCCATTCTTTCCTTCCTTCCTTCCTTCCTTCCTTCCTTCCTTCCTTCCTTCCTTCCTTCCTTCCTTCCTTCCTTTTTTTCTTTCTTTCAAGAATTATAAGTGGAATTAGCTAAGTAACAAGTCTTTGTGGGGAAGTGGGGGAGGGAAATGTCAATGTGAGGAAATTAATGAAGTGGACAGAATTAGAAGCCAAGTGTTTAGTTTCCTTCATCTCTACCTCCTTTAGTATTGTGGTTGAATGACTAAAGAAGAGAAAGTAGGGTCATTTTCTGAGCACAGGATGGGCTCTAAGCCACCAAGGATGGACAGTCCCTTCTGTCTATTCCTGTGGTGCTCAGTATCGACACATCTTTGTTCTCTTTAGTTCTGGATCCTGGGCCTCATCATAGTAAGCCTGCTGATTCCAGCCTCTTTGCCATCTGCTTAGTTTTACCATTGTCACCACATTCTATCTCCATTAGCTTTTGTCCAGCTTCCCAATGCCCCCATCCCTTCTCTCCGCAACCAATTTTATGTTCCACACCTTACCCTGATCTCACTGAGGTCTCCAATATCCACCTTATTGCTAAATTCAATTAACATTTTCCAGGCCCTTTATTAGTGGAATTCCCTACAATATTCTTTGTTGGTTTTTACCTATCTTTTCTTGAAACCTTTCTTCCTTGGCTCACAGAAAATCATTTGCTTTGGACTTTCTTCTACTTTCCAGAGCATTTAATCTTAGTGTCCTTAGTTGTCATCTCTTATTTACTTAAAAACAGTGTTTTCTAAGATTCTGATCTTTTTTCCTCTGGTCTCTTTGCTCCACCCTTGAATGGTTGTATCCACTCTTATGGTCTCAATTACCACTTACAGACTGCCAACTCCCAAAACTACCCCTTAATACCCATCTCTCTTCCAAGTACCAAGCCCATTTACCCTCTAAATCAGCGGTTCTCAACCTGTGGGTCGCGACCCTGTTGGGGGTCGAATGACCCTTTCACAGGGGTCGCCTAAGACTATTGGAAAACACCTATTTCCCATAGTCTTAGAAACCAACACACCGCTCCTCGGTGTAGCAAAATGTAGCAATGTAGTTTACTGTTGTCATATTAAGACTGTTACCCATGCTACACCATGATTCAAGACAAAATTTTATTTGTTATTAGAAATAAATATTTCACAATATATAATTACATATTTTTTGTGATTAATCACTATGCTTTAATTATGTTCAATTTGTAACAATGAAAATACATCCTGCATATCAGATATTTACATTACAGTTCATAACAATAGCAAAATTACAGTTATGAAGTAGCAACAGAAATAATTTTATGGTTGGGGGTCACCACCACATGAGGAGCTGTCTTAAAGGGTTGTGGCATTAGGAAGGTTGAGAATCACTGCTCTAAATATATATTAAATATCCAACAAGAGACGTAAAAGTCAACATGCTCAAAATTTAACCCCAGTCTTGCCTGCATGGCTTCATGGTTGAGCATCGAACTATGAAGCAGGAGGTCATGGTTCAATTCTGGTCAGGGCACATGCCCAGATTGTAGGCTTGGATTGCTAGTACTGGGCATGCAGTGGGCAGCTGATCAATGATTCCTCTCATCACTGATATTTCTATCTCCCTCTCCATCTCTGTTCCTTTCTTTGAAATCAATAAAAATATATTTTTAAAAAATTTCACCCCAAATCACATTCCCTCTATTCCAAATTTAGGCCTTCTCCTCTTCTTAGGATCTGTACCTCTATCAATGTTACTATGTTCACAGACTTGGGAATTCCTGTCTGGAATTTCTCCCTTTCCACTACTCCTCCATGTCTCTGTAGCTTAAAACCTCATATATTCTCTAGAGGCCCAACATGCACCGACTTAGTTTAAGCCTTTATCATTGTCTATATGATGGCCCTTCTCAACGGTCTTTTTACCTCTGTCTAATGCCCCACCCACTTCCTACTACCTTTCTCTTCTCAAAGACTTCAAGACAAATGCCCAATCCCTTACCATGAACTGTAGACTATTATTATCTGCTCTTTCCAGCCTCTTCATCAGCACTCTCGAACTCAGGCCTCACACTACAGCAACAGAGATGATCATTCTCAGTATATTCTAGTAGCACAAAATAATGCATACATGAATTAAAAGGAAATAACAAAGCCTTCCTTTCCTTAAAAAGCATCAGTTTAACTCCAAACCTCAAGGTGTTTCTCCCATGAAAGGTATCTGTATGTATCTCCCAGTGCAAGTTTGTGTGATCCCTGAAGGCAGTAGTGAATCTTTTTCTTTATACTTTATCTCTAATGCTTAGTACAGTGCTTGAACTATTATATTGTTCACTAAATAGATGTAAGCAAAAAAACTTGAAAAAAAAGGAAAAATGAATGAGAAATAGAAAAATACAAGAGAAATAAAGAAAAGAAAAAAGATAATAAAGAGAGCCAGGAAGAAAAAGAAAAGAGGGAGGAAAGGCTATTCTTAATGACACTATTTTACAGTCTCTTTTAAGTCGTATTCTATTGGTCAGTCTCTGTCTTACAAACACAGGCAGCCCCTAAAGCTTACCATATAATTTTTTAATCAAGCAACCTAATAAAATAATTTTATTTGAGATACAGAGAGAATATTTACCCTAAAGCACCTAAGAATTCTGCTGGAGAGCGAGAATCTAAGCATTGCAGATAGCTGGGAGTTTTATGAAGAAAAGGCGAAATGTTAGGAATTGAGAAGAATTATTAACTTTGTGTCTCATTAATATTTAACCCTAGCTATATCTTTAGCAAACAAGAGAGAGAATATTAAAGTTTCCCTGTCTTCTCATTGAATATTCTAAATATTCTAGACTCCCAATTAGGCAAAATCAGAAGCCTGGAGTATCACAGCTGCAAGATTAAATATTAGATTTCTTTCTTCTTATTTCTTTACCTACCATTCATACCATCTTTATCTTAATTGCTTCCCTTTTCTCCCAACTGTTATGGGGTGCCTAGGATGTCCTGGGCAATGGCCCCATCAGGTGAAGCTGGACATCAGGATGGGATTTGAGTGCCCAAATGTCCAGGAAAATTCCCCAGGGCTAAAAGGACAGTCATAAGATGACATCAGTTCATATAAAGATCAGAGGCGCCGAGACTGGTTTGGCTCAGTGGATGGAGCGTCGGCTTGCAGACTGAAAGGTCCCAGGTTTGATTCCGGTCGGGGGCATGTACCTTGCTTGTGGGCACATCTCCAGTGTGGGGTGTGCAGAAGGCGGCTGATCGATGTCTCTCTCTCATCGTTGTTTCTGACTTTCTATCTCTCTCCCTTCCTCTCTGTGAAAAATCAATAAAATATATTTTAAAAAAAAAGATCAGAGAGAATTCCTAGGACAAATTTCATGGGCTAAGGTAAAAAGCTGTGGAATCAAGACAATGTATACTTTCTCCCAAACAGCAGTCATATAATTTTGTTGAAGGAGAAAATATTACATATTTAACCTTAAAGGCTTTGTCTGGAAATATATACTTTCAGGATGTTTGATTCACTGCCTTGCTTAGCTCCGGTCTGTGAAGAAAAAATAGAAATGAAAGTTCATGAATGGCTCAATAAACTCCAATCAATGTAATGAAACATGGCTGAAACTGCATGTAAGTCAAGGAGGGGAAATGCTGGCAGAAGCCAGGGTATCTTCTTTGGGATGGTGAGAATTTTGGACTTGACTCTATAGGCAATGAGAACTCCTTCATGGAAATGTTTTAATCTCAAATGTGAAACAGATCTGGTTTTAAAAGGGGGTTTCTGGCAGTAGGGAAAAGAAAGAGAATGGCTATGAGGAGATAGTTTAGGGGGTTTGGGCAAGAATCCAGATTATATATGATAGAGTCTAAATTTAGGCAGCAGAAAGGAAGAGTGGTAGTGAAAAGATCAATGAGGGAAAGGGAGAAGCTAAGTAAGGGAAAAGGGAATTAGTAGGAGCCCTTATCTCCTTGCTCACCTGACTTCAATCAGGTCATCTGATTTGACTAGCTGCTCCCTAATCTGACAATCACATGGAATAGGATATCTTTGTTGTGTTCTCTACAGATCTGAGCATTTAAAGCAGAACCTCTCAGCAACATTGCCCATTGCAGGACTTAAGGAGGCTTTTAACATTAATGTTTTCTAGACATGGCAACACCCCCGCCTTGCTGTAAATTCTGTTGGGTACTCTTGCTCAACAAAATCATTGCTGTAAAGTAAAATCTCATCAATAAGTACATGCTTTAGGCATTAAAAACACAAACATTCCTTAACTCTTCAGAGGCCTCACCACACCATGCATTTTTAAATTGTCCCAACACAAAAGTAAGTAACGTAGTTGTCTGTCTGAATATTTGAAATGTAGTTCTTGTTTTATGGTTACTTATAGTGTTCTATCAGCTGCTTATGACATTTTCTTTTGGATATAATGGAACTAAGAATCAGTGGAAAATAATGTAAAACATAAAGTTACAAGATTAATAAAATAAATTTGTGATAAAATAACATATATATATTTTAGTCATTTTTCTCACCTGATGTCGTAAGAATTATATCTGGTGAGTGTTAAACACTCACCTTCTGGGATCTGTCTCTTGGAATTCTCATGCAGTAGGATTAGAGAAGGAGCCAGAAAAAGAAGTATTTAGCTTCCACAGGTAACTAATATGATGTGGGTGGCCCATGGCATACGCTTAGGGAAACATGCACTCTCTCTTTTGCATTATGTTCATAGCATAACAATCAAATGTGTTCAACATTTGTCTCATCTACAAAGATTCCTTCACTGAATCCGTGTCACAACTAGTTTGGAAATACAGATCACCAACTTGTAAAGAAAAATCATTAGACATTTTACTTACCTGGGGGGAGAAAATATCTCTTTTACCATGGGTAGGGCATAGACCAGTTACAGTACAGATCAGGGGAGGCTGCTTGAATGCTAATCTCTCCCCCTATGGGCTGGCTCTGGCCTTAGCATGCAGCAATTTATTTATTTATTTATTTATTTATTTATTTATTTATTTATTATTTGTTTATTTATTTATTTATTTATTTATTTATTGGGGGGAGAGGGAGAGAGAGAGAGATAGGGAGAAACAGAGAGAGCAAAGAGAGAGAGCGAGAGAGAGAGAGAGAGAGAGAGAAACATCCATGATGAGAGAGAATCACAGATCGGCTGCCTCCTGTATGCCCCCCACACTGGGGATCGAGCCCCCAAACCGGGCCTGTGCCCTGACTGGTGTGGCTCAGTTGGTTGACAGCCTCGTATGCACAAAAGGTGTTGGGTTCCATACCCATGAAGGGCACAGACCCAGTCAGTCGGTCGGTCGGGGCTCATACGGGAGGCAGCCGATGGATGTTTCCCTCTCTCTGACGCATGCAGCAATTTAAAGAAAAAGCTCTTCATGTTCTAACTGGGTTACAAGAGTTCAGCATCTGTTGTTGGACTTGGTTCAGGACCCAAGAGGTAACAAGCTGTGATTCTTTTTTTTAATATATATTTTATTGATTTTTTACAGAGAGGAAAGGAGAGAGATAGAAAGTCAGAAACATCGATGAGAGAGAGACATCGATCAGCTGCCTCCTGCACACCCCACAGTGGAGATGTGCCTGCAACCAAGATACATGCCCTTGACCGGAATCGAACCTGGGACCTTTCAGTCCGCAAGCCGACACTCTATCCACTGAGCCAAACCGGTCTCAGCACAAGTTGTGATTCTTGACAAGAGTGACTCTCAGGTCTAGGGAAGAAAGTTGGGTCAGGTAATACACACATTTAAAAGGAGAACCAAGCACAAGAGAGCGATAAGAGCCATGAGCAGACATGAGGATCACCTGCAAAATGTAAACAAGAACAACAAAACCCAATATCTTGCTCTCATCCCAGATGAACTAAATCAGTAACTCTAGCGGTGGACCCAAGCATAGGTATTCTAAAAAGCTCTTCCGGTGATTCTATGTGAAGCCAACTTTGAGATCCACTCCTCTAAATATCTCCTTTCTCTGAAGAGTCTTGACTAATGTTCACTGGCACATATGCAAATGAAAAAGCTCAAATTCTAGCATCTTTGGCCAGTGACTATTGCAATTTTATGTCTATTATGACTGGAAGGGTGTCTTTCCTGATCCTCATGCCAACCTCTTTCTTTCTGGTGCTCTATTGCACACTATGTATATATGGTTTTGTCATAGCACATGAAAATTTCATGTGCTTATTTGTCTTTTCCGCTGGGCTTTAGAGAGCATGATTTATGTCTTTACATACCCATCCCTCTTGACATATAGTCTGGCAAGTGACAGATACTCAAGAAATGTCTATTGAATCCTTAAGAATTTCATAAATATTTATTTTTTCTCAAAGACATATTTAACTATCATGTAACCTGTTTTCAACATTTATACAAGGAAGCAATTGAACTATATTGTCTCTAAATCTTAATCTCTTTGAGATCTACAATTCTGTGATTTTTTTTCCCTCCCTGAATCACCCCCACAAAAGTATATTTGTGTCCTGGAAATCATGCTTTAGGCCTATGCTTTCTAAACTTTTATGTGCAAGCTGCTTACCTGGGGATTCTTATTCAAAGGCAAATTGTACTTTGGTAGGGCTGGAGTGAGTCCTGAGATTCTGTGTTTTTAATAAGCTCCCAGGTCATGTTCATGTATCTGACCAAGGACAATCAACTGTGCTTGGAGCAGCACAATTTTAGGAGGTGAAGACTGATCCTGTCCCTCACTCAGTTCACAGTTCACATCAGACATTAAAAGGAGGTAGCACCACACTGCTTGGGTTCAGGCTCTGGCCCCTGACACTCCTGAGAGACAAAGAGTCATCTTAACATATTTGTTATGCGTGCCACTTAACACACAGGTATGCCTCAACTTCCCCATCTGTAACAGAGGCATAACAACAAGGATTTTGTAAAATCAAGTTAATTCAAGTATAATTTTTCCATGGATTGTGGTTCACACACAACAAGGACAATAAATGTAAACTCTCCTGTTTCACTCCTGTTTTAGTCAGCTTGATACACACATTCAGCAGTGATCAGTTTTATATACTTAAGAGTGCTATTTAAAAAAAAAAATCTTGAAATTAGCAGGGAGGATATATTTTTCCTTTCTTACATTAAGAAAGCAAATACTGGGTACCTAGACCAAGAAAGTATCAGAAGAGAGAAAAAAATTTCACTTGTCATTCTCCAGTATTCTCATTCCTCTGACACTGCATCTTACCAAGGCCCCCACAGCAACGTTGAAAATACCTTTCCAGAAAAGGTAAAATGCAGGGATTAAAATCCATAATGAAAGGAAACTCTGGCTAGAGTATACAAGTTGACACTCAGTACAATATACATATCAGTACAAAAGCCACAATTTTCCTTTCATAATAAAATGCAAGATTCAGTTCCGGACACAAAGATACCAGTTCTTAGGCAAGCTAATTGGTCTGTTGTTGTTGTTCCATCTATTTATGTATTTGTTGATTTATTCTCACATGTGCCCTTGTTATCATAGTAATTAGCTAGTTTATTAATATTAATGATAAAAAGAAAGCAAAAGGGAGGCCAGACGGTCACCTGGGAAGCTTCCCCAGGAAGCTACAGCTTCACACAGCATTGTTCCTCCAAGGGGGTTAACACTCCTCCTTTTCCCACCTGGTACTGGATTGTTGGGGGGAAGAAGGTGCCATTGGGTGTATGCCTAGTGAAGTCTCCTTTTAAATGTTTCCCTTTCAGTCTTTCCTGGGAAACAATGGATTCAGGAGGGAATGGACTCCATCAGAAGCCCATGAAATCTTGGAGAGTTAATTGGTTAGTTTGAAAACACTCCTGATTAAAACTACCAAAGAGTTCCCTCTCATTTGCTCTCATTCTCTGTTGCCCCGTGACCCACACTTGCCTCATTCACTCACCTGTTCTCTCTCCATAGCTATGGGGCCTTAAGCAGCCACATGGCCCATGGATGTAGGATGCTGGACTGGACTGGACTTTAATATAGAGCAGAAATTCTGGGCAGTGGACTTAAATCTGACCCTGCTGAAGACAGGATGAACAGAAATAGTACCTTGAAAGGCAATCCCTTTAATTTTACATCAACAATAAAGCTTTCCACAAAACCCCATTCTCCTGTGCAGGCCTCAGGAAATTATTTTCTTCATGGCCCCCCAAAAATTCCACCACCACCGATAACACGCTGACTGGGGATCAAACCCAGGACCCTGATGTACAAGATTATGCTCTAATTGAGCAACCCAGGCAGAGCAAGCCAATTGCTTTTTAATGAGACATATCAAACTCTCAGGAAGTTGTCAAAATGCAAGAAGGATTGCTCCAACCTAAAATAACTAAATAGCAAGCACAGGACTCAGTTGCAGACAAGGAGGAAAAGGTTAGAATCAAAGAATAAAAAATAAACAAAGATAGAAAAGCCTAAAATTATTAGGAGCCTTGTATTATTACCTTAAGAAGGAAAAGAAGAAAAGGGAAGAAAAAAAAAGGCTCATAACAATCATTGACTCCTTACTATGTGCAGAATGCTTCAAGTATATCTGAGTTTTAAACATCCAGTAGCACTCTCCAGGGGTAGCATTATAAACTTCATTTTATAGATGAGGAAACTGAGAATAGAAGGGTTGATCTACTTGCCAGACCTAGATTAGACAGAGCTGGGATTGAAATCTACTCTTAGAGACTTGAAGACTCTATTCAATACCATCTCCTATATCAAACTTAGAGAGAACTTCCAGATCTGAGCTTTCTCAAATTTAAATCAGCTTTAGGGTCATATAACAAATAACAAGCCAGGAAAAAAATAAAGTAGAAATGAACACATAAAACAGCTGAAATTGTGCCAAAGTCACATTCCACCTTTTAATAGTTTTCATTAAAAGAGCAAATTCTGGGATCCAAACAAGTTAGTTGAGCTTGTTACCAGTCCTATATGGCTTACATTTCCCCTGGATTCCTGCCAGGTGCAACATGGTGTGAACTGGCTGGCCCTTATTTTTTGCTGTAAGGTATATTTGAAAAAGAAAGTCTGGCCTGTTGGGTGGTGCGAAGGGCAAAACACTCACCAGTAGCTTGAATGCTGCCTCTGGCTTCTTGTATTGAAACTGAGGCTGCTTTAGTTTGCAGCCCTGCTTTGATTAGTAAAAATTCCACTGGGCCTCTGAGTCCTTGTTAAGGGGAGGATACTAACCCCCCAGGGAAAAATGAATCAAGGGGTTTGAAAGATGGTTGGTTTAACACCCAGAATTTAGTTTATCCAAAGGTTGACCTATTTACTTACTCATTTCTAATCAAAACACATAGCTAACCTGGTCGATTGATTTTAATCTATATCTCATGATTATGCAAGATTCTTTTCAAGAGGAGACCCCACACAGTGCTGCCAATGGCCAGACGAAGAGGCTGAGGTATTCATTGAATTTGAAATATTTAAAGTGGATGTAAAGCTGTTTCCGAAATGCAGACAATTAAGTGCATTGTTGTGGGCAATGGTGCTGTTGGTAAAACGTATCTTCTGATATCCTACACAACAATCAAATTTCCATCTGAGTATGTACCGACTGTTTTTAATAACTATGCAGTCACAGTTATGATTGGTGGAGAGCCATATACTCTTGGACTTTTTTTTTTAAATATATTTTATTGATTTCTTACAGAGAGGAAGAAAGGATAGAGAGTTAGAAACATCGATGAGAGAGAGAGATCAATCAGCTGCCTCCTGCACGCCCCACACTGGAGATGTGCCTGCAACCAAGGTACATGCCCTTGACCAGAATCGAACCTGGGACCCTTCAGTCCACAGGCTGATGCTCTATCCACTGAGCCAAACCGGTTTCGGCCTCTTTGACTTTTTGATACTGCAGGGCAAGAAGATTATGACAGATCACGACCTCTGAGTTATCTACCAACAGATGTAATTCTAGTCTGTTTTTCAGTGGTCTCTCCATCCTCATTTGAAAATGTGAAAGAAAAGTGGGTGCCTGAGAAAACTCACCACTGTCCAAACACTCCTTTGTTGCTTGTTGGGCCCCAGTTGATCTCAGAGATGACCCCTCTCCAATTGAGAAACTTGCCAAGAACAAACAGAAACCTATCACTCCAGAGACTGCTGAAAAGCTGGCGGTGACCTGAAGGCTGTCAACTAATGTGGAGTGTTTTGCACTCACACAGAAAAGCCTAAAGAATGTATTTGACGAAGCGATATTGGCTGTCCTGGAGCCGCCAGAACTGAAGAAGAGCTGCAGGTGTGTGCTGCTATGAACATCTCTCCAGAGCCCTTTCTGCACAGCTGCTTTTGGCATCTTACTAAAAGCAATGTTTAAATCAAACTAAATATTAAAGATTAAAATTATTTTTTGCAATAATGACAAATGCCTTCCACCTACTCATATGCACTCTTGTGAAACAAGGCCCATAGATATTTCCCCCTCTCAATATTAGTTTTGAGTAATTGTGTATTGTCAGACAAGTGATCAGTACTAGTTTTTGTGTTTTTTTTTGTTTTGTTTGTTTGTTTCATTTAAAAGCAAGGAATGCTTGTGATGACTTTGTAACAGACTAACTCCGGTTGTTGAGTTGCTCCCAGGTTCCACTCTGGAGAGTGACCTGAGACATCTAGTATTTTGTGTGTGTGTGTGTGGTGGAGGGGAGGGGTGTGTATGTGGAGTTTGTTTTACTTTAGTCATTTTTTAAAAATTCATTAACCATTGGACAGCCCTTTAGGTGAGGAGGATGGAGTGATTCCACATTACAGTTCCTAGATCTAGTTTAGAAAACATGTTCCCCACTGGTGTTCTTAGGAAGGAGTATAGTAAATGCCTCATTTACTAACATACTCCTTTTTGAAAGTTGCCTTTTCTCTCCACCCTTGAGTAGGTTCAGTATTTGATGAAAGTGGGTGGAACCTACCTGTCTTGCCCCTCCTCTTTTCTAGGATGTACTATATACATGACTGACTTTCAAGGAAATTTGTTAGCCATTTGCTGATTTTTTTTTTTGAGGTTAATGTCTAACTTCTTTAAGTGATAAATGAAGAAAAGGATTGCATCTTTTGAAATATGGACTAAGTACATAATTAAAAAACACACATTTTTTTTCCTTGTCAGTCATTATCTTATATGCTTAGCATAAATGTGCAGCTTAATAGTGTATGATACGGTGTTTCTAGAACACAGCTAAAGACCTGGTATATATGAGAGGTGCTAGAAGACAGATGTCTGTGGACTGATTCCCATCCTCTTCAAGTTATGAGGATGGAGACCTGATTCATTAAGAAGCTAAGGGTTAGGTAGGAGAGGGGAGAACATTTAACATGGGGAACAGTCAGGGGAATCCCCTTATTTCTGTTTTGCATGAGGAACCCTAGAGCAGCCAATTGAGGTTCTCTAGTTTAATAAAAATCATGGAGAGAATCTTATGAAGACTCTTCATAAGTGTTAATAGGGATTTTATCATCTTATTTTGGTTGCAGTTTCTAACATTTAAAAAAATGTTTAGCCGAGACCGGTTTGGCTCAGTGGATGGAGTGTCGGCTTGCGGACTGAAGGGTCCCGGGCTCAATTCCGGTCAGGGGCATGTACCTTGCTTGCGGATACATCTCCACTGTGGGGCGTGGAGGAGGCGGCTGATGGATGTCTCTCTCTCATTGATGTTTCTGACTTTCTATCTCTCTCCCTTCCTCTCTGTAAAAAATCAATAAAATATATTTAAAAAAAATGTTTAGGCAATATTCTTTACCTTCCCCAAATCCTAATTCTTGTGGTTTCATTAGTGTTGAACCAATGCTTTCTCATGTCTCAATTTTTCATATATGCATCCTTTTCAGATGTATTAAACAAACAAAAACCCTTCAAAAAATAAAAGATTATTTTAATATCTTGACTCATATACATCCACTGATTACATTACCTACTTTTAATGTTGAACCTAATATGTTTCACTTGGTTTGACTACAATGAAAAACAGCAATATCTTATATCTATTTAAATATTGATGTTTCTCTCTCTCAAATCAATTAAAATAATTTTTAGAGTGTCTATTTTTCACACTTTGAGAAGTCCAATTATTTCTTATCCTATATAATAAAAGCCTAATATGCTAAGTGTCCAGTTGTCTAGTCATCTGTTCAACCAATTTTAGAGTAATATGAGATGTTAAGGCAGCTCAACCACTAGCTATGACGTGCACTGATCATCAGGGGGCAGACAGTTGACCAATCAACCAGTCACTATGACGTGCATTGACTTGTAGGTTAGCTTGCTCCTGGAGTCCAGCTAATCAGGAGTGAGCGAGATGGGCTGGACATGCCCTGGAGCACCCCCACGGTCCCTTCCCAGTTGGCCAACCTCCTGTGTCCCTCCACAGCCCCAAGTGTGCACCAACAGAGTCTCTCAGCCTGGCCTGCACTCTCTTTCAATCTGGGCTGAAGGACTCTGCCCCTGCCCCGAGTGCATGAATTTCATGCACCAAGCCTCTAGTTCAATATAAGATCCCATGTTAGAGAAAAATCACTAACAATGAAACTATTAAGGGAATCAAATAACTTGGCAATGATTCTTCAATTTGGTTTTTCTTAAACAGAAAACTATCCAAGTCTTTTTTTATTTTAATTTTGTTTGCCACAGGATATATGAATAAAAGTAAAATCTATAATATTGTCAGAAATTTTCAACTTGCTGTAGAGAAGTACTTGAAGTGGGAAATTTCCACAAATTTTAGGTTTTTAACATAGGCTCTCAATATTAGAGGATTATTGTCTATATTGCATATTGATTAAATATTTTCAAAAACTTAGAATTTTTTTAACACTGAAGTGACTTGGAAAATATAGTTTAATAGTTTTTGATAAACCAGAAGTTATTTAAAGACTCATATATTCTCAAAGTCATCATCATAAACCACAATTAACACAATTTAACTTGTTACCACCAAAACATAAATATCCTTAGAGTGTGTGTGTGTATGTGTGTGTGTGTGTGTGTGGTGCTTCAATAAAACGTTTTTTACAAAAACAGGTAGTAGGCCACATTTGGCCAATGGACTATACTTTGCACAAATATCATTATTAAGAGAAATGCTAGTTTAATAGAGTGGCCAATAAAGTCTATTTCATGGTAAAAAATAATATTTGGGGAAATATATCCTCTTTGTACTTTCATTTAAAGCATAGTATTAAAAAATAACCATGTTAGTGCTCATGAACCTCATACCCTATAGCTAATCAAAATGCAATTTTATGTGACTTCTTGCCCCCCTGCATGCTATCATTACAAAAGTGGGATTTGGCATGACAAACATATTCCTCACTGAAATCCTCTGTGACATTAAGTGCTAAACAAGATAAAAGCCACATTTCAAATACACAAAAGCAAATCTAAGAGTTTCAATGTTTTCTCATAATTTTCAATGTTTTTAAGCAGAGGAAATCTCCCATTCAACTTCTAAATTTTAAGGAATTAACCAACGTTTCTATATAAACTGGAAACAAAAATACACGGATAGTTTAAGACTGTTTGAAGTCATTATGAGTCTTGAGAGAAATGTACTTTTGCAATAATAAAAAGGAACCTGAACTTTCTAATTTGAAAGAATTTGGAAGACTTATCTGGTAAGTAATACTGATATATTGACTACACAGCATTGGTATTTTGTAATGGATAGCAGAGATGCAATCAGTAGCAATCATTGGATGCATTAAACACTCACCAAACTTTAAAATAGAAATATTGACTAGATCATGTGCATAGATTCTGTTCACAAAAAAGAAGACATATTCTTAACATTTGAGTCATAGATTTCTAAAATGTTAAATTCTTTTGGAATAAACAGTAACTGGATGGGAAACTGATTTGGAAAACAATATGGACATTCTGCATATCAAATGGGTCAAAGGAAAAATTCTGAGAAACTACAACTTCTTAATAATAGAACAATGATGACAAAAATCAGAACTTGCACAGAAGCATGGAAGAACTTCCTAAAACCAGTTATCTGAGAAGTAGTTCTATAACTGTGCTGTCAGCAAGGTTTTGTATGTACACTAATTATGATTCATCACCCCATTGTCATATAAGCACATATTTTTATCTTGGTTTCCTGAAGCCCACCTTTATAAAGCATGTTTATAATTTCAAAAATCATCTTCTAAGAGTATAATGATGTTTGTCAATTTGAAAAGTTGCAATAGTTGATCAAAAGTTAAAAATAAAATATATTAATATTACCCTTTTCCTTCTTTCCTGCTCACAGTTTTATTTTTGAATTAAAGGCCTGGCACATGGATCCGTGCACTGGAGGGGTCCCTCGGCCTGGCCTGTGGGGATGGGGCCGAAATCAGCTCTCTGACATCCCCCAAGGGGCTCTGGATTGTGAGATGGTGCAGGCCAGGCAGAGGGACCTCACCGATGCATGATCAGGGCCAGGAAGGGACCACAGGAGGGCTCCAGGGCATGTCTTGCCTGTCTCACCCAGTCCTGATTGACCAGACCTTAACAGCAAGCTAACCTACAGGTCAGAGCATCTGCATCCCTGGTGGTCAGTGCACATTACAGCGATTGGTCCAATGGTCGAACTAACAGTTGGACATTTAGCATATTAGACTTTTATTATATAGGACAAGAGGCCCGTTGCATGATATTTGTGCAAGAATAGGCCACTGGCTTCACTGCCAGCCACCCAGAGCCAGCAAGTCTCCGTTCCCCAGCCACCCGGAAGTTGGCAAGTCCCCACTCCTTGGCCCTCTGGGAGCCAGAGCCAGCAAGTCCTTGCTTCTGTCTGGAGCACCACTCCAGTAGCTCCCTCAGCCACCCCCTTCCCCTCATAGCAGGCTTCACACTGCTCTATGCCTGCATATGTAAAGTAACCTCTATCTTTGTTGGGCTAATTTGCATATTCACTCTGATTGGCTGTGGGCATAGGGGAGTGATGGTTAATTTGCATGTTTCTCTTTTATTAGGTAAGATAGGTAATTCATTCACTTAGTACAAAATTCAGAAGCTAATAATAATTTTTAAAACTTCTATATATGTTATTGAGAGACATGATTATGCCCCAAGAAAGTCCTAAAAATAGTAAACTATTAATATCATGTCTAGTTTCTCTTCCATGTCCTGTTACAAGATTTTAGCCCTCTCATTTTAACTCTGTATATGCATCTTCATTATTAAGAGGCATTGCTTTACAACATACAGAATTTCACTATGACATGCTTTATAAACTGTGTAGCACTTACATTTATACTTATTGTCTTATGCCATCTCTATATTCTAATGTGTTACCCTTCTAAGCACCAAAATGACTATTAAAATAACTTACTTCTGCAACTCATATAAGGAATGTGAATAAGGAATGCAATAAAAATAGTTTAGTAGGGTTCATTAAAAAGGTGTGATAATATTAAGAAACATTCCCAGATATAAAATTCTTATAACAAAAAATTTAGCCTTTAAAATTTTATAAGCAAACAAATCATACTCTGAAGAAACAAATTAAAAAGAAATTTACAAAGCACTAAATCCAGCATGTAGTCCAAACCCACCCTGTGATAAATGAGGGGATTTAGGCCCAGGGAAATTAAGCACTTTGCTTAAGTTAATGTAGCTAATTAATTACAAATCTGAGATTAAAACCAAATCTCTGAACCCCCAATCCTGCTCTCATTTTTCTGTCAAACTTATTCCTTTAATGCACATTGCCTTTGAATGTCCTTCAAAGGTGGTGTATATTCAAGTTATAAATAGAGTTTCTTTCAGATCTTTGTGGAGAAAAGTAAGCAGAGGATTATGAAAGAATTAGATAAATTCATAGATGATATACTTACAGTAACTTAAGGAAGGCAATGAAGTATCTTTGCAGAATATCTTCAAAATTTCCCCCTAGATATGGCTGCTCCATGTTGTTGAAAATGAACTCTTGAGTGAAACCCACACCTTAGCATTCACCTCAGGGTTGAGTGTCATTTAAAGCTCCAGACTCTACCTTCTGCATCAGTACCTTGTCTTGACCATCTTTGTAATTCCCTCTCAAACCTCATTCCCTCTCTGTTTCTGTCATTATTGCTCTTCTTAAGGCTCTCTGCTACTCACTTGAACTTCTCTTTCACTGTTATCCATTAAATTTTACTATATTTTTCTCTGTAGATGCTTTCCAGATCTCTATCTTCATTCTGGAGCATATTTCCAAGTGCCCATAGAAAAATCTCCATCTGAATGTCCTGCTTGTACCTCAAATTCAAGGGAAAAGCCAGTGCCAGAGGGTTTGAGTAGAACAATAGGTACTCAGTCCTGGGGCACAAACAATCTGATGGAAAACAAGCCACCTGCACAGGGATTATGATAATACACTGTGTAAGGGTTAAAACAGAAATGAAAGCACAATCCTGGGGTGGCTCCATCAGCTCTCTGACCCTCTCCTCAAACTTGTCCTCAGGTTTAGTATCTATCTCTCAAACCTGCCCCATTAAGTTGTGCCCAAGGAAGAAAATGAGGAACTAGCCAAATAATTTAAAAATTATATAAAGTTATAAATAGGATAAGCAAAGGAGAAGAGTATTAGGGTACTCATAACTAGAAAAAAAGCTCATCTAGACTGCCAATTAAATTTAAAGTGAGCCTGAAGGGAATGTAGGACAAAGGGAAATGGGAGAAAAGGAAGATCTAGACACAAAATAAAGAGCCTGTGCAAGGCCCTCAGGCAGGAAGACATCAGGAAAAGGTCCTGAGAAGTTCCCTAGGGGCCAGAGGCTGAGGGTGGCCCAGCCCAATAAACAGGGGGCTCCAGTTAGAACCCAAAGGAAGTAAAATCGAACCTTGTGCCCAGCGGGGAATTCCTATCAGGCCACAGAATCAGGGACTGAGGCTTGACAAAACTTCTGTTCCATCTTAATGTGTTTTCAGGAGTTTTTATTTCTTTCCAATGCCATCATCTTCAGGAGATATGACAGAGCTAAAAGCTTCTCATTCTCTCCCTAAAAATAGGGTTTTATGAGCTGACGTCTGAGAGAAAGTGAGATCAGTCCACTTGATTCATGCTTGAGAAATCAGAGGGGCTATGGAATTGAGTTTAATCATGAGCAGTTTCTTGATTAATTGCCTTGATATTAAGATTGCGCACACACACACACACACACACACACACACACCCTCAACAACAACTACACAAAACTGAGGGAGAGTTCATCCTGTCTCTCAGATCCACCAGGAAACCTAAGAATAGAGTGAAAGACAAATCAATACACTTTCCCAACTTCTAATTAATTAAATGTGACAGAAAAAGTCATGGCAATGATGCCACAGTTATTTACTTTTTAATTTGTTTCTCCTGCACTCACAAAATCAATGGGAAAGTCTCTCACTGGCCGCACTGCTGTGATCACAGCAAAAAGCCGTTGTTATTTTTGAGCTCCTGCTTCCTATCATTCAGACACAATTGGGGATTTTTTTCTCCACAATGAACTGTTGGTGCTGCCCTGTTACTTAGCCAACACTGCACGATTTTAATTGAGTGTGGCTGTATCTAGGAGGGAAAGGGCACCAACTTTGTAAAGCAAATATCATAGGAATTGGCTCAAGCCTCACTGTTTGTTTTTCTGGCTGAATTAAGATTTCTACAGATGTTGGAAACGGAGTCTTATGGAATCAAAGTCTCCATTAAAATGCTCTATTTGCCATGCTGAATCAATAGAATGCAGTCAGTTAATACTGGTTTCTCAACGCAATGAGTCAATGGAATATTTTAAAGTTATATTTTTAATTCCTTGCTCAGTTGTATTGTGGGTTTGTCTAACGATTGCATAACCACCCAATGAATCTACTATTCTGGGTCCAGAACTCCTGGGATGCTCTCCAACACCGTTTTCTTCCCCATCAAGATAGTTTATTACTAATAGATTATATAACCTAACAGCTTGAATAATAATGGAAACAAATTTCTTCTCCATGGGATTTAACATCTAGCAGTATTTAAGTTTTAAAATACTAATTTTTCTCTAAAGACCATAAAGCGATGCTAGGCATAACTCCAATACAGTAAACAGTATAATAGTGACAAACAAACATATAGGCGTCCCAGGAAAATGTATACACACACTTTGAATAATTATAAGGCAATGCTTATTAAAATACATTTCATGCTCATAATTTAGCTATCAGCTGTTAAAGCATGAATACATTTTTGGGACACCCTGTAAAATGTGCAGTTCCAGACCCTGCTATTTAAAAGCCTTTCTTTCTCTTATTCTTCTTTGCCAACAGAAACCTTTTGTGGGCGGGGCTTGATAATGAGCCTAAAAGTACACACCTTGTTAGACTCTTGCATTTGGGGGAAACTGTGTGACCCAATTCTAGTCAGTTAAATATAGGCTGAAATTCTTGGGGTGATTTCTAGGAAAGATATTGTTTCCATGAGGGGGTTAGAGGGTGTGTGTGTGTGTGTGTGTGGGAGAGAGAGAGAGAGAGAGAGAGAGAGAGAGAGAGAGAGAGAGAGAGAGAGAGAGAGAGAACAGGAGAAGGGAGGAAGGGAGGAAGGGAGAAAAAAAGGAAAGACTTTCCCTTCATGCGTGTAGCTCAGAAGCGATGCTGGCTTGGCTAGGAGGCAGCCAAGCTGCAATGGCAAGATGAAAACCTCCTATTTCGGAGGTAGAGCAGAAAACAAGACCATCTGCATTCTTGACGATTCCTTTTGAGCAGCTGTGCATCCATTCTGGACTACTTACTGAGATTTCTTATAATCTGAGAAACAAGAAACCCCTCTGTGTTCAAAAAACTGTGCTCAGAATTGTGGCACAGAGTGCTCAGGAGGGAGACATATGGCTGCAAGAGATCCTAACTGATCAAAACCCCTCGATGCGTTCAGTGCAGCTGTGCTATATACATTGAGGGAGCATCAGTTACCTGAGTCCTGCACAAACATTAGACCTGGAGCGTTGCAATGTTAAGAGAATTCCAGGGAATCAAAAATGAGTGGAATGCCCAGCAGGTGTGACTCAGTGGTTGAGTGTTGACCCGTAAACCAAGAAGTCACTGTTCAATTCCCAGTCAGGGCACGTGTCCATGTTGCAGGCTCAATCCCCCGTAGGGGGAGTGCAGGAGGCAGCTCATCAGTGATTCCAATCTTTGATGTTTCAATCTCTCCACCCTTCTCTTTCCTTTCTCTAAAATCAATAAAAACATTTTTAAAAGTTTTTTTTTTAATGAGCAAATTATGGATTCTGCCTTTTAGGAGCTTACAACCTAATGAGAAATTTGTAAACAAATAGTTACACTGTATTTTATATCTGTGAAGTTCAGGGTTTCACAATGTGTGTTCCCTGGGCTAGCGCTCAAATTAAAACATGGTCTGCCATCATAAATATGGGAAGCATACTTATTACAATCTCACAATGCACTTTGGCAATTCAAGCATCTGAGGCAGTGGTGCTCAACCTTTCTAATGCCGCAACCCTTTAATACAGTTCCTCATGTTGTGGTGACCCCCATCCATAAAATTATTTTCATTGTTACTTCATAACTGTAATTTTGCTACTGTTTAGAATCGTAATGTAAATATCTGGTTTTTTTCCGATGGTCTTAGGCAACTCTGCTAGTAGTTCTCAACCTGTGGATTGTGACCCACAGATTGAGAACCACTGCTGTAAAGCCTACGACCATCGGAACTATATTAAAGGGTTGTGGCATTAGAAAGGTTAAGAACCACTGCTTTGAGGAGTTCTGTAACAACAACAAAAAAAGGCTATTTAACTTTTAAAAAGTATTTGTCTTTAAAAATGTTATTAATTTACTACTTTATTTTATATCCTAGCACTTCTGTACAGTCCACAATCCATAGTACTATTGTTTGCATTCAAATACCAGTTAAAATCTGATCCCTTATCCTCTGTTCCTAAGTTGGACATAGCAACTGGTGTAAAATGTTATTGGGAAAAGGTACTTTTGTGATAATTTTAAATTCTCAATTAATTTTTAAAAACATGACTAACTTAACAGTTACCTGTTCAATGTTTAGAAACATTGGGCATTGGGATAACAGGAGCCAGGCTACCACTGTATTATTCAATAGAGATAACTTAGGATTTATTCTGTAGAAGCTGTCTTATCCAGCTTTCTTTCTTTTCCTTAAGAGACAACTTGACATTAGAAATCATAAAAGGTGAGTTTTTAAAACCAGGAAATATAAATATAAAATCATTTATATTTGTGTCTAATTTTCTTTAACCTACTATTTCATAAAACTATGCTAATAAGAGGGTAATATGGTAATTAATGTAGACCTAAAAAAAAAAAGGTATTATTATCAACAGGATCGATGGATTCATGGGAGCCACCTGGTGACCTTCTGTACCTGGCCCGTCGTCCTTGCCTGCTCTTGTGTATCTAATGCCCACCACTGACTCAGTGTTGACATTCAGAAGTGATGCCCTGCCAAGGGTTGCGTCATCGTTACAGAGTAGAACTTCCATCTCCTCTTCATCGTGCCAGGCTGCTCTCAGTCCACCTGGGGAGCGCAGCAGTGGTGTTCTGTCGCTGGTGTTCTGTCTCTGTTATCTCTGGTTAACCTGGTAATTATTAGGTTAAAAACAATTGTTGGGGGGTGGGGTTTCAGAAGACTGAGAGGATAAATTGTTGGGGGATCATTAGAGGGAATAGGAAGCTATGAGCGGTTTTTAAGTTTATTCACAAGTATCATCAAAGTAAACGTGGTCATGCTCCCCACAAAGACCATGCACCATGTATTGTAATTGGCTAAACTGTTTATCATTGTTCTTTTTCTCTCCAAAAGGAGATAAAATGGATGTTTCTGTTGATTCGTTAAATTATAACATAGAGGAAATGTCAGAATATCAATAACCGGAAGGCAAAGTAGCTATTGGTGTTATATTGGCAAAATATGTACTAAAACAGAAGAGAATGAATTATCTTACATTAAGTATCTCCGAAGTCATGCAGCTGTCATAACTTGAGCATTCAAGTCACTAGTATCTGCATGATGAAGATGCAAAAGAATCCTCCTCAGTAAATCTGCCAGAGGGGTCATCATCTGATTTCTATGGAAACCATGTAGCATTTGGAAAGACCCTTTCCTTGGCATTCAGAAGACTTGACTTTTCCACTCCCATAAAGTAAGCAGCCATGAATTTTTTGTGCAAGGACTAGTGCTGTCCTATTAAAATTTTATGAAGTGACCTGGAGTCGTCTTCTTTCAGAGACCAGTCATGCAGCTACTCTACATTAAAATTCCCAACACGGAGGTTGATCCTCTACGTAAAGACCAGGCTGGATTTCAGAAAGGGTCATAGAGAAGGAGATCTGGAGTCAATGAACAGTCAATCTACGGCCCAACTCTTCTACTTACCATTTCATAGGTCCATGACTTTCCTCCTCACTTTTCCCTCCCAAAGTAAAAAGCAATTGACACGGAAATAAATATTGAAGTAATGATCACGTGTGTTTGTGTAAATAAATACACAAAAGCATATATTTCTGTCTATTAAAAAATGTTTGGGGGCTACTTTTAAAAATATGGTTTGTAATAAAAAACAGACATTCTGCTATTACAGGTCTTATATCAAGTCCTATAATATATTGCATGTTTTATTAAGTATATTACATTTTTAATAGCATACATTTTAACATCACAACTAATGTTTTTTCATAGTAGGAATTTATTTTATAAAACCAACCCAGACTGGATTTCTTTCATCTATTCAAGACTCAAAGAATTATTGCCCCAGACTTTGCCAGCAGTAGTTCCAAATAAACTACCTAATCAGCAAGAGGAGATTTGCTTCATGGACTCCAAGGTAATTTTGGCCAACAAGCCTCACATTTAATGAGCACAAAAAAAATTGTGAGGAAAATATAGTGGCATAAATAGTAGTTGAGTTATAATGATATCTACCTTGAACCCTCTCAATTATATTCATTAATTATAAAATCGCCTACATTTTCAAAGCTTTCCTGCTAACATATCCTGATCTTTAAATTCTTTTGATGCTCCATGGTAGTTCTCACTGAATTGATTTGTCCACCTAAAACTGGAGTGGGTCCATGTGGTTTGAAAATGATTGAACAGTAAGAGACAATTTGAGGGCTATAGTTTACTCAGAGATGGCAAGTGTATAGGGACATTGAGAGAAACCATAAAGAAGCACAACAAGATCTAGGAGAAACTAGAGACATATGCATATACACATGCACACACATATATCCACGCACTTAAGAAGAGATGTAAACATCACACCAAATTATTTGTTCCAAACACCTAACTTCAATTGTAAAATGTTAGTGTTGAAAAAGGCATCAAAGAGCATCCATTTCATTTTTCTTACTCTATAGTCATTTTAGTAATTTCTGGTTGACTTGTTAAACTACCATAAATTGGGTGGTTGCCTAACAACCCACGTTTCTCACAGTCATGGCAGTTGTAAGTCCAAGATAAAGGTGCTGGCGGATTCAGTTCTGGTGAAAGTGTGTTCATCTGATTTGCAGTCTACATCCTCACTGTGACCTCACGCGGCAGGCTCTGGGGTCTCTATCTGTCCTTATAAGGGCACCAGCATGACTGGATTAGGGCCTCACCCTTCTGAAATCATTTAATCTCCACAAAGCACTATCTCCAGATATAGTTACAAGGGGGGCTAGGACTTCAACGTATGAACTTATGGGGACACAAATATTTGCTCCATAACAACAGGCATGAAACCAAAGGCAGGAAAGGCAAATTTGCTTATTCAAGATCATAGAGTGTGCAGAGTCCGTTGGAGATGGGCAAGCCAGAACCTGAAGAGATCATGGTCAGGACAGAATCCTGGACGTGGGTGAGCTTGCAGAGGAGGAACCTGGCCTGGGAAGATTATGGTCCTGGAGAAAACCCTCCCCCTTTTCTCTTCTTTCTGTGCTCTAGTCCTCATCAGTCTGTGCACCTTTAGCACCTAGGGCCACCTCACAGTGCTCCCACTAACTGTCAAAGGGTTCACGTTTCTTTCTTTGTATTGGAAACCAGCAAATCAACAAACGGAAATTCCCAGCAATTCTTTACTCATCGGTGTACCTCCCACAGCTGTGAAGAGATGTTTATTTTACTTATTTGACTGCATGATGAGAATGCAGGTTTTTTTTTCATTACTTTACTTTTTCCCTTGTTTCTTAAAATGCTGCATTCTTCAAGGGGAAATATAATTGAAAATATATAAATAAACTAAAGTTTTAGGTGCCACCATTAAGGATTTTTTTCTATCCTCTACCCAGTGCCATTTTCTGTGTTGTTGTTTTTAACTCTATATCAATATAATAAGATAAAGGCAGAGGGCTGGCATGTTTGGGGGCTCTTTGGCCCAAAAGGTGTCTTGTCTCACTGCTTTTCCTCCTGAGGCCTGGGCTTTGCAGAGAACAAAGTAGATCTGGAGTTTCTCTCCCTTCCCCAGAGTCATTATTATCCGAAGAGCAAAAAAAATAAAGCAGAATATTGCTTCTCCACAGCACTTCTCAATCTTTCATGTTTGTTTCCTCTTGTGGCAGTGGTGGCATCATTCCAGGCTGTGGGGAAAATAGACTCTTACCTGGAGCGCTTAAGAGTAACTTATGGATACCAATACAGATGAGTGCATAGGAACCAAAAACAAACAAACAAACAAATAAATAAATCCTATATAATGAAAGGCTAATACGCAAATCAACTGAATGACAGAATGACCAGTCACTATGACATGCACTAACCACCAGGGGGCAGATGCTCAATGCAGGAGCTGCCCCCTGGTGGTCAGTGGGCTTCCATGGGGAGGAAGAAGGGGGTGGTTACTGCTTAGCCAGAAGCCAGGCTCATGGATGACAAGAGCAGTGGCAGTGGCAGGAGTGGGTCTAAGCCATCAGTTGGACATCCCCCCAAGGGCTCCTGGACTGCGAGAGGGTACAGGCTGGACCGAGGGACCCTTCCCCACCCCGAGTGCATGAATTTTGTGCACTGGGCTTCTAGTCAATAAACAAACAAACTAACTAAAGGAAGAAGCCCTTTAGTTGTGCTCCCAACAATAAAGTTATTTTTCCCTTCAGGGCCACCATAGGAAACATCTCTCTCAGGGGCTTGTCTCTGAAATCCCACACCTTCTACTGCTACTTCTCCCAGCCCCTGGTTACTCGTCCACAAAGCAGCAGCCTGCCTCTGGTCAGTCACCCCAGAAGATTAGAATCAGAAGCATAGAAGGTATGTTATTTCATGAACTCACATCAGATATAATTGCTCCTTGAAGATGATCAAATGTGAAACTGGTTTAGCTTCAGGCAGGCCATACAAAGTCAATATAAACATGCCTGTCTGGTAACTTGTTTCCGGGCAGTCACCAGGGGAAAGAATGAACCCAGCTATTGTATTTTTTTCTCAGATGTCAGACAATTACCCTTTTCACATTTTTTTAAATTTTAATACATTTTAAGTGGAAATCTTTCTAGAGTGCATAACAAGGTTTCATGACTCTACCGATAGGGCAAACAAAGCATAATTTAATTTGTCGCTGATGTCAAGATATCTATCAAAGTGGCCCCTGGTCTTCCAGATGAAGACTTTTTAATTTTTTTTTTGTCAAAGAGCAATGGGGCTTCTCCTCAGTGGCTTCACCAGGCAGTTCCTAGGTGGAAAGAGCTCCTCTAAATCTGGGCCAATAGTCATCAGACACTTGGCACCAGAATCTTCAACTCAGGTCCTGACGTGACTGTTCTCAGAAGTTCTGGAAGGAGTTCTATTTAACTGTTGCTGCAGAGTAAAGACTTGGCAAGCACCACAGCTCCACCCAGAATTACAGATGGGGCTGCCTTGTGATTCTGTAGGAAGTTTGCTTCTTTCCTTGGCTTGTGCTGCACAGTGTGTCATTTTCTGCCCACAACTCGATGAAAGAGAACCTCTCTGAGCTCCTCTCTGAGCAGGTGTGTGCCATATAAAAGCAAGTCTTCTTGGTGCCAAGTATAACTGGATAAAAAGACAGAGAATAAGATGATCTTTTTTTTTTCTAAGTATATTTTGAGTAAGACAATCCAAAGACTGCATTATACCTTCAGGCCTATAGCTATTTCAAGTAAATGTAATCATCACTATCCTTGAATAAAGTAGATACTTAGAGGTTATAAACATATTTCAAAATACTAAAGACTAATTCAAACTCAGTCATAGTAATGACTGTCCTATGATTTGTGCAAAGGGTTAACATTTGAAGAATACAGATGCCATAAACAATGAAAAACTAAGAAAATTACCAATTAAAACCCCTTCACATACCCCTTTATACAATTGGCTAGAAATATGTTTTGCTGACAGATGCTGATAATGATATTTGAGGAAACATTATGAACAAGAGATTTGCAAAGGTGTCTGCATTATATACTAGCTTCAATTTTCTTTTTAAAACACTAGGAGTATTTTACAATACTTTGATCCTCTTCAAAATCCTGTTATGGCTCCCTTTCCCTAATGAAGACCGTATGTATTATTTTAGTATTTTTAAATTTATCCACTCTTCAGCCCCAATTTGTCTTTTGAATTTAGTTTCTAATCCTCAGTATACAAAAATCAATACTCTCATGTTATTAGACAGATCGTCATTCCTTGAGAAAGCCTTGCACTGTCCTTGGGCCATTTCTAATGTCCCTTCTCCATGAAATCTCTGTGAGCCCTCCAAACAAAAGAGATGGGCCCTTAATCTGAACTTGTGCAATCCTTTGTGCTTCCCATGTGGCATTCATCATGTATTGTATTATTATCTTTATACATATTATATCTCTTACTAGACTTGCATGTAAGTTGAGGGCAGACTACATCATCTGCCCATATGGGCATCACCTACAATACCAAACACAGTGACTTGCTTACTAGTCAGTGGTACCTCGAGATACAAGTTTAATTCGTTCCGTAACCTTGAGGCGTGGGAAACTATGAGACGCTCGAGTCGGGGTAAACTGGTGGGTCGTGTGCAGCTGGCGGATCCGTGCTGTTATTCCTATCTCAAATGTTGCTCGTATTTCAAAGCAAAAATCGCTCGCTCCACAGCACATATCTCATAAATCTTGTATGTTAGGGCACTCGTATCTCGAGGTACTACTGTATACAAAATATAAGATAATCAAATGATATTACATATATATGATTCAGGTCTCTTTTAGGAGCAAAATAACAGGAACCCAGTTCAAACTAGCTTAGCTAATAAGAGGGAAATTTATGGACTCATATGTAATTGGTTTAATCAGGGATGCATCTTACCTCAAGTGTAAAAGGATTGAGGAACTCAAAGAATGTTATTAGAGTTCTCTCTCTTCATCTCTCTGCTCTTTCTACATTTTTTTTTTTTTGCCTTCGTCTATCACATGGAGAAGATATTTCCCACATGGTGGTCAAGAAAGGAACCAGCAGCCTCAGGTCATTTGTTCAGGGGAGACAACCATTGGTTCTGCTTGGATTTCATAAAATCACAACAGGTATAGAATGAAAACATTGTTTCCTAATGAAACTCAAAAGCAAACTATAAGAGTGCTTTATGGTAAACACAGCTACAAAATTACACTACAAATTATAAGTTAACTTAAGAATCTTACAGATTAATATAAGGGTTAGCTTTATCATTTTCAAATTTTAGTGAAAAATTTCAAATCAAAAAGCACATATTATATAACTGTGTATTGCTCAAGTAATACAAATGATATAAATAAAGCCAAAGTATTAGTCACTGACGAATCATTGTCTAATTGGTGGTTGATAAAATTTGATGCATGGCAAATGAATGAATATAAGACATGATATTAACCAAGAGTTAAATATTGCTGCATAGTTTATAACATTAGTAATAACTCAGGAAAGAAAGGATGATTGTGAAATAAAAGGATCATGAAAGATTTTTTGGAGGTGGTGAAACTTTTGTTTAATGATTGATGAATAGGTTTTGAATTGCTGGAAGACAATGCAAAGGGAATAAAGGTGAAAGAAAAAAGGACAAAGTGGTGCAGAGGTCAACATTCTATTTATAGAGACATAATTGTAGACAGTAGCTCACAATCAGCAATCAGAGTGGTCTGACTCACACAGACCTATGGCCCTGGCTGCTTGAAATAAATAAGAAGCCTACTCAAATCTTACACACTTTGTACCAGCAGAAAATTTGTGGGTCAAGTGGACAAAATGCTAACCTGAATCATAAAAACAGAGTCATGGCCTTTCAAACAATTCCCAAACTTTAATCAGTTTTTGGGTACAGAACTCCTTATATAGAGAGGAGGCTGGGACCCCTTGAGCATAGAACCCTGAATACTGCCAAGAGTCATACTGTTAACATTTGTCCACGCCTTTGCCAAAACAGTATTTTCCCAGGGTAAGAAGACCCAAACTGTTACTTTGGTCCACAGACAGAGAGGGGGCTTATGCAAGTCAGGGAGTCTGGAAAATTTAGCTCAGGTTCTTTTCACAGTGAGCCAGAGGTTCCTTGAATACATCTGTGGTTAACAGTATTTTTCCAGTTCTTAGAATGCATACTTGGAGTTGATATAATCAACAGTGAGCAGAATATACACATTGGCTCCTTAACCTGTGGAATGACCACTATAATGGTGGGAAAGGCCAGGTGGAAGCCGCAATAACTGTCTCAAATAGGAAAGTAGCAAACCAAAAGCAATGCCATATTACTGGAGGGATTGCAGTCTTAATGCTGCATCAAGGACTTGAAAGATGCAGGAGTGGTGAGTCCCTCCCACATCCCCATCCAATTCACCTATTTGTTCAGAATACAGATAGATCTTGGAGAATAGAAGTGTTGTTGTTGTTAACATTTTTTTATTGTTTAAAGAATTACACATAGTACATATATCTCCTTTTTCCCTCCATTAATCTTCCCCCAGCTTCCCCTACCCCTGTCTTATGCCCTCATCCCACCCTGTCCCCCATTGTTTTGTGTCCACTGGTTGTGCTTATATGCATGCATACAAGTCTTTCGGTTGGTCTCTTTCCCCTTCTCCCCAATACTCCCCAGCCTTCCCTCTGTAATTTGACAGTCTGTTTGATGCTTTACTGCCTCTGTATCTATCTTTTTGTTCATCAGGTTATGATGATCTTGATTTTCCATAAATGGGTGAGATCATGTGGTAATTTTCTTTCATTGCCTGGCTTATTTTACTTAGCATAATGCTCTCCATCTCCATCCATGCTGCTGCAAATGGTAAGAGTTCCTTCCTTATTACAGCAGCATAGTATTCCAATGTGTAGCTGTACCATAGTTTTCTAATCCACTCATATGCTGATGAGCATTTAGGCTGTTTCCAAATCTTAGCTATGATGAATTGTGCTGCTATTAACATAGGGATGCATATATTCTTTCTGGTTGGTGTTTCTAGTTTCTTGGGATATATTCCTAGAAGTGGGATCACTGGATCAAATGGGAGTTCCATTTTTAGTTTTTTGAGAAAATTCCATACTGTTCTCCACAGGGGCTGCAGCAGTCTGCATTGCCACCAGCAGTGCACGAGGGTTCCTTTCTCTCCGCATCCTCATCAGCACTTGTCATTTGTTTACTTGTTGATTGCCATTCTGACAGGTGTAAGAGGGTATCGCATTGTTGTTTTGATTTGCATCTCTTAGATAACTAGTGACTTTGAACATGTTTTCATATGTCTCTTGGCCTTCCTTCTGTCTTCTTTCAAAAAGTTTCTATTTAGGTCCGTTGCCCACTTTTTTATTGGATCATTTATCTTCCTTTTATTAGGTTGTATGTGTTCCCTGTATTTTGGAGATTAAACCTTTAACAGTGATAACATTTGCAAATATATTCTCCCATACAGTGGGCTTTCTTGTTATTTTGTTGATGGTTTCTTATTTTGATATAGTCCCATATTGTTTATTTTGTTTTTCCATTTGCCCTAGGAGCAGTATCGGGGAAGAAATTGCTTTGGCATATGTCTGAGATTTCACTTCCTGTGGATTCCTCAAGTATTTTTATGGTTTCTTGTCTTATGTTTAAGTACTTTATCCATTTTGAGTTTATTTTTGCATATTGTGTCAGTTGGTGGTCTAGTTTCATTTTTTTGCATGTATCTGTCCAATTTTCCCAGCACCATTTATTGAAGAGACTGTCTTGACTCCATTGTATGTTTATGCCTCCTTTGTAAAATATTAATTGAGCATAGTGGTTTGGTTTATATCTGGATTTTCTATTCTATTCCACTGGTCTATATGTCTGTTCTTGTGATAGTACCAGGCTGTTTTGAGAACAGTGGCTTTGTAATACAGCTTGAAATCTGATATTGAGATCCCACTTACTTTGTTTTTCTTTCTCAGGATTGTTGTGGCTATTCTGGGTCTTTTTTATTCCAGATGAATTTTTGTAGAGTTCTTTCTAGGTCTGTGAAATATGCCGTTGGTATTTTAATGGGGAGTGCATTGAATCTATAGATTGCTTTGGGTAGTGTGGACATTTTAATGATGTTGATTCTACCAATCCATGAACATGGTAAGTTCTTCCATTTGTTTATGTTTTCCTCTTTCAGTGTCCTATAGTTTTCCTCATATAGGTCTTTTACTTCCTTAGTTAAGTTTATTCCTAGGTATCTTAATTTTTTTGGTGTGATGGTAAATGGGATTGCTTTTTTAGTCTCTCTTTCTGTAAGCTCACTATTGGTGTATAGAAATGCCATAGATTTCTTGGTATTAATTTTGTATCCTGCTACATTGCCAAATTCATTTATTAAGTCTAATAATTTTTGATGGAGTCTTTATAGAGTTTTTTATGTACAATATCTGTCATCTATGAATGACAGTTTTGCTTCTTGTTTTCCAATTTGGATGCCTTTTATTTCTTTTTCTTGTCTAATTGCTATGGCTAATACTTCCAGTACTATGTCGAACAAGAGTGGTGAGAGTGGGTATCCCTGTCTTGTTCCTGTTCTTAGGTGAAATGGTTTCAGTTTTTGCCTGTTGAATATGATGTTGGCTGTGTGTTTGTCATATATGGTTTTTATGTTGAGGTATGATCCTTCTATTCCCACCTTGCTGAGAGTTTTTACCAAAAATGGGTGTTGGATTTTTGTCAAATGGTTTTTCTGCATCAATTGATATGACTATGTGATTTTTATCTCTCGATTTGTTTATGTGATGTATCATGTTTATTGATTTGTGGATATTGTACCACCCTTGCATCCCCTGGAATAAATCCTACTTGGTTGTGGTGTATGATCTCTGATGTACTGCTGGATCCGATTTGCTAGAATTTTGTTGAGGATTTTGGCATCTATGTTCATGAGAGATATTGGTCTGTAATTCTCTTTCACTATGTTGCTTTTATCTATTTTTGATATTAGGGTGATACTGGCTTCATAAAAGGAGCTTGGAAGTGTTTCTTCCTCTTGAATTTTTTGGAATAGTCTGAAGAGGATAGGTTTTAGTTCTTCCTTGGATGTTTGGTAAAACTCCTCTGGCCCTGGGCTTTTGTTTGCTAGAAGCTTTTTGATGACTGCTTCAATTTTTTCCATAGTTATTGGCCTATAGAGATGTTTAGATTCTTCCTAATTGAGTTTTGGAAGGTTGAATTTTTCTAGGAATGTGTCTATTTCCTCCAAGTTGTCCAGTTTGTTGGAATAGAGTTGTTCATAGTATTTTTTCACAATCCTTTGTATTTCAGTGGGATCTGTCTTTATTTCTTCTCTTTCATTTCTGATTTCGTTTAGTTGGGTCCTCTCTCTTTGCTTCTTGTGAGGCTGGCTAGAGGTTCATCAATCTTGTTTATCCTGTCACAAAACCAGCTCTTGGTTTTGTCAATCTTTTGTATTTTATTCTTTTTGTCTCTAATGCAGTTGTGTTTTTAGCTTAACTAGGTGATGATACTAGTTGTGACTTTTGTACCAGATGTGGTTTCATTGCTTGAGCAAATTAACACATTCCCTGCTATCTGGTCTGCAGCTATTGACCTGACAAATGAGTTTCTTGATACTCATTAGTGAAGACCACTGGAACCAGTTTGCTCTGCTGGAAAGGCCAGCAATATACCTCCACTGTCCTACGTCAGGGATGTATCAACTCTCCAGCCCTATGTCCTGATTTAATTTGTAGGGAACTTGACATTTTCCCTTTCCACAATATATCATACTGGTCCCTTACACTGATGACATTATGCTGATTGAACCTAGGAACCAAAGGTAGCAAGTACTCCAGACTTATTGGTAAGACATTTGTGTATCAGAGGATTAAAAAAAATCTGAGAAAAAGTCAGAAGCCTTCTATCTCAGTGAAATGTCTAGAGGTCCAGTGGTATGGGACACGAAAAGGTAAACTTTCTAAGATGAAGGCTAAGTTGCTGTTCCTGGCCTGTCCTACAAAATAAAAGAGGCACAGTGTCTACTGGGTCACTGGATTTTGAGGCCACATATTCCTCATTTGGGTATGTTATTCTGGCTTATTATGAGCAACCCCCAAAGCTTATAGTTTTAAGTGGAGCCCAGAACAAGAGAAGACTCAGCCACAGGCCCAGACCACTGGACAAACTGATCTACCACTGGGACCCTATGACCCAGTAAACCCAATGTTGAAGTGTTAACAGCAAAGAGGAATGCTGTTTGGAGAGCTTTCAGAGTATCCCTGTAGGTGAATTTTGGTGTAAAACCTTAGGATTTTAGAATAAAGCTCTGCCATCCTCTGCAAATAACTACGCTCCTTTTAAGAAAAGCTCTTAGCCTTTTATTGGACCTTAGTAAAAAATAAATGGTTAACCACGGACCACCATGTTACCATGCAACCTGAGTTGCTTATTCTGAACTGGATGTTATCTGACCTACCAAGCCATAAAGTTGCCATGCACAGCAGCACTGCCTCATCAAATAGACGTAGTAATATATGTATTATGGTTTAAATGTGTTGACTCATTTATCTCAGAAGATGGTTCATCTTAGTAAATGGTTCAGGTGTAATGTTTTTAAAAGTGATTCTATTGTTAGGTGGAGCCTAATGTTCTGAAAATATCAATTATGTAATGCTGCTTGATAGTGTTGCTCATGTCTTTTATATCCTTACAGATTTTCTGGCTACTTGTTTTGTCAGATTCTGAGAGGAGAGTGTTGAAGGCTCCAACTGTAATTGTGGGTTTGTCTACCTCTTGTTCAATTTGTTTTTGCTTCATGCATTTAGAAGAGCTGCTATTAGGTGCATAAACACTTAGGATTATTATGTTTTTGATAAATTGACCCTTTTATCATTATGAAATGTCCTTCTCTATTCCTGATAGTGTTCTTTTTCTAAAACCTACTTTGATGTTAATACTAGAGGCCTGGTGGATGAAATTCATGCATGGGGGGGTGGGGGGTGGTGTTCTTCAGCCCAGCCTGCTTCCTCTCCAATCTGGGACTCCTTGAAGGATGTCCAACTGCCCCTTTAGGCCTGATCCTGCTTGTATCAGGCCTAAACGGGTAGTCAGACATCCCTCTCACAATCCAGGACTGCTGGCTCCCAACTCTTTACCTGCCTGCTTTCCTCATTGCCCCTGTTTCTGCCTGCCAGCCTGATCACCCCTAACCACTCCCCTGCCAGCCTGTTTGCCCCTAACTGTCCTCCCCTGTGGGTCTGGTCACCCCTAATTGCCCTCTCCTGCAGGCTTGGTCACCCCTAACTGCCCTCCCCTGCAGGCCTGGGTCCTCCCCAACTCCCCTCCCCTGCAGGCCCGGTCACTCCCAACTTCTTTCCTCTGCCAGCCTGGTCACCACTAACTGCTCTCCCCTGCAGGCTTGATCACCCCCAACTGCCCTCCCTTGCAGGCCTGGTGCCTGCCAACTGCCCTCCCCTGCTGGCCATCTTGTGGTGGTTATCTTGTGTCTACATGGGGACAGGATCTTTGAACCACATGGAGGCAGTCATCTTGTGTGTTGGAGTGATGGTCAATCTGTATAGTACTCTTTTATTAGATAGGATAGAGGCCTGCTGCATAGGTAGGGTCCAGGTGGTTTGCCCTGAAGGGTGTCCTGGATCAGGGTAGGTGTTCCCTTGGGGTATGGGGTGGCCTGGGCGATGAGCCTGCGGTGGTTTGCAGGCTGACCATGACCCCAGTCAACCCAAGCGGAGGCCCAGGTATCTGGGATTTATTTATCTTCTATAATTGAAACTTTGTAGCCTGGAGTGGAGCCAAGGCTTCTGCCTGCACAGTCATTGAAACTTTTTTGCTTTGAGTGGAGGCCTGGGTCTACCAGGTTGTGCAGAAAGCTTGGCTTCCTCCATTGCCAGGTGCAACCCAAGCTTCCCTCCTGCTCTCTCTGTGGTTGGGTTAATTTGCATACTCTCTCTGATTGGCCGGTGGGTGTGGCTTGTGGGCATGGCTTGCTGGTATAGTGGAAGTATGGTCAATTTGCATATTACTCTTTTATTAAATAAAAGAGATTACTCTTTTGATTATGCTTCCATGATGTGTTTTTTTCTTTTTTTCTTGTGTGTGAATATGTGTGTGTGTGTATGTGTTTTGAATATTTTAACCTTTTTATTTGGAGGTAATTTTAGATATATAGAAAAGTTGCAAAATAGTCCTTCACGCTGCTTCCCCTAATGCAATCTCTCTCTCCAGCCTGGCAGTGTTTTCCCCTCCCTTATGGAGATACCCGCTCCACCTGGAGTCCCCCCTGTGCTGCAGTCTTCTCTCCCGCAGTAGCCAGAGCAATCATTAGCTTTATCTCTTTGGTTTCCTCTCTTTCTAGGATTACTTTTGCCTGATGTATTAAGTCTGAACCATTGTTTCAAATATTCTGTAGAGGTTTTAGATTTTGCAGGCTATCCTGTAAATCTGGTCCTCTTATATATTATTTTGAACCTTGTTTTTGGTATTTTTTCTCACTTAGCATTCATCATATGAAGTACTCTTTGAGAGCACCAGTTTGGCAGATATGTTGGTGGTCCACCCATATTTGCTTGGATACTTTACCATTTCCTCCCCACAGGCTTGCACTGGCCCTGCACTCCCACAGCAGGTACCTGGACCTGCTGAGGCCACAAAGGGCAGGGGAATTCCTGGGAATTTACTTTCCTCACCTTACCCCTTAACTAATGACTTCATGAAGCAGAAATAGAATTATGCCAACTCCCTCACTCCTGATGGGAACTCTGAGGTATGCCCTAGAAGTTCTTAGAGAGACTGCGCAAAAGTTACTGTGTATGGGACTGCTTGTTTGCCCTTCTTTTGCTACGATTCTGATTTTCCACAAGAATTCTTCCTAAATTTCTCTTTAACACAAATTCTTTTTTTGGGAGGGGTCCCTTTCTGAGGATCCCAAGCTAGAACAACCACTTGTAATGACCTTTAAAATATGCTACTTTCACCACTTATATCAGCTTATTTGATGTTTCCCAGTAGTTCAGCTTGTACATTTTTAGTTGTTGGTATATATTTTTACAATAACAAGCTTTGTAATGGTTATCTTTAGATGCAGAATGTTTTCATGAGTTCTAGATTACTTTCTATGTATAGATTCCTAGCAGAGAAATTACTAAATCAAAAGGCATGAATATTTATAGTGCTCATTCTGTAATGCCAATTTGCTTTTCAGAAATATGTATCAATTCCTAGTTCTCTTTGTAGTGAAATAAAAAAAAATTTGTATCACATTAAGCCAATTTTAATGAAAACTGTAAAAACCCTGCTAATTTTTTTAGTTATGAGATTATTGGTATTGTTTTCATTTATTTAATTACTGAGATTGAATGCTTTCTCACATATATGCTGATTGTTTATCTTTTGTGAGTTATATTTATGAAATTTGCAACTTTTAAAAATTATTTTTTTCTGCCCTGGACAGTTTGGCTCAGTGGATGGAGCATCAGCCTGTGGACTCAAAGGTCCTGAGCTAGAATCCTGTCAAGGGCATATACCTTGGTTGCAGGCACATCCCCAGTGGGGGTTGCAGAAGGCAGCTGACTGATGTTTTTCTTTCATCAGTTTCTAATGCTTTCTCCCTCTCCCTTCCTCTCTATAAAAAAAATCAATGAAATATATTTAAAAAATAAAATATTTTTCTAACAATTTACATACAACTATAAAACTTAAAGTTATTAGCTGAAACCGGTTTGGCTCAATGGATAGAGCATTGGCCTGTGGACTGAAAGGTCCCAGGTTCGATTCTATTCAAGGACACATACCTTGGTTGTGGGCACATTCCTAGTAAGGGGCGTGCAGGAGGCAGCTGATCAATGTTTCTCTCATTGATGTTTCTAGCTCTCTATCCCTCTCCTTTCCTCTCCATAAAAATATCAATAAAATATATTTAAAAACAAAAAACAACCCGGAAAACTAAAAGTTATTAAATCTATGTAATTTATGCAATGTAATCTATACAAATATTCTGTGTATGTTTGCTTTTAAATTTTTAGTTTTTAAAATGATTTTAAAGTAATTCAGTCTAATTATTTGTTTTCCTTTGTGATTTCTTCTAATGCTTCCTTACTTAGAAAGTTGTACTACATTTAAAATCAAATAAATTTTATCTTACATTTTCCTCTAGAATTTTTTCTTACTTTTCTCTCTCTTTAACATTTATCTTGTAAACTCCTTTGTTATTTACTTTGATATGGCATAGATCAAAATCAGATTTCATCTTTATGCCAAGTTTATTCTCTGACTCCATAAAAATGTATTTGGTGTTTACTAGGTACCAGGCACAGTACTAGACAGGATTGGCAGAAGCAAATGTTGAGAGGATTCAGAAGTCACATCTGATGTCAGAATGTACTCCATTGATTTCCAATGAGATGGTGGAAGAGGTAGGAAGAGATGTGAAGGAGGAGGAGGTGTTTGGAATGGCAGCCCTATGTTGAGGATATTGCCCTCCTTTTTCATAATGTGATATCAACTCACTACTTATAGGAAAACAGATCTTATGATAAGAGCTTTGTTCAACAAAGTTAAAAACTGCAAATGTATAAAAAGCATCATTATTAAAGAGAAAAAAAAGATTTGCATGAGTTATTTAAAAATATCCTTTTTTCCTTTTGATCTAATTAATTAAAGTAATAAGCTATAATATTTTTCTATAATTATTTAACATGATTGTAATCATATTGTCTGTATGATTTTACATTCTACTTTTCCATTTAACATTCTAAAACATTTGCATGCCATAACCAGTAAACATCTTACTAATAATTACATATAAAAGGATTTAAATGCACCAATTACTCTTTTCAAAGAACAGTTAGTTTTTATTCTTAAATAGATCTTGCTATTTGACTCATTATAACGAAATCATGCCCATTTTTCTAGTGTACACATTTAATCAAAATGAGTTATTACATGCACATTACTACCTAAGGCCCTTAAACAAATGTCTTGATCAATTAGCCTGGCATTCTTTTCAATTGTTTTTCTTTAGTAACTCTTAGGATCATTCACTCAATAATTTATTGATCCTCTAAAACAGAAAATAAGCTGTAATAGGGCATTGTCTTAAAATATAATGTTCCATACATTCTAATGTCTGAGGCAGACTGTCAGAGCTCAGCCAGAGCACTGCTGCTGTGTCCGCATTCTCTTCTGAAGTCTGCTTGACTATGCCGACTGTCAGTGCTAATTTAGTGAAATTAGATAGTTCCTTCTTGAACCCCGTTCGCTACACTAACTGTTGGGTCTGAGTCCCTCTGCCAAGGTCTGGGCCTTCTTGGACGCAGGGTCTTAGACGAAGAAGCCATGAGAAGTTGTGGGTGTATACGAATGAATCTTTATTGTAGGAGCCAATGGCCATATAGCCATCAGACAAAACAGTTCTTCACAGCAAAGCCCTGTACAGGCAGCTGCCCACTGGCTAGTTAACAACTACATCTTTCCCAGAAACAGCAGTATCCTCTGTCCCTACAGCTATTACGGAGCAGCTGCACACTGCCTCTGTCCTTACAGCCTCCCATGGCAGCAGCACCTGAGCTCTCTGCTCTCGCCTCTGGCCTCTCCCCTCTCTCCAGCCTTTTCCTGTACACATAGTAGCTACATCCTCTGAGCCTGTCTTTTCTCCCCAGCTTCTCTAGCACACTCTATCTGGTCAGTACCACCTATTATACATGTAGACAAAAATGCATTATACATTTTGGCTACAGAAAGGCACACATGTGTACTATACCATGAGATTGTTACCCTTGCACATGCATGTGGTATCATAGCCTTGAACATTCTGATTAAGATTCCCATGTTCAGAGTGGCCTTGGCTGTCCAGTGTACTATCAACAAGGCCTTTCACACTCTGAGTTACCTTGGCTATCTGGTGACTCTGACATGGTTCCCACACAGACCCTACTTTGTTCCTTAGAATCTCTATTCAAACGGAGCACCTTATATCTGTAACTTATCCCTCTCTACTACATAGCTCCTTTCCAAAAAGTCTTAAGTCTATGCTAACCTAAAGACAGAAACTAAAACAAAATCCTAAAACCAAACTTTCTCTCAATCTAGAGTCTTCCTCAAGCTACACTCAATCTATTCTATTTCTCAGCCCAATATATTAAAAGCAGTCCACCTTTCTCCCCCTCTTCCCTTATTTGCCTGTTATTTATTTATTCCCCAGTCTACTGCATTCTTCCACCTCAGTTCTAATCAGTTAATCCTTCAGTCTTTATTTTTACTTGCCATCTCTGTAGTTCAATCAATAATACTCGCCTCTCTATTCAAAGCACTCTTTCCCTTACCTTTGATTTCCCTGTTACTTCGTTCACACACTTTTTGTTGATCACATACTTTCCTTTTACCTCTTTATTGGTTTGAATGTATAGTAGAAACCCTTAACTCCAGTTAACCAACTTTAGTGGAGTTAGTTCCTCTCTCTATAAATCAGTCCCTCCTACTACACTCAGTGTGAAAACCCTTGGCACATAAATGAACCTCTAATTGGCCTGGGCATGCCTACTGAACTGTACGCTTTAGTAGAGACAGATGATTTGTTCTAAAAATTGTTTTGCACTTGAAATTTTAATTATGTAATTTTTAAAATCAAATACTGTATAAATTGATCAACTATGAAGGTGGAAAAAGGAGTTGTTTCCATAAAAATTCAGATAAGTACTATTGGCTGGTAGTCTTAAAAAATAAAAGCAGTCAAATTACGTAAACAACAAGGCCAGGAAAAATGTTTCTCAAATCTAGACCTACGTATTTTTACATTGAATTATCTTTCCATGCAAGTGCCTGTAAGTTCTTGCACCATTCAACCAAGATGAAACAGGAATATGAATAATGCTTCTGGTGCAAAAAAGAAAAAGAAAAAAGAAAAGCTGAACTCCAACTAGGAACAGATCCACACACAAAGCAAAGACCTTGTCCTGACATCAAAAGAAAATTCAAGGAAAGTACATTTATATGTTTTAAAATGTCTATGCATTGCTTTTATTTTTTTTGCAGTCTTAACTGATGCTACAGATGAACCAGTTCCAATTGCCTTGTCTATAAAGCCTCCTTCTCTAAGAAGTATTTTGATTATATCATAGAGCTTCTTTCCTTGCTCTGCTCTCTCTTTGAAAAAATTAATTTCAACCAGAGCTTTAATTTAGTAAACACATAAGGATCAAATCCTCAAGCTCTTTGCAGGGAGGGTCATAGTTCATTCATTACCAACCATCCCCCACTTTCACTTTCCTCCTTGCATTGTGCCTTGCGCACAAGTAACTACTTTAAAAAATTGTTGAGATTTAAAGCATAATAAAAACATTAGTCCATAAATTACAACTCAAGAATTTGGAATCTGGCTTGAGCAAGTATATTATAAGAAAATTCCTTTGTTTTGAAGTTGTAATTTACCCCTTCCCAACAACTAAAGGAAAAAAACTCAATAAAAATTTATGGTTGGAAAGTTACCACTTTAAAATTGGGTAGCTGAAGCAATTTAAAAACAACTGTAGTTTTCCAGAAACGTACAGACAAGTTTAGGTGGACAATAACAAGTAGCACTATAACCTTCGGTTTTGTCTATATGAAGTCTGGAGTTTTGCTTCTCTCTCAGATCCTGTGGGCTTATTTTCTCTGAGCTAGGCACGACAGATGTGATTATCTCTTTCACTTACAGGTGAGAGAACCAATGGTCCTAATAGTTGCGGACTTAACTTTGGAACTTCCAGTTTATGACATCAGTGGGTGCTAGGTATTTTGTGTCACCTTTTAAATATTCTGAAGCCCCTTTACTATCAGGCAGGAGTAGAAAGTCAGACCCCTCTACCCACAATTATCACTCATCTGTTCACTAAATTGTCTAAGATTATACTATTAGAGTTCAGTTTGCTTTAACACATTTTTACCACAACATTCTTAGAAAGAATAATGTTGATAACTCATGCTTTAATATCTTCCTATTAATTAATATAGCTACAGAATTTGTTTTTCTTGGATTAAGTGGTTACTTGAAGAAAAGAGCAGCAATTGGTGTTTTGAGGTAGGATTACTTATATTATCTTACTTTGTCTCCAAAAAGGAAAGCCCAATGTGTATGCATGCATGTGGCTGATGGACAGTGGTGGGCAGAATCATAGATGAAGATTCTGGAAAACAAAAGAGAATTACTAGGATATTGGATGCCAGGAGCTGAAGAATTGAACTGGAAAATACAATGAGAAGGAGCAGAGTAACCCCACACAAATGTTTCTATGTAACAATTTTAATTCGAGATGAATGTAATGGTGAGGTAACTTGATTCTTCTTATTTTTTATTTGAAGGTTTTCTCCAGTTTATTTCTAAGTAGAAATATTGATAGTCCCTTTGTTTTAACTTGAAACGTTTCGAAAACCAGAGCATAAAGAATGTTTATGAAGCAGATTATGAGATCCCTTAGGAATAGTTCTGAAACTGAATACTGAATTTCTGACCCAGGAGTTAACATTTGTTACATCATAAATATAACCAGCCATGCCTCATGACAATTAAGTCATTATTATAAGTACCTATCATATAACCTATTAAAGTTATAATACCAATTCTATAAAATGGTTATGGATAAACCAAGCACATCTTTTATATAAAGGAATCCAATAAACTCTACATTTCAGGAGGTGGGGAGTAGGGGCGGGAACCATTAAAAACGTCATGTTTCATTGGCTGCTGATCTTTTCCATGGTCTCCCTGAAGGCAGGGAACAAGGAGCAAGTAAAAAGCTGCCTGAATGAGCCAACAGAAGATTTGGGAAGTTTCTTTCCCTTCTGAGTTTCACATATGGTCGTTTTCCATTCATTCTAAAATTCTAGGAAACTATTTTCTAAAATCAATATGCTAGTTATTTCATTACATGCTAGCATAATAAAGGTTAAACAATAAGTTCACAATAATTTCTTGTGCCACTTTACAATTTAGAAGCGTTTCAGAATGTGCTGGATGGGCCTGTTTTATAAGTTTGTTAAAGAAGTTTAACAAATTATAGATGCCGTTTCTTTGGTCTAGCTGTACATCTTATGGTAAGTGGGGCCTTCTAAATCATTTCCCCATTACCAAAGTAGTTCACATTCAAAAGGTATTTAGTAGTGATGTCAAAGGTAAGGCTTTTCTTATTGAAAAGCATTTTACAACTAAAGGCTAAACATCAACTTCCCCTTTCCTCTCTAACTCCTAAGAGTTCAGTTACCAAGGTGACAGTTTAGAGATGGACCAAAGTAAGGTACCAAGACACACAGAGTGGGGTTCAATTACTTGTTGTTCCTTTAGCCAAAGGCCAACTTTTTACTTTGTTAATCTGCTAACAATTACCACCAGATCATTAGCAAAATCTCGTGAAAAAGCAGTTTCAAAACACCTTACCCCAAAAGAGAATACTTTAATGTAGCTTCCTTTTGTGAGAAATGCTCACCTGTCCGAATTCAAATTCCGGACTCGGAGACAGAAGTATGGCCAAAACGAGACTTTTAATAGTTCTCCAAAGCGTGTCCCTCCGGTTGTACAGGCACACCTGGAGCAGCGAAAGCAGCCTATGTAGTCAGTCCCTCCTCCAATTCCTCATTGGCTGGGTACTATGGGTCACCTGTTTCCTCATACGTGGACTAGGTCTTGCTGTCTCCCACTGGGCCATTAAAAGAAAATTGGGCTGAGGCCTTTTCTAATTGCCTACACCTCCCTCTGCCCTCCCTCCCCCCCCCACCCCACACACCTCTTTTTGCTGAGGCAGGTGCCTCTGGGTTCCCACCATGATGCTGGCCCAGGTGCACAGTCCCTTGCTCTTCCCTCCTCTTCCCTCCTCCCTCCTTTCTGTTTGCTCTGAGGAAATTCAGCAACCATTCCCATCAGAAGCCAGCCTTGCTGGAGATGGATTACAAAGGCCCACTTCCTACACTTTACCAATCAACACAGGTCAGGCAACCGTGGCAAGGAGAAGCTTGTGGGTTCATCAGGTGATAGTCAAGGGAGAAGTGGCAACAAGGCAGAGATAAAGAGTGACGTTTCCTGAAGAGAAAAGGGGAGTTGGTTTCATCAGTTTTCACATGGAAAGGTTAAAACTGCTTTATTAATACTGAAACACCACTTAAAATTTTATTGATTTACTTTTAATTGAGATTTAATCAATATATAATGTTATATTAGTTTTAGGTGTATAACATAATGATGTAATATATGTATTTATTGCAAAATGGTCACCAAAATAAGTCTACTTAACATCCATCACCAGACATAGTTACAAATTTTGTAAAAATTTTAATTAACATTCATCACCTTTTCTTAGATGTTGACTTCTTACAAATTAAAAAAAATATTGAATTTAATTTGTAGTAAAGAGTTAATTGAAGAATTTCAGAAAATGAAAATTATTTACTCTAGGATCTTAAATATTATTAATTAAAAATCACTCATTTTTACAAATTATGTACCGGCAATATCCCTTAGCCAAATTTTTTTTTTCTTATCCCTCTTTTGAAAATAAACAAATTTTACCAGAATGACAAATTTACTGAAACTGAACAGAATGCTGAGGTTCCCTAATGTTACCTTAGCCCATCTCAAATTAAGACCTTGAATTTCTTTCATTTCTGTCTACCTTAGAAATAAAATATCAAATTGGTGATATTCTTCAGGACTTACAAATTTTAAATTATATATATTATTAGATATATGGCAAATAGAAATAGAATTACATACTATCTATTATTAAAATAATAAAGACACAAACATAAAATAGAACTAGCATTGGTTGTGGCAAGACTGGTATAACTAGCCCATTTATTATAAGCTCTACCCGAAAGCAATCTTATGCAAATTCATTTTATAGCCTGTGGGTAGCTTCCCCCATGTTGGTTTCCCAAAAGATCTCTATTGATATTTTCAAGAAACTAACAGCATACTTCACCTTGGAAAAGTAATATAAAGACACTGCCATTAGTGATTTTATGTACTTCTACATATCCTTCTTGAATTTGAAATAATGGATAAGTTCAGGTAATAATTTTTGTTCTCTTTCAAATTTCATGACTAAATATTGAGTTGTGTTTTATGGCCCACATTTATTATTTTCTGTACAGCCAGCCAGCAGCTTTAGGCAAAGAATACCTATGGAGTCCCAAATAAGATGCAAAGAAATCAAAGGTTTAAAATGAGTAATCACGTATTCCGGAAGCATAAGGATTGTCCAAAGGTTCTGAAATACAACTAAATACTGCAGACTGTGTAATATATAAAAATAATTTCTCTACCCTCTGTACAATTTCTTATTCTTTTATGACTTGGATAATTTTCTATTTAAGTGTGGTCTAGGATTGTAACTATAAAACTTTATTTTCTCCAGAGTAGTTTTGGAAAGTTTGTTTTTTTTTTGTTGTTGTTTATTTGTTTTTCCGAGGGAAGAGTTTAGCAAATTGTACGCTGGCAATGGTAAGGAAATTTTAGTTATGAGGAATTTAACAAGGTCACAGGAATGATCCAGTCTTGGTTTCTAAGAGTCCAATTAAAAGAAGGAAATTTAAAGCAGTAAATTGGTACCGTAGTCATTAACTAGCTAATATTATAACTAGAAGCCCAGTGCATGAACATTCTTGCACTGGAGAGGGGACCCTCAGCCCGGCCTGCCCGCTCTCACAGTCTGGGAGCCCTCAGAGCCAGGAGGCGACCCTGTGATCAGGGGAAGGCAAAGCCCCCATCACACCTCTGCTGCTGACACTGCCAGTAGCGCAAGCCTCAACTGGCCCTGGTTACCTGAGCTTCCATTGGCCCTGGGCAGCTGGGCAGCAGCCATCTGAGGCTTGCCTATGTCTTGGAACTGCCCTGGGCGCTGGTCAGCCACCATGCATCTGAGGCTTGCCTGCTCCTCAGGCCCGCCTTGGGCACTGGGTAGCTGACATTTGAGGCTTGCCTGCACCTTGGGCCAGCCCTATGCAGCTGGGAGGCTGAAGGGACTGGGAGACTCTAGAGGCAGGTGCCCCTGGCGCGGTGGAGGGGACTGGGTACTGCCATCTTGTGGCTGTGGGTGCCACCGTCTTTGAGGGTGTGACAGTCAATTAGCATATTCCCTCCTTATTGGCTGTGGGTGCTGCCATCTTTGTGAAGGCGTGACAGTCAATTAGCCTATTCCCTCTTTATTAAATAGGATAGGTAGGAATCGAAGGGAAGGCCAGACATTTTAATCATGGTCATCTGGGAAGTTTCAGCAGGAACCTGCCTTTCCACACTCCCCAGAGAACCACTTGTCCATTCCAATCCCAGTGTGTGTATGTTGGGGTGGAGGTGGAGGTGGGCAGGTGTGAGGGGGGGTCAACAAAGAGGAAGATGGGCACATGCACAGTGAAGTCAGGGTGATGCAGGGAAGATGCTTGCTTGTCAGTGTAAACTGGGAACAAAGATCATATGCTAGGAGGGTGGACCCCCATAGAAGCTTGAGAAAATTTAGGAATATAAAATCCAAAGACAAGGGCATGCTCTCTCTCTCTTGTTTCTTATGCTTTGCTCTTGCTTCCTTACACTCCCTTGTTCCACGGCCCATGCTAGCCTGCCATGTGGCCCTAGAAGCCACATGGCCCAGGGCCATGCAGACCCCACACACATTGGACTGCAGCTGGGAACATAAGCTAACCTAGCCAGATGCTGGGCTGGACTGGACTGTGCACACCCAGAGCAGAAGCTCTGGGCGATGGTTTTGACCTTAGCCATGCTGAAGACAAATGGGGGCATTTTCCATGGTGGAACAGCGGGAGATGGGACTTTGGATATCCAGGGGTTCAGAATATAGCTTCCCAGGAGACCTCATCCTTCCATGGGAGTCTCAGGAAAATCTTATTTCTGTGGCACCCCAAGAAGTCTACTTCCACCAGCAATAGGGGAAACACAGTGAGCACCCCACTAATAACAAGGCTACATAATCTTTACAGGACAGAACAAAACCTTTTTTAGAACTTTTTCTTTTAATTTTGGTTCTCCTTTGAATGGCCCAGATACAAGTTGTTAGTATAATTTGTTTAAAACAAATGAGAACTTGGCTTATCTAGAATAAAGAAAGGGAAAAGGCAAAATTCTGACCTGGGTTCGAATCCTATGAGCTCCTTATTCTCTGCATAACCTAGAACAGTGGTTATCAACCTTTCTAATGCCACGACCCTTTAATACAGTTCCTCATGTCGTGGTGATCCCCAACCATAAAATTATTTTCATTGCCACTTCATAACTGTAATTTTGCTACTGTTATGAATTGTAATGTAAATATGTGTATTTTCTGATGGTCTTAGGCAACCCTTCTAGTGGTTCTCAACCTGTGTTTTCTGATGGTCTTAGGCAACCCTGTTAGTGGTTCTCAATCTGTGGGTTGCGACTCACAGGTTGAGAACCACTGCTGTAGAGCCTAAGACCATTGGGAAATACAGGTATTTACATTATGATTCATAACAGTAGCAAAATTACAGTTATGAAGTAGCAATGAAAATAATTTGATGGTTGAGATCACCACAACATGAGAAACTGTATTAAAGGGCTGCAGCATTAGAACGGTTGAAAACAACTGGTCTAGAAGGTGCTAGAGCTATCACAGTCACTTTGATAAACTTTGGTTTCTTTATTTACCAAAATTTGAACCATAATACATATGGTCTTTGACTTATACTAGCCTTGACTTACAAAGTTTTTTAACTTAAAATCGTTTGACTTAGACACGGCTTTTTTACTTTATGATGGTGTGAAAACTATTTGCATAAATGACACAAGATATTCATCCTATCTAATAAAAGAATAATATGCAAATTGACTGTTACTCCAACACACAAGATGGCTGCCCCTATGGGGTCAAAGATGACTGCCCTCATAAGGACACAAGATGGCCACCACAAGATGGCCAGCAGGGGAGGGCAGTTGAGAGGGACCAGGCCTGCAAGGGAGGGCAGTTAAGGGCCATCAAGCCTACAGGGGAGGGCAGTTGGAAAGGAACCAGGCCTGCAGGGGAGGGCAGTTTGGGGGGAACAAGGCTTCAGGGGTGGACAGTTGGGGGCAAACAGACCAGCAGAGGAGAGCAGTTAGGGGCAATGAGGCTGGCAGGTAAGGGCATTTAGGGGTGACCAGGTCAGCAGGGGAGGGCAGTTAGGAGTGATCAGGCTGGGAGACAGAAGTGGTTTGGGGCAATCAGGAAGGCAGATAGGTGAGCAGTTGGGAGCTAGCAGTCCTGGATTGTGAGAGGGATGTCCAACTGCCCCAGGATTGGGCCTAAACGGGCAGTCGGACATCCTTGAGGGGTCCCAGATCGGAGAAGGTGCACTGGGCCTCTAGTACTATTATAAAATAGACTTGGTGTTAGATAATTTTGCCCAATTTAACTGAGATCTTTAGGCTACTATAAGTGTTGTAAGCACATTTAAGTTAGGGTAAGTTTAAGTTATGATATTCTGTAGGGGAGGTGTATTAAATGCATTTTCACTTAAGATCATTTCAATTTGTGATGGGTTTATCAGGACATAATCCCAACATAAGTTGAGAAACATCTGCACTTAATGTGTGTGACAAGTGAGATGATGTATGTGTGCACGAAAGCATTTTGGACAATATACTGTAAGTTATTTATTGGGGAAAAGCACATGCCACGTACACTTAGTTTTCATGGTAGTTTAAATTTATGTCGCAGTCTAGTTAGGTTGTAAATTCAGTTTATTTTTATGGTTTTTAGCATCCTCTAACTTCAGAGCCAACCTAAAAAATCCTGCACCAGGGACTGTCTTTATGTTGTATTTGGCTAAACAGATCTACCCTTTTTTTTTTTTTTGAGCACTCACTGGCCATTCCTGATGACTAAAATCTGGTTAGAATATCATTAAAATTAGGCAGTAGGTCATAAATTCCAGGACACTACTGAGGCTTTAGAGAAATAATTTTCTTTCTTAGAATTCAGGTCAAGAGCCGAAACAAAACTGTTTAAGCATAACCTCAATTTCCCCCCTCTCAAGTACACAGAAAGAACAAATGCACTATGGATTTTCTTTGGAGAGGTTTGTGTTTATTATGTTTGTTTTACTTGTTTTTACAGAGGCAACCTTTGTTGGCCTTTAAAACGTAATTTAACAATGTAACCGATGTGGTGGGTTTCTTTCTTTTTTTTTTTTGGCCACCAATAAAATAAAATACATATGACAAAAATGAATGTGTACTCATTTCGTTCGGCCTGTAAGATTTGTTTTTAAATTATTCTATTTGCAGTCATGGAGGAGAAAGAAAAAAAAAATGAGATCATTTCTTTCCCGTCTGCCAAAGACAAGCTGTTTTCCCCAACCCACGTGGACAGTTGAGCAGTCAGTCTAGCGAGCTAGAGCGCTAGTCTACCCACGAGGGCCCTGCCATCTGCGGGCACACGTGCATTCACAGTAACACCGGCTGGGGCAAGACTCGGCTTGGCATCGCCTGTTCCACCCAGAAGACTGCTGACAATGCAGCTACCCCTGGTGTCCATCGCATCTGCCCACCGGAGGGGGAAAGAAAGGAAGGAAGGACGGACGGACACTGGATGGAGGGTCCTTGCTCTCCTCCACCACTCTCTGCATTTGCATACTTTGAGCGCTGCATCACACACTCACTCTCAGGCACACTCACGCACGTGCGCGCCGTACCGCGCCCGGTTTCAGGCCGGGGCACGTCCGCGGCGCACCCCCACCCCCCAGCCCCGGGCCCCGCCGCCTCTCCCCGCCCAGCCCGCTCTCCACGTGGGCGCACCCCGGCGCCAAGCGGCCTCGCGGCTGCCCCCCAGCCCCGCTCGCTGCCCCGCCGGGGGAGGGAAGGCGCGGCCCTGGGGTCGGACGGACAAAACGGGCGTCCAATCCCGCCCGGCACTGCCTTCCCGAAGGGAGGGAGGGGCGGCTCGGACGGGCCCAATGAGCGGGGAGCCCGAGTGGGACTTCCTCCGGGAATCCCGTTGGCCAGGCTAGCGGGGCTGTGGGTGACACGTAAGTTGGGTGGGAGGAGGCGGCGGCGGCGGCGGCGGCGGCGGCTGGGGCTCCGCATCCCCCTTCAGTGACAGCGGCCCGCCCTCCCCCACTTCCCCCCTCCCACCCCCCAAACCTGGGCGAGCACCCAGCCCCCGCCGGTCACCCCGACCCCGCGGGCCGCGCGTGGGGGCGCCGCCAGGGAGCCCGGGTCCTTTTGTTGGGCGCGCGCGCCCCCCTCCTCTTTGGTGGCCACAAAGTCGCGCAGTGGGCACCGCCGCGAGGGGGCGGGGAGCGGCCAGGGCGGGACTGCGAGCGCCGCCGGCCGGGGGCCAGTCGGGCCAAAAAGTGGGGAGCAGGAAGCGGGGCGGGCGCGTCCGGGGATCGGGGCCGGACACCCCGCTCAGAAGTATGCGGAGGGCCCCCTCGCGGGCCCCGGCACTCGCGCAGAGCCAGCCTCGCAAAAGTTTGGCGGCGGCCGCCCGGGCGGCGTCGATGGCCGCGCACCCCGCGGCGCGTGGGGGCTGAGCGGGCGCCACTTCCCCCGCGGCCCCGCTTTTGTGTCTCGCGTCTCCTCCCCATGCTGCGCCGGGCCACCTCCTGCAGCGGCCGCTGCTGAGGCGCTCGCTCGGGCGGCGGGAGGCAGGGCCGGCGGCGGCGGCGGCGGGTGCGGCGGGTGCGGGTGCGGCGGGTGCGGCGGGCGCGGCCGCGGCGCGCGGTCCGGCGGGGACTATGGGAAACGGGATGTGCTCCCGCAAGCAGAAGCGGATCTTCCAGACGCTGCTGCTGCTCACCGTGGTCTTCGGCTTCCTCTACGGCGCGATGCTCTACTACGAGCTGCAGACGCAGCTGCGCAAAGCCGAGGCGGTGGCGCAAAAGTACCAGCAGCACCAGGAGTCCCTTTCCGCCCAGTTGCAAGGTAGGGGTGAGCGGGACCCCCGCCCGCGGCGCCGGCGGCCAACTTGGCCCCGCGCCTCCGCCCTGGCCGGGAAAGTGGCGCTGCGGGGCAGTGGGCACGGCGGGTGCCACCTCTGACCTTCAGGGGCATGGGAGGCGCGCCCTGCGGGGGTCGCCGAGCCCCCAGTGTCGGGGGAGATGACATCCCCGCGGTGCGGGTTCTAAAGGCGGGTCCCTTTGAAGTGGGTAGGAGCGCCGGCCCCTGGAGCCAGCGCCAGCGCCGGGCAGAGGATGGGCGGGCGCACACCGACTCCTGTCTCCCCGCACTTTTTAACCCAAGGCCCGGGGCGGGCAGGGCAGGCGAGCCTGCAGCCCTCGCTCCCCTCCTGCCAGCCCATCCCCGAGGGGGCATGGTTCCCTGGTTCTAGCCACTTGCTTTTCATTGGACGTCGTCAGGAGCCCAAGCAATGGGGAGTTTGGCAGAGATTTTCTCAAACTGTGCTATTTTATTTTTTCAAAGTAAGCTAAGCCATAACCCAGCAGCCCAAACTAATGGCCTAGTGAGTCCCAAGGAAGGCTAGTTTCTGTGAACTTAGTAGGGTGGACTTTAGGGGTATGGGAAAAGTCCATACTACCACTGTTTACCATCCTGCAGGTATGTTTTTTTTTTTTTTTGCGGGAGAAGAAATGTTTTCCTGAGTAACATTTAGTTTATTACAGAGGTAGGTGTGTGTGTGTGTGTGTGTGTGTGTGTTTTACAGTTAGCTTTGAGAAGTCCAAGAAGAGAAATAACAGTGTTTTCACTTTACCAGACATAGCAAGCACCACTGGAGCAAGACCTGCAGAAACACTTAAAGTTCTATCCTTTTCTTTTCAAATCCCAATGTAAATTTCAGAAACATGAATGATGCATGACCGTACAGTAACCACCAAGTTGTCTTCTTAAGAGCATAATCATCCTGTACATACATTTTGAAAGCTTTTTTACTTGTACTTGGGTTAGTTTTCAACACTCACGCAGCCTTCTCTCCAACCAAAATAATAATGAAAAGCTGTGAGTAGTGAAATGTTGACAGTCTTTGCTGATAAGGCACATATAGCTTATTTCACATTACTGGGAGGATCCGAGCCGAATAGATTTATCTGTCAGTGTGTCTGTATACAAATATAAAACAGATGCCTTTTCGTTACTTCAGCTATTTTGAGTGTTTTCTAGTAAAAAAAAAAAATAAGATGAGTGAAAATGATAGACGACCGATTGCTTGGTCTTTTTTGCTCTTCCCAACTTAGCAGAAAGGAAAGTATTTTTAGCTTCCTGAAGCTACACAGCCATGGGCAGTGAAAATATGGGCTTACTTCAAAAGGAAAATCTATTTTGGTACAGTCTTAACTTAAAATTTTTTTTTAACTTGTGGACATTTATCTATGAATAATATTGTTGGTATTCAGAGTCTATCTATCTATCTATCTATCTATCTATCTATCTATCTATCTATCTATGTATCTATCTATCGAGAGAGAGAGATGATACCAGCGACTTCCCTGTGAAGTTCAGTACAGTTAGATCGAGGGAACATTTTTCTATCTAATAGTACAAAGGTAGGGCTGCATTTTTACACTCATGGCTGGAAGGGGCTTGTGTGGAGAACTCTGGGAAGTTGTTGCCTTGGTCTCTTACTTTAGGAGCCCGTGAGAGCAGGTGCTATCACGTTCCTCAGTACATCCTCAGCACTGCACGGTGCCTGACACTCAGGAGGGGATCAATACATATTCATTCAGTCAACCAATAAAATTATCCTAAGCCGTGGTGAGAGCCTTAATCCCAAGCACATTAGTCTGCTTTCTCGGGCTTCACTTCCCAGTCTCTGCTTTGGAAAACAAACAAACAAACAAACAAACAAACTCATAACAGCAACAAAATATTTTGCCCCAAGTAGCGCATTTGTCTTAACTGCCAATGTTGAAATTCATTGACCAAGCCCCTGCTTTCTGAGACATGGCCTTTATTTGCAGCATTCCATTTTGAAAATCAATTTCAATGTCTTTTCTCCTTTTATATGCTTTCTTTCGAGTGGTAACACAAGACTGTTAAACTGCACAACATTTGCTTGGCTGCAGAAGAAAAGATGTAGCTGGTTTGAATGACTTGCCTGAAAGTCCATTTCTTTCTTTTTTTAGATTTTTTACAGATAGGAAGAGAGAGGGATAGAGAGTTAGAAACATCAATGAGAGAGAGAGACATCCATCAGCTGCCTCCTGCACGCCCCCTACTGGGGATGTGCCCACAACCAAGGTACATGCCCCTGACCAGAATCCAACCTGGGACCTTTCAGTCCGCAGGCTGAGGCTCTATCCACTGAGCCAAACCAGTTTCAGCTGAAAGTCCATTTCTTAATTTTACTCTTTTGCCATTTCCTCCTGAGTTGTGGTGCTGCAACTATTATAATATGATTAAGCATGAAGAATTGTTTCCCAAGCAGGCTACAGTTTATTCTTTTTAAAATGGATTCCCCATTGACTTCTGTAGCATTTATTTTGGATTTCACATCTGCAGGCCATTTAATGAAGCTTTTCTGACGGTATGCAGGTTTTCTTCCCTTTTCCAATGACAAAATGGCATTTTACTCAGCGGGGCTAATGTACCACCTGCATTTGTTTTTAGGGCATTAAACTCTATATTCTTAAGACTTGTTCCCTGAGATCTCTTGATCTGTCTTGGATTAAGATCAGCGTTAATTATGAGTGGCCTTCTATAAAAAATATGACTCTTGAGCCCAGCTGGAATGGCTCAGTTGTTGAGCATCGACCAATGAGTCAAGCACATGTCTGGGTGGTGGGTTTGATCCCCTGGTCGGGGCATGCAGGGGGCAGCCAGTCGATTCTCTCTCATCATTGATGCTTCTCTCTCTCTCTCCCGTCCTGTCTGAAATCAATAAAAATACATTAAAAAATATATGACTCTTGAAATGTTTACGTAGTTTGGCCCTATAATCTGCAGGTACACGTTTGTTAAGTGAGCATATTTAGGATGTCTTCACTTTAAGAATGAGTTGTACTCCAGAGTTTATTTTGAAAGGCAGTTACCTCCAACACCTAGTGTATTTTTTAGTAGAACAGTTCCATAAGTAGGAGATGGTAGGGTGACATGGGGGAAGTTCCAAGCCTAGGCAACCCTCTCCCCATTAAATATAAATATATCTATGTACTGATCTGTCTGCCATCCTCACTGTACCCTCATGGTGCTGAGGAGTGGGGCAGAGGTTACATATTGTTGCCAGAGGCAGTACCCATATCTTTTGAGCAGCACAGTGTTTCCTTAACCTTTTAAACATATTTAAACTCCTTTCAAGTGGGCCATGCACCATTCTCTCGGTCTACACACAGTGTTTCTCAGGTTTGACTGGCCATTAGAATTACCTGGGCAGTTCCCAGACCAATCAAATCACAATCTGTGGGGGTGGAGCCCCCCCTGGCAATCTCCCCAGATTATTATAACATGCTGCCAAGTTGAGAACCGCAGCTCCATAATCTTAACACTGAGCCACTTCCCACAGTTACTGTACCTGCTTGGCTGCAAAGACACTTTAGGCTTTTTCTTTTTTTTTCTTGAACATGTGATTCAAATTGTAGTTCTGCAACTTTTTATGTGAATATGGGCCTCACTTTTCTTATATACTGGAGATTAGAATGACATATTTCATAGGGGTAATGTGAGGGTAAAAGAATTAATCCCTATTAAACTGGTAGCATACTTGGCACATAGTAGGTACTGCTCATTGAAGACAGGTTGTTACTATAGTCACTGTCCCTGTTAGATGTAGGATATTTTATCTCTTTCTCTTCCCAGGTTTGTCATGGGTAACATTTTTTTTTTGAAATTCACAAAATTTGTTCTCATAGTGAGCCACCTCTTTTTATTGTACATAAATGAATGAACAACGAAGAAAGCAGGTGAACTGTTATAAATCTGAGTACTTTACTCTGGAAAAGGGGCTTTCCTTGACAATTTAAACTTGGAAAATGGTTACTGATTAACTCTTTTCTGTGTCATTTCAGATTGAGAGAGGGTGTAACTGCTAGAGGTAGGCAATAACCTTGCGCAATAAGATCTGGGAGTGAGATATAAGTTCAAATGGTTTGTGTTTTTTTTAAATATATTTTTTATTGATTTTTTACAGAGGAAGGGAAAGGGATAGAGAATTAGAAACATCGATGAGAGAGAAACATCAATCAACTGCCTCCTGCACACTCCCTACTGGGGATGTGCCTGCAACCAAGGTACATGCCCTCGACCGGAATCAAACCTGGGACCTTTCAGTCTCCACGTTCTATCCACTGAGCCAAACCGGTTTTGGCTAAGTTCAAATGTTTTAAAAGTCGGAGCAGCCCTGATCTCTGTGGCTCACTTGGTTGGAGTATTGTCCCATACACCCAAAAGTGGCAGGTTCCATTTCTGATCAGGCCACACATCCATCTTTCAGATTCGACCCCTGGTTTTGGATGTGTATGGAAGGCAACTGATTGATGTTTCTCACTCTCACATCCATGTTTCTCTCTCCCTCTCTCCATCTGCCTCCCTTCCTCTCTAAAACTCAACAGCAAAAAAGTAGGAACACAGTGTTCTTTATTCCTAAAACATTGTATGACATTATTGTAGTGCTCTTGGTCTTCCCAGTGATGACCTGAAACCATCAAGGAAAGGTTTAGGTAATGTTTTCTGTGCTTCTGTTCCAGCTAAGTCCGGGTAAGAGTATAGCCACAATTTAAAATAAAAAAACCTTTAGTGTTTCTAAGGTTATATTGTTTTTTCACTTCTTGCCCTTTGCATTGTGTTCTCCTAGGTCTGCTAGCCACAAGCCTGAACACATTTCATTATAATTGGTTACTTTGTTTTCATCTTACCCTGAATCTGCTTAAAAAAGGAAAAGAGAGAGAAAAAGAGGGGGGAGGAAGGGGAGAGGGAGAGAAAGAAAAAAAGAAAAGAAAAAGTCTCTTTCAGCTTTAGAGCCAAGTTTTGTTTTTTTTTGTTTTGTTTTGTTTTTATTCTTTCATCTCCTGTGCCTAGTGCTTGGCAATATAGCAGGTGCTTAATAAATAGTAGGTCTGTGACCTTGTGGTATTTTTTTCTGCCAATGAATGGGCAATTAAGTGTGTAGTGGATAAGAGCTGAGGAGTTAGCACTTGAATTTGATTTCTTGCTCCCAACCCCCAGTAGCTGTGTGATCGTCTGCAAGTTACTTAACTTCTCTGTGACTTGTTTTCATGTTATGTAGTAATCAGGATAATAGTGCTTATAATCGGTTATCACAAGGATCAGTAGTGTTAGTCAGAATAAAAGCTTAGAAGGCTGTAGTCTGTACTTTGGATTATTAGGGAACCTCATGTACCTTAGAGTGGTTCATAGACTTCAGTAATTTAAACCCACAGATGGGGGAATAAGGACACATATGTAATACCTGATTCAATAAAGAAATTAAAAAAATAAAAATAAATGTTCATAAAAAGGCAAAAAGTAAAATAAACCCATAGGGGTGGGCAGTGTGTTATAGGTTTACTCATTTTCAAGTTAGATAGTATCTAGTAAGTAAATATTTTCGCTGAAGTACATCTTGGAGTTAAAAGGAGTTATTTATCAAGCTGTTTTTTTTTTGTTTAATTCTGTAGTGTTTTAAAAAATTGAACAGATACTCTCTCCCATTTTTTGCAGGGAGGAGGGAGGCAACCTAATTTTTGAAGGCCTTGCTTTGGCAAGGCTGAAAAAAAAATAGAACAGAAATACTTTGTGGGCTCAGTAGTTTTTATTTGCATGTAAAACTCTGCCTTAAAATCCATTTCCTGAATAAAAGACAAAAACTTCTAGACACTTTGAAAAATGTCCTTAATTACGTACTCTGTTGAATGTATGTAATTTGCAGAAATATTTGATTCCACACATTGCATCTGCCTTAGTCATCCCTGTAAATGGGAACATGCCTCTCTTGGTTGACATGTAAGATAATGTAAGAAAATTGCTTATTATCTGTGAGGCTTTAGGTTAAGTACCAGGTGGGCTGAAAACCTTACCTTGAAATTAAAAAAAAAAAAATTCTCCTGCTTTTCCAAATGTAGTTTTTTATAGGACTGAGGCACAAGGCCAGGTTTCAGTGACTTTAGGAATGAGTGAACTGGAGTTGAGGAAATGACCAAAATACAAAGGGTTTGTGAGAAATCAGAAAAAGGGAGAGAAAAAAGGGCACTGCCATCAGTGTATGATTTTCTAAGCATTGAGGCATTCTTGCTCACATCTTTATGTCCCGAAAAGAAACAGGGATTAATGAAAGGAGAATAGGTTTGGCATCAGATACAGTGTGAATGCGTTTCTGGTGTTTGCTCGTAGAATGACCTTGACCTCTCTGAACATCAGTTTCTTCATATTTAATTGGGATAACAATGACTATCTTGCACACTTGTATGGATTAGAAATAATACACTTAACGTGCAAAACATGAATGCTGGAGTGAATAACAATGACAGTTATTGGGTGACCAGGACTACTGTTGCTGGATTAGTACAGTATTTGGCCATCTTTTGCTATATCTAGTACAGCAATTTTCAACCTTTTTCATCTCATGGCGCATATGAACTGACCACTGGAATTCTGCCACACACCAAAAAAATATTACATTTTTTGTCAGTCTGACAAAAAAAAATAGGTATAATTCTGATTTTCACTCTGGGAGGCTATTATTGTGTTTGCTGTTTCAGTTTTTTTATTTGACAATCTAAGGGAAAAGAGGTCTGTGCCCCTGACTAAATAATGGTGAGGTATTGTATTTTTATTTTTAAATATTAGTATTACTTTTTAGAGAAGGAGGAAGGGAAAGAGAGAGAGAAACAGTGAATGGCTGCCTCCCGCAAGTTCCCTACCAGGGATATGAGCCCACAACTGGGGCATGTGCCCTCCCCTGGAATTGAACTAGCAGCCTTTTGGTGCAAGGGACACACCCAGCCAACTAAGCCACAGGTATTGCATGTTTTAAAAACTCTTGCGACACACCTGTTGAAAATCATTCTGTCTTTTCTATTGTTTTGACCCTTTAGGGGGGAAAAAGAAAAAGATCTGAAAACACTTTACCTGGTTGCAAGTAAGAATTGCTGTTTTCATTTTGACCATTAAATGTTGTTATTTTATCATTCAGAACAAAATGTTTTTACTTCTTTTGCCAGTCAGTCATTTGTGGGTTTTTGGCTTTATTAGGAGTGAAAGTTTTATATGTAATGTAATTTTATTTTAATTTTCTTTAAATATATTTTATTGATTTTTTTTACAGAGATGAAGGGAGAAGGATAGAGAGAAACATCGATGAGAGAGAAACATCAATCAGCTGCCTCCTTCACACCCCCTACTGGGGATGTGCCTGCAACCAAGGTACATGCCCTTGACTGGAATCAACCTCGGGACCCTTCAGTCCCCAGGCTGATGCTCCATCCACTGAGCCAAACTGGTTATGGCTGTAATGTAACTTTATTATAAAAATGGCAAACTATATTGTCCTCCTAAGCTACTGTTATTTGAAGTGACTTAAGATAAAATTTTAAAGTATATTTGAAGGAATTAAATTATTTTAAGTACATAGCATTTATTGATTGTCTACTGTGTTCAGGTACAGGCTTTTTCTCATTTAACAGCGACAGAAACACTTTATTTTGAATGAGCAATCTGAGGCTCCGAGAGGTTAACCTGCCAGTATCAAGGTCAAATCCAGCGAAACAGCTTAGAACCGTAATATGACATCCTAGCTCATATTCTTTCCTCAGTTCTCCATTGACCTAAAAAATTATCTTAGGGTCTCATGACAGTATTACTGGTTTTGAGAAAGTAGGTTAGGTGAGTCATATGAGGATTCAAGATAAAATTTAGATCAGAAGTAACAGGTGTGATTATTTGATTTCCAGAGTGTAGGACTTTTGCTTCTGTTATGAAAGATGATTTTGGATGATACTGAGTTCGTTTTAGGCAGCATACATAAAATAACATCAAAACATACAATAAAAAACTGCCCTTTGAAATCCTTTTCAGTGTGTTCTTGACAAATCAAGTAGAAACTCTCAATTTGATTTAGAACCCCTACCCTAGATAGAGTTGCTCGTGTGTGTGTGTGTGTGTGTGTGTGTGTGTGTGTGTGTGTTTGTGTGTGTGTGTTTTCAAAGAACAGATTTCAGGGAGCCAACAGCCTGATTTAATAATTGTTTTATTGGACGTAACTTACCACCCATGAATGCCATGTAAGTCAGACTTTTCATTTATATGGTACTAGTCATGAAGTTTCCTTTTTAGAAATTTATTGTAGGGGGGAAAAATACAGGTTTTGTGTGCCTGAAGTAAGAACTCATGTTGGGAGTACTACCTGCATGAAGGTTAGGAATGTGTCAGCTGTTCAAGTCTGATATGAACACTGCATCTTATAGTTAAGAAAACAGTCCTGAAGCTGATGAGTCACTTACCGTGTGTCTCAAGTACCCTGACTTCCAGTACAACGTGGCACTCCACACGGTGCTCTGCTCTCTCTGGACAGACCAGCAGCACCCAGGCAGTCGGGACAGAAGTGGGAGTTGCTATTTTTAACAATGCTGTGTCTCTCTGAATGGCACATTTGTGTTCTTTGCTTTTATTGGCCTGGGAGTGCTTATCCAGAGGACATGTCAGTCATTGCCCTACACTAATAAGCCTCACTAAATAGGCTCATAGCCTGGAGGGACGTGGGCATGAAATAAGTTGCTCTTTATAACAGTGTGACATTTAAATATATATATATATATGTATATATATATATATATATATATTGCTTTAACAACTTTTCGTATATAAAATGTCACAATATGATAGGGACTAGAAAAGTAACAGATACACTGTCATTCTGCGGAGTAAGGCATAATAGAACATTTGAAGGGCACCATTTCTTTTCCTTTTGAGAGTAAGGGAATTTAAGAAAAAGCTATAATTATTTTAAGAGAGATAAACATTTCCCCATTTTGCATCCTATTTAAGCCCCTTTATGTAGAGTTTTTTGTTACAAACGAACAAAAATCTACAAATGAATATATTTCGAAGAGCTTTGACATTGCTTGGATGCTCTGGACAACAGCTTGATGCTATAATATCAATATCCTAAACATACATTAAAATAGAGTAGTTGATAGTTACTTGATTATCTAGTTTGGTTAGTGTAGAACAGTTTATCAAGTTTTACATTGTTAAGATTTAAATATATGAATTTATAATTTCTAGTATATTAATCTCTTAACCTATTAACAAACTTTTCAAGGAGATTTTTAGAAGGACTTTACATTCTTTTTAAAGGTATGAAACTATTAAAACATGTTAAGTTCTACTGATGTCACATATTACTTTTATTAGAAGATGAAAAATAAATTCTCGCCGAACCGGTTTGCTTCAGTGGATAGAGCGTCGGCTTGCGGACTGAAAGGTCCCGGGTTTGATTCTGGTCAAGGGCATGTATCCTGGTTGTGGTCACATCCCCCATAGGGGGCATGCAGGAGGCGGCTGATCGATGTCTCTCTCATTGATGTTTCTAACTCTCTATCCCTCTCCCTTCCTCTCTGTAAAAAAATCAAACTATATATATATATTAAAAAAAAGTTCTCTTTGCTGTATAGGTGAGCATCAGCTCAAAATCCAGAAGGCATATAAGTTTGATCTGGGTGTGGGTGAAGCTCTTTGGGTTTAATTTTTCCAGCACAGTTCCTCTTCATCTGCAGGCCTGTGAAACTAAGATGTCAAGTATTTTGACCTTGAAACAACCAACATACAACGGGAGTAAGGGGGTGGTAATGGGGGTGAGAGTGCAGGCGCAAGATGCTGCCATATTCTTGTTCATCAAAGCAGAAAATCTGAGGTATGTAGGACTCACAATTCCGAAATCCAGCTGGGCAAATAAATGGTCCTTGCGTAGGTTTTCAGGCCTAGGAATACTTTTCCATGACTGTTTAGTCTTCTGTTTTGGCTATTGGTTCCATTCTCTGAATCATCCTTCCTTTTTTCATTGCAAGGTATTATATGCCTTTTTCTGAGTTTCTCAGCCTGCTTCTTGCCAGTAGAACTTTCGGGATCTATGGCCGTTTTGCATCCAGTACGATTTCTGTCCTTCTCAGTCCAAACTAGCAGTTTCTGCTGATAAAATGCTCTCAAAACTTTTGTGGGTTTTCTGTGAAACTCCTAGGTACTTTGTTAGACAAAAGCCACACTCACATATTTGTTGAAGGTAAATTCTTCTGTACCTTGGGCTTCTGCTGAGACTAAGGAGAGACCACACCCTTTATCTTCCCAAAGGCCTATTGAAAGGCCCTGCAAGTCACAGCCTTAAACTTTTCCTGTGGTCTGGCTGAATCATTCTCTGAGACACCACATTTCCAGACTCTCAACAAGGATTTCAAAAGCCACACTCTCCATCTTATCTTTAGATCATGTTTTTTTGGTCTGACAGCCCTCTGGATTTGATCTTTGCTTGGAAGTTCTTTCTTAATTTTAGCCTTCTTTGTAGTCAAGGGAGGTTGAAAAAGCTCAAAACCATCAAGTCCTGCCTCCTTTCTGTTTAGTAGTCCATCCTGCTCACAGTTTGCTGTAAGTAACAAGAAGAAACCAGGTAGCATCCTCAACATTTTGCTGGGAAAATCTGAGGTAAACCACCCAGTTCATTTTTTATTTCTCATATACCTGTAAGCGACTGCTGGTCATGTACCTATATGGAAGTGTGGGTATTGGGAAGCTTTCTGCCACTACATAATTTCCAGCTTCCAATAGCATTTGCTTCACTTTCATTTACGCCTTTACTCGCTATCCTTTCAGAGCCAGAATTCTGTGGACATTGCTCAAGGCGCTTTATCCTCTACTGGCACCCCTCATAAGGCCCCCTACACAGTCCCAGGGCTGCTCCCACCTTTGAGATATTGTTTACAGCAGCACTTCACTTCCAAATCTGTATTACCTACCCTGTTGCACAGCAACAGAAAAGGAAGCTCTTTTCTGTTGAAACTGTCCATGAAAGCAGCAAATCATCTCCAAACTAAATTTCCTTAAAACAACAAATGTTATCTTACAATCTCTATGGGAAAGGAAATTGGGCTTAACTGAGTGATTCTCCCAAGATCTGTCATAAATGTCACATGATGAAGCTGCTGATAAGCTTTGAAATCTCAAAACTGAACTGGGATGGAAGAATCTTTCAGGATTCACAATGTGGTTGGCAGGCCTCAGAAGATCTGCTTTCGATCCTGCTCATCTGGGCCTTTCCATAGCACCAACGTGGAACTTACAACATGAGAACGCAAAATGAAAGGAAGAGTATCTTAATAACCTAATAATCTTGAAAGTGATAAAGCATCACCGTTTTATCATTACCAAAGTCCTCACAAGCTAACATTTATTGTGCACTTTCTATGTACCAGGCAACTGTTCTAAATTGTTATCTTGGATTATTCAACCTAATGCTTTTGAAAAAATGTTTTGCTACATATTAAAATGTGATTTACCATTTAATTTGAAGTAGGAAGTGGCATTTGAAATATTGTCCTCCAGAAGGAAATTGGTGCCTAAAGCACCTTAACTGGGAGTAATTAAGATTCAAATAGAGGTCTAGGCAACTTTCTGAAGTACAACCCCAACTTGTAGGCTGTCAAGAGAAATCCCAAAGTGGAAGGTATCATGTCCTTGGGAAGTTTCAAAATCCATTGACCAAATATGAAAATGTCTCACTGCTACAAAGGCCTGTATTTCATTGGCAAGTAGATGGGAATACAGTGCAGTGTGTTGGTTCATACAGTATTTTCACATGCTTCTTAATGTTCCTTCTGACTTTATAGTCCTTCTGGTAAAGACCTTACTATTTAATAGTCCGAAGATAATTTTTTAGAGAATTTTACTGGTCTTGGATAACAAAACCTTTTATTTAAAGAAAGTGTAAATGGAATGACAATTCAACTTGTTCATTCATCCCTACTTTGAAAGTCACGTTTAAAATATCGCAGTATATGAGTATTCTTTTGTGATACTGATAAAATAAAAATAGAGCAATAAAAGCATATTATGAAAAAGTCATTGCATGTTTTCTGAACAATTGTAATTTTAAATTCATGGTGTGACCTCACTCTTCTAAACATATTTTAGTAATTAGAAATACATGAAATAAATATTTCTATTTTCCTCTTGATTGGGCTAACCATATTTCTACTAGAGGCCCAGTGTGCAAAGATTCGTGCAAGAATGGGCCTTCCTTCCCCTGGCTTTTGGCACTACCTTTACTCCAGCTAGAGCTGCCTTTTTGCTCTGGCCCGGCTGTCTTTCTGCCTTCCCATACTGCCCAGAGGCTGGCCCTGCCCCCCAACCAGTTGGCACCTGCATATGCAAATTAATGTCATATTTGTTAGGGTTAATTTGCATACTCAATCCTGATAGGCTGGTGGGTGTCACAAAGGTATGGTCAATTAGCATGTTACTCTTTTATTGTTGTGGATAAGAGATTGGGAATTGGATAGAGAATATTTTGTCAAAATGTTTGAGGCCATTGTTCCATTCAACAATTAAGGAGAGTTCTGTTCTTGTCAGTGAGAAGTGACTGTTGAATTTCTGTTGAATCAGTGATTGTCTCTCTTTCCCATGCCAATCTGTGTGGGTGCCAGGTGACTGCCATGATATTCATGGTTACTTTATGGTATTGTGGACTTCTCTTGGTGATAATCATGTGGATATCATAAGTCTCCTGTGACATGTGGTCTCTGCTCTCCATCCTCAAAACCAAAAGGGTAAAAATTCCCTCCATGTTCCATGCTGTAGTGCTAATGTGTAGTGTGATTCTTAGGAAGATTTACAGGTTAAAATTTTGTTTTTTAATATGTCTTTTATTCCCTGGGTTGATTAGGGTCCAAATGGATTGAGCTAAAGGAAGCTCTTTTCTGTTGAAACTGTCCAAGGAGGCAGAAATTAGGAGTTAGCTAGAATGATGATGGTATATGTGAGTATACACTAATAAATCTTCATCTGTGGTCACACAGTAGCAGCACTTTGAGTACAGGTTGCATCTTTAAAGAAAGACTGCTTTGTTGTATTTTTGGCCTCCAGATGTTCTTAGAACTCATTCCTAAGACCACATTGTGGGTCTTGTCTCTGACCTTCTCTTTCTTTAGGGTAGCATTTTCTATTGGGATCCATGAACTTCCTGAAAATATGTCACTTTTGTATAAGTGCCATCTTCTAAGACAGAAGCCATAGCTTTTATAGATTCTCAAAGCCTCAGTGACCTGAAAAAAGTTAAGAACCACTGCTTTAGGGCAAATTCTTCTTTCTGAAGTATGTTTAAGTCCACCTTGGAATTTGCCCTTCCCTGGTCCTATCCCATGAACCCTTTAGAAAGTAGTTGGGTTTATAATGGGGAAGCAATAGTCACTACTGTTCCCTTAAAGCTCTAACCCAGCTCCCCCCCCCCTTCAAATTTAAGAAGAATCCTAATTGGGGACCTAAATGGCATTTAATAGTTGCATTTCTTGGAATCCATTAGTAACTGCTTCATAAATATTAAAAAGTGCCTTGCAATTACATGAGAAATTTATACTTTTCAAATTGCTTTATATTCATAATATTATACACCCCCCAAAACAACAACAACAAAACAACAACAACAACACTATGTTATAGAATAAAGAAAAACATGCTATATTGTGACCAGTTTAAATTTGGGGAAACGGAAGTCCCACAGCCAGCCTGTGCCACACTTGGTATTGATGCTCACATTGCTTGAATCCTAACCCAGGGCCCTGACTAGTCCTCAGTTTCCAAGGCTCCCTTGCCCTGGAACTCACTATAATGAGGTTTAAACAGTAATCAGGAAACAGTTTCTTTCTGACTTTGCCTCTTGGAGAGAACTCAGTCCTTTACAGATTCTGTCAGTCAGTATTCGCAGATGTTGACTCACCTGGATTAAAGAACTGGTCTCCTGGGGGGTCTACCTGCCAGCCTGCACCTTATCTCATCTCTGACTTAGCAAGGTATTAATGACTGCTCAAGCTACTCCTTCCTGCTTCACCTCTATAGCTTCTTATGTCAGTAGTTTGTTCCTTTTTGGATCACACATGCCCTGGAGGATTCTGGGTCTCCATGGAGATTGGTTCCAATGTATTAAGACTAGTAGTCACTGTGGTGAACTTGGCTTCCTCACCCTTTCCATCTATCTCTCAGGCACATTGTCTTGATCCAAAAATAGGGGCTTGGGTGGTGCTTTACCTTGGGGTGATTTTTTTGGACTCTTATGCATGCTGGGGTATAGACAAAGCTTAAGCTCCTGCTACTTTCACCACAGGCTGTCACCTCCTGATAGCAACTGTGGCTTCATCCTGACTCTTAGAGGGGTCTTTGAAGCTCACCACTCAACTGATTCTCCAGCTGTGGTTTTTAGTTTCCAGATGTAGAAGTCAGATCACTCCTAAATAAATCATAGATTGGTGGAGTGGGAGAGAATGTTTGTAGAACCCAGGTTGCAAAGAGCAGCATATGGTTAAGTTTTGGTTTGGACTAAACAGCACTCTGAAAAATTTCACAGTAGATGTCTACAAGGAAAACGATATTTTATGTAAACATCCGATTCCCGACTTTGAAGTCATAAGATCCCTGGACACTGAGCTGCATTCCTGCATCGTGAATGGCTCACATTTTGAACGGAACATGTGGGCTTCACTTGGCAAATATTCTAACGGGATTCTTTATCTTGATTAGCTTCTTTGGTTTACCCGTGAAGAAAGCGAGCCTCAGAAAGATAGGACGACTCGACATCTGTGCTTTCAGTGTGGCAAAAGCACTTACAATGCAGCTAGTGTGACTGAGGAACTGAATTTTAAATTTTAATTAATTTAAATTTAAAAATTAAAATAGAACGATTGTAAAATATTTGCCCAACACAACTTTATTGTTTTGGTGACACTGCATTTCTGTTAACTGTTGTCTTGCAATAGATAAAATTAGTGGATTACGCTGTACAGATACTTTCTACTTTTTTTGAAATTAGCGACTGCTAGGCATTTAAAAATTACACATGTGATTCACAGTGTGCTTCTATTGGACAGTGCTGACCTGGCAGGGCCCCCGGATTGCTGGTGGCAAGTGTAATGTTTGTCAGCAGATACCCACAGTTTTCACCATATTTTTCCTCCATGAGTAAAGTGTTACCCAGCTCTTCATCTAATCCTCAAAACATTTTCATTATAATATACAATCTCATAAACTCCTGTAGGAATTTAGTTTTCCTCATTTTTATGTGGCATATGATACAGAAGTGATTTTATGTAAAAGAAAATTCAGCTTTGTGTATTATCAACTACTATATAATACAGGTAATTTTAAAAGTAAAATTAATATTCATGATATATCAGACTACTTTTAATTTTTAATCCCATTAAAATAACATTGTATTTGATTTCGGCACAGATGTATAAGATATGTAGTCTAAAATTAGTTACATATTGTAGCTTTAAAACTAGACAAAATTAATTTTAGACCTAATATATTGTGTTCTTATATTTGACAAGAAAAGAAGGAATCAGAAACTTCACAAATAAAAAACTGGGTATGAGAATAGCCCAGTCAACTCTAATATTTCCTTTTTTTTATTTTTGACATTTTAGTTACTGAAATATGAATTGTAACATATATACATAAAAGTGCACAAATTGTAACCATACAGCTTGATGATTTTTGAAAAATTTGTACACCAGCTACCTGATCAAAACACATAACAATATCAGCACTCCCAAGTTCCCTTGAACCACTTCAGTCACTGCCCGCACCTCCTAAAAACAATCACTGTTGATTAATTTTGCCTGTTATTTTCACTTTACATAAAGGAAATCAAATAATGTATACTCTTGTGTCTGGCTTCTTTTGCTTAACATTGTGAGATTCACCCGAGCTGTTACATACATAGATTGTTCATTCCTATTAGTATGCCATTGTGTAAGTCTATCACAATTTATCCATTCTATTGACGGACATTTGGGTAATGTCAATGCCTGTTGTTTGTGTGTGTGTGTGTGTGTTTCAAGGATTAGCAGTTTCTTAATGAACTTGATGACTATTTTGAGTAAGATAATACAATTTAAGGACTATTTTGAGACCATTTGTAAAATTGTTATCTTATTATTGCTCCTCTCCTAGTACTAATTAATATCCTTATTTGTCTGTATGGGTATTATTAGTATAAATTTAAAAAAATATGATCCAAAATAAAAATAATGAAAACTTAATGTTCAAAAACACAAGCATTGGCATCATTGTTCGGCCAGTGATAAGCTGCCCTAGGGCCTGCCCAGATAGGAGCTGACTTTTCTCACCACCATCATCATGCTCATTTGATACATTCTTTTTCCATTTGTGTTGTGTAAAGCGGTAATTTTTAAAGTAAGCAATTTATCTATTTTAAAAGAAATTACAGCAGGTCCAGTTATTGCCTTTTGTTAAAGTTATTTCCTGAAACATGTTCACAATCCCCCTTGTTTGGGAACACTGCCTATCCCTGGGAGGATCCCGAGTATAACTGAGTGCTCAGGAGGAAAATTACCGAGCGGATGCAGCTCCTGGTGGTGCTTACGCTAGCCTGGAGAGCTCTTCTAAGTTACAGTTTTGTGAGTTTGAATTCTGAGCTGCTAGCTTAAAGGAACAATAGTGAAAATAAGAATTACCTGTAGTGACTCGTGCTCAGCAATTTGTTGATACACAGTAAAATTTCACAGCATAGTTCCTCTTTATTGTCTGTAATTGGCAAAAAGGGCAAAAGGTTCTTGGAATTGATCCATGAAAAGCTCCTAAATATTGCCTTCATAACCTGTGATAATTGGACTTGCGTTAGGCTACAGTCTGTCTTCATACAAATTATGCTAGAAAACACTAATAAAATATTTGTGTAAGTGAAAATCTATCCCTTTTTACACAAACAGATTTCTAAATATTTAGGAACATAAGAAGGAAAGATAGCCTCCTAGCTTAATGGATGATTCTTATCTATAGATTCAGGCAGGCCCTAAAAGCGTTAGTGCTCAAAAGCAATATAGAGAACAGAATGACAGCTGTCAGAGGTAAGGGGGCTGTGGGAATGGGTAAAAAGGTGAAAGAATTAAGGGAGGAAGGAAGGAGGGAGGGAGGAAGGAAGGAAGGAAGGAGGGAGGGAGGAAGGAGAAAGGAAGGAAGGAGGAAGGAAGGAAGGAAGGAAGGAGGAAGGAAGGAAGAAGACAAAACCATGGTGATTACCAAAGTGATGGATGGACACTTGATTTGGAGAGTTAAACACACAATATAATATACAGAGGATGTATTACAGAATTGTTTACCTGAAGCCTATATAATTTTATTACCAATGTCACTCCAATAAATCAATTAAAATTATACTTCTTATTGAACTCTTTCTTAATTTAAGAATTTTACTAATTCATACTGGCTCCCCCTCCCAGCACTAGTTAGATCCACCTGTGAAGTTCTGAAGGGAAGCTATTGAGAAACTGCTCAAAAAACCAGACAAGTGGCTTTGCATTATATTAGATATTTAAGGAGGTGCTTTACTTTTAGTTCACTTGGAGGACTGGTAGGTAAATTGTAGAAACATCTGAGATTATATAATTTACGAAATTATAACTTGGGTTTCTTTAAATATGGCTTATATAATAGTATAGTTTATTTCTGCAGATTAGACTTTACAGTTTTTTTTTGCGACTTTTCTTAAAAAAAACACACAAACCTTTATTGAAAAGATTTCTGATTCTGTTTTCTAAAATAGAAGACAGCTAAGGAAATTAATTTAGGACAGGTAAATCAAGAAGATGTGATATGATGCAATTAATGTTACATTATAAAGCCTTATAAGGGTACAGAGCGTCGATATATTAGTTATTGCTTTGTAACAATTTTCAAAATTTTAGTGGCTTACAGTAATAAACATACTCATGTTCACAGTCTGCCATTGGCTGTGTCTTGGCCGTTATGGACTGGGCTAGTCTGGGCTTAACTTGTCAGGACCGAGGTGTAGACAACAGGTTTTCAGTCTCAGGCAGACTCCAGATGCATTTCTATGACCAGTGCCAAAAGGAGACCCTTCTCAGAGTCCATTGGCTCACTGTCTTTTTTGTCTACATCCCATTGGCCTAGCAGTCTTGTGGTTAGTCCCAACATTAATGGATTGGGATGCTGCAGGATACTCTGCTCTCAACAGGAAACACAGTGGCATGAGCAACAGGGTGTGGGTATGTGAGTCGTGAAGAATTTGGAAGTTTAGCTCCATCTATCTTAGTCACTTTCAAAATTAGTACAGTGTGAGATAAAAGAAGAAAGCTAATTTTCTTTGAAGAATCATTTTACAGTGATTTGATATAGACCTTTAAAAAGATTGACTTAAGATGTTAGCCATATTTGTATTGTCTTGGCAAAGGGTATGAGTTTATCATGAACACGCACTTAGCCTAAATTGTAAACAAAGGGCAATAAGTAAACATGTCCATTTATCCAACAGACTTTTCCTGAAGCACCTACTGTCCAGAGACTTTTTGGGATATAAATTTTATTATATAGGTGCTGGTATCAAGAGAGAAAATTATGACTCTGCTCTCTCAGTAACAGAATAAGTAGAATTTTTCTCCCAAAGTATTTCAGCGTTCATGGTGCTGATGTTAGCAGCAAAAGTAGATGTGACAAAATATAGGATTTATTTTTATATAATAACTTATGTGGGTAAAATAAAAAAAACTAAAACAACTTAGAACATGGACTCATGGATGGATTTAGACATTTAAAATTTTGGGTATATGTACTTCTTGTGGAAATATGTAATACTTTGCTTTTAAAAAAACTGTTGTATAGTCACTGAGATTATTTTTTAAAAATTAAGTGAAAAAATATTTCCATTAGTATTTATTTGAAAACTATAGTATCTACTATGGCAACTATATATCTTTATACTCAAAGCCAGCGGGTGGGAGGGTGGGAGGGTGGAGGGGAGGGACTGGAAAATTGGTAGAGGCAGATATCCTGTCTATCTTTTTACCAGTCTGTTTTTTCAAAAAACTTACCTGATTTTAGGCATTTCTTTTAAACACCCTTACTTTTCAGGTTGTATATTTATTAACTTCCTCCTTTTTAATGTGAGATTGTGTGTTTGTATGTGTAATTGTGTATATCTCTGTGTGTGGCTTCTTTAGTAAGATAGTAAGTTATTATGAGCCTTCTCTAATAAGAGAATCCTAATAGTAATTTGTTTGTATTTTCACCTTTTAAAGTATGATGCTTCATGGCTTAATTTGAGAATATCAGACATTTCTACTAAACTTAGGAAGCTGAAGGTGAGTCCCTCGGTACACAAGTCTGGCTTTGATTTGGAATTGGATTTTTCCTGTGAGTTGCCCTGGCCTGCTTTTGGCGCGTAGAATAGAAGAAGCAGTGGGAAGAGGTAGTTTTGTTTGTTGTTTTCCTCTGCCAAGTTCATTTCTGTACTTTTTGTGAACAATGCCTGCTCAGAAAATTTTCAGTGTAGGAACATGTAGATTCTTGTTAAGACCTCATAGGTGAAACCAGTGAAGTCAGCCAGCTACCAGTGTAGTTGTTTGCTCTCTAACTTAAGTAAATACTTCTTCTCATTAGCTTGTTCCTTTGGAAATATGTTGATGTGGGAAGAAAATCTGACTTTAGTTTCCTTGTCTCTGTTTTATTACTTATTTACTGAATTTATTTATTTTACTTTGCTAGTTCATTACTTACACACTTTTTTAAAAAAAAAACAGTCTAGTTGGCACCGATCAGAACAGACACCAAGTAGACTATTTCTCCTGCTTAATTATTTTATAAAGAAAAAAGTCTTTTTTTCTAGCACCCCCCCAGCAATTAACTATAAGAGGTTATGATTTGTAGCTACCACACCTAAAATTATGTTTTTTGAATTTTGAATTTTGTCTCAGTAGATCATATCTAATTTCCCCTCTTTCTTGGTCTATTCTGACGTTATTCTGGTCACTCAAAAACCGGAATCTACTGGCAGGCTCCACAGCTATTTTTTCATATACTAATAGTTGTGTTGACTCTACTTTCAAGATGTATATCCTGAATCTTACCAATCTACACATGTTTCTATTTCTAGCATCCTAGCCTGATGTAAGGAAATCTCTTGACCAATGGTAGTAGGCTTCCACCTGGTTTTCCTGCTTCCACCCTTACTTCCCACAGAGTAGCCAAGCACTTTACAAAGATAATTCTTTGTAGAATATTAATTGGGTAATGTTATTTCCCATCCTCTTTGGAGGAAATTTTAACTCACTTGTTTTAATTCACCAAGAAGATTCCAGCTGTGTGGGCCTTTTAGCCGTTTCCGTGGCCCCCACGCTCACTCCTGTCTCAGAGACTTTATACCTGCTGTGCTCTCTTCTCTGTCAGGAAAGTTCTTCCCTGAGACTCCATCCCTGGCTCCCTGTTATTCCTGCCTCAGCTCAGATTTCAACTCCTAGAAAGGCAGCTGCATAACAAATGACCCCAAAACTTAGCACTCTCAAGCAGCCAACCTATAAACATTAACTATTTTTTCACAATTTTCTGAGGATGATGAATCCAGGAGCAGCTTAGCTGGATAGTTCTGGCTCAGGGTTTCTCCTGAGGCTGTACCCACGTAACCAAATGGTTGGTTGGGCTGCTGTGTGGAAGGATGGAGTTGGGGGGCGTGGGTTTTTTTTGGGGGGGGATCATTTCTTAGCTCAACTCTTTCTCTGTGGTTGTTGGCTGGCTCTGGCTTCAGTTCCTCACTATTGGCCCAGTACCTCAGTTTCTCACTATAGAACACCCCTCCACAGATTGCTCGAGTGTCCTTATGACATGGCATCCAGCTCCCCTCAGGAAGAGCCCAATACAGAAGACACAACCTTTTATAACCTAATCTTGGGAGTGGATAGGATCAGTTGTGCTGGGTGCTATTAGTCACAAAGACCAGCCCTGGTGCAGTGTAGGAGTATGAATACCAGGAGGTGGGGATTATAGGGGGACAATCTGGAAAACTGTCCTCTTGATGTCTGAGAATCAATACAGCTGTAATATTGTGTTCCTTGTAGCATGTGCAGAATGTAAGAAGGAAAGGAACTGTATTTTGAACAACAACAAAAATCAGAAAACCATGTCTCTATGAGCAGAAATGGTAAATTACTTAGTTATAAATTTTTAAAGATCACATTGCTAAAATATATAGGAAATTGTGTTTCATTATATGTGGTCTGTGTATTTAGAGGAGTTTGCCCACACAATAAATAGCCCTCAATCAGTGAATCTTTGAAATTAGTTCTCTGAATAGTGATTATTTTTTCAAAGTATTCTTCACTGTTATCAGCTTCTTTCTAAACACATTCTGTCTCCCTCTTATTAAAGCTGTTTCATCTAAGTTTTCTTTGGACTTGAAAGGCCAGTAACCAAACTTTGTAGCACTACGTGCAATAAAAATAAATATTATTCTGTACAGAGTTTTCTTTTTCAGTAATTAAGTTTTAAGAGAGGATTTATTTTTAGTTTAGCTCTTTGTGGCCCATTTGTGCCTCTTTCTGGTTCTCACCTATGTTTTAACAACTCTTAATAGACAGGATGTTAGGTCTTTCTACTGAACTTTTGTCCCTGTTGAATATGTCATAGTTGGCTTTGAAGTCAGTCTGACTCACACGTCTGCCAGATTCTCAGTTTACTGTCTTAAAACAAGTTGTTGAATCTTTCTGAGCCTGTTTTATTTTTTTTTTAAATAGTATCTTCCTTACAGAGTTGGTGTAAGGAACAAATTAATATGTTAAGGGCCTAGACTGTTATCTAGCATTTTCTTTCCTACTCTCCCCCTTCCCCACTTGTTTCCCAGCAGATGGAATGGACTTCACACTCCATCATTTAGTGCCTAGTGACAAATGCCTTGGACGCCCTGGCTTATCTCCAGTGACATAGGGTGGGCTGGGAAGACCAGGCCTACCTACCCAGCTTGGGTTTCACTTCGGACTGGTGCCAGTAACTTAGCCTTCTGGAAAACCCAGTGTCCAAAACTATCCATAAAAATACACCTGCTTTCTAGGTATCCTTCAGAGATTTGATGCCCACAAGCAGGTTTAACTGCTACGTGATATTTCACTCCCTTCCTGGGGCTGGCAACAGTGAAACTCAGTCAGAGGCACCTTGGAAAAGAATTAGGCTGGGGGGTGGTTGGTGGGGTGGGGTGGCGGAGGATGTTTCAATCACTGTAGATACTCTTAAGTTAACAAAACACTCAGAGCAAGGAATTTTTTAATTAGAGTAAGTTCTACAACATCCATGTAATTACAGTTTTCCACGCCCTAACATTCTTTTATTCTCAGCTTACCCACCCTGGTGACTCATTCAGTAGCAAAACCAGCAAAATCGGCATTCTCTCGTCACCAAGTAAAAATGGGTCATCCCCTGCTCTCCTGACTTCGCTGCTATGCTCCCCCCGAGAACCTCATTTCAATTTGTATCTCCTCCTGCTGCCTTGTGCCTTTCTTTTCCCCATGGTCTGGTTTCTCCTGACCTTTAGGAACCTCTCACCATGGCCAGTTTGCTTTCACGGACTCAGGCTGCTTTCTTTGGAATGTTGCATTTCTTATATTCAGTCATCATCCATGCCTTGAGAGTACTAAGATTCTGCCTGTTTCTTGCTTTAAATTCAACTGAAATTCTCCAGGAATCTATTATGTGCCCTATATTGAAGTAGGCCCTGATACTTACATTATGGGTTAGAAGACTGAGGTTCAAAAAGATTATGTTCAGAATGACAAACATATTAAACTAGAAGCCTGGTGCATGGAATGTGTGCAAAAGGTAGGCCTTCCTTCCTCTGACAACTGGTACCAGCTTACCTCTGGCACCTGAGGCCTGGGCTTCCTTTGCAGCTCTGGCTTCGTCCAGAAGGTTGTCCGGAAGGATATTTGGTCTAATTAGCATATTATGATTTTAGTATTACAGATGGTAGAAGGAATTTAGCTGTTTTTCCAATTTATCACAGCTCCCCTTTCCTCCAGGTATGCCAAGACCTTGAGAAACATTAATGATGTCAGCTGGAAGGCTTCATTGGCTCATGCTTGAGTCTGTGCCACTGGCCATCACCCCTCCTCCAGCTGGGGGGAGTGCTGAAAGCATGTGTGGCAGATGTGCCCCAGGTACCAATTTCTGGCTCCACTTTGAGTCGATAATGCCCCTGGCTTGTATGATAGAGAGAAAGCTGTCATCTTCAACATTGATAAAAAAGATTAGAAAAAAGGGTCGGTCTTAAAAGTTGATTTAGCAAGTTAGAATAGGAAACCTCCACTCACGAAGAAGACTGAAATTATTATTAAATATAACAGAGTGCGGGGAACTCCCCAGCTTCATCAATTTAGAATATGGATTTAATACTAAATCAGAAATGGGTTACATTAGAGGAGCTTTCCCTTTGACATGATAAAGCCTTATGCTTCTGTCTAGAAAGGTCACATACATTTTTTCTATTTTTGAAAACTTTTTCAATAACCTTAATAAAAATGAAGGTAGTTTCCGTTAGTTGAAAAACTGGCATTTATTGATTAATTACATTACTGGAAAATAATATTAAAAACAATTCATCTTGCGTTTCATAATGTGTTTTCAGAGTTAACCTTTGAAATTACATTTAATGAGGTTTAAGATTACTTTGGAGCCTTTAACAAAGCCATAGTGTGAATACCCAAGGCAGGAAGGTGAAGAAACTATGCACTTCCCTAAAATTTGAAATGACAGCAGACCTGCGTATAAATATGGACTCGAGACCCATGATGGTAGCTCAATTGGTTAGAGCATTGTCTTATACTTGCTTTCTTGATTTATGAATCTAATGAGAGTATCTGGTAGACATTTTTAAAAAGCCAACCACACCTACCATTTTCATGAGGTAATAAATTTTAACTTCTAGAAAAAGAAAGTATTTATCATACTAATAGTGAGTTAGTAACTTCATCTTTCTGTACAAAAGCTTTGTAGTTGTGAACTAGCTACATTGCATAATAGTCTTACATAACCCTAACTTAGAAAATAAAAATAGAGATGACATAAAGCTCTAAAATCTCCATTAAGGGAAGTTTAGCATATTATAAGACATAATGTTTTTAACAGGCATTTTTTATTTCTCTCATGAAGTAGATTTTGGGATGATCTCTGAAAGGCTGCTGTTTGAACTGTTAATTCATTTTTACTCAAAGACTGTGAACATCAAAGCAGCAAACTCAAGTAAGTGAAATAGTCAGGAAATGGAATATTCTCGTGAATTTAGTTGTTAGTATTAAATAGAAAACTTATTACCTTCTCCAACCATATGGTTTCTGGTCTCTACTTAAGTCATTCCATTGAGTTAGAGTTTGTATAGAAAGCTCTGTGCCAAGTGTTTTTCGAGAAAATGAAAGGGAAATAAAAACATTCTTAAAATTCTTTTTGCTTCAAGTTATATTACTGAAAAGCATTCCAAACTGTATTAATTGCTTCAGCTCATTGGTAAGAATATCACTGAAAACATAATTTTTTCTTCCGGTTCTGAAAATGGAGATTAGATCTGAAGAAGATTCAAGGAAGTATATAAAAGTGGGGCAAAAGTGAGTTTACAGCTGTGAATGAAATGGTTTATTTTTGTATTATTATTTATTAATTCTTGTATTATTTTCCATACAAACAACTGTAAATCTACTTTTATATATAGTTCTATTTTTAACCTCTTTAAAATTTCCTAAACCTGTTTAAGTTGGTATTTTGCATTGTTTTCTTACTCCGTTTTGAGTTTTGGACAAATTATGAACAAAAGTAGATGAAAAAAACAGAAATGAAGTTTTCTTTTGGATTTAGAAAATCTGTCCTTAGTTAATCAGCATTGCAGTATCTTAATGTGTATACAGAAAACCTAACAGAACTTTTTAAAACTTTTTTATTCTACAAGGATTTCATATGTAAATAGTAAATCATGTTCTTTATTTTCCATAAATGAGTGCGATCATGTGGTATTTTTCTTTCATTGCCTGGTTTATTTCATTTAGCATAATGCTCTCTGTTCTATCCATGCTGCTGCAAATGGTAGGAATTCCTTTTTTATAGCAGTGTAGTATTCCATTTAAAGAATATTATAAACTGATAAACAAAAAGATAGATATAGAGGCAGTAAAGCACCAAACAGACTGTCAAATTATAGTGGGAAGGCTGGGGAGTATTGGGGAGAGGGGGAAAGAGATCAACCAAAGTACTTATTCATGCATATAAGCACAACCAATGGACACAAGACAGGGAGTGGGGGGGAGGGCATGTGATGGGGTTGGGAAGGCTGGGGGAAGGTCAATGGGAAAAATGGGGAAAAAAGGAAGATATATGTACTACTATATATAATATTTTAAACAAAAATTAAAAAAAATAGTAAATCACATACTGTTTTCAGAATTCAGGAAAAATACTCTGAAAAATAGAACCATTCAGAAGCCAAATTTTAAGTTTTCTTTCCTGTTTATTTTCTTACTCAGTGTTGAAGAATGAACAGTTTGAATCACAGTAATTTTTTTGTTGGTTTGCTTTCAGTTTTTTTTCATCACAGCCAGTAATGTAAGCCTAACAGGAAAATGCACTCATGGATAACCAATACTTGTTTTATCTTACGTGAATTCCTGATCACTGACTTTGTCAGGAACATCTTGAGAAAGTTATTTAACTCTATACTGAAATATTATCATATATATTTTCATCACATATAGATCATATATATAACAGCATTTTAAAATACTGTGCGATAAGCAAATGGCTAAAGAAAGATTGCTGGATTTTCTAAAATTACATTTCACACTCTGTATCCCTGCCAATGTAGTAGTACCCAGTACCTCAAAGCAGAGGGTATTCCTGCTTAGAGCCACATGGGTTCTTCTGAACAGACCATCAGGATAGTGTTCATTTTCTGTAGCAAATATGAGGAAAGAAAAGGACAGTGTATACTCTTATTGCAAAGAAGAGCTTAAAATGTCCAAAAAGTGCAAAGAGGATGCAGGATATCATGAAGAATGCCGATCCAACTGGTAAAGAAGGATTTAGACATCAGAGTTGATTTTGTCCCCACCATTGGTCATCTTTTTCACTTCCCTTAGTGGTATCTGTAAGGAGGTAAGCTGTTTGCAGGCGGAAGGACAGAAAATGTCAGGGAAGTAAGCAGAGGTAGTGGAGGGTTGGCTGTGATTTAGGTCTTAGAGCCGTAAATGATGGTGAAATAGACCTTCCCAGTAATAACCTTCTAGCTACCAGCCACTTGAGTATTGCTTAGATTACTCTTTATTCTTCCCTGCTATGCATACATCTTTATCACACTTTAAACATGTCCCACACAGGACACATAATGGGCTCCTCACCCCATCCTCCGTGGTCCACCTTTTCCACAGAGCAGCCTATGCCAGCAATATTTGCACCATCCTTGGATCCACTTCCATAGTGCACATGGGACCAGTCACTCAGGCCTTTTGACTTTATTTCCTTAAATATATTGCTTCTGTGCATTCCTCTCCCTCTGTCCATGATGACTGCATGTGCTTAAATATTAGAGGGCAAGGTTCTCTTCATGCTGCACCATCACCCCCCAGAACAGAGCAGGCCTCGTTGTATTGGAGTCAGTACAAGGCCTCTGCTATTACTGGGTGCTTTCCCAACTGCTTCATTTTAAACAGCAGAGCACTGTGTGAGGAAGACACATGAGCCCAAAATGACCTCACTTCATGTGGTTAGATATTTATGGAGGCGTCCTGACAAAATCCTTTTATTTTTAAAGGATGCAGTAACATTTAAAATTGCATGGGAATTTTGTCCCTGGAATGTGTCCTCACAATTGCAAATGCAAAATGACTTTATTAAAATATCTTTTTACAAAAACAAAAAAGAAAACCCCACAAAACAAAAACACGCCCATACAGTCAGCAATTAGGGCTATAGGAAGCATTCATGTGCACCTATAAGGACAAGTGAAAAGTAAGCTATTGTAACTTTTACCAAATATCTGTAGTTTAGGACAGTGGTTTGCCACTCTGTTGACTAATGAGTTTGCCGACCACTGGTTGAGGACATTTGCAGTGATGGCAGCAGTGAGAAAGGGCATGTCGCAGACATCTGTCAGAGGAGGGACTGAACACCCGACCTGAGGTGACCTGCACACGAAGGGCGGACATACAGGGTAAGAGTTTGAATCAAATTGCTTGGGGAGATGTGGATGAAGAAAACACATGTCTAGATATGTTTTATGTTCTGTTTTGCTTACGCAACTGGAAATAACAATTGTACACTTGATCTCATGACATGATTGTACGTTCAGAAAAGTACGTGCATCGTATGTACATGGTTCAGTGAACTTGCACAAACAGACCGTGTAGACTGAGAATCAGAACATCACCAGCACCCAGAATGCTCCCTCATGCTCTCTTCCAGTCCTTGCCCGCCTGCCTGCCATTGCCACGTGCTCTGGGAACCATGTCCTGTCTCCTAGCCCTGCCCATTAGTTCTACCTGTGTTGAACTTTTATAAGTGGAACCATTCAGTAATTACCATTTGGCTGGCTGGCTCCTTTCCTCACCATTATGTTGGTGAAACTCACCTACATTGTTACATCTAGTTTGTTCACATTGTTGAGTAGTAGTTTATTTTTTGAACAACCACTCCCTATCCATTCTGCTATGGTAGAGGTTCGTCTTTCCAATGTGGGACTATTATGGATAATGCTGTTAGGAAGATTTTCCTGTATGACTACAGGTGACTAAATGTTAGGCATTTGGTTGGACCTAGGCTACAAGGCATTCCGTCCTCAAATCTGGCAGATACTGCCAAACGGTTTTTCTAATGTGGTTTTACTAATTTACACACCATCAGCAAAGAGAAGAGTTCTTCTCACATTCTTGTCAACTCTTGGTATTTACTGTCTTTTAAATTTTAACCATATTGATGGAAGCTTAGGTACTGTATTATGATTTTAATTTGATTTCCCTGCTAACTAATTTTGATGATCACTTTTTCATATATTTAATTTCCATTAGGATATCTTTAAGTGCCTACTCATACTTTTGTACATATACATACATACATACACACACACACACACACACACACACACACATATATATATATATATATATTAATTCATTTTTTAACAGAGAGGAAAGGAGAAGGATAGAGATTTAGAAACATCGATGAGAGAGAAACATCAATCAGCTGCCTCCTGCACACCCCTCACTGGGGATGTGCCCGCATCAGAGGTACATGCCCTTGACCAGAATCAAACCTGGGATCCTTCAGTCTACAGACCAACGCTCTTTCTACTGAGCAAACCGGTTAGGGCGCTACTTATACTTTTTCCACCTCCTACTCTTTTTCATTTCCCTAAATTTTGTATATTCCAATCAGAAAAAAAAAATAACTTTTTTTTTATTGGATTGTCTTTTAGGGCAAAATTGGTATTTTCTATATCCAGTCAATATAAAAGTTTAACTTTCATGTTATTTTATTTTAGGTTATTCCAGTGACAACCTGGCTAATTCATCAACTTCTACTCACTCTCAGACACTTTACTCTGTCTTCTATTTGACCCATCAAGTTATTTTCTACAGCCATCTGTAAAATATAAGATCTGATCAAGTCAATTGCAGTCCTGTCATTCTCTCCCAACCCTGATTTCTCACATTCCTATCAACCCAGGGTAACCATAGTGTTTCCAGAACTTTCCTATAAAAGTTCACGGGCGCCTCCGTCAGCCGCAGGGTGTGAGTACGGCACACTTGCTAAATTTTCAAATGATCAGGTCTCTTCCCTAGAAATTCTGGCTGAGTAGATTCTGGTTGAATTCAAGGAGGTGTCAGGACCACCATAAACAGGTCCTTCTGTTGCTGCCTCTGGACTCTTACCTGTGGACTCTCCACTGTATGGATTTTCTCTGTCCTTCCTCCATAATCCTCATCTTTTAACATCCACGGCAATTGTCACCTCTGTAGCTTCCCTGCTGCAGGCTGAGTACCAGTAAAAATGCCATCAGCAACTACTTATTCCTGATCTTTCTCACAAACTTGTCCCGCTGTGGCCTTCCCTATCTCAGCTGCCCAGAGGCACTGGTGTATCTTCAGTTTAAATGCAGAAGGCCCTGTCCTCTCATGACTTCAGGCCTGGATTTCTGCAGAAGCCTGCTACAAACTAGTTTCCCTGCTTGCATCTTGTACCAGTCTGTCTGAGTGATGATCATTTTAAATGCTGAGTCAATGTCACATGTTCCCTCTCAGAACACTCCAGTGGCTCCCCATTTCGCCAGAGGAAAAGCCAGTCTTCATTAGGTTCTAGGAGGCCTATTGCTCTCTGACCTCTTCACCCTTTCATCTTCCTGGCTCACTCTCTCTCAGCAACCCTGGTCTCTTGCTGTTCTTAGAACATCCCAGATATACTTGCACTACAGGGCTTTTGCATTACCTGTTCCTTCTAGCTGGACCGGTTCCCCCAGATGTTTGCAGCACTAACTCACTTTCTTCAAGTCTTTTGCAGTCCATCCTGCCTTGACCACACTATTTAAAAATGAATTCTGACCCACCTATCCTATACCTCCAATTTCTTATTCCCTGCTCTTCCCCCTCCCACCATGGCACTCACTGGTTTCTAATATACTATTAAGTGTATTATCATTTATATCTGTCTGCCAGAATATAAGCTCTCCAGAGAAGATATTTCTTACTATTGTGCTCATGATGTATAAAGTGAGTGATGAATATTTATTTTATTCATTGAATAAAATATTCAGGATGTGATAATGTAAGAGAGCTTACATAGTATCTCTTTACAAGCCAGATTTCTGTGGAACCTTTTATAAGATACTAGAGGCCCGGTGCATGAAAATTCATACACTGGAGGGGGTGGTCCCTCAGCCCGGCCTGTCCCCCTTCAGGGGCTAGAGGTGATCAGGGAAGGCAACACCCCCATTACACCTCTGCTGCTGCCACTGCTGACAGTGCAAGTCTTGGAAGGCCCTGGTTACCTGAACCTTGGGTGGCCCTGGGGGGCTGAGAGGACTGGGGGACTCCAGAGGCAGTTGCATGGAGCAGCCAGGCCCGTCTGGGGTTGGGCCTGGTCTTGCCACGTGCCTGCCACCCCAGCAGGGCTAGGGGACTGGACACAGCCATCTGTGGCTGTGGGCACCACCATCTTTGAGGGTGTGGCAGTCAATTAGCATATTACTTCATTGGCTGTGAGTGCTGCCACCTTTTAGGTTGGGGCAGTCAATTAGCATATTCCCTCCTTATTGGCTGTGGGTGCTGCCATGTTGGAGAGTGGGACAATTAGCATATTTCCTTCTTATTGGTTGCAGGCACCGCCATATTTGAGGGCAGGGCAGTCAATTAGCGAATTCCCTCCTTATTGGCTGTGGGTGCCACCATCTTTGCCATGGTATGAAGGTCAATTAGCATATTCCCTCTTTATTAGATAGGATGTTGCCTGTTTTCATATTTTGAAGTAAAAAGTTGTCTTTGGGAGTTTGGATGAAGCTGGGATTGCTGGGCTGGTTTGAAGGAGAAGCCAGTGGTAGTTCAGCTCTCTCTGCCCCAGTCATGGGTATAATCTGGGTTCAGGTTTATTCAACACTAGAGGCCAGGTGCACGAAATTTGTGCACAGGGGACTGTGTCCCTCAGCCCAGCCTGCACCCACTTCAATCTGGGACCTCTTGAGGGATATCGGACTGCCCGTTTAGGCCCAATGCCTAAACGGGCAGTCGGACATCCTTCTCACAATCCAGGACTGCTGGCTCCTAACTGCTCGCCTGCCTGCCTTCCTGATTGCCCCTAACTGCTTCTGCTTGCCAGCACTTCTGCCTGCCCATGATCACCCCCTAATTACTCCCCTGCCAGCCTGATTGATGCCTAACTGCTTCCCTGCCAGCCTGTTTGTCCCTGACTGCCCTCCTCTGCTGGCCTGGTCACCCCTAACTGCCCTCTGCTGCAGGTTTGATCACCCTCAACTGCCCTCCTTTGCAGGCTTGGTTCCTCCCAACTGCCCGCACCTGTTGGCCATCTTTGACCACATGGGGGAAGCCATCTTGTGTATTGGAGTGATGGTCAATGTGCATATTACTCTTATTAGGATAAAAACCTTTTAGGGATTGCTACTGAAGTACTAGATTTTAGGTTCTTTTATCTTGCTGGCATTCCTAGATAACTTATGAAAGTTAAAAATCTTTTATGTTTGCTTCAAGCACATACATTATGAAAAGTATGTGCTTAAATTCATAGTCCCATTATAAAACTGTGTGCTTTTGCATATTTTAACCCTTCTCAAGGGCATTCTTGTACATCCTTGCATTAATTCTGGGTGACCAGAAACCTAACCCTCTTTGTCTCTCAATCTTTATTCCCTTACCAAATACTGTGATGCTGTCCAGCTGAAATTGGACTACTAGATAAGAAGAATAGTACTGTACAGGGTCTATTTATATACACCCAATTTTAGAATAATTTTTGTTTCTATTACTGTGAGTTCTTAAGTTACTAATATATATAAGCATATAATTTTACATGTATTTTTTGCATTGTGGAGTGCAGCATTTTTATGGGGCCGGAGGTTATTTTTCCTCTCAGTTTGCAAAGAGATTATGTTTAAAAATCTGTTTACTCAGCATGTCATTATGCCACCCCAGTTTCCCTAACCTTTAGTGATCTCTAATTGTCTTCTTACTGTTTTACCTGTTTTAGCCTCTTCCTATAACCTGAATTTATTGATTGTAAACTTTTCCTAAGAGTAAAATCTACCCTTCAATGTCTCCCAAGGTGCCTAGAACACTACTGGGTTGTAATCTGGGCTGTAATATAATAGCTCTGAGCAGCTTAGAGAAGAATCCTTTCATGAGGAGTGAATAGATTTCATCTCATAATAATGATTATTAGTGGCTCACCACTTGAAAGCATGCCAGAAAGGAGCTATATAAAGCTATATGGAGAAATATAGCTTAAGTCAGCTAATGTAATACTTGTTTCAAAAAGCCAAATCTCAATTAGATTGTGTCATGAGGGAAAGCCTGGATATAGTTTTATCCAAAATAGAAAAGGCGGTTAAACACTAATTCAAATCATAGTTAAAATTTACATTTAAACGACTTTGTCAACTGTATTCTTAGCAAACTTAAAAATAACACTGGTGTGAACTATTATAGGAACTTCATTGTACAATAAAAAAAATACATCAATTGCCACCTTGTAGAAAATACCTAATCAGACTATTCTTTGGTCTCTCAGCATTCTGAGAGCTATATTTCAGGGCTTCTCTTTAACTATGGCTAATCTTATGAGTCTATACATCAACATATAAATTTATGTTTAATCTCTATTCTTTCATCTGTTTATTCTCTGGTATATCTGATACTAATTAGTTAGCAAGTGTGCAAATTCAGTTGAAAAATGCTGGGACATAAAGGATGGCAGGCAAATGAGGAAAAGAAATATTTTCTGTCTTTTAAAAAATTCTTTATTGTTGAAAGTATTACATATGTCCCCCTTTTTCCCTATTGACCCCCTTCTAGCTCACCCTTGCCCCATGCCCCAGACCTTTACCACCCTATTATCTGTGCCCACGGGTTATGCATATATGCCTTCAAGTCCTTTGGTTGATCTCTTCCCACCCAGCCACCCTCACCCTGCCTTCCCTCTGAGATTCCACAGTCTGTTCCATGCTTCTATGCCTCTGGTTGTATTTTGTTCATCATTTTATTTTGTTTATTAGATTTCACATATGAGTGAGATCTTGTTTTTCTCTGACTGGCTTATTTTGCTTAGCATAATACTATCCAGGTCTCTCCAATACTTTTCACTGCTGCAAAGTATTCCTGGGGTGTGTATATATATCTAACAGCTTTTTTTAAATCCACTCATCTACTGATGGGCACTTGGGTTTTTTCCGGATCTTAACTATTGTAAATTGTGCTGCTATGAACACAGGGGTATTTCTGGTTTCTTAGGCTATATATATGTCCTAGAAATGGGATCGATGGGTCAAATGGCAGTTCCATATTTAAGTTTTCGAGGAAACTCCATGCTGTTTTCTACAATGGCTGCTCCACTCTGAAATATTTTCTAAATTCCCTCATTCAACAAGACTATTGAATACTACTGGATATTAGGAACTGGGGGATTTGGTCTGAAGTGGTAGTGAGATTTGGGATATAGAAAAAAAGGAAAAAAGAGATAACTAATCCCATCCTTCAAAGCATATATAGTCTTCATTTGTTCATTTGTTCATTCGTTTGTTCATTCATTCATTCATTGTCTATTGAATGCTTAAAATTTGCTGGGGATACAGTAGTGAAATAAAACAAACCAGAAGTTCTTACTCTCACTGAGCTTATATTCTAGTGGGATAAAAGAGCAATAAGTAAGACAGATCAGTAAAAAATATAGAGTGCTAAGTGCTAAGGAGATAGGTAAAATAGGAAGGGAGATTGGAAGTGTTGAGGGTGGGAAGCAGGTTGCAGTTTTTGATAGCTTGTCCAGGAGGAACTTGGTGAGAAGGTAAAAACCTGTAGGAGGCGAGGAGGCCAGTTGCACAGGTATTTGGAGTAGGAGCAGTGGAAGCCCCTAGAAGAGGCTGTCCGAGGTGCTGAGGTGAAAGCAGGCCTGGCTCCTGGGAGGACCGGGTAGGCTGCTGGGGCTGGAGCAGGATGAATACTCGGGTGAGGCCCTGAGAGAGCTAGGTCACTGGTTAATGAGAGCCATTGGAAGGTTCTGCCCCGGGGCTTGGAACATGACTATGTAATTTAGGAAAGGGAGTGAACCATAAAAAGCCTTAATTAATAATTAAATTCAGCTATATATTGTCAAGCAGACTGGAAAGGTTGAGTTGTTCTGGAAGATGTACAGCTGGGATTGAGTGAAAAGTAAAAGCTAAATTTAAGGGTCTAGGAGTTCTGTGTGAGGGGTTATGGAGACGGATGCAGTTTATGTGAGATGTTAGGAAGATGGATTCAGAACTCAGGGAGACTTTATGGGAAGAGTCGGGTGGGGAGACACTGAAACAGCCTCAGGGTTGGAGGCAGGATCCAGTGACCTCCTCAAAATGATATTAGTCATCTTCCTTCTTTTGTGTTTTATTTACTTTATGTCGCTTGTTTTCTCAGGAGATCTGTATTCTTTCTTAGACTTCTTATGAGGCAAATATGAAAGAAAGAAGAAAGGCTAACTGGAAAACTCTGTGATATTGTCTTCATGCTAATGACCAAGTCATTTTAGAGGGAAGGGGGGCGGATAAGTGGCCGGCCTTCACCTCACTTCCGGTGGTTAGAACACAACCGAAAACTGGTTTCGGACTATAATAAATAGCTATAATTTTAGGCTTACAAAACAAGACCTCAAAGTACTATATTGATTTTAGTTTATTTTCCTTTTTCTCATCTCTCTTGCTATCCTCCTTAAAAATCTCACCCACAGCCCTAGCTGGCTTGGCTCAGTGTATAAAGCATCAGCCTGTGAACTGAAGGGTCTCAGGTTCGATTCTGGCCAAGGACATATGCCTGGGTTGCAGACTCGATCCCCAGTGGAGGATGTGCAGGAGGCAGCCAACCAATGATTCTCTCTCATCATTGATGTCTCTATCTCTCTCTCCTTCTCCCTTCCTCTCTGAAATCAGTAAATATATACATATTTAAAAAAAAAATCTTACCCACAGTGATCAAAAGCACAAATTTGTTCATTATAATTTTTATTATATGTCAAATTTTAAAGTTACTCTCAAATCTTACTATTTTCACAAGTTGAATTGTGTGACTTTCATATCAAGCGTCAGTTGTTTTTTAAAATAAAGATAAAACCTTTGTAATTGTCAGGACTGAAAGCAAAATTCCTTGGGCTTTTGCTTCTACCAAAGAAACATTGCTCTTTCTCTTGCTTAAGGTGTTAAAACACTTGGCAGTGTTTTCTGTCTAATTTTAGTGTTGCTTTCTATTTCTGATTTGGAGCAGTTTACCTGAAATGTCATGGATATGTATTTTGCCCATAAGTGGATGTATACAGCTAATTTCTCTGTGACTTTCAGAGGGAAGTCAAAATTAAAATGGAATATTGTTGTAAAAAGCTGATATGTTTTCATACTCTTGAAGGCTTTACAATGGAATAAACCTCTTTCCACTCTCAGCTGCCCGGAAAATATTAAACTCCTTTTCAGTAAGCAGATGATGAGTAGTATGGACTTTTCCTCTTTTTCCCATGAGTTCTCATGATACAAATCCTGTCCCTGTTACAGTGTTACTCTGCACTGAGGTCTTCAGTGCCCAGATTGAACGCTGGTGTTTTTATACTTAGTGTTCCTTAAACTTGTTTGGAGCTGTGAGAATATTCACTATATACCATTTTTCTTACAAAGGTTCTAGCTGTATTAGTTCATCTTGACTGATGCCCTTGACTCCAGAGTATAAATAGAACAATAGAGATAGGTGACAAGGATTGATTAGCGATCCTCCTTCTAAGTGAAACTATAAACCTGTCTGGATAAATCACTAGCTTGAAAGCCTGGAGAAAACATTGTAAAAGAAATAAGGGTAGTGTGTGTTTATATGTGTGTGTGTGTGTTTAATTGATAGGGAAATTTTCTAGAAGAGCTGCAAGAGCACAAGGATTCTGTCTGGTTTTACTGTCCTTCAATTTTTATTTAAAATATTGGCTTGTGCCTTAGCAGGTTTGGCTCAGTGGTCCCACGTTCGATTCTAGTCAAGGGCACATACCTTGGTTGCTGGCACATCCCCAGTAGGAGGTGTGCAGGAGGCAGCTGATCAGTGTTTCTCTCTCATCGATATTTTTAGTTCTCTATCCCTCTCCCTTCCTCTCTCTCTACAAAATCAATAGAATATATTTAAAATAAATAACTAAATAAATAATTGGTTTGTGAGTTTTATTAAGCTATTAGAATGATTATTTATTTCATCTTTTTTTTAAGTGGAGTTAAAAATTTGTTTAAGAAAACTAAAATCAAGATCTTTTCGCACACACACACACACACACACACACACACATATATATATATATAATTTTACTTTGTTACTATTAGACTTTAATTTTAGTGTTGATAAGACCCATTTGATTTCCTCTCAGGCACTTTGAAGCCATCACAGCAGATAAGTGAAAAAATATTTTAGTATTTTTGGGTATTTACCCCATGCTGGGCAGTATTCTAAGCACTTGATATATATTAACTCATTTAACCCTGACATCCATCCAAAGAGACAGGTACTGTTATCACCACACACCATAAAAAGAAACTGAAGTACAAAGCTCAGTAACTTGCCCCTTAGGAATGGATCTGGGATCTGAATTCAAATACCAGAGTTTATGCTCTCAACCATTATATTATTGCCTGCCTCTTTCCCTCTCCTTTTCTTTCTAGAATTTCCAATTCCAAGGATTTTCACTCTCACTGTCTTTACCTCATATGGATTCCTCGGCTCCCAATTTGGGGTTTCTTTTCAGCCTGTTTTTCTTTCTCTGGTCTAATGAAGAACCAAGCTTTCCCACCAGCCACTACTGCTTTCTCACCTTCTTCCCTGGGGATCATTTCCAACTCTCAAACCATTTTTGCATTCTTAAGTCCTATTACATCAGGACTAGAAGTTGGTGCTACAATAATGGCTTGACCAGTTCTGAGTAAGATAATATTAATTAATAGGTTAATGGTTTCTACATATATCCTCTATTCCTGTTTAGGACATCAGTTCTTTTTACTACATTTACAAAAACACATTCTCTTGCCTTAGTTCTTGTTGTGACATCATTATATATATATATATATGAATATGTCTCAGATGTCCCAAGACCTTTGTCTTTGGACTGAAATCCACAAACATGGTCTCCTCTTTGTGGACATCATAGAGCATCTCTTCAGGTGATTTATGAAAGTGTATAACTGTGTATCCTAGGATCTTCTGGCTCTTGAGACACACGGCTGTTCATATGTTGAGTGTAAATTCCCATTGAGCGTAAAACTGTCAGAGACAGTTGTGTGATTCAGGATGACAAATGGGTACTGTGGATCAGCTGTTGGCACATTATCTCCTGACTGCATTGCAGGGAAGAGGATAAAGAAAAGAATGGAGCACCATCTCCCACTACCCCACACCCAGTGCCCTCATCCCATCCCCCACACTCCCTCTTTGTTTACTGTAATCTACCCCTCTTATTGAAAATGAAATCATATCCATGAGTTTTATGCTTCCCAAGACAAAGATAATGATTAAAGAGTTCCATATAGCATTGCGTTTGCAATAGTGAGTTTACAGTAATTACTGCTGTATATTAAACAAAGAAGAATTTCACAGGATTGGAATTTATGAATGCAGCTTCCCCCCTCTGTCCTTCCTCTTCCATGATATTTACTATATAGTGTCTGAGATGGCTGGGGATAGGTGGTGAGCAGTCCCCTCATATATATCTTCTTGAATATACTGCAGGTTTGTTTTGTTTTGTAATGCTGGGGTTCTTGATCCAACATATAGAAGGGTTCAGGAATCTGGAGAAACGCTCTGTGTAAATTAAGAGTCCAGAGATGAAAAATAATTTTGGAAGGCATTTGGAGGGCCAGAGGAGCTTGGCTGAAGAAACTAAGTTCTTCCTTTGTCTCGGGACCTCTTGCTTTTTATTCACACAAATTATCCTAAGGCAAGATAGATATACACTTCAAAGACCAGGGTTTAGTCTACAGAGCCATTGATAAAATGGTGCAACTGTCTGTGGCTGTTCAGGTATTTGGCCAGTAGGAGGCATTAACATGTAGATTGAGATGCCCTTAGCTGTCAGGCAGCAAGCAATCATTTATGCATCCTTTTCAGGTTTGGGGAAATGCCCCAGCCATCTCTAGATGATTGGCTTCCAGCAGTTTTGTTTTTTTAATTATGGGTGTTTCTAAGCTGAAATTGGGCCTGGCATCCTCTGGAACCCCTGAGGCCAGGAAACCTGGCTGCCCCTTCAGTTCCATTGGAGCAAGGTCTTGACTACTTTGCCTGTTCCTTTCTTTGAAAGGAGTGCACATGCTTGCTGAAATCGTCTGTAATGTGTCCAATTAGTGCACCAAAATTCCCTTTTCACTGGCCCGTTTATGTTCTTGTGACCTTCTCCCCAGAAGGAACTTTGGCCAGTGGACTGGAGTTGAGGGTGTGTTTTTCTTCTAGCTGGGGAGCTTAGGTATTCCTGTGGCATCCCATCCTTGCCTCTGCCATATTATATCATGACAGCACTGTAATCCATCTGTTTCCCTGTAAGTTTCCCCAACCTGACTGAAATGCTCCAAGACTGTGAGCCTGCAGTTCAGGGCTTGGCTTTCATTGTTGTTATAAAATGGCACTGATCTTTGTTCTCCCTGCTTCATCCCAAACATCATGCAAGATGGTACTGTTGGTATCAATCCAAGGAAACTTGTTAATAGGATCCTAGAAATCAGTGAGGGATTTAAATACAGATATGTGTGAACAAATGTGATTTCTCAACAATGGATTTGCAGCCAAGCATTTTGGAGTGCCACTCTACCTTTAGTCTAATTTCATACCTCCGTGCCTTTCTCCCTGTGATGTCTTCCAGAAGTGCCTTTGACCTGGGCTGCTTCATCTCTCTTCATTCTCAAAGCAGCCAAGAGTACTCCTCTGAGAAGCCTCCCCTCACCTTTCACCTTTCTCCCATCCATAGCTCATCCTGTCTTTCTCTGGGTTTAAATTTACTTTTATGACACATGTATTTACCCAACCCATTTCCCATGTTAGACAGCACATCTTGGGGCCGAGGCCCATGTCTATTCATTTTGCATTTCTGATGATAATGTGGATCCAGGTACATAGTAGGGACTAAGTAAATGCGGAGTTGTGTTAGTTTCCTTTATAACAGCACAGGAGTGGGGAGATGAATAGAATAGGAACTCCGATGGAGAAAATAATTGGTGCAGCAGTTATTGTAATGACCAGTAGAGGGCTAAGGGTAAGGAGAAAGACGAGATTGGGGCAGGCATGCTTTCAGAGATGACACCATACAAGTTTGGGTGGTGTGGACAGATATGTTAGCAGAGGTGTGAGTAGAAGGAGGGGTTGTGGTAGTTGTAGACGGACCCCTGCGAATTGGAGGTTAATATGAGATGACAAGATGGGATGCATGGGATGGGGAGAAGGTGGAGGACCCAGGAGTTGATGGCCATGTTGGAGGTTGGACAGCAGTAGCTGGTAACGGGCAGCTGTGACAATGGGGAAAGAGTGGGAAGAGAGACAGGAAATTCCTTCAGCGGCAAAGAGATTGTAGCAGGTGTGTGTGGGGGCGTCGCTGTGATCCGAGCAACTTTGGACGGCCAGTTGTGTTGGACAGGTGTACAAACTGTTCATGGTCGGTCAGCGATTAATGATTAAATTGTATTGTAGGTATTTGTGGGGGGCTGGGGACTGGTAAAAAAACCAACTGACAGGCTCGGCTTAGCTTGCTAAGGGATGAGATCATATGTGACCATAATGCTGAATAACAGGAATCAAATGGGACATCCAAAATTTCATTTATCCTCTTTCCTGTCATTGCCTGTTCAAACCACTCTGTGGGGTTGCATTTGAGTTCCCAAATGAAATCTCTGCCTGCCATAGTTTCTTCTTAGCTTCTCTCAGATTAAAAATCTTCCTTGTGTTATAATTAGGTAGTGTAATAAGTATTGCTATTTCATAGTATTCACATTACATTCTATAAATGTATCAAAGTAACACTGCTGTCCACCTAAAACTTAACCAGTGTGACACATCACATTTATTCAATAAAAATAAACTTTCAGTAACTTTTATCCATAGACACAGTCTAGGCTTAGTAAGTATCTGGTCCAGTCCCTTGTGACACCATATGTCATTCATGCAGAGGTAGACCTTCTCCCTCTCTAGCAGCTCCTTTTTGCTGGGGTGCAAAGCCCCTATTGGGGAAGAGAATTCTGATAGTCGTTGTCTCCCTGGCTGTCATCTAACACCTCTGCTCTTCCTCTCCTACTCACCAGGCAAGCCCTGGTGTAAGCGGGGATGAGAGAGAGCAGGAAGGTCACAGCATGACCTCTCTCTGCCATTCGATTCTTCAGGCCAAGGCGGCTGTGAGCCCGACTTGTTCTTTTGTGGGCAGTTGTGTAGGTTCTTTGGAATGTCCTTCCCTCCTTCATTTATGCGGCTCTTTCACCTGTGTTTTCCCTGATGTGGGGGCATACACCTTCTTTCTCATTCTAGGGGTGTGCTGCAGAGGTTTTCTGACCTGCACACAGCAACCTTAATTCAAATTCAGATCATGTTGGCTTGGCCCGGGGTCCTTATGGGGTATCTAGGTGGAAATATACCATATTAGGAAATACTCAAGTGCTTAAGAGACAGGCAGGAGTTAGATGTACACATGTGCGGTGAATGCTATGCAGATGGTGACTGAAGACATGAGAGTGGACATGGTTGCCCAGGAAAGAGACATGGAACTTCACAGATGCTCCTTTTAGAAGCAGGACAAGGAAAAAGAGCTGGCAAAGGTGGCCACTGTCCCTTCCGGAGTACTGGTTCTGTAAAGGGGCATACTGCACAGAGTCATTCCAGAATTATGTTGATTATTGCATCTATTTTTTTACCCAAAATGTGGAAATTATACATACATACATTTTTATTTTCATGGTGAAAAGATTTTAAACTGTTTCCTGCTATCTTAAAAAAATATTAATTTCACTTTAGAATTCTTTTTCTTTGAGAATAAAATTTAACTCTTTTTTTCCCCCCAGTTGTGTATGAACACAGATCAAGATTAGAAAAATCCTTGCAAAAGGAAAGACTTGAACATAAGAAAGCAAAGGAAGGTAAGTAATGAAGCGTCATGTATTTGTTTTACTTTTTCTTTTTTTTTTTTTGCTAAGAAATTGATGTTAACTTAAAGTCAGTTGTATAGGTAGACAAATATGTCAAGCAATTTGCTGTGCCTTGTGCATTAAAAAAATTTCTGCTCAAGACTGGATTTAGAATCTTTCAGTGTATTGGCACCTTGAGGTAGTTCATATATTGGTTATATATACCATTTCAGAAATAAACAGCTTTCCATTATTATACACATCTGTTACTAATACCTGGAACTTTTATCCACAAACATCTAGAAAGTAACAGTATGCATTGTCCAGAACATGACAGATTTTATATATACATATGCTCACACACATATAAATACACAAATTTATAACATAATAAATTGATCACATAATATGACATCTTTTCAGTTATGAACCTATTTTATCTTGTGAGGGCTTTAATTAGACAGCTGATTGGTTCATTTAGAAAAAAATAACATGAAGCACCAATATTAGGCAAATGCTTCATTTTTATAAGAATTTTGATATAAAGAATAGGCTTTCTATAGCTTGTGATTTAAAGTTATCTGCATTTTTATGTTTATTCACGTTTTGTGATAAATCTTGAGATTGAAATTAGATGTTCTGTATAATTAACTCAGTGGGAGAAGGAAGGAGAACACCTGAGGGCAGTATTGATTAGGATGTTTTGCTGACCCTGGGATTAAGCCTGTGTGAAGAATAGGACTTTAACAGCATTCAGATGCTTTGATCCGATTTGGCTTTTTCTTGCCTTCAAATGCAGAGTGATTTTATAGGGCCATCTAGTGGATAATACGCTTTAGGAGCCTGAAAGATGGTATTCTGAGTGATTTCAGTGCCATCTAGTGGGTAGCAGTAAATTATCTCTGTCTTTCTATGTGCTGCTTGTTTTTTTCCACTTTAATTTAAAGGCTAGTTAATTACAGAGTGTGCGTTCTAAATGCAATTTTAATCAGTTGGTTATAATGTAGATATTGGTGCAAGATTTACAGCTTTAAGGTAAAGAGGAAAATATCTAATAGTTTTTCAATTTTTTCTAAAGTATGGAGAGGCAAAATAAAATGTATATAACTCACCAAGTGGATTGTTTTAAACCTAGAACTTTTTGTGTAAATCTGAGTAAAGTTCGCCTTTATTCTTTTAGATGTTTAAGAATTTCACAAAGAATGAACTTATTCTCTATTTCTTCTATTTTGTATTTTCTAGATTTTCTTGTTTATAAGTTAGAAGCACAAGAAACACTAAATAAAGGAAGGGTAAGTTGTCTTTTTAGTTTTTATTTCCTGAAATTTAGGAGAGGAAATTGTTGCAAAAGCTTTTTCTCTGTTGATCATTAATATTGTCGTGCTGAAACACATTGGCCACCAAACATATTTAAGAGGGAGACTTTAAAAATTGTTCTTTTAAAACCTATCTTTGTTTATCACAGTATTTATGATAGCAATGCATTGGCAATAGCAGCTTAATCTTCAATAATTAAAAAACATTATTTTTATTTATTTATTTGTTCATTTGTTTTGAATCTTTCTTTCTATAGAATGTGATATTTATTTCGATTTGCGTTTTCAGAGACATTACTGTGTAATGTCTAACACAGTACTGTGGTGCTCCTGTGTACCCAAGGGCTCTTCCCTCTCAAAGCTAACCAGGACAGCACCACCTCCGAGAAGTCTTCCCTCACCTCTCTCCTCCCATACAGAGTTCATTTGAACACATTTGTCAAATGCATAAATGAATAAAAGTGATACTGGCCTTAAAAAGTTTTCAAGTCCAAATTAACTGGAGAAAAACTAGTGTTTCTCTTACTCTAAAAAAAAAAAAGTAAGCCTTAGTTGAGTAAAACATTCATGTTTTGAGGTCCTAAAGCTGAGAAGGGTGTTTGTTGGGTAGCTAGGATGCTATTGCTTGGTTTAAAAGCTCTGACCCAAACTGTGTGCATTCTGTTGTGCATTTTATACTGTAATTTCACTGTAACTTAAAGTAGCAAAGCAATGAAATAAAATGAGAAAGAAAATATGCAGTTTATTTTAGAAGCTGTACAAACTGTGAGCTGGGAAATGATTGAGAGCGTGCCCTTGTGCTGGCCATGCCATAAGCAGGGAGGTTGGTGTGGTAGGTTGACACAGCATGGGAGAGAAAACCCTCAGATGTCTTGGGTACTGGCTGGTCATGGCCCCCAGGACGGTGGACATGTGTGAGACCAGCATGTGAAGGTGTCACACTGGAATCCAGTGATCCGCTCCTGGAACATGGATCCACTGTAGGCTCGGGCTCAAGTTTCAGCCCTGGCTCTGCTCCTGAAGAAAACGTGGCCCTTGGTCTGCTCCTTATCCTTCCTAATTCCCACTCTGTGCAATGGAATCTCACTGAGATAAAGCAGTGGTGGAGGACTTCTTGCTCCCTGAAGCTCAGGGAGGAGAGCAGCTTGTCTCTCCCCTCACGTGAATCAAGCTAAGCTTGTGAGACCTGGTCCTTGTTGGTTCAGCCCCACCTGCCCTTGGAGCCCCAGCACAATGTATAATTACCTGTCTTGGGACAAGCTCCTTTGTACACTTGGGCCTGAACTCTTCTGAATGAAAGAGTGGAAGTCTTCTCCAAGCTGCTATTTTATGATTCCGTGTCCTCTTTGTCATTAATAAAACTTAGCAAACTTGTGGAATGTTAAAACTTTATTTCTGCCATTATATAAAGAGATGGTCTCAGAGCCATCCTGGTTCAAGTGTAAATTCATTTTAGCATACACAAGTGAAATAAATGAAATTCTTCCAATTGAGACTTTTAAGCTGTGTTTAGTAAAAGAGCCAGATTTTTAAAACCTTTATGTTAACTATTTTCTTTTCACTTTACAGCAAGATTCCAATAGTAGATACAGTGCATTGAATGTGCAGCATCAGATGTTGAAAGTGAGTAATTTAATGTTCTTTGGGAATGAGTGAAAGGGTTAATTAAGTAACTTAAGTGATTAAGGACAGTTACAGAAAGTTGATTTCTAATATAATATGGTATATTAAAGTTATATTTGGCTCAAAATGATATGTAAGTATAATGCCCCATCATATTTTTACCTTTTTACAAAGAACATATTTGATTTATTATACATTTTCTTATAAATCAGACTCTCTCTGGTCAACTACTATTTTTGTTTTTCTCTTTATTCTTCAAGGCTTTTTGTTTGTATAATTTTTCATGATGGGTTCTCTTAGATATTTTCTTTATTTAGACACACTGCAGGCAGTAAACTATTCATATGCCTCCTTTGTGCCACTAAAATTTAAAAAGTCTTTTTACTAACCTCTTTGAGAGAGAGAGAAACATCAATTGGCTGCCACCCATATGCACCCTGGACCAGGGATTGAACTGCAAACTAGGTATGTGTCTTAACCGGGAGTTGAACCCACAGCCTTTTTGGTGTATGGGGCTTTGCTCCAACTAATGGAGCCACCCAGCCAGATCAGGAGGGCAAGTACTTTTTATTGAAACTAGAATCTTTTCTATTATCAAGAAAACAGCAGTACCTCAATTACAGCAATAACCTTTCACATGAAGCATTGGAGACTGTAGAATTTCTCTAGATTGTCATTATAGAATAGTATTATAATCAGGAGTAAGATAAATAAGAATAATTCAGTATACAATCAATTAATGCTTCCCCTAAAGGGAAGAATCTTTTTTTTTTCTCCCTTCTTTAAACTGGCTTACCAGGAAGCCTGAAAATCAAAGAAGGGAAATAAAACATGGTTTTAGGAAAACAACAGATTGAAAGAGGAAGTCTAGAATATCCACAGAGAGTTAGTTTTTCCATTAGCTTTACCTTGTTTTCAGAGTAATCTGAGTGCCTGGAAATTTTCCCAGATTCCTCCCTTCTCCATTTCTCATGCTAACTTGTAACTACTTATTGTTTCCATTAATGTTAAAAATTAGGAAGAATATTATTTTTGGCCATGATTCCAAACTCATTATTTGAAATATAAGGGAAACGGAGGCGAGGTGCCCAAATTAAAAGCAACCTGAGGAATATGAAACCTTCTTTAATTTTTACTGTCTTGCAAGAGAAAGACTATGTTGTTGGGAAATAGACTCTTTTTATAATTTAGATAATCTACATTTGTATTCAAAGTCTCATTTTTGCAGAGTCAGCACGAGGAGCTAAAGAAACAGCATAGCGACTTGGAAGAGGAGCACCGAAAGCAGGGCGAAGACTTCAGTAGGACGTTTAATGACCATAAGCAGAAATACCTGCAGCTGCAGCAGGAAAAGGAGCAGGAACTTTCTAAGTTGAAAGGTATTTGGAAATCTGCTTAGCCAGTTCCTATGGAAATAGGTGCTCCGAGCCATGTTTCAGTAGAACAACAGACTTTTGATTTGTTTTCTGCATGGTAGTTAGTTTATCTGTATTATGTGGTCCTTCCCTAGCCACTTACTTCTTTATAACATTCCACATTTATCCTTATCTCTTTGGGGAAGCTGAGAATAGTTAGTGTTTTTCAATGGGCACATTGGTTAAGTTGGGTAAGGCAGTTCTTGTATGCAAGTGTTGCAAGACATTTGGCATCTCTGACCTCAACCCACAAACTGCCATCTATCCGTGCCCCCTAGTCCTTGCAATGATCAAAAGTTGAGATGGTGAAGCATTTCTTTTTTTTTTTCTCAATATATATTTTATTGATTTTTTTATACAAAGGAAGGGAGAGGAATAGAGAGTTAGAAACATCGATGAGAGAGAGACATCGATCAGCTGCTTCCTACACGCCCCACAGAGATGTGCCTGCAACTAATGTATATGCCCCTGACCAGAATCAAACCTGGGATCCCTCACTCTGCAGGCCGATGCTCTATCCACTGAGCCAAACCAGTTTTGGCTGGTGAAGCATTTCTTAAAATCTTCAAGGGGAAGAAAGACTTCTGAGTGGTAGCTCGTAGTAGCTTTCCATAGCTCAGGCTCTTAGAGTCCGTCTGCCCTGGTGAGTCCTGTCCTCTTCAATCACTAGCTATGTGGCCATGGGCCATTTGTGAAATCACCACCAGCTTCATTGTCCTCATCTATAAAACCTGGATGTTCATACAACAGTATCAGCCTCATAGGGTTGATGTGAAGATTAAATAATTTATGGAAAGCTCCTAGAAACAGCTATTGGTCTGTGGTAAACCTTCAGTACAAATAATTGCCATCAACATCAGCATCAGGTATTTTCGTAGTAATAGGGACAAAATGTGTCACTTCTCCAAGTACTTGTGAGTTTTGGAAATGAGGAGTAGCACATTCAGTGATTAATAAATATTAAATAATATTAAATTTAAGTGTGAAAAATGGTTTAAAAAATACATGGGATGTTCAAAAGCAGTGGTGAAATCTGAGTAAGGTGTATAGTCTAGTTAATTGTGCTTGGGCCAAACAATTTCTTGGTGTTTGGAGTAGTACACTTCATTTATATGCAGTGTGATCATTGAGAGAGGTGGATGCTGGATACGTTGGACCTCTTTGTGTTTTTTTTTTCTTTTAATATTTTTTATTGATTTCAGAGAGAAAGGGAAAGGACCAGAGAGAGATAGAAACATCAATGATCAGAGAGAATTATTGATTGACTGTCTCGTGCATGCCCCACACTTGGGATCAAAGATACAGCCCAGGCATGTGCCCTGACTGGTTCATAGGTCAATGCTCAACCACTGAGCCATGCCAGCAGGGCAAATCTCTCTGTGTTCTTTTATGCATCATTTTGTCTATAAGTATTTCAAAATAATGTTTAAAAAAAAAGGCTCATAGGAGGAATTAAGTAGCCACTGAGGCAAATTACAAAGGGTTAAGGTGGCCTTGATAGTTGGGCTGGCTGTGAGCAGATGATTCCCTCGAGGTGTAGACATGTAGGAGCTTTGGCTTGTTGGTGATGCAGCTGGTGGCGAGGGGTCATTAAGATAACAAAACAGCAATGCATCTATTTGACAGACCTGCAGCAGTTACTATCTGTTGCTACGGTTACAGTGCAGATGCAAGAAAAAAGGATCCTCGCGCTTTCTGTCTGTCTGTGGCAGCCAAGATTGAATGGGAGAATACAAAATAATAATGATGATAATAATAATTCTATATAATAAAAGCCTAATATGCAAATCAACTGAATGGTGGAATGACCGGCAGAACAGCTGGTCACTATGATGCACATTGACCACCAGGAGGCAGATGATCAATGCAGGAGCTGCCTCCTGGTGGTCAGTGCACTCCCACAGGGGAAGCACCACTCAACCAGAAGCTGGGTTCATGGCTGGCGAGCAGAGTGGCAGTGGCTGGAGCCTCTCCTGCCCCCACAGCAGTGCTAAAGAGCAGTGAGCCGAGTTGTAAGGAGCAGTGAGAACACGGGCAGTAAGGAGCGAGTGGTACCAGACTGCAAGAGAGTGCAGGCTGGGCTAAGGGACACACACACTACCGCCCCCCACCCCCAGTGCACGAATTTTATGTACCAGGCCTCTAGTCTACATATGTAAAAGGCTAATATGCAGAGTATCCCACAGGAGTTCGACTGGGAGTTCTATCATTTGCTATGATGTGTGCTGACCACCAGGAGGTGGTGCGAAACAAAGGGAGGCAAGGAAGGCCCCAGCTGGCAGCAGGGAAAGGGAGACCCTGACTGGGAGCCAGAAGGCCCATATAGGCCCTGGTCACCAGCCAGGCCTAGGGACCCTACCTCTTCATGAATTTCATGCACCGGGCCTCTAGTAATCTTATATAATAACTAGAGGCCCGGTGTACAAAATTCTTGCACATGGACAGGGTTGTCCCTCAGCCCAGCCTGCACCATCTCCAGTCTGGGACCCCTCGAGGGATGTCCAACTGCCCATTTAGGCCCAATCCTGGTAGGGCAGTCTGACATCCCTCTTACAATCCAGGACTGCTGGCTCCCAACTGCTCACCTGCCTGCCTTCCTGATTGCCCCTAACTGCTTCTGTCTGCCAGCCTGATCACCCCCTAACCACTCCTGTGCCAGCTTGATTGATGCCTAACTGCTCCCCTGCTAACCTGTTTGCCCCTAACTGCCCTCCTCTGCAGGCCTGGTGCCCTCCAATTGCTCTCCCCTGCAGGCCTGGGTCCCCCCAACTGCCCTTTCATGAAGGCCTGGTCACCCCCAACTTCCCTCTTCCTGCTGGCCTGGTCACCCCTAACTGCCCTCCCCTGCAGGCTTGATCTCCCACAACTGTACTCCCCTGCTGTCCTGATTGCCCAAACTGCCCTCCCCTGCAGGCTTGATCTCTCCCAACTGTCCTCCCCTGCTGGCCTGACTGCCCACAACTGCCCTCCTCTGCAGGCCTGGTCACCCCCAGTTGCTCTCCCCTGCTGACCATCTTGTGGTGGCCATCTTGTGTCCACCTGGGGGCTGGATCTTTGACCACATGGGGGCAGCTATCTTGTGTGTTGGAGTGGTGGTCAATCTGCATATTACTCTTTTATTAGATCGAAAGAGTAGTATTCAAATTAGCCATCATGCCCTTACAAGATGGCTGTCTATGACCAGGCCAGAAGGAGGTTAGTAAGGGATGACTGAATAGCAGACTGTGTGGGTGACAAGGCCAGCAAGGGGCAGGGGGGGGGGAGTTAGGGGCATTCAGTAGAGGGGGACAGTTGGGGGTGACCAGTCTGGCAGGGAGGGCAGTAAGAGGCAACAAGGCTGGCGAGGGAGGCATTTAGGGGTGACTAGGCCAGCAGAGAGGGGCAGTTGGGGGCAACCACGCCAACAGGGGGCCAGTAAAGAGTGACCAAGGACCAGGCTGGCAGGGGCGGGGGGAGGGAGGGACTAGGCTGGCAGGGAGCAGATAGTTGGGGGCAACCTGGCTAGTAGCGGGGGGAATTAGGGGTGACCAGGCTGGCAGGCAAGCGAGCAGTTAGGAGCTAGTGGTCCAGGATTGTGAGAGGGATGTCTGACTACTGGTTTAGGGGATTGGGCCTAAACCAGCAGTTGCGACATCCCTCAAGGGGTCCCAGATTGGAGAAGGTGCAGGTTTGGCTGAGAGAAAACCCCCTCCCCCCGTGCATGAATCTTATGCACTAGACCTCTAGTAATAATAATAACCAAACAAATGAAGGAAAAAAGACTGAGTACAAAAGCTCTCAAAGAAATAGTGTAAAGCAAGCATGTCAAACTCAAAGGCCAACACGGGCCAAATAAACAAGGATTAAGTTTATGTGGGCTGCAAAAAAAACAGAGGCTTCAATTTTCTTAGAAACATAGGTTTATTTTGATAGAGACATGCTGAATACAAAGGGCTGAAATAAATGAATAATCATTAAAATAAAATATTAGAACATTTTAATAAAAATTAATATATTTTCTTGAACATTAACTTACCAGACAGTGAATAACTGCACAGATTAATAAGCATAATGCAAATAAACGGATTTTTCTTGTTCTTCGAAAGTGAAATATTTCCTGTTGCGCACACCAAACAAGTCAGTCCGAGACTAATGACGTGGCAATCAGCTGCTAAAATGTTCGCTGCTGGTATTAGTGGAGAGAAATGGTGCACCTACGTGTAAGGTGTGTTAGGGAAATGAATGCAACAAGATTATAGTGATCAGTCATTAGCAAATGTTGTAGTTCATTATTAATAATTACATCTGACAGGATATTGTAAAAATTAAGTTAACACAAATTTTACTAAAACGTTTCTTACATACCATTATATTGGCTGGGCTGCAAAAATATTTGTTGTGGGCCACATGTGGTCTGCGCATCATGAGTTTGACATGCTCGTACAGTAAAGGAAGAGAACCAGAGGGTTTTCTGACAGAAAGCACTTGCCCCGCCCTGGAAAGCCACACTTTTCAGTGTTGAGGGAAGAGTTTGGCGTAGTGGATACACTGTTTAGCATTGAGGATTCACTGAGCTAAGTTGAGTAAATATATTCAATTACACTGATAATAAGTAAGTAGGTTCTTTAAGGAAAAAGAAATACATTTCATAGGTGCCTGACCAGTGAGTGCTTGGCACACTTTACATAACTAGTTCATTTATATTTTAGCAGTATCTCTAAGGGCAGGTTTTTTTTATGTCTACACTGTATTTACTCCTTTCGTTGAAACAAAATCTATGTGTAGTACAGTTTTAACAAATTATATATAGAAATAAGAAATAAGAACCATGGAAAATAAGCAGACACATATATGAGTTCTGCATACTAAGAGGCCCAGTGCATGAATTTATATATATACATTAGAGGCCCGGTGCATGGGTGGGAGTCCAGCCAGCCTGGCCAGGGGGAGGGGACATGGGCAGTTGGCTTGTCTGCCTGTTGGTTGAACTCCAGGTCGAGGGGACAATTTGCATATTAGCCTTTTATTATATAGGATATACATTGAGTGGCCAGATTATCATGCATTCAGAGATAATAATCTGCCCACTCAGTATAATTCATGTTCCAAGAGGAGCTACTGGGACAGCAGATGCCAACTGGACTATGCTGAGCAAACTGCCCCTCAATGGCCGCCACCCCCCTGCAGACAAACCTGGACTCTCCCATGTGGCACTCGGTGCTGAAGGAAAGTGCCATTCACCAGCATTCAACATCTTTTCTGCCCATCGTCACTCCTTAGGCGTCCCTGCCATCTCCTGCGCATTAGATTTGTGACTGGGTTTGGGAGAGAGAGCAACAACAAGGTGGGAAATGAGGCCAGTGATTGGTTTGTCTGTCTACATGGAATAACAGATTTTCTCAAAGTCAAAACAGGACCACTGGTGATCCAGTAAACGTGTCCCTGGCTGGATGGGACTTCAGTCTACACACATAGGAACACACACACTTGAAGCACCCAAACTTTGCTAGCTTTTAAAGCACTTACAGACAATGGCAGGTACACCCATGCTTCTGCTGTATTAGCCAGCCTCAACTTCTTCATTTGTTAAATTAGGCTCAACACGATGCCTGCCTCCCAGGTTGTTATGAGAATTAAGTAAGATAATTTCATGAAGAGTCTCACCTAGTTCCAGCACATGGTAAACATCTACTGAGTGGCCAGATTATTATTATTATTATTATTATTATTATTATTATTTTTAAATATTTTATTGATTTTTTACAGAGAGGAAGAGCGGGAGATAGAGAGTTAGAAACATAAATCAGGTGCCTCCTGCACACCCCCCACTCGGGATATGCCCGCAACCAAGGTACATGCCCTTGACCGGATTCGAACCTGGAACCTTTTAGTCCACAGGCTGATGCTCTATCCACTGAGCCAAACTGGCCTCAGCGAGTGGCCAGATTATTATGTGTTCAGAGGTCATAATCATCTGGCCACTCAGTGTATATGGTCAGCCTGTCTCTGCCCAGCTTTCATTGAGCATTGCACATGAGAATCGGCCTAGTGTTGCCAGAGTCTTGATTTTGTAAACAGTGATGACTATTCAAATGTGGGAGATATATAAGCCAATATTGCAGCGGCAAAAAAATAAGAGTCATTGTGGCTGCCAATTTATAACATCTAATGCCCGGATACAGGATGTGAGAGAATTGCCAAGAAGGTAAAAGCAGTAGGTCTGGACTCTTCAAGTTGCTAACGCTGTATCCTGAATAGTAGGGCATAACATTGGGGATGTTTTAGGACTTCACTATGATTGCTATTGTCTCATCCTGGAAAAACTTCCCTAGAACAGAGAATATGGATCAGTCAAGTACTCCATGGTAGGAGAACAAAAATGTATTTAGAATTTTCAACAGGTAAGTAAGACTTCTCTCTGTCTCTTATTTCTTGAGTTGCCTTATGTTGAAATACCTTTTAGGGAGGTAGAAATGATTCATGCTCTGAGAAATAGGGTTTGTGCTTTTTGATAACTGTGTCCTAAATTTCTAAAGAGACTCATATCTTAGATCACCCCCCTCCCATCACATTTTTATCCCTAAGGGCTTGCTTATTAACAGAAGTGCTTCATTTTTAACTCCTGAGTAATTAAACATTTTTTTACTTCTACAGTGTATAACCTGTTTACACGTATTTAAACTACTGAACCAGATTGTATTGGGATATCCAACTGAATCCATGCCCTTAACAGTATAATTTCTGTTGACTTGGAATATTATATTGTTAAAGTTCAAAATAAACCTTAAAACAAGTTGTGTGAAGCTTCAGATATGGAAATATTAGACTCAAAAGCCTAAAAATTCTCAGGCTTTATGCATGATATTTTCTTTTTTCTAAAATAGAGACCGTGTACAATTTGAGAGAAGAGAATAGACAACTAAGGAAAGCACACCAAGACATACATACACAGCTTCAAGATGTCAAGGTAAAAATCTAAGCATGCATTTGGCAGTTTAGTATCGGCCTGATTTACTTGTGGAATGATTTAACAGTCATTCCATGATTGACCTGCTCTACAAATCCATACTATTTAATTAGGGCTTTGCAGAAACTGGAGTGTGCCCAATACATTCACTACTACCGCATCGAAAGCTAAAAAAAAAAAAGATGGTCTGAAAATCCAAACATTTTCATCAGTACTAACATGACTCTTTTGCTAGATGATTGCATTTTAATATGCTTCTTTTTTCTTACCAACAAAGGTTTATTAATATTGAAAGATTTGTTCCTTCGGTTTTGATTTCCTTGTAAATGATTATGATATTTGAGTAGCGCGTTCTAGATTTTGGGATACTGCCTTAATCATAGTCCTCTCTCTACAGCGATTTTGAAACTTTACAAATGCTGTGACAACAAACAAAGAAATAAACAAATAGGCAAGCAAGCAGTGTTTGGGTGGTCATACCACTGTCAGCCAAAAAAGAATTTGCCTCAGAATGTTAAAACTCAACATGTAAAATTCTTTTTTGTGTAGCAACAGCATAAGAATTTACTCACCGAGCATGAACATCTTGTAGTGACTTTGGAAGACCACAAGAGTGCACTAGCGGCTGCACAGGTTAGAAGAGTAGCAGCCTCTTTCGGTTCTTTTTTTCAAGTCTGCTTAACATTTCTGAATTCCTCTGTGCATGTAGTCTCCTAAAAGCCAATCTTCAGCGAGTTCCGTAGGACCAAGCTATCCTAACCCTGAAGATCATGCATGCTTTCAAAATTCAATCAAGAGCATATTAAATAAACCTTTGACTATTTTTTTTTTTGCACTGATTGTGTAGCTCACATGACTGTTTCTACCCTGCATCAGCCCTTCCTTGCAGCATTCTCATTGTTTAAATCATAGAATTTATTCTGTACATATGGTCTCTTGCCACTTCCTGACCTGCGTTGATTCGTGCTTTTGAATTTATAGGATTTTTAGAATGTGAGCTACCTAATAAATTATTGTCAGACTATCTCATCCTGCCTTCCTTGCTGCCAGTGTATCAGCCTACACACAGTCCTTTTGGGACTAGGCTGATGTGTTGTTGTTGAAATGACAGAAATAAGAGATCTCATGTCAATAGAGAAGGAAAAATGAGAGTTGTAAGTTGCAGTTGTTCAGAGCCTAGAGCAGTCCCCGGCACACTGCAGGCTCTCTCATAGATGTTACTCAGTGAACAGACAGATAAGCACTGGTGTTGGACAGCTTATTAAGGCAATGCCATACGGGGCGGTTCACTAGCAGAAGTGAAGAATGGGGTTGGCTGGCTCAGTCATTACAGCTTTTCTTCACTTTTCTTCTCCTGGAAGAATTAAGAGGAAAGGGCAAAGGAAAAAGCAACCCTCTCCCACTTATTAGGAGACCGTGTATTATCTTTTCTCTTTATAAAATTATTACAAGTGTAGTAGGGATTGTCCTGGAGCCTGGAACTTTTAATCTGACCCTCCCATGAGCCCTACTGCACATTCATGTTTGAGAACCACAGCATTAGCGCCATCAAAAATTACATATTTAGGAGGAAGAGAAGAAAGACAGGCTAGAATGAAGGTTTGTGTATTCCTCCATATTTACCTTAAAATGTTAAAAGTATCTGTACATGGATGTCACTTGTTTTTTTCTTTGACCTCCAAAGTTGGTTGGCAAGTGATGTGATAGATTTCTGGCCTAAGGGCCACTGTTAGCCGAATGGCACACCTTTGTACAAATTATGAAGAAGCATTCTGGTGAGAGACTTAGGAGGCAGACTTCTTCATCTTATTTTGTTTTATTGTATTTTCCCCATCACCATTTGCCCCTCTGTTTCCTCCCCCCCCTGCTTTGTGTGAATTAGAGGCAGGAAGGCGCCCCCTCCCTGGGGTGGGAAGCACCAAGCAGATGCTTTGGCAACAGGAGCACCAGCAGGTTCTCGTCTTCAGCACGCGCTCTGCTGTGCACCCCGAGCAAGGCGGCCCCCTGCAGGAGGCTTGATCAGAAAAAGATGTCGGTGTTTTGTATGTCTCTCGTGTGTGTTCGTACACACAGCCTTTCTGTTTTAGGGTAACAGCATTGCTTGCTGCATAGGATAAGCTAAGTATAAATAGTGTCTATTTGTTTTCTTAGTTAAGATGTGATTTTTTTCTGCCTTTTTAGCTTCTTATATTAAAAATAATTGTGCATACATACCCCACCACATACCTAGGCAAATATCTCTAAAAGGTATACTCTTTTTTTCTACCTACATTAGTACATTTATCACTTTATTTAAACGAAAAGTACATTCAGAATTGAGGAATAAAAATCCAGCCTCACTTCATGCTTGTGCTGTTTCTTTCCAAAAACCTCAGAGCACAGTATATAATACTGGAAGTGTTTTGGAGAATAAGGAACTCCAAAAAGAGGGTAGCTTAAGTGATTTTATATATATATATTCAGTTACTTATCTTAAACTTACTCCTTTCCACTGAAAAATGTTACTTGGAAAATATATCTGCACCTGTATTTATAATTACGTGAATTTTTAATAGACTTTTAGATGCTATATAACTGATTGCATAGGTGCCTTCTAATAATGATATTTATACTAGGAAATTATTTATAAAAATTCTGACTTTGTTTAATGTAGCATGGGAAACTAACATCTATCTTTGATATTTTTTTCTCTGTCCCCTGTAATTCTTAATTCTAATTTGCATGTGCTTTAAAAAGATTAAGCATGTCCAAGTAAGAATAGCTAATGCATGGAAACAACCTTCATGTTTTCTCCAACTTGTATTTAGGTATACTACTTTTGGCGAGTCTTCCAGTGAACCCTAATGCCCATCCATGAGTGATATCTTTTTCCTCTCTTCCAATTGTGCAATTGCTATGCAGACTCAAGTTGCAGAGTATAAACAGCTGAAGGATACTCTGAATAGGATTCCCAGCTTTCGAAGAGCAGAACCGGCCGAGCAGCCAAGCGTTACTCAGGTGGCACATTCCCCACAAGGCGACACCACAGCCCAGGAGAATCCAGCCCGGGAGCCGCAGGAGGTAAGGCTGGTAACCGGAGGTCAGGCCCCTGCCCCGTCAGGTTGTCACCAGGTGAACTGCGCTGCCTGCACAACAGTGATTCCCAGGTCGCAGTGTATGACAGGAGCCGCCAGCAGGGCAGTTCATACACAAGTGGTGGGGCCCAGCCCAGGGTTCAGATTCAGATAGTAATTGAGAGTGAGGCCTGCTGATTTGCATTTCTCCTCCTCCTACTTTTTTTTTTTTTTTGTATTGATTTCAGAGAGGAAGGGAGAGGGAGAGAAAGCTAGAAACATCAATGATGAGAGAGAATCATTGATTGGCTGCCCCCTGACGCCCCACACTGGGGATCTAGCCCGAAACCTGAGCACGTGCCCTGACCAGGAATGAACTGTGACCTCCTGGTTCATAGCTCAACCACTGAGCCAAGCTGAAGATTTGCGTTTCTGATTCAGCTGGGCTGGGAGCAAACTGAGAACGACTGCAGTGTTTTCTGGAAAAGACACGGTGGCTCTGCCTTTCTTCATGTGGCCTTATTTGTTTGAAAGGAGCTGCGATGGCCTGAGATTTTAAGGTTTCTTGTTTTTGGAAATGACCAAGGGCATGAGTGCTAATGTCAGGATCAACTTTTTTGTCTTCTGGTTCTTCACGAAAACTAAGCCTTGCTTAAAACCATCTTCCAAGCAGGACCTCAGAAGTAGTGCCACCCTAATCCTTAAATCGTACAAGTTGACTTTGCAGTCACAGGTGTGACAAGAAGGGGCAGGGGAGTGATCTTTCCCCCAACCCAGCTGTTAACTGTGAGTGTTTGAGAAGGCTTGCCCCGCATTCCCATCATAGAGGAGTAATTGAGTGATGGGTCCTGTGTTCTCCTGGACCCTTGTTCTCTGTCTGTGTCTCAGGTTACTACTGATTTATGAAAACACGACCAGATCCCTGGCCTGGGAACCGGATTTATTCTTGACCTTTGTTTGGCCAACAGCCTATCAGATGAATCTTGTAACGACTCAGAGCTTCCGTGTTCCCACCTGTGGATTGAAGATTGCTGTTTTCTGCTCAAACCTTCCTCACAGGGGTAGTGTGGAGACAGAAGACTAAGTGTTTGAGAGCACATAGTGTTCTTTAGAGAAATAAAACTGGGGCAGTGGTACATCACCCTTGTCAGATGTGTTGGTAAAATGTATGTCTCCAACTGTTGTCCTCAGATGTCCACGAAAGGGTTTTTCCCCCAGGTTTGTTTGTTTATTTATTTATACAATCCAGTTTTCCAATTATATTCCTGCTACTTTATGAAGAGGCCTTCACATTTATTTCAATTATGGGAGAGCAATCTCACCAGAGAAGTTATTTTTTCCAGGAAAGAGAGGTGGGGAGAGGAATGACAGATGCTCCTATTTGATGTTACATCATCTCCATTTTGCCCTCTGCTCTAAGTAATAAAGATCATATAGAAATTTCTGAAACTTGCAGGGAAAACAGATTTAAGTAAATTCCTTTTAGAAGAGGGGTACTATTTAGACTTGTTATTCAGTGTTTTCTGTACTAACAGTGCAAAATACAAAAGACTTCCTCTGGTTTACCAAGAAACACCACTTACTACATTAAAAAGGGTTATGTTGTTTCTGGTGTAATGTGCACTGTTTTTAGCTAGCATAGATGCCCATGAATAAAGACATTCTCTTTTTTTATTAACTATTACAAAATAAACCCAACTCATCCTCTGCATGTGCTTTAAAAAGATTAAGCATGTCCAAGTAAGAATAGCTAATGCATGGAAACAACCTTCATGTTTTCTCCATGCACTTGACACCTAGCATGCTTGATCTTACCCTTTCTTTTGAGACAAAATTTACATGGAAGAGAAGTATGTCAACATTTCATCCCTTAAAGGTGTTTTTTTTTAATGTATGTATTTTGTTGATTCTTTTACAGAGAGGAAGGGAGAGAGATAGAGAGTTAGAAAGGTCGATGAGAGAGAAACATCAATCAGCTGCCTCCTGCACACCCCCCACTGGGAATGTGCCCGCAACCAAGGTACATGCTCTTGACCGGAATTGAACCTGGGACCATTCAGTTCGCAGGCCAACACTCTATCCACTGAGCCAAACCAGTCAGAGCTGAAGGTGTTTTTTTTCCCCCTTTTTATTTTAAGGGGAAACAGAGGTTACATTGCCGCTGAGATGCAGTCACTGATAGACTGTATCTTTGAGGTTATCTGCTCTGTTCTTCCCCAGATGAAGTTTGCTTGTGCTCTATTTTATAGGTGAGCTTACGCAGTGAGAAGAGTTCACTGCAGCCATACTTTTGAGTCAGGACTCTATAGGTCTAGACTCCAGGATTGTGCCCATGCTGTAACCCCATAGACATGGTTTTAAAGACAGGGTTGTGCTTGGCCTAGGTGTCTCGAAACCGTGATGCGTGGCAGAATCATGGAGCCGTGGCTGGAAGAACAGAGGAAACAAAACATGATCCTCCCACTCAGAAGGAGGCAGAACTTCAGGCCGCAGAGCTCAACCAGCCACAGGCCGAAGCCAGAGAGCCGGAGGGGCACCAGGTGGAAGAGGAACAGAGAAAGGCCCTGGAGGAGGAGGCGATGGAGCAGGTGGGGCAGGCAGAACGTCTGGAGGAGGAACACGACCCATCGCCTGAGGAGCAGGACCGGGAGTGGAAGGAGCAGCGGGAACAGAGAGAAGATGGCAGGGAAGGGCACGCTCACGTGGAGGTAGGAGCGCCTCCACTGTAGGTGGGCTCCCATTGGGTTTCCCTGCCTGAGATGGGGGCATGGCTTTGATTTTAAAGAAAAAAAGCTTCCATATATGGCAATCTCTAAAATAAAAAATGTGACTTTACCCAGGGTTACATGCACATACTTAACTTTTTTCCTTTGTAATGTTAAAGCAGAGCTACTTACACACCTAAGAAAACTGTTTGGAGAAAAGAGATAAAGCAGCTGCTCTGTGTCTGTGCTGTGTGCTCCTTTTACAGAGCCACAGAGATGAGCACCTGCCTGGGCACCTTCCCAGTATGTGCTCAGGTCCCGTGATCATCTTGATTTTCTATGATCAAAGGTCTCTTCTCCCTGCTCACCTACTCCCCCATGTATGCTGGCTTTAGCCCATTCACCTTAGGTTATCAAAACACTGATCACTTCAGGATACTCCCAGAGGTGAGCATCTTTAACCTCTGCTCAGACTCCCCCTGCTGAGCACTCCCCTCTCCCATAAGTGAGATTTAGATACATCATTTATTTATTTAAATAGTACTTTAAAGCAACACTGAATGCAGCTAGGAACCTTTCTTCTGCTCTCTCAGCTGATCCTCAGCAATAGGCTACCTGGTCTTAGCATAGACCCCGGCCACCTTTTTAATTTCTAACTGAAGCCGTGCCTTACCTTGAACTTTCCAACACTTCAGGCTGCTGAAGACCTTGGGCTGAGTAGGTGTGCCAGCCTCTGTGGCTGGGCTTTGGTAAAGCTGCCAAACTTAGCCACAAGAAGCCTCCCCCAGTTTTGTGTCCTTTGTAGCTTACTTGCACAAAGCTGTTTGTATCATATCCTGGGGGATGGAGGAGAGGTGGAGCCTTCCGTGGGAGTAGAGTTTAAGGACCCCTGCCTCCCTTGTTCCTTTGATCAGAAGGTACTGTCTTCTCACTCATTCTTTGCTGCTTGGAATAAAATTGGTTCTCTGCTTTTGCACCCTAATCTGAAATTTCACTTTTTTGGCTGCTGCTTAGCCTGCGATTGGTATAGACATTGCTGGAGTTAATTAGCATCCCTAGGTCTTCAGCCTCAAGCTCACAAATTGCCCCAATTAGTGTGAGGTCGCCAAGTTTCCACTTATAGCAGAGCCTTTGAACATAAGTTTAATTAAGGTGCAACACTGATTTCTTCTGGTTGTCCTCTCCCATTTGAGAGGGAGCACGTTGAAAATTGGCCTTGATGTCAGTAAGTCGGACGGAGCAGGGGCTAAGAAACCAAGGGTGACTCACAGGGAATTGGGAAATAAGAGTCCTGGCGCTGAGTGACCTTGGATAGCATGTGTAGTCACTGTTCACCTGACAGAGAGGTATTAATGCACCAACCCTGCCTCCTGAGTTTGTCATGAGAAACAAATGAAGGGAGAATTCAGAGGACCTGACGGCTTTTGCTCAACTCCAACTCGTTTTCTCCAGGTGCATCCTTCAGCAGAGCCCATTACCAGATTCCGATCTCCGTATGAAGAGCAGCTGGAGCAGCAGAGGCTGGCGGCCAGGCATGCAGAGGAGGCCCAGCGGCTGAGACAGCACCAGGAGGCCTTGCACCAGCAGAGGCTGCAGGGACACTTGCTGAGGCAGCAACAGCAGCAGCAGCAACAGCAGCTTCTGGCCCAAGAGATGGCCCGGCAGAGGCAGGCCCGGCACGAGGACAGGCAGCCGCAGCGCCCCGAGCAGCTACGGTAGCCTTCTGATGGGTGTGGATAAGCCTTCCTCTAGTTTTCAGAAGCAGATCGAAAAACAGCTTCGTGTATTTGTTATCCCTGCACTTGAGGAGCTCCTATTGCTCCTGTAGCTGAGGCAGAATTAAATTCCAAATATTTAATTTTTAAAATATCTAACTTTTTTTTTCTGGTTAAAGATGACAGGTTAGGTTTCAGTATAATCTGGAAGGTTTTGTGCCAGATTTATTTTATCATTTGAAAGGTAGTTTATCTTTTCTTAAGGTATCCTTTGAAAATATATCTGGCATCTTTATTAAACCTAATTGCATAAGCTTTTTAAAGAAATTTGTATGGCTTCTTTAAAAAGTTGAAAAATTAGTTTATTACTATAATTAAAGATAAATGACTTAAGTCAAACTGTGCTACTTAATTTGTGTTGCTGAGTTTATAATGTTTGTGCCCTTGCAGGCAGCAAGCTCATTATGATGCTATGGATAATGATATTGTTCAGGGAGCAGAGGACCAGGGCATCCAAGAAGAAGAAGGAGGTGGTAAGACTTCTTAGATGATGAATGTTTTAATAAAAGCGCTTGGTAATACATATCAACTCAATATGCATCTCTGAGTACATGCAAAGGAGACTTGTGTTCGGTGTATCTTTTTTTTAAATCCTTCCTGTATTTTTTGTAATCCTGAGTTTTTCTTAATCCTTCCAAACAGTGCACACTAGTAGCCAAAATTGCCCAAGATAACGCTTCCTCTGCAACATTTAGAGTGGGCAATAAATAGTAGTTTGAGCTTTTATATACTAAATAGTTATTTTTGACACATTATCATAAGACCATTATGCTCTGGGAAACGTCTCCATTTTCTCCTTACCTTAGAGGCTTTTGGATCATGGCCTGAAAAGTTTTCAAAAATGAAGTCAATAGTAGCTTTCCTTTATAGTGTGCCCCTAGTATGTAATTTATCCAATATTGCTCTCCCCGACAATACAACTGGAAAGTAACTCTCTCTCTGACAACACTAACACTTAGATATGTATTCTTTCTAAAGTCTAAAGGAAGGTGATTACCCAAACTCCCTCTATAGCCTATTTTCATAGTTTATAGCTCTTATACTCAGGAAATTGTTTTCCTTATGTCAGCACTTTAAGCTTTTTTTGTTCTATTATCAGTAAGACTAGAGAATGGTTCACTTCTTTATTTAATGAGTCCTTTCGTGCACTTGACACCTGATGGTATCTTATCCTGCATCTTTATTTCCTATAGATCAAATACTCTTTGTATTCTTAACCTTCCTCTTATAGCTTACTTAAAAAGTTATTTGTGCCCTCACTGGTTTGGCTCAGTGGACAAAGCGTCAACCTGCAGACTGAAGGGTCCTGGGTTCGATTCCAGTCAAGGGCACATGCCTAGGTTGCAGGCTCAATCCCTAGTAGGGGGCATGCAGGAGGTAGCTGGTCAATGATCTCTCTCATCATTGATGTTTCTCTCTCTCTCTCCCTCTCCCTTCCTCTGAAATCAATTAAAAAAAAAATCCTGTCTCCGGGGTCGGCAAACCGTGAGCCATGGTTTGCCGCTCTGTTGACTAGTGAGTTTGCCAACCACTGTCCTATCTAATAAAGAGGGAATATGCTAACTGATCTTCACACCCTCAAAGATGGTGGTGCCCACAGCCAATAAGAAGGGAATATGCTAATTGACTGCCATGCCCTCAAAGATGGTGGCACCCACAGCCACAATAGGGCAGTGTCCAGTCCCCGCTGGGGTGGCAGGTATGCATCAAGGCCAGGTCCACCCCCAAGTGCATCTGCCTCCGGAGTCCCTCCAGTTCTCTCAGCCCTCAGCTGCTCAGGGCCAGCCCGAGGCGCAGGCAAGCCTCAAATGGTAGCTGCCCAGCTGCCCAGGGCCGCCAAGGCTAGTGCTGCTGGCAGTGGCAGCAGCAGAGGTGTAATGGGGCCGTTGCCTTCCCCTGATCGCCAAGTTGCCTCCCATCCCTGAGGGCTCCTGGACTGTGAGAGGGGGAGGCGAGGCTGAGGGACCCCCCACTCCAGTGCATGAATTTTCATGCATCAGGCCTCTAGTAAATAAATAAAAAACTTATTTGTTCTCTTTGTGCTCTAATTTAAATTCTCTTTCTTCCAAAAGCAGCAGCAACTAAATGTCTGTGTGAGGATAATGTGGACGTATCTGTGTTATGGTGTGGTGTCAGAAAGCACAGGATGGGGAATGTTTGATTTTTCGTTCCACACATGGGTTGTGTTTTCCTTTTATTTCCTGAAACAGTGTCAATTTCTACTTTTGGTACCTTGACATTTCCCCTGATATTAACCAAAAATTAGTTGGTAATTTTAGCAATGTCCAGTTGACTGGGCTTTCTGTGAGAGAGTTTTGATTATTGATTTGTTTTGCAAAATGGAATGGGAATGGGGGTGAGAAATTGTAGTTTCTGTTATAAACATTTGTTTCAGGGACTTAGAATGGTGCCACTCACCCACATGATCTGCTTAGACACACAGCCTGGGAAAAGGTCATGGAAAGCTGGGAAGTACATCTTACTTTATGTGTGTGTTTTAATATATTTTTATTGATTTCAGAGAGGAAGTGAGAGAGAGAAAGAGATAGAAACATCAGTGATCAGAGAGAATCATTGGTTGGCTGCCTCCTACATGCCCCAATTGCGGATCGAACCCATAACCTGTGCCTTGTGCCCTGACCGGGAATCAAACCATCATAGGTTCATAGGTCAGTGTTCAACCACTGAGCCAGGCCAGTGAGAAGTACCCTTACTTTGAATTTAAACTCACTGGAGGAAGAGATTGAGTGAAATGGTCTCTGGAAAAGCCTCCTGGTGGCTTTTGTTTAGTGAAAGGAAAGCAACCTGTCTGATTCATCTTGGCTCACATTAGTTCCTTTGATTTGCTAGCCTATGAGAGAGACAACCAGCACCAAGATGAGGCAGAGGAAGACCCAGAGAACGGCCACGAGCCTCGAGGACAAGGGCTCCAGGAAGCCGACCCAGACTCTGAGGCAGACGTAAGTGTCCTCTCTTCTGGGAATGACTCTTGGAAACTCGCAGGCAGAAAGGAAGCTGGCAGGTTTGCGGCACACCCGGCCTCTGGCTCCAGAAACACCTGTTACTCCATCAGCACAGGAGGAGGGCAGCTTGCATCATACGACAGAGCAAAGTTGTTAACTGTACATCATGGAGGGGGTGTGTGTGATGAGAATGGGAAGTTTGCTCTGGGAAAACACTAAAGTATTCTTTCATTTATTTTAGTGAATAAATGAAAATATATAAAATAAAAGCAAAACTGAAAGGCATTGAAAGATGTAGAAATCTGGAAAGATGAGGGAAAAAGTCAAGCGTGGGAGTTAGAAAGGGAACCAAAGAAAGGAAATGAGCTATCATTGAGCTTGGTGAGCATCTGCTAGGGTGGTATGTATGTCAGTGACCATTTTCAGAAATACATGGATAGGAAGGTGCGATTCGAGAAGTGAAAAACGTTGTGCAAGTACCATGGTGCTATACTGCTTTTACCAAAAGAGGACCAAGACTCCCAGATCAGCTGGGTTGTGTCTGGGGCCTTGGCCTTGCCTGTGAGTATAGGGAACAAATGCTGGAGGGGCGTGTTCTTGTGCTTATGTATAAGTGCTTTTGGCAACTTATTGTAGCTCTCCTGTCCTCTTTCGCTAGTAAACCAAACACCGTGTTTATAAAATTTAGTCTGTGCTGTCCCATAGGCCCTGTTTATATTGATCCCATGGATTGAAAAAAGGCTCCCCATGCTTCCTTGATTATCGTTGAGAAAGTCTTCCCTCTGGTGGTTGCTCAAAGCCACCGTGATGGAAATGGCTTTCCACTCGACTTGCATGGAGAGATGGCGAAACACATTTGCATGCCAGCCCTGGAATTAGCATTTTGAAAGAATGTCCCAGGAAACCCTAGCCCTGAAATATTTTCAGGAAAGAGCAAGAGCTGGAGAGAGGGGGAGAGTCTGAGAGAGCTAGAATGTGAAAGATCCAGGGAGTGAGCCTGAGAGGGATGAGGGGGAAAGAAGGGGGGCAGTATCTGGTCAGTGGCATCCAGAGGATGTTGAGGGTTTTGGTGACTTATAGTCTTTTGCTCTGTTGTCATCAGTTTGTTTGATCTGGAGAACACTCAGGAAACATTGGCTTCTCTTCTCCACTGTGCCTTCTTTGAATTAGAATTTGTTAGCCTACATGTCCTTCTCTTTGTTTTATCTATTTTATTATTTTTTTTTCTTTAATGCTTTTTAAAAATTACCTTTGACACAATATTATATATATTAGTTTCAGGTGTACAACATAGTGATTAGACATTTACATAACTTGTGAAGTGATCACCCTGATAAATCTAGTACCCATCTGACACGATACATAGTTATTACAATATTATTAACTATCTTCCCCTTGCTGTACTTTACATCCCCACTACTATTCTGTAACTACCAATTTGTACTTCTTAATTCCTTCGCCCTTTTCCATCTTTAGGAAGATGTAATTGTTCATCCAGTTATTTTATTAGGATCCTAGAGGCCCAATGCACAAAATTTGTGCAAGAATAGGCCTTCTTTCCCCCATCTGCTGGCACCTGCTTCCCTCTGGCACCCAGGACCTGGGCTTCCCTCCAGCCGCCAGCAGGCACCCGGGACCCAGGCATCCCTCTTGGCTCGGCTTAATCTGGAAGGTCGTCCAGAAAGACATCTGGTCTTAGCGCATTGTGCTTTTATTATTATAGATAACAACCAGGCCTGCTCAACCTTACTCATTACTTGAGCAGAGTTAGAGCTAGTGTGTATACAGTATTTTTATTAACTTTTGCAAAAGGTTTGCTATCTTTTTTTGAGGAGAATGTGTGACTTTTTTTTTTCTGTTTCCACATGAATTATTGATCATGCATAAAAAGAAACCCGGATGACAAGATGGGTTTAATGTGCAGGTGGAGATCTGTCGGTCTCTCTCTTCTCCAGAAGAGTGTCATTTGCAATTGAATGAGCTGAATAGCCGGATGTACAGATGACAGTGTGGTTCAGACTGCAGTGAGCTCTCCAGCATGCCCAGGTCTCTGAAGTGGATTGAAGTGGAGTCTGTCTGGAGAACGCCACTAGTGAGGAAATCCTACTGTGAGGCATCTCCATCTCTAGAGCATTTGGGGCTTCAGTCAAGTGTCCTATTGATGGGGAAGCCATGCACGCATCGCCTTTCTGCCCAGCTCAGGCTCTAAAATCGGAGCCTTTATGAGGCCGTGTATTGTTTTGAAAGGCGCTTTGGGAACTTAAGTGGAAAACCGAGATAATTTTAAAGTTGGTAATAGGAAGGGAATTTGTTGAACACAGGAACTGAGAACTACTTGGGAGGCAGGGTGGGTTGGAGGAGATATTTTTCAAAACATATTGCCAAGTATGGCTTAGCTCGGTTCTCATTGTCTTGTCCCTGGCCAGTATAATGTCTCTTAGGATCCTGACAGTGTTCTTCGTAAAGAAATGTCATCTGTACTGGAGACCGATCATTGACTTAAAAAAAAAAAAAAGATATATATATATATATATATATATCGCCCCAGGGCTTCACCATACGATTTTCTGTGTCCATGGGTTATGCATGTATGCATACACGTTCATTGGTTGATCTTTTTGATCATAATAGGGATGATCATTTACTTTTGAAATAGCCCCCTTCCTGCCTTCTTTGTAGCCTCTTCTCGGGTCCTTTCTGGTGTGGGTCTTCTTTCTCTTCAACTGCTTTTTCACCCACTTACCTGAACAAAGTTGCTTTGAAGGAAAGTTTGTCTGTATAAAAATCAGCACACCAGTGAATGAAATTACCATTTGCCCTTCTAAACCTTCCCTGTTAATTATTTCTCCTACTTGGTCTTTTGGTTTTTATTGACTATTTTTCTGGTGTCTATTTTGTGATAGTAAAGTGTTGAGGACTCATTTGGAATCCCTTAGAGAAGTGCCAATCATATTTCATTCTGGGTCCTCACCCTCTGACAGACAACGCAGGAGTTTTATCTTCTGACGGTGGGGTGTGTATTTGTGTGTCTTGGCGAGGGTAGATCTGAGCAATCCTCTGAAGGACCATTTCATTTTCTGTCCGCGTGTGGCCTTTCAAATGAAATTAAACTTGATCCCGGGTTTTGAAGTGGTGGTTGCTTTTCATTAAAATTTTACAGAGGGCAGCTGTGGAGGACATCAACCCTGCGGATGACCCCAACAATCAAGGCGAAGACGAATTTGAGGAGGCCGAGCAAGCGAGAGAAGAAAACCTGCCAGATGAAAATGAAGAGCAAAAACAACGGCATCAAAAGCAAGGGAACGCGGAAATGGAGGAGCATTTGGTGGTAAGCAGAGGCCATTCTGGCTCCTGGGTATTTGAATAAATGCCTCGTTTATGCAACAGATGAGTCATGACCTATGTTGACAGAAGGTTCGTCTCTTTGGCTGGTTTTCAGGCCGCTGTATGAAATGATGTGTCTGCACTCAGAGAGAGGGGGTGACGGATGGCCTGGGCTTTGTGTTGGGAATGGTTACTCATTATTTCCTGGCCACTGATGCAGGGAAAGCCCACTGTTCATGGCAGCATGCTTGTTCTTTGTCCCAGAATATTGTAAAGCACATCCCTGACTTTCAGTAACCCGAGCCTCCCCTTTATGTCACAGATGGCGGGAAATCCAGATCAGCAGGAGGATAATGTGGATGAGCAGTACCAGGAGGAGGGCGAGGAGGAGGTAGGAAGCTGAATGCAGGGGACTGACTGCACTCACTCTCACCAGACCTCAGCAGCATTGGTTTTGCTGTGCCTTTTTTCCAGAAATGTTTATGGAAAGACTTGGGCAGGATAAGAGAGGGGGTTGCGAGAGGAAATAGCCCACGGCAGTGGACATACTGGTTAGAAGGCAACCATAGCAGGAGAATAGAATCCCTTCTCCTTCGTTCTCAAGAAGACATCTGGCCTTCCAGGAATAGTGGGCTTGGGAACAGATGGTCTCTATAAGGATATTTCCTGCTATATCTGTCCCTCATGAAAGAGAGAAGAGCAGCCTCCCACACATTGAGGGAGCCTGCACGAACCCCGCAGCTCTCTCCGTAGACATTGCACAGTGCCTGCCTGCCTGCCTGCCATCCGGCGGCCCACAGTGTTTGTCAGAATAGGCTTCACACCCTGCAGGTATTTGCAATAAATGTATGGGCTCCAGCTCTCCTTTTAGCTTTTTCTCTCCCAAGAATTCGATATCTTAATGACATTTAACAATAAAGAAAAGGAAAATTATGTAAGGAGGTTAGTTGAGTAAAACGCATTTGGGTAGAAATTCACCGTTCATTTCCGCTTGCTCTTTTATTGTAAATTTCTGGCATATTCTCATCAGGTTTAGAGCATCGTGGGGCCACACTTGTGTAACTGATTGCTGAGGGGTGCTGGTTGTAGCTGCTTTGTCACAGCCCTTCCCTGTCTGGACACTGGACACTCTGTACTTGGGAACATGGTATGAAGGAGGCAAGGCCCCATGTTCAGTCTCTCTCTGGACCAGTGAAGGTGTCTCTCAGCCAGGTGCCTGGCTACTGTGTGACCTTGGCCAAAAGGGGATGAGAGGATGGACAAGTGGCAGCCTGAACAACCAACTCCCTTTCCCCCTCCAATCCCACCCATGGAATGGCTCAGAACACCTGTCTGATGCCCTCAGTGCACCATTACCCCCGAGACCCTGCTCAGAACACCTGTCTGCTGCCCTCAGTGCACAGTTACCCCTGAGACCCTGCTCAGAACACCTGGCCTGCTGCCCTAGTGCACAGTTACCCCATGAGACCCTCCTCAGAACATCTGTCCTGCTGCCCTCAGGGCACAGTTACCCCATGAGACCCTGCTCAGAGCACCTGGCCTGCTGCCCTCAGTGCACAATTGCCCCTGAGACCCTGCTCAGAACACCTGTCTGCTGCCCTCAGTGCACAG
>JAAGEH010000045.1:20237699-20286383 GCA_011751065.1 Lasiurus cinereus | reverse complement strand
CTCAGTGCACAGCTATCCCTGAGACCCTGCTCAGAACACCTGTCCTGCTGCCCCCCATACACAGTTCCCTTGACTAAGTTTACTTTCTCATGTTTATTCCATTTGTTAGCGTTTAAAGCTAATGCTAAAATTTGGGCTTATGCCAGGAAAACAAAAGGATGTCGCTCTTTATAGCTGTTGGCAACACACATCTCTAGTCACATATACTCGAACTGGCTTGATCTTTTCATTTTCTCTTTTCTCACCCTGCTGTTCCTTCTGATGTGTCTTATCAGAAAAGAGCATTAAAGGAACTTGCAGCCTTGAATATTAAGGCATTTGGCAGGATAGATAGTATCTGGACTTCTCTTGTAACAGGATGTCTAGACTAATATTACTTTATATCATTATGGCAGATTCCAGGAATCTTTGAGGGATTAAAAGAGGAATGATTCACCTTGGTTTCTTTTTAAAAATTCAGAGGGTAAACATGAAATTTTAATCAGCATTTACTGATGATTTTTCACTTCTCTATTATGTCAGTTAAGGTGGAGAGAGAATCCTGTGATCCAAGAAGGATCAAGGTTAGAAAGAGAACACTGACAGACACAAGGATGTGGCAGGCGTGGGGGGGAGGTTGGGGACTAGGCAGAGGTCAGTGCCTCACCCTCAGCAGCCCCTCCCTCAAGCCCAGACTCCCCCTTCTGGGTGCAGAGCTGCCAGCACCCTTTTCCTCGCTGCACCAAGCCAGGTCCTGCTTCTCTTTGGCCAGTTCCTTGCCCAGATCTCCTGTGGATGACATCTGCATCCCCATTTTCTAACCCGCTGTTGCATAGGCTCCAGGTTGCCACACCTTCTCCTCAGGATGTTGCCTGGTGAACTCTGAGGAAGCCCCATGTGCCTTTCTTCTTCCCTGGGCAACTTTCCTCTCTGCCCCTGAGCCTCCCTTGTCCAGGCTGTGTTGTCTTTTTCTTGTGGTTCCTGAGCTGATGATTATTAGATCTTCCACCTCCTCCAATGGGTCCCCATTCTTCCCCTTGAGGGAGCGGGGGGAGCAGAGAACAGTGGTTCCCAAATACCTTTGAGGACGACTAACAGTCAGAGACAAAGATCTTAGCAGGCAGGGGCAAAGTGAGAAAAATAAAGAGGATTGCAGAATGAGAGAATGCATATTGTGTTGCTTGTCAGTGACTGTGTATGTGACACTGTGGGGCGCGAGGGAAACTATAGGATACTGGGTAGTGTACTCTGCTGTTGTCAGCATCTAGCCTCAGGGTCTCCTAGCTGCCCCACCCACCCCTGGGCTGTGCAGCTCACTGCTCTGGTGGGATTCCTTATTCCAGAGGAAGTGCATCTTGCTGGGGCAATACCTGTTCAGAGGTGCAGTCTATATCAGATTTGTGCCTTGACCTCTGAGAGCAGAGAACCCCAAACCAGTGTGATTTTAGGAAATTTGCACCATCCCCGCCTTCTTTTGTCTGAATGCAGCGGTGTCAGTCACCCTTCAAAGGCAGAAAAATGATGGTTATTGACAGGATTCGTTGTTTCTTGTTCGGGATTAAGTGAAAGACATTTATATGGTGATCTTATCCTCTTGTTGCTTACTTCCCAGATTTTTTTTATGTATTTATGAGAAATGACAAATTATGACATTACCCAAAAACATACTCTGGGTGCTTTAAAATTAAGTTCTCAAAAAACGAAGGTAGATAGAATGACTGCTTAACAACTCTGAGTGCTCAGTTTTCCCAGCGTAACTGGAAATGGATTGCTCTGAACACTCACAAGAGAGTAAGCACAGGTTATGTGGCACCGTGAGTGGTGGACTGTGAGCCACCCCATCAAGAGTTGCCCATCCGGCAGAAATGCTTCTGTTGAGTATACTCAGCAAGCAGTGGTACCCATCACTATGGCTGACATTGCTGAAGGCCTTTCCTTGGACACATTCCATCCACCTGTTTGGATCCAGCATTCTCGACTACTTACATTTCAGCCTTCTGATTCCTTGCTGATCCCATAACATCCAGAGACAGGGTCAGGGTAGCTAAGCAAAACCCACTTCAGGCTCAGTAGACTTGCTTTTTAAAAAAATTTAACTTTTTAAAAAGTTTTATAAAATTGATTTTTAGAGATGGAGAGAGAAAGAAACATCGATCAGCTGACTCCTGCACAGGGATCAAGGCCTCCACCTGGGAATGGAACCAGCAATCTTTTGGTGCATAGAACGACAGCCAACCAACTTAGTCCCACGGGCCACAGCAGTCAACCTGTTTGTTTTGGCTATTGATTTAATTTTGCCACATCACATAGGGACCGTTTTTAAAATGCTTAAAACACCAGAGTTCAGTGAACAAAAATGAGGAATGAGGAGCAGTGTTGGGAAATTGCTAACAAAATCTTTGCATCAGTTTTAACAGGATGCTAAAGAGGGCTGAATGTGAAAGACATAATTGGTGTGTCTTCATGTAAAAAGGTACTAACATTTGGCTTCTGAACTAGATTCATTGATTTAGACTAATGGTTATTAGTCTAAGCATATTTTAAAATTAGAAACTCTATATCATTTTTTTTCTTTTTCAGTAATGCCTCTAAGATGAATTTGAATTTCATATGCCCCAAACATGAAGAATATATTACTAGGGTAATAGAGTATATCTATAAATCTGAAAAATTAGAAAATTTTCATTTGTGGGCTCCCTAAATTAAAGACTAATTTCATTCTGTACTTCCCTCCTCATATTATATTGACATATGGTAAACAGCCCACATTTCTACAACATCTCAAGAAAAGAGAAGAAAGAACTCATAAAAAGGGTGTTTATCATTCTAGCCAGAGACATTCTAGCCAGTATTCATGTCACTCGAAAGAGTAGCTCTTAATCTTTGCTATGGCTAAGAATCACTTTGGAGAGTGTGTGAAAAATACAAATACTAGGTGGACCTTACCTACTGATGCTGATTCAGCAGCACACTATTTAGAGCCACAATCCTAGGACAGATGGTTGCAGGTAGACTGTGGGAAGTCTGAACCTCCTGAAACTCCTGGGCAAAATGATGTGTATCTATACGCATTTGCTAGCAACTTTCTTACCAAAGTCTTGAAAGGATCCATGACTTCCTTCCCCCCCAACCCCCACACACAAAAATGACAGATTTTATCCAACCTTTTTATTTTACAGATAAGAAATTTGAGCTGCAGAGAGGGTAGCTAAAATATTGAAGGTCACACAGTTTGTTATTGTTAGAACCATGATTAGAACATGCTGAGGTCTGCTTTTAAAGGCTGCCATAATTAAGTATATAACAGCATGCAATTACGCAGGTAACTAAAATTGATATGTTAAAGTTCTTCTTCATAGAGGTCAGTGAATACAGAATGAATGATAGAATTATAAAGTCACCGTTTCTGTAAGCCCTAATTAAAACAATTGATTTGAGACCAATCATCAATGGTTGATATCACAAGATGAATGAAAGTCTTGGAATTTTACCATGAAGGGATCAGGCTGTCACCATCAGGCTCACTGAACAACCTTAGTCTCACTGAAAATGGGACAATCATTGTACCTCCCGATGTGATGCAAATAGGAATTCTGAAAAACCCTTACTTTGCAAATTGAATCTGAATTCATCCAAGCTTTAAGCTAACTTTTATAAGAAATGTCAGGGCTAAAGGAATGAGTTAACTATTGCCTTAAAGAAACAAATAAGTCCAGAACATGTTTCTTTCTATAGAACAACAAATCAGGAACATTGATTCATTGCTTGAGGAAAAAAAGAGAGGAATAGCATCTAAGTGACCTGTGGCCTTTGTTTGGATGATGACTAGAACAAACCAACTGTTCATAAACATTTGTAAGACAATCAGGAAGATGTAGTAAGGACTAGACACTAGATGATACCATACCATCTTTTGGGGGGGAGGGGTTGTTTATCAGGTGAGGATATTTTTCCATTGATTTTTAGAGAGAGTAGAAGGGAGGGGGAGAGATATAGAGAAAGATCGATGGAAGAGAGACACATCTTGAATGGAATCAAACCCAGGACTCTTTAGTCCGCAAGCCAACACTCTATCCACTGAGCCAAAAGGGCTAGCAGGTGTTTTAAAGGCATTATGATTATATAAGAAAAGTCCATTGTTTTTAGAGATATATACTGAGATGTGTAGGGGTGAAATTATATGGTGTCTAAAAATGCTGAAGAATAATTCATCACAAAATAAAAGCAATAGGTGATGCCGGTGTGGCAACATTGTGATGACTTTTGAACATTGCTGATGACTATTAAGAGTTCATGAAATTGTCTTTGTGCTTAAAAATTTTTATAATAAAAACAAATGACCTCATTGTTTATATAGCCAGGAGAGTTTCAGAACTAATATTTTTGTCCAGGTTTGTCTGACTCCACAGTCTGTGTTAGGGGTTGGCAAACTACTGGCCTCAGTCTGTTTTGTAAATGAGGTCTTAGTGGAACACAGCCATGATTTTTTATTTGCTTACTGTCAGAGGCTGCCTCTGCACTACAGTGGTAGAGCCTGGGTAGTTGCTACACGGTATGGATGAGAAAGCTGAATTTACTGTCTGGACCTTTACAGAAAAAGTGTGCCAACACTTTTTACATATTCTTTGCACCATAATGTAGTTTCCTTCCGATCCCAACTAAGCCATGTTATTTTTCACTAGTATATTTTCATTATTATGACTGTAGAAGACACATATCTAATCACTGAAATTGACCAGGACATTTTAGCAATTTAATGATGTTCCAATTAGTGAGACCTTAATGTAATCTGAAATAAGTGCTTCATCGTTTTCATCCCATTGTCCTGGGGAATGTTGTAATGAGGTTCTGTGACTAAGGGCAGAACAATGTCAGGGACCACAGCTAGAGCCAGCTGGTGCAATGTGTATCTAGCTCGCCCCACCAAGAGAGGTGACTATAAAAAATGTTCTATGCCTCTGTCCCCATAATGAATTTATTTTGTGCCAGTGTGAATCCAGATGGTGTTAGTCTGGTAAGAAAGGTTCATGAAGGCTGAACTCTATCTAGGGCAACTTTGAAGGGTCATCTTTGTAGGCTCCTAACAGACCAGGTTCACTCCAAAGCTTGTCTGGTAGGTTGGGGATTTATTCCTCTTGTACCTTGGCTAAGCATCTTAGGACAGCCCTTACTTTCTTGCTCCTTAATTAGAACACCTGCCTACTTTCTTCCGTTGCCAGTTTCTGGGATTTTTAACACATCGCCCCTCTGTACCAAAAGAAATATTTTTAAAAATCAGGCATTTTATGTGTTATTCTAGAAAACTCACTCTATAACACTGTCTATAAAACTCACTCTATAAAACCATTCATTTGGTTTTCAAAACAGCTAAGTTAGAAAATATTTTCCAAATCCTATATTTTGTAAAATGTGATCACTAAATAGATATTATTTAACAAAAATATTTGGTGATTTCTCTGATGTGCATTTTGAAAAATAATTGGGATCAATGACGTAGTGGTGATAATATACATTACAGAAAACTATGTAAAACAGAAGTGTCAGGTTGGGACACTGAAGAGATTCAAGGATTTGAGGCAGTTTAATAGCTATTTTATGAAGAAATTAAAATTATCATGTTCTATGCTCTGGATATTTTAGACAGAAAAGTTTGTTCTTAATTATATAATTTTTCTCCTGTCTTATATGTAAGTCATAAAGTCTGTTTTCTGTGCCTTTACAGAGCAGATATTTTTGCATTGATTCATTTATTCATTTAATCAACAGCATTTATTAAGCAATTGCAGTGTGCCAGGTATGCATCCAGGTACAGAAGACAGTTGAGTAAGATTTTTATATAGTAGGTGTATTATCCACTTCTTCATAGGTAATAGAAAAATCAAATCTTTCTTTGACTTATCTTTTTTTCAAATTTAGTTTTAGTTTAATTTTGTTGCTACTTTAAATGAACTCTTTAGAAATCAGAATATGTTTATAAGTGCTCAAAGCAACCCCCAGTATATTTGATTTGTTTTAGGTTCAGGAAGATTTGACTGAAGAGAAAAAAAGGGAATTGGAACATAATGCTGAAGAGACCTATGGTGAAAATGATGAAAATGTACGTTTAGGATGTGTATTTCTATTTCGCATGTTTGTGCATGTGTAGGAGATATGTGTATATATGGTTGGATAGATATCAGTCAGTACATCTAAGGTGCCACAGAGTTTAACACACTAACCTGGACCCAGGAAAATTTGTGACAATATGAAGATTAAGAAAGACTGTAGCACTGTTGCTTCTTGGAACATTTTTCTTCTCTTATTTCTTCCAAAAATGAGTAACTTCTCATCATTTAAAAATGTACTTATTTATTAATCCTCATCTGAGGATATTTTTTCCATTGATTTTTAGACAGAGTGGAAGAGAGGGGGAGAGACACACAGAGAGAAACATTGATGTGAGAGCACTGATTGGTTGCTTCCTGTTACCCATCCTGACCGGGACGGGGATCGGGCCTGCAAACAAGGTACATGACCTTGACCAGAATTGAAACCAGACCCTACTGTAGGCTGTAGGCTGATGCTTTATCCATAGAGCCAAACTGGCTAGGGCATTACCTTTTTTTTAAAGAGGGAATTATTTATCTCACTTAACTCTGTGCCCTATCTCTTAGGTGTTGTTTTTTTCTTTTAATTTTAAGGCCGATGAGAAAAACAATGATGGAGAGGAACAAGAAGTTCGAGATGACAACCACCCCAAAGGCCGAGAGGAACACTATGAGGAAGAGGAGGAGGAGGAGGAGGACGGGGCAGCTGGTGCTGAGAAATCACAGCAAAGAGCTGAAATGTAGCCGCCCGCCATCCCTCCAATTTCTCAGACAGCACTCGGCGGACAAATTCCTTACAAGCTGCTCAGAAATAAACCTGCCTACTGAACTCTAGGATATTTAATTATAAAAATTAAGAATTTAGGCTTTTTTAAAACTTTTATATTAGAAATGCACATACATTTATATAAATATATTTTAATAACCTAGGTTAGAGCTTCTTTTATATTCAAGCTAAACCCAAGCAAGAAAGAGAAATTTAGGCTCTGAATCTCTTTTTTTTTTCAGTGATTATTGGATGTTGGAAAGGACATAGATTTTTTATATGCTTCAACTTGTTACTTTTCTATCCTAGTTTCCAGGTGTTGTATGTTGTTTGCCTTTGATAAACTACAGGATTTCAAAATAAGAAATACTGCAAAAATCGCTGTTCGGAATTTACAGAGAATGGCCCATTTACTAACTGCTCCCTTTTTGAGGTTCTATGTGTATATATAATCTGATAGACTTTTCACCCGTCTGTGTGTTGCTGGGATAAGATTCATGTACAGAGTGACATTGTTTTCCAGACTTGTCACATCAGTTTGAAAAATATTTGGCTTTACTTAAAATCAAAACCCTTCTTCTTGAATTAAATTTAAAAGTGAGATAGTACTAAATTCATATTACATATTCTGGACTTAAAGATTTCAATATTCAAACAGGATATGGCACCTTAGTGTAGTAACCTTTTTGAAGGACTGACATGTTGTTTAGTAAATAATTGACTGTGTATGGGTAGTGTTTTCTACATGAGCTCCCATTCCATTATTTTTCCACAGCAACCTAGCAAAATTCTTGTTTCATTATCTAGTTCCCTACAGTAATAGATATTTCCCCTTGTAAACTCTATGCCTCAATAAGTAATCTCTGATGACAAGAATTTATAAAGGCATACCAAAATGTATAATTGAATAGAATTATATTTTAAAAACTATATGGTGAGATACACATGGTGGTAGGATAGACCCTGATGATTTTTTTGCTCCATGAGGTTGGGTCTCTATTATGCCCCCAGAGAGGCATTTTAATGATGATGAATTACAAAAATTCCTTAAAATAAAGAATTTAAAAATAAAAATTCCCTTGAGAGAGAAACATTTCAATCTTAAGCATAACAATTTTTAGATATATAAAATCAGTTTATATAATTCATGTGTGTGGTTTTGTAATAATAATAAAAAAAACATTTCAATTCCTACTGTTGTATGAATGTAAATTTGTTTTTTTAGTAACCACACTCATGTATGGTTCTGATTGTCCCAATTGAGTGATTGCGTATATATGCATAGGAATGTTTGTTCAGCTATATTTTGGATTTTCAATAATCATAAATCAAATTTTACTTTTATGTATAAAAGCCCTTTATGTAATGTAAAATGTATAATATTGTACATAATATTCAAAATACAATTATTTTGGTAAATTAGTTTGTATTTTTAATGTCCCAGTTACAGTATTTAATTATTTGAAACATTGAAACTTGGTAATAGTCAATAAAACTATAAAAAGAAAGTGATCAATCTTTTAAAGTATGTGAGTTTTTAATAGTTTTTTATTTTAAACATTCTTTTTCCTAAAAGGAAAAATTTAAGTGGAACCAATATACATTAATGAATTATACAATGCCTAACCTGTTATATTCCGTATCTCTTCCTCTACTTAATTGATAGTGATTTTTCCCTTTCTCTGTCCTAAAGAAAAAGCTAAGAATTTTTATTTTATTTGAGCTAGTTCTGGGGAAGAAAAAAGAAACAGAGAAACATGAGTGTCTTATGTGCATGCACACACACATAATAAACAGCAGCAAAACCCTGTCATATTCCCCACTAAGAAGCAATAATCACAAACCATACTACACTCAGGATGGCACAAGTTATAGAGCCATTTTAGCTAATATTTGGAATAGAACTAATCGGCCAGAGTTAATCTACATTAATGAGATGAGCAGAAATAAATTTTCACTTGTATTTATCTTGTCAATTAATCTGTGACTTCTGGTGCAACCAGTAAGTCAAAGAACTTGGTACCAGTAATATAATCAGAAGCGAGGGAGGCTCCTTTCTTAGGGGCAAGTACAGTGCAGCACACACAAAAAAAGATCTAGGAGTAAGAGTATGACCTGGCCGCATGCAAGTCACAATGACTTGATTTATAAAGAAAAATTACTGAGACTTAATGTCATAGAACCAGGAGTGTGTTAATAGGACCACTGTATCCCACAGTGGTCCTTTAAGGTTGATGGAATTCCTCTCTCCCCACTCAACTAAAGAAGTTTGTTCTATAGGATTTGACATCATTTAACTGCTTTGGTTTTTTTGTTTTGTTTTTAGTTCTTGTATTAACCTGTGGTACCTCCATATCATGGCATTTTAAAAAAAAGTGAGGCCAATTTCTATTCCCGAATCATCTTTTGAATTTCATCATGCTATCTGTTTCTACTTTTCTTCTTACCATCCAGGCTACTCTTTCTCACTTTTCTTTTGTTTTTGTTTTTTGCAGGTTTCTCATGCTCTCCTTAAAATATCTGTGTTCTTTTTTTAAAAAATATATTTTACTGATTTTTTACAGAGAGGAAGGGAGAGAGAGAGTTAGAAACACCAATGAGAGAAAAACATCGATCAGCTGCCTCCTGCATACCCCATATTGAGGATGTGCCCACAACCAAGATACATGCTCCTGACCAGAATCGAATCTGAGATCTTTCAGTCCGCAGGCCAACACTCCATATACTGAGCCAAGCCGGTTTCATCAAAAAATATCTGTGTTCTTCAGGTTTTCTCTAGAGGTAGTCTCTCTGGTTAGCCCTCTTCCCACCCATGTATTAGAGACATCTAACTCACTTATTTGGCCTCGTTTTCTATGACCTGCCTTACCTCAAATTCATAATTTTCAAAGCTGAATTTGTTTTTCCCAACTAAACCCCATTTACCTTTCTAGGTTCTGCATCTCAATTCACTACGTTTTCCAAAACAAAAGACAAAGTTTGTCCTTGAGTCTGCCTTCTCTCCCTATAGATGCCACCAAAATATTTTTAAGTTTGCCCATTTCTCTCCAACCACACTAACTCGATTCAGGCCTCTGTTATCTTTTACCTAGATTATTGTAATAGTCCCTAACTTCTCTCCTCATTTACTTTCTCCTACCAACCTCTACAATCTGTTCTAATGTGATCTTTCAAAAGTTATCACTAACACTACTCCATTATTGAATGATACAATAAAATTGCTATTGCATATAGAAAAAATTTCAAACTCCTTCATATAACCTACATAATTCTTCATAATCTGGCCCTATCCTACCTCTTCAGTTTTAAAATTTACTATCTCCAAACTGCATCATAAAAAAATGCAACATCTTTGCCAAGCACATTTCTCTTAATATCTTAGTAAGTGACCTTGACCCCTGTCTCTGGGTGGGAAGTCACCTTGAGCAGAGCCAATAATACTAATCACTCCTTGGACAAAGTACTGTACTTGGCCCAAGATGGACACATGACTTAATTTCGTCCCTGGGATTTTTTGTTGGAGGGGAATTCTCCATGGAGGTTCTATACATCTGTGACAGCTTTTCTGCTGGGCTATCTTTCCAAGGATACTTGCCTAGCAAGCATCCAGAAGTTAAAGCTACTATCTCCTTCTGGGTTGGAGGACATATTTCTTCCCTGACTAGGATAATAAAGATAATATCTCCCTTGGGGGCAAGTGGGAACAGGTTTGCTAGCAGTCCTTTTATTAGAGTGTTTCCTAAGATTAGCGATCCTAGTTGGAGCATAAGCTCAATGTGTGTGCAACATCCCCCTTGAGTGCCTCACATTGTCTCCATGACACTTTCGGGCCAAGGGAAACTGATATGAACATAAAATTCACATTGCCTGCTGTGCCATGAGAAATATTTGTCTCAGAGCCAGCAGTTGAGAGTCTTCTATTAGCACCTATGGCAGAATAACTTGTTAGTTTGTTAATTGGGTAAAATCTCAGACTCTGCACAATTATTTACATTTTTTTCAGGCTGGAGCACATGAAAAATAGCAGGCATCTCTCTTCTCCAACGGCAAAGCCATTGCATGGCAATCACTAACACTTTGAATAAATATGTACTAAATGAATATTTTACAATCCTCATTTATAAATGAGAATGCTAATTATTTATAGATCATACAATTTTGAATAAGTAGCAGAGCTAAAATTTCTTCTTAAGTGAATCTGATTCCAATGTTAATTCTAAATATAGCCAGAATTATATGGATCATCGTCTAGTGCTACATTCTGAATTTTACTTTTGAATTTTTTTTAAAAAAAATATTTTTTAAATGTATTTTATTGAATTTTTACAGAGAGGAAGGGAGAGGGATAGAAAGTTAGAAACATCGATTAGACATCGATCAGCTGCCTCCTGCACACCCCCTACTGGAGATGTGCACGGAACCAAGGTACATGCCCTTGACCGGAATCAAACCTGGAACCTTTCAGTCTGCAAGCCAACGCTCTATCCACTGAGCCCAACTGTTTTTGGCTACATTCTGAATTTTATACATTAAGAAGGTGTGCTTTAAATTTTACAACAAAATATATAAATGCAATGGAAGTGTAAAAAAAAAGATAAAAGAAAAAGTGAAGTCTCAGTCATGGGGTTTTGAGGAGGAACTAAGAAATTGGAATTATTTGACCGAAGAAAGATATGGTCAGAGGAAGATGTAACAGTGCATGTCTATCTTCTTTGAAGTGTCAATTGTAACATCAGGAATGCAAAAGTTCTTGAAAAATAGCTGAAAGGAGCTGTGAAATCTAGAACATGAAATAGGATATCTCTATATATAAAAGCCTAAGTGACCAGAATGACCAGAATGACTGGATACGATGATGTACAATGACCACCAGGGGGCAAATGTTCAATGCAAGAGCTTCCCCCTGGTGGTCAGCACACTCCTACAGCTGGAGCGCTGCTTAGCTGACCAACTCTTCCTGGAGACCCACTAGCCCAGCAGCAGCCACTCACTCCCTCAGTAGTCCTGCAGGTCCAATCTCTAGAGAACAGGCCAGGCACTGAGGACAGTGCTACTCATCTCCCAGAAGTCAGCCTGCGGCACTGCAGCTGCTTCCCCTCTCTGGACGCTCTGCCAGGAAGAAACAATATAAAAGTGGCCGCCAGGTGACTCCCAATAACCAGTGTGAATGTTAGCAGGACAGATCAGGATTCTGGGCCAGCAAGGGCATTCCACTTGCCTGTCTGGAAAGCTGATTGCATCCCGCTCCCCCAACCCCCAACTCCCCTTTGGGACCCCATCCATGCATGGATTTGTGCACGGGGCCTCTAGTATTAAATAATTCATTCTCATTTACAAGAGGCCTGCCTAAACAGAGGAATAGATACAATATTCTCTTCCAATTTCCTTGGATAGTGTGACCATGTGGGAGGGCCAGTTGTTATGGTGGATGAACATGATTAGGCTACATGTTTATCTGCTTGTCCTACAACAATTTCCTCTTTAGTTCTTCATGTATAGAAAGGCCCAACCTTGTAAACACAGGGGAGACCTCCAAACCAATCATTGTACTCTGTCTTCTGGGATTTCTATGCTGAGACTGGACAAGAAATATGTTTTCTGGCTGCTCTGGAGAAGACAGGAAATGGACACCTGGAGCTGCCAGGGGTCATTCTTCCCATGACATAGAGAAAACCCAGTTGCTGCAGGAAGGAATGAAGCAGCACAAAAGGAAGGGCTGCATTGCAATATCATTAGAGAGGGGAAGGGAGAGAGATAGAGAGGGCCATAAAGAAAGAGAATGCTGTTTAAATGCCCAGGTTCTGCTTCCCTTTTATTTTATTTGCCAAAAATCTCCCTCCCTCTTTTTCTTAAGCAAGTTTGAGGTTCTTTGCTATCACATACAACCTAAAGAATACTGACTGACTTTATTATATTTTTATGTGGCAGAACAATAGAGTGGGAGGAAATACTTTTCCTTAGCTATTAGTCATTTCAACCTAAATGTAGTAAGTTTTGTGTTTGTTTTTGTTTTTTTAATCCTCACCTGAGGATATTTTTCCATTGATTTTCAGAGAGAGTGGGAGGAAGAGGGAAAGATAGAAAGAAATATTCATGTGAGAGAAACACATTGATGGATTGACTCCTGCACATGCTCTGACCAGAGCCCCTGGCTGAGGAGGATACTGCAACCGAGGTAAGTGCCCTTGACCTGTATCGAACCTAGGACCCTTTGGTCCACAGGCTGACATGAACCAAACTGGCCAGGGCTGTAGCAACTTTTGATAAGTAATGACATGCTGTTTGCCAGCCTTTTGATTGCCATTTTCTCTTGAATCTGGCTTTAAGGTCCCAATAATCTGTGATAAGAGTTTAAGGATTATTGTAATAAAGTTAAAAATACTTGTATATCCCCATATTTTTAGTCTACACCAAAGATTGACAAACTTTTCTTTTCTGTCCAGATAGGAAATCTTTTAGTCCTTGTGGGCCATAGAAACTCTTTTGGAACTATTCACTCTGCTGTTGACTGTGAAAGTAGACAGAGACACTACATAAAGGAATGAGCATAGCTGTGTTTCAATAAAACGTGATTTACACCAACAGAAAGCATGCTGGATTTGGCCTGAAGACTGTAGACACCTGTTCTATGGGATGCAAATGCTTGCTATAAAAGCAATGATTTCAACAGAAAATAGAGCATTTTGAGATCTTCAGATGTCAATGCTTTCTGGTTCTCTCCCATAAACCTTTCCATTTTAAGCTGGCAAGTGCTCAACATTATCTTAGCTGCTGCATTAATACACTATTTTAAGTAATTGGAAATGAAATACTTTTGTCCTTTACCATCCTGGCTGACCTTGTTCTCACCATTCCCTCTGTGGTACTAATGGAGCTTGAAATTAAATGTCATTTCTGTTTATCTGTTAACACATAACACAGCATTCCCCATAAAGTGAATATCTTTTAAAGAACTGATTCATTGGAAAACATGGATTTGAGCAAGATGAGATGACTTCTTTTGTTTTGGTATGCTTTTCCTCTTTTTAAGACTTAAGGTATGGGAACCCATAATCATGCCTGCTGGTTAATATGTGAACAATAATCAAATCTGTTATCTCAACTCAGAGTTTTTTGGGTTCCGTAAGTATCTGATTCCTGTTAAGTTTATGTATGCATCTCTGTGGAATCAGACTATTTTTTCCCCATAAAGGCAATGAAAGCACCTTTTATATTCTCTTTAACCTTAGCCAATTATCTTTTGTAGTGATTTTGTTCACAAAATCTTTGAGAGTCTTCTTTTCAAGAGATGAAGTCTAGTGTGTCCCTTCCCTTGAGCATGAGTTAGACTTAGCTACTGGCTTCTTACAAATAAAATTAAAGGGAAGTGAGGGTGCAGGACTCAGAGATTAGGTCATAAAAGAGAATGCAGCTTCCTCCATGCTCTCCTGGAAGCCAGCTACCATGTCTTGAAGCTATTCAATCAGCCTTATGTTGAAACCTACATCTACGTGGCACAAAATCAAGGCTTCTGGCCAACAGCCTGTGAGGAACTGAAGACTCCTGCCAAGAGCCACATGACCAAGATTGGAGAGGACTCTCCAGCCCCAATCAAGCCATCAACTACAATTGATCGTAACCTCATTAGAAACCCTGAGCCAGAACCATCCAGATAAGTCATCCTTAGATTCCTGGCTCCCACAAACTTTAGATAATAAATGTTCATTCTTTCAGGTTTTGAAGTAATTGGTTCCACAGCAGTAGGTGCTAATGCATCTTCTAAGCAGTGTTTATGGCTCAAAGTGGAGAGGCCAGTGGTGAGGATGATGTGCAGCTGCACGGTATACCTGGGCATCTAGCCAGCTGCTCTACTGGGCGCCAGGCCCAGATGTGCTGGTGATGGAAGGTGGGGTTCAACTTCATGATTGGAATGCATTTAAGCCAATTTATTTGCTCAAAAGTATTAGATGCTTTGTGAGACATATTAGTGGCCTCCAATATAGTAGTTCATATACCCTGAAGAATTTCTAAAGTAGTGATACCTGGGTCCCAATCCCCCAGACTCAGAATAAATTGCAGCAGGATGTCTGCTGGGCATCAGGATTTTAAAATTTCACTAGGTGCTTCTTATGTGCAGCTAAGATTGAACTACTGTTTTCAGAATTAGAAGCTAGAAAGAGTAATGTTCCCTCCCTGACATCTCTCAACCAAATGGTAAATCACAATGAAAGCAAGGCTCAGACCAAATTTGCAAAACAAATATTCACAGGCAAACCCAACAGTAAACTTCTCTGAGTCTCCATGGGTTACAGACCCCTCTGCTTTTAGGCATTCTTACAGGCACAGGGCATGATGGATTTGCTCAGGACAGAGCTCAAAATTCTGCAGGATCAGAATTCAGCGAAACTTCCTGTCAGGTCCTGCAGTCTTCCCTCAGAAATCCCAAGTCCTTCTGCAGTGGGTGCTGGGCTCACCAGGTGCTCAGTCCTTTGTGTGGGAGGGTGGAGATACCTGTACAGGACTGTCCTTCAGCTCATCCATATAATTTAAACCCCATTCACTTAAAGGATGAAAAAAATGTCTATAGTAGCCATCATCCTACCTAATAAAACAGTGCTAAATTTGTGTTTCTCAATGAAACCCCTCTTATCTTTGTAGGTTTTGCATCTCAGTTCATTAAGTTTTCCAAAACAAAAGACAAAGTTTGTCCTTGAGTCTGTTTTCTCACCCTGTTGATGCCACCAAAATATTCTTGTTAGCCCATTTCTCTCCAACCCCGCTAACCTGATTCTTTTACCTAGACTATTGTAACCATCCCTAACTTCTCTCCTACCAACCCCTACAATCTGACCTAGGGTGATCTTTCCAAAGTTACCATTAGCACTACCCCATCATAGAATGATTTCATAAAAATTGCTATTGCATGTAGGAAAATTCCAAATTCCTTACTATGCTGATTTGGGCTGCAGAAAGTAGAACTGGTGATAGCAGCCTCCGAAGTGTAGGCCCTGCGGAGCGCACCCATTTCACAGCCCTGGGTGCACAAAGAAAGCCCTGTCCACAGTCTAATTAAAATTGATACTGAGGGCAGAGCCTGAGCATTGGTATGTTTTACAAGCTCTTCAACAAATCATGATTGACAGGGGTTAGGGTGGTGAGGAGGGGTGACCCTAAAGGAACAGTACACATGAACATGAAGGCATTTTTTTAGGTAGTTGTGAGAGTGTTATGCAAATTTATACATGTATTCATACCCATAACTCTGTACAACCAGAGGAAAAAAGGACATTGTTATTGTATGATAATTAAAAAAATGAAATATTGTTACTATTATATTCTTTTTAAGAGTTTCAGATAATTCTAATATACAGCCAGGGCTGGGAGTCACTGAGTTAGGTTGTTACAAGGGCTGATTCACTGTCTGTGGGATGTGCATTCATAGGGCACCACCAGTGTTAACCTCCTAAGTTAGCAAACCTCCTCTAACCACACATCTGCACACACCCACATATATAAGCACACATTTTACAGTAATTTATAAATACCATAACAGTGAGATATGGCTGTCTTACCAGATTCACACTGGAGATTTTCAGAACATTGCAGTGGTGAATTGCATGAGTCAATAGTTCTATTAATCTCTGTTCTTGGAGAAAAAATCTCATAATGCAAAGGCTTCAAAATGATGTTTCTCAAACTCATAAACTGTGTTTTTATAGAATAGCAGAGAATCCCAAAAGGAGGGAAGTTTGGCAGTTTAATTAGTTTCATTTCTGAGTAGGTTTACAGGAAGAAATAAATGCATTTTATATCACAAAAGCCTGTGTTCATGAATATGTGTGTATTATATAAATGAAGTAAAAGCTTCAAAAAAACAGTTCGTGCCTTTTCCTATTTTATTCTACTTCATGAAAGTGTTGGTCATGACTCAGGATCTTGACATCACAATGTGCCAATGTTGAGAAAAATCACAGTTAAAATATTTTGGGAGCATACAACCAGGTGTATCTATGGGTCTTCCTACTGAGAGGCAAGGAAGCACAAAGGTCTTTAATGCCTGGTGGCACCTTTCTTTAGCTTTCTGAAGTTAGACACGTTTCTTGATCTTTGTGTGCCTGCATTTTCTCACTTGTACAATGAGGAAAAAATGGCAGCAGCCTTCAGGTTGGGGTTGGGGTCACTGTACCCTCATCTGACATGCCTAGCTCCTACCTTTTCTGCCTCTATATGTAAATAAAGACTCACTGAGAAAAAGATTGGACATGAAGACCTGAACTATTTCTTAGCTAGGAGGCCAGAGACTGGACCTGCATTTATTGTCTTTTCCTTTGAATCATATTATGCGGAAGATAGGTCTTATCAGAGCTTTTATAGGAAATAGTTAAAGAGCTTAAAAACAGTATAAATTCTTGTCCTAGCTAAGTTTGGCTCAGTGGATAGAGTGTCATCATGTGGACTGAAAGGTCCTGAGTTTGATTCTATTCAAGGGCACATACCTTGGCACTGGTCAGGGCATGTGCAGGAGGCAAATAATCAATGTGTTTCTCTCACATTGATATTTCTCTCTGTTTTTCCCCTTCTCTTCCACTCTCTCTAAAAATCAATGGAAAAATATCATTGGTTGAGGAATAAAAAAACCCATAGCAGTATAAATTCTGTACCCCCCTCAATGACTTGGGAAACTCTGGTTAAAGGCAGAAGAAGAAATTAAGCAGTTTTGACCAAAGAGGATTGAGATCCAAGCTTATCTGTTCCATGCACATCCCTACTTTAAAATAACCAGGAAAGTTTCGCTTACAGATTTATCTTACAGAAAATCAGTAGTAGTAAATGAGGGGGAAATGAGATGATTATTCTGGTTAAGAAACAAGATTGTGTATGATGGAAGGGGTGACCACAGGAGCAAACATATGTTGTTTTCCTTGCCACTGGTTGGATTCCTCACCATTCATTCACCTTCAAGTCATCCAAAGACATCTGTGGACCCGGCAAACTAGGCAGTTATTTAAATACTCACTAGGGCACGTTCCAAAACTTTAGAGACATGGAAAAATATGCTACATGCACAGGAATGTAAATCATGCAAACACAAGTGAATATCAAGAAGTAAAATCCCAAGCCCAAGCAGATACTTCTTTCAGCCTCTGGTTTCTGTTCTTTGGGGGCAGTAGCAGGGATAGGTGTTGTCTCATGGCTGCCAGTCCAGCTACTTGGCCACATCATGGACAGTAGTCCAAACTCATGAACAAATCTGTTTACCTAGTGTCTACTCAAACCAAGATGAGGGACTTTTTCAAGACATAGAGGATAGGAACCCTACAAATTCTGCAGTTAAATTGGGGTAGTTCAATGTATTTAAGTCTCCAAGCTGACTTTTAGATGACGAAAGCTATCGAAAAGGCTAATCCTGAAAGAAAATCTGGTGTTGGTTTGTAAACTCAGTATTTCCTGTATGAGATATGAAATAAGGCCCAGTACATGAGGTCAAGGATAGGCAGATGAAAGAGGCGGGTTTAATAACCCAGGGAACTTACATAGGAGGCTCATCTTAGGTGGCCAAAAGACCAGTAGATGCTTGCACCGGCCCTCCAGAATCTTAAAAGTTTATAAAGAGGCCTTATCTGCATTCAGGCAAGCATGCCATCCAGATGGTCTCAACAGCACATTGCTCTCCCAAGGCGGCATCCTTGAAAAGTCTCCAGTTCTGAGAATGGCAGGAGGAACATCCATTCCAAGGACAGGCGAGGTGTGGGGAAGAGCCTCCAATTGCCTGGTCTAGCTCATGGGTCAAGCAGCAGTCACGTCCGCTCCAGGACCTCCTTCAACAACAGGAGAATGTGTCATTTGACATGCGACACAATTAGTAATATGGCTAAAGAGCATAATACACGTTTAATAAGAGAGAAATTTGTATTGGGAAGAATATCAGCTATAACACACATTTAGAAAGGGACAAAATGTTAATGTTGAACCTGAAAATGATAGGTTTAATCTGCCTGGGCTATGCAGAAGGGGACTGCGAAACTGAGGAACCTTGGCTTCTCACTTTGAAATGCACTTAAATGTAATGTGCACACACACTTTGCAGTTTTGACTTTGCATATACTATCCCTTACACCAGGGGACAGCTTGGTTCATGAACATCTCCGTTTGAATGCCCTGGAAAACTCCTAGCCTCAGAGCCTTCCAAAAGGCAATATGCCCCAGGGTGGCCCTTCTTCCTTCTTGTTGTGCCCCCGCACACCTCCCCTCACCCCCACATGAGCGCACGTGCGCGAACACACACTTTTTTTTTCTGATCAGCTTACTAATTTTTGGAATGTCTTTAACTAAACACTAAAGACTTGCAGTCCTCAATCAGGAATGAATGATTTAGCACAGGATTCTGTCTAAATGAAGTAGGTGACCCACCTCCCCAGAATCTTAGGGTTACTAAAATGTGGATCACGGAATCCTGGTGATTTGGGGGTTGGGATGCTGCTGGGTAAACAACTAGAGGATGTAGAATAAAGAAGGAGGGCTGCAGATCGATTTACTGAAAGCCTGCCCATCTTCAGTTTTAATTGTGAGTAAAGTAATAAAAATATATTGCATTAAAGTTCGAAGACTATACCTTTTGCAAACCCTAGGAGGGGTCATAATCTTTTATCCTGATAGATTGTGGATCCTGATATCTTAAATGGGTTAGTAACTTTATTCTGCACCCTGACTTGACTTTAGAGCAGATTTTAATAGCCCTGGGAATCTCTACTGTCTTCCCTCTTCGTGGCATCGTGGCTCCTATTGCCACAGAGCTGTGGGAAGGCACATGCTCACCACTGTGGCTCACGGGATGGAGACTATGATTCTAATTCCTCTCCTCTTCTTTCCCCGCTTTCAGCTTCATATCTATAAATGCTCTTTTTTTTTGGACAGAAGAGCTCAATAAATATAAATATCTAGGCACATGGCGTAACAGGGGCATATGTAGGGTTTCATTCTTTTGGCATTTCTCTGTGATCAGTTCTCAGTCCTTAAATTATTATGTGTTTCCTCTTTTTTAAAAATTTAATAAATCTTCATTGTTCAGATTATTACAATTATTCTTCTTTCCCCCCCATAGTTCCCCTCCACCCAGTTCCCACCCCACCCTCTGCCTTACAACACCCCACCCCGTCCTCATCCATAGGTGTATGATTTTTGTGCAGTCTCTCCCTGCACCCCCCTCATCCATTTCTCCCTGAGAATTGTCAGTCCACTCCCTTTTTATGCTCCTGATTCTATTATATTCACCAGTTTATTCTGTTCATCAGATTTTTCTTTATTCACTTGATTTTTAGATTCACTTGTTGGTAGATATGTATTTGTTGTTCATAATTTTTATCTTTATCTTTTTCTTCTTCCTGTTCATAAAGAATACATTTCAGCATTTCATATAATACTGATTTGATGGTGATGAACTTCTTTAGCTTTTTTTTTTTTTTTTAATCTGTGAAGCTCTTTATCTACCCTTCAATTCTGAATGATAGCTTTGCTGGGTAGAGTAATCTTGGTTGAAGGTTCTTGCTATTCATCATGTTGACTATTTCTTGCCACTCCCATTTGGCCTGCATAGTTTCTGCTGAGAAATCAGCTGACAATCATATGGGTGCTCCCTTGTAGGTAACTAATGGTTTTGAACTCTATATCCAGTTATTTGCTTTCCTCCATTTCTTTCACTTGTGATCTGTTTCTTTGTCTCCACATTTTGGCTGCTTCCCTGAGTTGATAGAGTGGCTTTATGTTGTAGATGTCCTATAGGGCCCAGTGGCTCAGCCTCCCCAGTTACCTGAGGTGAATACTCTTGTTGCACCCCCTTGTGGACTGTGTGCACAGTATTATTGTAGTTAAGCCTTGATTGTTGTTGGTATAACTGTAAGGAATTGACCTCAAGGCCAATTGGCTGTGACGATCAGCTGAGTCTACGCTGGGAGAACTTCTGTGCTGGAGATACACTTATGAGACAAGACCTGCAAAAGCCTCTGTGCTCAGCTTGGATGGGGCAGAGTCTCAGTACTTTCCACCCTACCCCACATTCTTCTTACACTAATAGCCTGGTAAAGTCAATAGCTGTGAGTCAAAACTCCGTGTGAAGGACCCAGCTGGCCCCTGGCCAACATTGATGGTTTTCTGACCTTTCTGAAACAAAATTCACATCATAAGAGCAAGGGATAAGACAAAGTTTACACTAAGCTAGAAACTGGCTTCTGGAAGGAATGTCAATTTATATCTTTTGTTTTCAAATACTTTAGAAAAGCAAACATTCCCTGAATGGATATCAGTACTAATTTTTATATTCCAGAGAGTTCTCCTATTTCATATAGAACTCTGAGTAGTCACTTAACATGACCATAAACATTAGTAAATATATTCCATGAAAACTGCATGGTATAGTGTTACTTTGATGTGTATCTTAGAAACTAATATAAGCATATTACCTATTTTAATGAAGAGGTAACTCAGCAGCCTCATCATATATAGAATTGATGAATTAAGAGGTAATACAACATTTACTTGTCTATATATATATCAGCCTGAAATTTGAGGGGAAATTATTTTACTGCCTCTTCAATACTTTTTTCTGCTTAGAAACTATAATTATGAATTTACCTTATATAAGAAAAATTAATTACTGTATTTTCCAGCATATAAGATGACTGGGTGTATAAGACAACCCCCAACTTTTCCAGTTAAAATATAGAGTTTGGGATATACCCGCCCTATAAAGACATGATAATTAGTTGTGATATATTCATACAAGGAACACTACACACACAAAAAAAATAAATAAATAAAAAGACGACGCCTGACTTTTGAAAAGATTTTCCTGGGTTAAAAAGTCGTCTTATATGCCGGAAAATATGGTAACTGTAATTTGTATTTTGTTGGCTATAATAAAGATGTAGTTAGCACCTTCATCTCACATTCATATATTTTTCTATTTCCCCAGGGATACAGTTCCAGTATAATTTTAAATCTAAAGGTGATGCCAACAGCAAGTTGAATTTTGTAGTGATTCACACACACTTAAATCTCAATTTGAAAAAAAAATTCCTACTGTAATTATTACTTTTGTATCAATTAAAAACCATCTATTTCTTCTTGTGACTCAGAAATACACTTAATTTCTTAAGGGATAATTCTTAGAAAGCCAGGAAATTGTTAAAATAAAAGAATTAGTCATCCTAGTTTCCATTTCACATGGTGATTATTTTTAAGTTTATTTGAGTTGTATTTTCAAAATTTAATGCAATTGCCAAATGATAATCAGAAGCAAAAATCTCAATACAAATAATTTTTCTTCGTATTTCAAACTGAAAATATTATTGGGATAAAAAGGAAGGAACTTGTATGAGCAAAGAAAACAAATGGTGAGTGTTTCTGTATAATTACACAATGGCTACATATAGTCAGACTTTATCAATTTTTTTCTTTTGTCACCTAGTAAAATAATTGCTACATTCATTATTCAATAACTTAACATTTCACTAATGAATGGGTTATATGGAGCATTTGAAATTATTTCCAAAGCTATCATCTTATCTTTATGAACAACCGAGAAAGGTCATCTCTTTGAAAAGACTATAGGAGTCGATGTGTCTTGCCTTTCACTGAAAGTTGTATCAAGCTAATTGTGCAATATGAGAAGCCTAAAGCACCATCTGTCAGGCAGAAATGAAATGATTTATTATTGTTAATGTTAATGGAGAAAATATAATATTAGTTTCATACACTTATAGCAACAAATAATTAACCAGCAGAGCTTGAGCTTATTCAAAAGCTTAATATATTTAATATTGCTTTGAAAAGTAATCATTTCAGATAAATTAAGACCTTGTATATTTATAATAGAAATAAAAATACTGATATTTATAAAATAGCTTTGTTAAACTAATGTCTAAACAATTGAGGCATCTGTGAACTTCTAATAATAAAGAAATATTAAAATTTGACATTAGTGTCTATATTACTTTCCTACAGCTGCCATAACAAATCACCACAAACTAGATGGCTTAAAATAATAGACATTTATTCTGGAGCTTCTGAGGGGGAATCGGTTCCATTCCTCTCTGCAGCTACTGGTGGTTGCTGGCAATTCTTGGAGATCATTGACTATAGATGCATCACTTCAGTCTTTACATGTCATCCATGGTGTTTTCCCTGTCTGCCTGTCTTTCTCTGTGTCTCTGTGTCAGTCCATTAAATTCTTCTAAGGATGCCAGTTATTACATTTAGGACCCAATTAATCCAATATAACCTCTTAATTAATGTTATGTTCCCAAACCCTTTTTCAAGAGAAATTTACATTTTGAGGTCTGGGAAGACATAAATTTGGAAAATAGAATATTCAACCCTTTCTAATATTTGTAATATTAGAAATAAAAAATCAATAGTTAAAAAAATGGCTTAGAGTATGTTTTTTGGTATTAATGTGCTTGAACTGGCAGTTAAACAATTTTATTTGGGAAATATGCTGTTTCATTTACATTAAATTTTATCTGACTAAAGAATTAGAGAATAACTTAATACTATTTTTAGAAAATGTTGGTATAGTCTCCATTTACTTAATCAGAAACTATCAATAAATATTTATTGAAACTTTACTATGCTTAAGGCACATCTTTGCTGACTATTGGTCTTTCATTTATCTGAAATATGATTACTGTTGATTAAAATATTTATTACATTCATTCTTGGTTGTTTGCAATACATATAAAGCACAGGGGATATTGGAAATAGGGAAAAAATACATAGTACTTCCCTCAAAAGCTTTTAAATACAGATATTCTATGTTATAAAGAGGGAGGGGCAGTTTGGCAGGTGAGGGCATGCCAGGTTGCTACTTGTCAGCCAGGTAATCATGGGCAGGTTAGCAGACCTCATCTGTAAATGGAGGATGTAGTATTTGTATGTATCTCAGGAGATTATTAGGAAGATTAAGTGAATAGAAGCATGAAGAGTATTTAGAGCCATTCCTAAACACAGGAAGCTTTGTATAAGTGTTAACTATTGTTACAAGGAAAATTAGCGCACACACACACACACACACACACACACACACACACACACACACACACATATATATATATATATATATAATGTATTATGTATTGATGTGGGACAATATTATAAAGGCCAAAGTATTTTCCAGAAAATGGATTCCAGTGAATACTGTGTAACTTGGTAGCTATAAACAAATTATTTGCAATGGTAATTGATTTTCTTAATCAAGTCTGTAGGAATTATCTATTTCAAAGTAATGAGTGGTTTCTGCTTGGATAATGGAATGATTTATTCTGGAGTTGAGTTTGCTCTTAAAAGTAACTCAGATTGAAAAACTTAAAATATTTGAATAATTTGATTGAACTGGGTGTTTTGTTTGTTTTTCAGCCACGCCAACTTGTTTATCATTCTTCATTACCCAACATTATTGTTCCCTGATGAATTTGAAGCTCAATTGTACCAACTGTTAAGTAGTCTAAACCCGATCTTGAAGACTAGTTACCAAAAAATAAAATAAAATTTAAAATATCCCCCTATGAAATCCTCATCAACATTTTGATGGGGAAAAAATAAACTCTTCTTTCTCAAATGTTCTAACTTAGGAGAACACAGGGCGACAAAGGAAAAGGGAAGTATACTGGCCAGTAAGCTGAAACTGATTGGTTGGGTATTGTGGACCAGAGAGGATTCCCCCCAAAACTGATGTGATTCATTACTAAAATGACTAAAAAAACTAATAATAACAGCATTACAATCACACAGGGTGTCCTTCCAAGAAGTTCATGATTCACCTACACACCCTGAATTCTCATGCCATCTCCCATCAAGGCAGAGAATGGGGACAACAAGGTGTTTTTGTTTTTTATATCATGTGGGGTTAATTGCCTCCTCCTCTGAGGTACTATGACAAGAATAGAAGTCTGGACTTCCCCTCTTTTACATCATATAAAAGGCAGTGCCTGGAGCAAAATTAGACTGCCACCTTGAGCCTGGTGGTCATGGGCTTCTGTCTCCAAAGAGAATCTGCTACTGGGTCAACTTCTCAGACCTACTGGGCTTCCTGGGGCATCTACTGCCCAGAAGCAGCTGAATTACCCTAATTTTAATGTTTTCTTTTCCCAGCCCAGCCAACCTATTGTATGTCATATGAAAACCTTTGGGTGATGATGACCTTTTCCTTAGGAAGTAAAGAGTATATGGTATTTTCAAAAAATACATTTGGAATAAGTTGAGGGTCTGGGTAAAACAGTATTTGTAAAAGGTTGGACCTAAATGTAGAAATAATAGATCCTGCATCCCCATCTTCAGTTTCAAATTTAAAAGTAAGTAAAAAACCACAGGAGGACATTATTTCTATGTAAATTTAAGTGCCTATAGATGATATTTAAATTCTTTAATGAGGAACTTAATACTATAATATAAATCCTTGGGATTAAAGGTTTATAAGCATGGCTGATAGCCCATTAACTTTTTAATAATGTTATAATACCCCAGGAGGAAATTAGCACTGTCCTTAAAGATCATTAGCACAGTCTGCCTGTTTTCCCGACATTTTTATTATGGTGACTTTTGATTCTAAGAGTCTTTTACGGTTGTTTCAGGAAAATGCTTTATTGTAAATCCCATTCATTTCTGAGCATAAGATCACTTAAGTACTGATTCCTCTGTTGCTGGAACTATCCCTCTTAATAATTACAGCAAATGTTTCCAACTTTATAAAATGATAATGAGGGTTTAATGGCTCTCTTCACTTTCAAGGAAAAAAAAAATTTAGAACATTAGAGATATAGGGGCTTTGCTTTCTCTGTAAAGACAAAAACAAAATTGACCTCAGCCCTGAAGCTTTAATCTTTCAATAATTAATTGGATATTATTCTTACTTGTTCCTATCTGTTTTCAAGGGTCCTCAGATTTACTGATTACAAATTAGCAAGAAGAAAGAAGGAACAGAGTCATGCCTTGAAGCATAAAGAAATTAGGACATCATAGCTCAAGAGAAAGTTTGAATTATGAATAATCATGTATTGTGTGCTATACCTAGAGCACAGCTTGAAAAGGTCAAGAGGGTGGTGAGTGGCAAGAGTATGCAAGATTATAAAAAAACAATGGTTGGGCAGAGTAAAAATTACAAAGAAAACTCAACTTGCTTTAGAATAACAGTTGGAACATTATAGGCACTCAACAAACTGCTCAATATTTGTTGAATGAATGAATGTTTCTCTCTAATCAGCTCTTCTCTGAGTATTTTGGCAATTCTAACACATTGGTTAAGAAATGATATTTGAATATAGAGATAAAGTAATAATGTAAAATAGTTTTTTTGATTTTTTTTGAGATCATGCAACAGAGAAGGAAAAATGTACACATCCTTCCTTGTTCCTTGAGTAGATCATTAAGATTCAGATTCTTTCCAGCTTCAGAAATGATAATATTTGCTTTACTTTCTTCACCTGAATATGTAAGAATCAAATGAGAAAGTTCATAAGAATGTATCAAGCATTTTTGGGTTATTACTCTTTGAGGCGGAATATCAACAATTTCCTTCAGATCATTTTTTTTTCATGCAGCAAGTGGTCAAATCTCTACATATGGATAAAGAGATGCAAAGCAGAGGTGCATGTGTATATTTTATTAAGTGGAGTAGCATAGATCAGTGATCCTGAACTTATCAGTGTGCATTAGATTCACCTGGAACAGATTTCACAACATACCTGAGTCTGCATCTTGCTCTAAGAAATTCTGATTTAATTAGTCTAGATAAGGCCCAGGTATTCATGTTTTTAAAGCTCCTGAGACGATTCTGTATGTAGCTAGAGTTGAAAATCATTATTGTAGACTAAAGTTACAGGTGGGGAGAAGTAGAAGGGGGAGGAAGATAGAGCTTACAATTTTTTCTATATAAATTCAGTAAGTATTTACTGAATATCTATTATGTGCCAGACACTGTTCAAGGCATTGGGCACGTATTGATAACTAACATAGATGGAATCCTTACCTCCTCTTGAGTTTACATTCTAATTGGGAGACAATAAATAAATATTAATTTCATTGATTTTTAAGATACATACATCTTCCACAATTTAATATCTCTAAAATCATTAAGCAGCTTACAGCAGATACAATAGAAAAGTGTTGCAAACATATATTTATTAGACAATTTTTTCTTAGTGGAAAATAGAGTAATGATACATCTTATAATCTTTGAGGCCTTTAATTCAATATAATATAATATAATTTTAGATAGAGTCAAATAAATAATTTCTTCATAATCAATAAAATGTCAAGTCACATAATCCAAAAGTTAAATATCTCTAGTAACAAAGGAAACATGAATAAATTGTTCACCTAGATCAACACCCTGGATAGACACTGTAACTCCTATATATTTTACTGAAAAAATATTGTGAAATTTAAAAATGTATAGTACCAGATTTGGGACACAATTTTCAATGAATATCTCATGTTGTTCCACATCTTGAAAAGAAAATCCTAACTGTGCTTTGTTTCTACTATATTTTCAAGGTTATTTATCTAGTAAATAGCCTTGTAAGACAGAGATAGTATTCCCCTCCAGAGCAAAGGGCTGGCATGCTTGCTGTCTGTATAATAAAAGGTAATGTCTCCCTCTGAAACAAAGGACATGCATCTTATTGGCCATTATAAAAGTTTCAGGTTCTCTAAGCTCAAAGTTCTTCTCATATAGCACATCTTGCTGCAGGTTCCGTTATCATCTGACCCCCTTTGCAGTGCCTTTTGGGAATTGGTATTTAGGAAACCAACACAAAAGATGCTAATACTCTGGCTACCACAGTCATACCTCAGAGTTATTGTGAATTTGTTTCCAGACCACCGTATTGTAAATATAAATATTCATAATATACATAAAGTGAATACTGCAATAAAGCAAGTCACACAAATTTTTCAGTTTCCCAGTGTATATAAAAGTCATGTTTGTACTTTACTCTCATCTATCAAGTGTTTAATAACATTATGCCTAAAAAAACAATGAACATTTTTAATTAACAACACTTTATTGCTAACAAATGCTAACCATCATCTGAGACTTCAGCAAATCATAATCATTATTCTGGTTGAGGGTCTTGGGTTGATGTTGATGGATGATGGCTAATCAGAGTGGTGGCTGCTAAAAATTGTGACAATTTCTCAAAATAAAACGATGAAACTTGCCATGTCAGTTGACTCTTCTTTTCTTGAACAATTTCTCTATATAGTATGTGATGCTCTTTGATAGCTTTTTACCCACAGTAGTACTTTTTTCAAAATTGAAGTCAATCCCCTCAAACTCTTTCACAGCTTTATCAACTAAGTTTATGATCCAAATTCTTTGTTGTCATTTCAATAATCTTCACCAGGAGATTTCATCTCAAGAAACCAGTTTCTTTGCTCATCCAGGTAAAGCAATTCCTCATTCCTTAAAGTCTTATCATGAGATTGCAGTAATCAGTCACACCTTCAGGCTACGCTTCTAATTCTAGTTCTCTTGCTATTTCCACCATATCTGCAATTACTTCATTCTCTGAAGTATTGAAAGTCATCCATGAAAGTTAGAATTAACTTCTTCCAAACTCACCCAAGAAGAGTCTAGCATCTTTGCCTGGGAGTGAAACTCTCAAGAAGGCTGCTGTGAGGTTACTTAAAGAGATAGAGAACTGGTAATCCTGACCACCATAGAACACGCACGCTTGACAGAAATCATTCTGAGCCTTTCCCTCAGGACTACAGATTCCCTGGCAGCGAGGTAGTCAGAGAGGCATCCTGATTAATGTAGATTACTCATATTCGACAAATGGGACCTGACAATTATGAAGACACATATTCGCTTAAGGTCAGCTCACAATATACAAACATCACTATTATCCTCATTTATAGATGAGGAACCTAAGGCTGAAAGAAATAAGTGATTTGTCAAGGTGACAAAAATAAGTCAAAGGCAGAGCTGGGGTAGAAATTGGAATATCTTTCTGACATCCCTTTCCTCGCACTTAAAGCTGGTGAAAAAAAGATATGCCAAATTGTATTATTCTAACCATGGGAGAAAATAACATCAAACCAAAAATTATGCATTAAAAACCCTCAAAAGAAATTATGCTAAAATATTACTAATAATTGATGGGATCATGGACAATTGTTTTATTTTCCACTTTTCTGTAGTTATTATAATTTCTACAGCTAGCATTTTTACACATATAAAGATATTTTTCTAAACTATATTTGATTTAAAAAAATATTTCTGGCTGAAGCAAAATGTTTTATCAGAGTTCCTCAAAATAGTATATGTAGAGATAAAAAATACACTTGTAAGTAAAATAAAAATTCTGCTTGTGTCATAGTTCTGAAACTTATTATGTTGTTGATAGAATTTTTGAAATACTCAAAATCTCAGCCAATGTATTATTTATTCTATTATTAGAGTATTTTAATTTTTTATACAGTAATTCATTTTTAAAGAACAGAATATTGTTTTTATTGACTAAAATATAGTGTTGCTTACCATTTTAAAACTGCATCAGAAGAAATGTTTAAAAGCAATAGAAATAAATCTAACCTCCGTGTTCTACTTTAAATTTCCTTTTGCATAGTTTATGTGCATTGCAAATCTTGCTAAGGATACTTTGGATGAAAGAGGGGGTTATATTTATGTTTCCGGTTGTTGTTAATAATGGGAGAGCTCTTCAGTTATATGCTCCTTGGGTTATTTTAAGCTGATGAAGTGGAACATTGTAAATATGTATATGACTGACACTATGGATGAATAATGCCAGTATAGTGACAATCATTATCCAAAATTGTTTTAAGTAGAGCGGTTGCTAAATGAGTTTTGTATTGTTACTTTACCATTTGCAAGGTATTTTTAAATGTAGCTTTATAGTGATGCTAAGAAAAGAAGAAGTTAGGCAATATAACAGTAGAATTTTGTTTGTGAAGGGAGGAGAGGGTGAAATGACAACCTCCCTATTTCTCTGATTCTTGTCTCTCCACTTATACATGTCATAATTATTCATGTTTATATATGTGTGTGCCCACTATGTTTTTATATATCACTAGAGGCCCGGTGCATGCAATTCATGCATGAGGGTGGGGAGGTCCCTCGATCCAGCTTCCACCCTCTCAATCCAGAACCCCTCAAGGGTCAGTCAGATATCCCTCTCAAAATCTGGGACCACTGGCTCCTAATCATTTGCCTGCCTGCCTGTCTGATCGAACTTAACCACCTCTGTCTGCCAGGCTGACCGCCCCCTAACTGCTCTCCCCTGCTGGCCTGATTGCCCCTATCTGCCTTTGCCTTGGCCCATGCCACCATGACTTTGTCTGGAAGGACTTCTGGAAGATGTCCAGTCTAATTAGCATATTACCTGATGATACATTTCAGTAAGTTTGAAGACATATTCTGATCTTGATAATAAAAAACAACGGCAGTATTAAAATACTAATTGCTAGAATTGTGTTTTGTTGCCTACACAATGTGATCTGGACTATTTCTAGTTCTTCAATACAAAAGTCAATTAATACATTGATTATGTTTTTAACCTGTTAGAGGTGTATGAACACTTTTCTTTGGTGGTGGCAGTTAGAAAATAAAATAGAGACAGTTCATTTGAGACTAACAGAGAAATAGATAAAATTGTCTTTCTGGGAAAGAGATTAGAGCCTCAGTGGGGGCCAACTGACTGAGGAGGGGTGTAGCTCTAGCCAAGAGGGAGCACTGAGTTCCTGCCAGAGCTTAGACTCCAGAGGTTTTGCCTCCACCTGTTACAGGCTGAGGGGATATAAACCAGGAAAAATATGCAAAAAAAACCCGACTGTGCAAGTAATCTTTGGCTTGTTAGAGTCAAATATGTCCACTGGACTGCCAGAAATGCTAAATAATAGCTTCTCACTGTTTCACTGTAGATGCCCTCATTTGAAGTTGGTCCATTGGAAGCCATTGTTATCCTATCAGTACTGTCATAAAGCACTCAGCGTCTGTTGAATTTCTGCTTAATACCTACTCAACCTAAAACACAAGTCAAAAGTGAAATACATTTTATGCCAAAATGAAAGTGAGACTAATGTTTGCTTAAATAACTATATAAGAAAAAAAACACACTAAACTTTATTTGATTTTAAAAGAATATATTTTTGGCTGAAGAAAACTGTTCTACCAATGCTTTTATTTTTTAGGTATAAATTTATCTGGTTAGTTTCTGAACTAATCATATTGATGAACTTTGTTTTCTGTTTCATTAAATTTTGAAGAACTTTCAAATTATAACTAATTTATATTTTGGGCTCTCTTTCAATAAAATGGACACATTTTAAAATGTGTTATATGTCTCTTTAGTGTGCGCTTAAAATAGCCTTTGTGTGTGTTCTGCATTGTTAGTGTCAGGTGAATATTAATCTTCGGTTTTCCAAGCATTTTTTGAATTGTATTGTGTCATAATTAGTTTTTTATATTTCATTCTGAGTACATTGAAAATTCATATAGGGGAAAGATTATTTTTGAATTTTTAAAAATTCTATGGTGCCAATGCTACAGTCCTATATGTAGCTGGACTTTAATTAATACTTTCTAAATTGAATTTAATTTGCACATTTAAAAAAGAAAGAAAGAAGAGAGAGAGAAAGGAAAATAATAAGAAAGAAAGAAGAAGAAGAAAGAGAGGATTGAGAGGGAGATAGAGAAAAGTTGGAGAGAGGCAGAAAAAAAGTAACCAAGATATTAATAGGAGGAAATTTTTCTTTTAGAAAAGGTTAAAGTTTCTTTTGCTTGTTAAAGAAACAACCTTCTTGTAGGCTTCACATGTAAAAAGTTAAGATGAGCTTCCTGTGCTGCAGGCAAAACTGACCTGGGATGATGAAAAATTTCTTGACCAGGAAAATGGTTAGAATGATCGCACAAAATAAATAGAGAAAAAGGGCAGTGATCTCTGTGCTTTTGACAATCATTATCGATTAGGGAACAAGAGAGAAATTACGGTCCAATGTGAGTAAAAGACGGAACAAGGGAGGATTGACAGAGGAGGAAGCAATTACAATGGGACTTGAAGATTATTATAGATCTGGGCCTCAAAGAAGAGAAGGCATTGAAGCAGAAGTTTCAGCATGAGTGAAGGCCCGGGACTATGGTGGTCATTGTGGTGGGTGGGGGTGAATTGGGAATAGCTGATACAAGAGAGTCAGAATCTGAACACAGGCCTAGAGTTGAATTCAGGTCTGTTAGACCAATGTTAGTTCTCTTTTGGAGCTTCAAACCTGCCCTTTAGTGCTCAGAACTCCTTTCCAGCTGTGAGACCCTTCCTGCCCCCCCATCCTGCCCCACTAGAATCTTATAGCATCAGAATATGAAGGATATAAAATGACAACCACATTGTCTTTTTTTAAATTTAAATTCTTCATTGTTTAACGTATTACATGTGTTTCCTTTCCCCCCAACTATTGACTTCTCCCTGGCTGCTTCCACCTCTCAGAACATGTCCTCACCTCCCTACTACCTGTGTCCATGGGTTATGTCCATAGGGATGCATTTAAATCCTTTGAATGATCTCTTTCCTCCTCACCCCCTGCCTTCCATCATTGGTTGGACAGTCTGTTCAGTGCTTCAATGTCTCTGGTCCTATTTTTGTTCATCAGTTTATATTGTTCATTATATTTCACAAATGAGTGAAATCATGTGGTATTTATCTTTCTCTGACTGGCTTATTTCACTTAATATAATGGTCTCCAGTTCCATCCATGCTGTTGCAAATGGTAAGAATTCCAGCACAATATTCCATTGTGTCGATGCACCACAGTTTTCTAATTCACTCATCTACTGATGGACATTTGGCTGTTTCCAAACCTTAGCTATGCTGAATTGTGCTGCTATGAACATAGGGGAGCATATATCCTTTCTGATTGTTGTTTCTAGTTTCTTAGGATATATTCCTAGGAGTGGGATCACTGGGTTAAATTGAAACCACATTATCATTTTAATTAACAGAGACTTTCTTGTGTAGAATTTTGAAGCTGAGAGAAGGGATAGAGTGGGGAAGTTGGGTGACAGAACCTCCCAGGAATTCTGCCTCTCCTCTCCCCTTATAAAAGTGCTCCCACTGAAACTCAGAGAGGTTAGAGGAGATGATAAAACAAACAGCAGATTAGATCCACACCCCAGTGGTCTGCCATATGCTCCAAGGAGCTTTCTTTAGGAAGGGGCACAGTGGTGTCATGGGGAGAGCCCAGACTATGAAAGGCAGACAAAGCTGGATTTAAGCCCTGCTTCCATGCCCCATTTCTCTGCGAACTAGGGGACTTCACAGGCTGCCATCAGCTCTTTAATGTACACCTTGTTCTTGAACGCAACAGCCTCTAGAACTCTGAAAAATAAACATGAGTTGTTCAAGTGACCCAGTCCATGGTATCAGAACTGACTAGACAATAGTCTCATATCTAATGGAAAGAAAACAGTACCTATTTATAGGATTGTTGTAAGGATTAAATTGGTTTAATCCTCAAAAGATGGTTAATTCATGGAAGAGTTTAGGACAGTGCCTGACACATAATTACTGCCTATTAGATACTGGTTATTATAGCCAACATTATTAGAGTGAGATCTAGGGTTTGATTCATGGTTTCATCACTTCTTATTTATATGACCTTGGTGAATTTTCCTGTGCCACAATTTCCTCATCTATAAAGTGATAATTAAAATATCAGCTTAATAGGGTTAGAGTGGAGATGAAAACAAGAAAGAAGGGAAGAAAAGAAAGAAAGAAAGAAAGAAAGAAAGAAAGAAAGAAAGAAAGAAAGAAAGAAAGAAAGAAAGGGAGAGAGAGAGAGAGAGAGAGAGAGAGAGAGAGAGAGAGAGAGAGAGGAAGGAAGGGAGGGAGAAAGAAAGAAAGAAGAAGGAAAGAAAGAAAAAGTTTAGAGCCTGCCTGGTATAGACTGAGCACTCTAAAACTGCTAACAGCTTTTGTTCGTGAACCACTGACAGAATATTTTGTGGTTGTCATTTTGTATCCAAGTGATATAATTTTATGAAATCTACAAAACTATATAATGACAGTTTTGTAGATTCATAACAAAAATTTTGTTATTTCATGGAAGAGTTTAGGATGCATTTTAATGTAAATATGGAGCTAAATTTTATGAACTAATTTAATGAACTAAGAAGAAAAGTTTAACACACCAAGGTCTGAGTAAAGAATGATGCAAATCTCAACTATTGACAAAATGCGAAGAGATGGCATTTTTTAAAACATTAAACTGCTGTAGTTAAATTCCAGTTACCAGTAATTGTTTATTCTGAAGAACTAATAATTGCTTCTCTTCACCCCACGGCTCTTTTCTCATTAAGACTGAAACAATCATAACTTCAGGGAAAGTAGATACTCCAAAAAAACAAAGAAGTAATTGTTCAGCTTGAAGCAAGTTTTAAATTATAATTTATATATATTTATATATATATTATATAATTTATATATATTATGTATATTACATGTATATTTAGGAAAAAAGATATACCTTAACAAATTAAACAAATATATTTTTAAGATAAAAATGTATTTGTTGGCATTTACATGCTTTATAGTCACATGGTTCAAAATACAAGAAGTATAAAAGACTATATGGTGAATATTCTCCTCTCTTCTGCATCTTATTCTGCACAATCAATATTATTGGTTTTAGTGTAGGCCTCCAGATATATCTTGGAAATCTTACAAATCAGGACATAAAAGCCACTTCCTAATTTTTCATGACCTTATAATATCTCATTGTGTGAATATACCCCATTTTATCTAGTCAGTCCCTTATTGATCGGCATTTGATTATAGCTGTTGTATACATTGCTATTCAAAGCTATGTGTGTTTAACATTTGTTAAATACAGGGGATGAGTAAAAGCAGGTTTATAGTTGTTCATATTAAAAAAGATATGCAGGTTATGATTATTACAATAGATTTATTAACTCCATTCTTTGTGTACTCACAACTGTAAACCAACTTTTGCCCATCTCCTGTATTGCCAAATTATTCTCCTTAGAGGTGGTACCCATTTACATGCCAACTAGAAATGTATGAGAATTGTTTAAACTAGACTTCTATTTTTTTTTAGATGCATTTCCTTTATTTTTTATTTTTTCCCATTTTTTATTAATGTATTACATGTGTACATATCTTCCCATTGCCCACCCACCCCACTCCCATATATGCCCTTACCCCCAGTGTCTTGCATCCATTGGTTATGTTTATATGCATATATACAAGTCCTTCGGTTGATCTCTTATCTACTCCAACTCTCCCTAAACTTCCCGCTGTAATTTGACAGTCTGTTTGATGCTTTACTGCCTCTGTATCTATCTTTTTGTTCATCAGTTAATAATGTTCTTTATATCCCATAAATGAGTGAGATCATCTGGTATTTTTCTTTCATTGACTGGCTTATTTCACTTAGCATAATGCTCTCCAGTTCCATCCAGGTTGCTGAAAATAGTAAGAATTCCTTCTTTTTTACTATGGCAGCATAGTATTCCATTGTGTAGATTTACCATGATTTTCTGATCCAGTCATTTGCTGATGGGCAGCTAGGCTGTTTCCAAATCTTAGCTATTGTAAATTGTGCTGCTATGAACATAGGGGTGCATATATCCTTTCTGATTGTTGTTTCTAGTTTCTTAGGATATATTCCTAGGGGTGAGATTATTAGGTCGATTGGGAGTTCCATTTTTAGCTTTTTTGAGGAAACTCCATACCGTTCTCCACAGTAGCTAACCCAGTCTGCATTCTCACCAGCAGTACATGAGGGTTCCTTTTTCTCCGCATCCTCACCAACACTTATCATTTGTTGATGATTGCCATTCTGACAGGTGTGTGATGGTATCACATTGTCGTTTGATTTGCATCCCTCAGATAATTAGTGACTTTGAGCATATTTTTATGTGTCTCTTGGCCTTCCTTCTTTCTTCTTTCAAAAAGATTCTATTTAGGTCATTTGCCCATTTTTTTATTGGATCATTTATCTTCCTTTTATTAAGTTGTATAAGTTGGCTGTAGATTTTGGATATTAAACCTTTATCAGTGATAACATTTGCAAATATGTTCTCCCATACAATGGGCTTTCTGGTTGTTTTGTTGATGGTTTCTTTTGCTGTGAAAAAGCTTTTTATTTTGATGTAGTCCCATTTGTTTATTTTCTCTTTAGCTTCCATTGCCATAGAAGCAGTATCATTGAAGAAGTTCCTTTGGCATATGGCTGAGATTGTGCTGCCTGTGGATTCCTCTAGTATTTTTATGGTTTACCCTCTTATCAAACTAGACTTCTTAAAGTCTACATCAAAATAACTTTTTTTTGTTTGCTTCTCCAATATGAGTTAAAATTCTGGGAGAGGAGGGAGGGATGAGGACAATGGAATCATCACTTGAAAAGGAGATTCAGACTGGTGCTCACTTGCTCGGCCATTTCCTGCAGATGCGATAATGCTCTGACTTCCCAGGATGACATGCTTTGCATCTCAGATTGCACGTTGGTAGTGGCTGAGGATGGGTAGGGAGAGGTTCCAGGGCAGTGGGTTTGAAGCAGTTCTGAAGGGCTCCTTCACACCAGTGAGGCATAGAAGCAGCTCCTGTGAGTTCTCTGGGCCCACAAAGTTTTGGAAATGTGGAGAGAAGCAGCAGAAGAGACTACTGGTTTGAGATAAAAAAAGAAATCTTGTAACCAGCAATGATAGCCAGGTCTGTTGTTATCAGTAGTCAGTGGCACCCAAAGACCAGCTGAGAACTGCAAGGTAGCCAGGTAGATTATCTCCTCCTGGGTCAAATGAGGGGGACAGAAGACAAAACAGAATGAGACAGTGGCCAGAGACCAAGTAAGATCGGACACCTATCCTCTCCCTAATGACAGGAATGTAGATAAACTTGAATCCCACCTCAGGATAGAGCAAGGATGCCTGTACTATCCTGCTTTATCTCCTCATAGATATCTCTTTCTGATTTGCCCAGTGCCTGTGTCTTGGATCTCTGATTTCAGTGTTTCCTTAGGTAATTTACAGCTGTAGTTGCAGACCATAAAATCTACTCCAACTAAGTTAAGCATCAAGAGATTCAGAAATCATTTTTGGGAAACTCATAGGAACTCCAGGGTTTCTGGAAACTAGGCTGAGATACCAAACCAGCAGCAATGAAGCCTGCAGAAAAGCCCAGAACAGCCAGTCACCTCTGCTCATCACTCACACTCCAGGATGCTGGGGAAGAAATGAGAAACTCTGCCACTGTCATCCCAGAGGACCCAGGCACCTGCGCCACCATGCCTGCCTCACTGAAAATTCTTTCTGTGACTGGCAGCTGTTCACTGTCACATCAAAAATGCACACCGACTTGTAGGAAGCAGGCCGCACGTGGAGATCTAGCTGGAAGGATGCCCGGGAATGACTTTGGTGAATAAGACAGAAGACAAGCAAGATATGTATGTGTCAGAGCAGGTGTTGCAAAAACCAAACCAGAGCATCTGCCTCTCTCCACATTCAACTGTGACCTTTATGTTGAAGAGTTCCACATATATACAGATCTGAGCCTCAGATCTGCATTTTCAACTTCCTGCTAGACAGAAAAAAATGACTTGCTCACACCTCTTTTCAAACAACACCATTTATTTATTTATTTTGGGGGGTGATTTTTTTTTCTCCTAAAGTTAGTCTTATCCTCTTATATTTAGCATTTTTGGATGAGATTTCCAGAGACATCTTGTCATCACTCTGTTTTTGAGATTTTATTTGGAACAGGTTTGCCCTAAAGTGCAACCTTTCTGCCACATCCAATGACATGGTCACCATGGTCCAGCTGCAGATGAGTGAAAGAATGAATAATTGTTTTCCAAAGTCAAGAAATCTGGATTCTGAACCAACACACTAAACATAAGATGATTAACCATTTAATGCTCCCCTCCAACAGTAAACACAGATGTATTTATTTCTTGTGGTTTTCCTGTGTGGGAAGATTTAGAGCTTTGAGATCCCTTGATAACACACACAACAGTGGTTCCCACTAGGTCTGACAACTTTTCTAGAATATCCTGTTCACAGTCCCTTTCTGCCAGTCATTTGCTGGTTTACCATGTAACTTTGCTTCTTTTCCTGTTTTCTTCTCAGTACTTTCTCTTCATTCACATTTGTGTCAACAGAGCTTCTATCCATTATTTACTGATCTGCTGTCTTATCAAGGGAGACAATAGTATTTCTTTTTCTTTACATCTTTATTGTTGAAAGTATTACACATGTCCCCTTTTATTTCCCCATTGACCTTCACCACCCTATTGTCTGTGTCCATGGGTTATTCATATATACATACAAATTCATTGATTGATCTCTTCCCACCCATCCACCCTCCCCCACCTTATTTCAAACAACAAAGGCTTATTTCTCACTCATGATACATGTCCCATATGGGTTGGTGGAGGTCTCTGCTCTACTTAGTCACTGAGGGACACAACTTTCAGAATTTACTGTGGCAGGGAGACAACTGGAAGGTTTAGTCCTGGGTTCTTCTATGCTTCAGTCTAGAAATGAATGACACAGAGCTATTTGTGGCCCCGTTGGCCAGATCTAGTCACATAGCTCCCCCTTAGTGCAAAAATGCTGGGGCAGGCGGAAGAATACTGGGGAATAGCATTATTTATGTCTCAGGTCATATCAGGGAAAATGAGGGAAATTAGCATTCCTATTAAAGCCTTTCGGCCTTATAATCCTTCCTTTCAGGATCTTGCACAGAATCAGAAACCCATAGGGTATCAGATCTAGAGAGGCCCTCAATTTACAGATGCGGAAGATGAGGCTGAGAGAGAGTCTGTGATTGGTTCAGCTTACATAGCAATGGCCTTCCCGCTGCTGCCCTGCCTCTGCCAGCTGCTTTCCAACTCAGCAGGAATTCTCAAGCTCTATTTTCTGTGGTTTCTCCTGATTTGTTCATTTGTTCACTGGCTCCTTCTGCTTTGTAATTTTTGTTTCATCATGCTCCTCCCTCCTTCTGCCTCACCACATATTTCAACTGTGACCTTTATGTTGAAGAGTTCCAAATATATACATGTATCTGAGCCTCAGATCTGCATTTTCAACTCCCTGCTTCTGAACCTCTGGTGGTTCAGTTACTCCCAATTAATTTTTATTCACAAACGGTAGGAAGTGAACATATACTGCAGTTAAAGGGATCTTGTCAGATATGTGCGTGAGGGATGCTTTGCTTTGATGGCTGGACTATGGATTTCCAGAGTCAATGTCCAAAGAGCATGGTTATGGGAACCCAGAAAGAGAGCTGGAATTTAAACATATGTGTAATTTCCTTCAGATGCAAGAAATTCAGTAGCTTGTATTAGCTGGTACAATGACTATCTTGCCTCCATTTTTATTTTAATAGATATTACAGACTTTCTAAGCACTGAATATGGTTGAACTAGATAGAGGCTTAGGGGACATAAACTAAAGGCTACTGGTGATTGTGGAATGTTGACTTTTCCCTCTTTGCACTTTACCTTATTTCATTTAAAGAAAATAGTGTGTATCTTTTATTTGGTTTCCTGCTTGTAGCTTTTGGAAAATGTATTCTAACAACTCCATTGACATTTTGCCCACTTGAGGCCTTCAAGTTAAATAACACCTTATGAAATGTTTCATTTTCTTGGCTAACATTGGCTGCATCTTCACTATTTAGTAAACTTTGTAAAGAATTACATAAGGGTTTTGGGCATTAGGAATAGTGCATTAATTATTTCATTTTAAATAAACAATACTTGTAAAAGAATGGAACATGAATGATTTCCATTTCTCATTATTTTTTAAAGCTTCTCTAGAAAATGCCATTTTCTCCTTAGGCATAGAAGCTCATTGTTTAAAGCTACAAAGGTGAGTGATTTTATTTTCACCTCAGGACTTCTCCTGCAAAAGCCAGATATTGATTTTCTTGTTAGATGTACAGTAGTCATTTTTTTTAAAAAAGTGTTTCTTCTTCTTTAAAGATGGGCATTTTAAATGCATGCTCCTGCTCTTTCTGATAAATCACCGCCCAACTTAAATTCTTTACATCATGTCATTGTGTGTGTGTGTGTGTGTGAGAGAGAGAGAGAGAGAGAGAGAGAGAGAGAGAGAGAGAGAGAGAGAATAATGAGAAAGGAATTTAGGGAAGTGAATACAAAAAAAGATTTCTCTTGTGTCAAATCTCATGAATATTTTTCCTAAGGGTTTTGAGTGAAACCATTTTGCACAGAGCACTGCTAGTGAGATTAAAGAAGTTGCAGGAGAGGTTTTTAGCTAAGGAAGGCTTTCACCTAATGAAACAATCCTGAATTTATTGAGTAGTAATAGAAAACAATGTTTCTTTATCACAGAGAACAATTTTATATTGGCTATAAAAATAAGATTATATGCATTTAATTATAAATATTTTTTTCATACACCACTGATAGTGCAAACTGGAGTATTTGTGAATGACAATTTGGCATTTTCCATCTAAATTTAAAGTAATATGACTTTAGATGCAAAAATTCCACTTCTAGCAATTTACTTGGTGTTAAATGACCAATGTACAGTTTAATCACTCGGTACTACCCTCTCCCAAGTTAAAAGAACAATTTACATGCTCATCAGCTGGGTTAAATAAATGATGGCACATCCCTAGAATGGATTTCCTTGCAAACATATAAAAATGAATAAGAAAATGTGGTATGCATCCCTACAAAAAATGATTTCTAAGATGTTTTAAGTAAAAAAATCAAGGGGCAGAATAGTATGTATGGAATGATACTATTTTGTCATCAAGGAAGAACAGTATGAGAGGGACGTTGGTGAGCACTTGGGCCACATGACGCTTGTGGAGACTGGCATATCTAGGCAACCTGAGATGTGCAGCTGTGATGCGGAGGAAAGGATAAAGGGGAAGATAGAAATTTGGGAGCCATCTACATAGATATCCTGTGGTAGCAATGAGGTGGGAGGAATACTCCCAGAGAAACTGAATATAGAGAAAAAAGAAAAAAGGCTTTAAACATATTCTCAAGAATCTTAAAATATAATTATAAATTGAGGTTTCTAAGCCTTATTTCTAATATAACTTACTGAGTGAGCCTGAATATTTATTTTCCAACTTTTCAAGTTAAGCAGAAAGGAGAAATAATTACTTTAGGATGTTTGTAGCTTGCAACATGATTAGAAGTTAAATAGTATACTTATAAGATATGGATGTTTTGTTTTGAAAAATGCAGAAAGCAGGTCAGACAGAATAAATAACACTATAAATAAACACATACAATAGGCAACCCCAAAGCATCCTGATTTTAAAAACCAAGACATTAACCATCTAATATTTTGTCAAGAAGAGAAGACGCAAAGGCCAAATGAGATTTGTAAAGAACAGATGGATGTCCTCAGGTGACAAATTTTTAACATGAGCCATAGCAGGAATTTCTCAGTCTGTTGAAAAGATCTTAATGACCTACAATTTATTTTAACTTTCTCTGCTTCAATGAAAGAACATCCACCATTTCGGCAACCTCCTCAGGCAATTTATTGTGATAAATACACCTTTAAAGATACAATATTAACCTAAACTATGTTGACAAGGTGGAAGAGAGCTTCCAAATTTTTCCTGTTCATGGGCCCCTTGACATCTCAGCATTCCTGCCCCCCCTCTCCCCGGCCAGCATCCTTAGTCCAAAAGAAACACCGGTGTATTAGGTGGTTAGATTCAAACAATTTCATAAGTATTCATGTTCTAGTACCTCTGTAGCCATTTGAAAAAATAATATATATATATATATATATATAAATGGAAAGAAAAAATACTTATATCATTCTTGAATAACCACAATTACTTCCTAATGAGAAGTACAGCTGTTGAGCACCGCGCTCAATCCTTGGAATCAAATTGGATGCCACTACCTTCATTTCCTGTTCCACATAAATTTTTGTGAAGTATTTGCTTTTTATCATAACAACTGCAGAAAACTGAGCTTCTAAAAGACATTATGTCATCCAAAGAAATGTTATGTGGTCTGAAAATTACCTCAACCTTGTAATTTATGGGCCATCTGAGAGACACTAAGTATCTATGTGTTTCCCTTAAAAATATAAAATATCCGCAGCTCCCCTATGAATTTTATGCATTACTGTGTGATGACTTGGCATAAAGTTGGGAGATGCAGCTTTAGGGAATCTGGAGGTAATCAGAGTCAAAATGGGATGACCAAGTGGTTTCTTCACTGTGTGAAACTAAGATTCGTTAGTTTATAAAAGGACTCGTAATTTGGTACTACTTATGCATCAACATGAGTTTGCATAACTTTCTAAAATTATAATTACTTTTCAAGATAAAGCAGTGACCTCTTAAGATGGCATCAGAATATTTTGAGTCACCTAAGGTAGGACTATGTCACTTCTTTGGTGGGCAGAATCCAGGAACCATGGAGGTCTGACAAGATGTGACTTGTTCCTCTGTTGGAGTATATTGAGCTGTTCCTCTGGCACTTTGATAAGGACACAGTGTCAGAACTATTATCTATTATAAGAGCCAGGAAATCACTGCATCTAATCACTATCAAGTCTGGAGACACTTTATTATATGAATGAAATATTAGGCTCCTACATCACCTTAATTGTGTTCCAAATTGGATCCCAACATTAAATCCTTGTGTCTTTTTTCTAACTGCTAAATTTGATGTTCACCTATGACAACATATTCATTATGAGTTATTATTTATCAACTTCCTAATGTATTCATTAGACAGGCCATTGAGATTACCTCTAGCTCTTTAGGACAATTATGAAAAACTCACTTACCTTCCCTCATTTTCCCCAGAATAAACCTGATTCTAAAATGTGTCATCTGTGAAAGGAAGAAGAAAAGGAAACAATTACATACCTACTGTTTTATAGTGACACTTCTGTCCTTATAGTGTCATGTCCTTTAGCTAGCTACCTTAATGAATTTAGAACTCACAAAACCTCAGGTACATAGAACAGTGTCCTTTTTACTGTTGAGAACCCCCCTCACCCCCCGCTCAGAAGTAGGAAGTGCTAGAGTGAGAAAATTCAAATATCAATATCCATGTTGTTTTTACTATACACTGTCTCTTTTTCTTTCTAGCACTCTTGGCAATGCAACCAGATAATATAAAGCCCATGTTTCATTTGTGTTCTTCCATTTCAAGTCCAGGATCAAAGGAAGTTAGGGGAAGGGTTAAGGCCAGGGTTTGGAATATCCCAATGGCCACTATAAAGAAATGAGCTCTCTAAAGCTCTGAAAATGGATTGGTATTTGATCATGCCTACAGGAGCAAACCTCCAATTCATTTCAATGGGATGGGGTTCAGGGCATATCATACTTCAACTCCATGGGGACCGAGGCTCCTGCACTTTGGACCCTCCCAGATCTTGTTCTATGAATCTTTAAATCTGGCTGTTTATCTGACATAGTCCTACCTTATGTGACTTTTTAAAAATCTGGCTGTTTATCTTTTTTTTTTTTTTAATTCTAACCTGAGGATATTTTTTTCCATTGATTTTAGAGAGAGTAGAAGAGAGAGGGAAAGACAGAGAAATTTCAATGTAAGAGAAACATATTGACTGGTTGCCTCCCTCATGAGCCCCGAATAGGGCCTGGGCTGGGCAGGAGCTTGCAACCAAGGTACATGCTCTTGACTAGAATCAAACTCAGGACTAAGTCAAACCAGCTAGGGCCTTTATAGTATTCTTAAATAAACTGGTAAACATAAATAAGTACTTCCTAAAGTTCTGTGAGCTGTTAGAGCAAATTATTCAGATCCTAGGAGGGGATCATTGTAATTTCAGATTTATAGCTGGTGGGTCAGAAGCATAGGGTGATGACTTAAGTTTAGGATTGGTGTCTGAAGTAGGGATGGGATGGGTCAAGCCTTATGAGCCAGTAGCCTATAAGATCTGATGCACTCTCCAAGTAAATAATGCCAGAATCGAGTTAAATTGTAGGATACCCAGCTGATGTTGGAACTTGCTTGCTGCTGTGTGTGTGTTACGGAGAAACCATATTTGTTGCCTGGAAGTGTCAGAAGAGTTTTGTGTGAGTAGTAATATACCCTCAAAGGAAAGATACTCATTGCAGGGAAGAACTGGGTTTTTCTTTCATGTCCCAAACTGTTAATCTAACAACTCCAGTATGAGAGGTGGGAGGGGAAAGTACACAGTAGTGTGTATACATATTATCATAGATTTATAGGTGAGTTCTTCATCCTTTTCTGTTTTAGTATTTTTCAAATTAAGTGGAAATAATAAGATTATTTTTATCACTAACGTGGAATCATGTTAGCCCTTGATGGGCTTCTTTTCAATATCTATTTAAATCTCTGAAACAATAAAATAATATAATTTTAGGAACTAATAACAATTGAGTATTGAAGTAAAGCTATAAATGTTCTTGCCAGAAGCCAACATACACCAAGAGGGGTTTGCAGGGATTAATTATCTGAAGCATATCTGGTTTGAAAATGCTTCTATAAAGTAAAGAAACTAATTTGCTTTTTTAAAGTGGATAAACAAACCTCCAAATATTCCCATTTATGCTATAATAAAGCCATTTAAAATAATGATAGTTAACAATAAAAAATATGCAGGTTAAACTTATATTTATTTTTTCTATATTTGGAGATTATATTAGTAAACATCTATCCCTGACTCATAAGTTCACTGAGTCTTGATTGAATATATTAAAGTAGTTTTTAGGTCATTCTAATATTTTAAAGTGGAAAATCACCCCCTCTTTAGTTATATGGAGATGTGTTTTATATCACAATTATTCAGATATCTGGATATACCCTGGATTTGATTTATTGGCATGCCATTCTGTTCAACTAGTAATGCATTTTGAACGTGACATGCATATAAAAATATTCAAGATGCAAATTTGTATATAAACAAAATAACCTTGTAAATCAGCATTCCTGTTAATAATAAGCTAAGATGGTTTGTAAAAGTAATGAATAGACTTTCCTTCCAAAAATTAGCAGTGTCAAGAATGATTATAGTATGAATGCTGTTAGGATTCAAAATATAGAAGACAATATGAAAAGACTCCAATTTAGCAGAATGGATTTATGTCTAAGGTGAGGAAAGTTGAATAAGACTTTAAATAAAATTTAACATTCATTTTCTTGGAAATGTCAGTTATCAAAAGTCATTTATCAGAGGAAGGTGTTTAATGCCTGTTAATTAATGATTTCCTCAAAATGATGTCTTAATCTCAAAAACAGTTCTATAGCTTATGACAGTTTCACTGTGCTGAGAAGGTATGTTTCAGTTTCATTTCTCTAGTGTTTGTTTTTTATGTAGTTCATTGCAGATTTATAGACCTACTTGTATGCTATGTCATTCTCTATTGCCCTGATCATTCGTTTCTGTTATTTCTTGAAATCTTGAAATATTGGCAGTTTTAAATTTAATAAGGGTGTAAACCGCCCTTTCTCGGTAATAAGGAGGATTAAAACATGGCAATCCCAGTAATGTCATGAAACATAAGTGGAAATTATGGAGTGTTTGAGATAAGGCTAGCTAGCCTAACATTACAGGTGTATGGGTTAGCCGTGGATCTGCCTCATTGCTAAAGATGAATATCACCTGGGAATAAGCAATATTTTGCTTCCCATGTGCACAAGGGCACATTTGCCATCAATTTTAGAATATGACTATCAGCCATACTGAGCATTGGCTCACAGTCGGAATTAGGTGACACATAACTATTCAGTGGATTCTACAAGTGTGACTTTATTCAGGTGGCTTGGTTTGTTAGTTGCATGAATACCACCTTGGCTCTGTTGTTTGGCAAGAGTACTTTGGTTTTTCAGTTAGCATATAAAATTTTAAATGCCATATTCAGGAGACATTTATAGGAATGTTTCCTGCTGTCACCATCATTTTCCACCCATCATCAAAACTTGACAGGTAGCCCTGGGATGAATGCTTTAAAGGACTGAGAAAGTTCTCTTTCCCTAAGAAATGCCACACTAGGATAAACAAGATTTGGGGGGAAAAATGAAAGCTTTAATAATGGATGAAATTAGGAATACTATTTATCTCTAGGATATGCCAGAATATCTTGCTTGGCATACAAATGAATAAATTAAGTATATAATGGGTTTAATGGAGAAGATTTTATTTCTTTTTGAAATATTGCTTTATGTGATATCAATAGCAGTAGTAATGGTGAAGAAAACCTAAGTTAAGCAAGTACTATATGAAAGACTGCTAAATGTTTCATAGGATTATTTTATTTGATAAGATGCTTCTTATCAAATACATCTTAGAAGGTAGATAGTGCTATTACTCTTATTTCATATTCAGCAAATAGAAACGTTGTGTTAGTTTTCTATCGCTTCATAACATACAGCCACAAATGCAGTAGCTGAAACAGCATCCACTTATTAATTCACTCACCGTTCTGTGGGGCAGAGGTCCAAGCACTCCATGGCTTGGTTCTCTGCTCAGTCTCACAATGCAAAGCTCAGGGTGCCAGCGGGGCTGCTTTCTCATGCAGAGCCTCTAGGAAGAATTCACTTCCGAGTGCATTCAGATTTTTGGCAGAATCTAGTTTCTTAAAACCATGAGCTGAAGTCCCAGTATCCCTGCAGTTGGGAATCATTCCCAGCATGGAGAGACTGGCCACATTCTTTGTCATGTAGCCCTTTCCATCATTTATTTAAAAAAAATATTTTTGTTGACTTCAAAGAGGAAGGGAGAGAGGGAAAGAGAGAGAAACATCAATGATGAGAGAGAATCATTGATTGGCTGCTTCTTGCACACCCCACAATGGAGATGACGCCCGCTACCTGGTCCTGGGCCCTGACTGGGAATCAAACCGTAACTTCCTCCTGGTTCATAGGTCAATGCTCAACTACTGAGCCACGCTGGCCAAACTCACTCCCATTTTTAAAGCAGGGGATGTTGTGTATTATATCTCTGACTCTGTCTCTGATTTAGAAGGCTCGTGTGATTAGGTCAGGTCCATCCTTTCTTAAAGTCAAATCTGCCATATGATGTAATGTAATCATCAGAGTGACTGTCCTGACACATTCACAGTTCACATCCATAGTTAATGAGAAGGGCATCATACAAGGGTTGAGTCATTGCAGGTGATCTCAGAATTCTGCCTACTACCCTGATGGCATAAATAACTTTCCTAAGTAACATAGCTGAAAACTGGTATCACTAAGATTTGAACTGTGTTTGTCTGACTCTAGAGTTTTGCCCATTTTGCCATATAGGCCTTGTATATTGAATTTAAAGCTAAAGATAAGTGGAATGTCTGACCATTATTGTTATTATTAGAGTGATCTTGACTAGACTGTGTTCTCTCTTGTCCCATTCTAAATTCATATCAGTTTTATAATCTTAAAATTTTATCACCATGATACATACATTTATTTTAAAATGTCAGAGGGTACCATAAAGCTTACTTTTGCTTTTTATTTTAAAATAAATCTAAGTTGCTGAAAAGCTGCAAAATTTAGAAATCCCATATACCTATTATCTAAGTTTGCTAATTATTAACATTTAACCACACTTATTTAATTGTTTAGCTTGGCATGGACTTCTAAGTTGAATATATTTTTCCTCTTGAAAGTTTGAAAAGATATTAGCAATGTTGGGTTGATTTCTCTTTGTTTGTTTTTCTTTTTTATGAAATAATTTATTAATTTTCCAATGGGACTTTTATGCTTTACCCCTTTACTCCTAGTGTTCTGGGATTTTACCAGTATGCACTTTGTGGGGATCATTTTTCCTTCACTATGTTGGGTACTCAGGGGGACCCATTCCATCTGGAAATTTTGTGTTAAGCTTTCTGTTTCTGAATATTGTTATTTTGATTTTAAACCTCTTATGTCATTATTCTATTTTCATTTTTCTTTTTAATTTCATTATTTTTAAAGCTATCCTTATGTATCTTGTGAGATTTCCTCAACTTTATCTTCTAGAAATAGCATTAAATTTTTCACTTCATATATAGATGATTAATTTTATGTGTTAATTTAACTGGATTACAGGGTCCCCAGATATTTGATTAAATATTATTTCTGGATGTGTCTATGAGGGTTTTTTGAATGAGATTAACATGTGTATCCATAGCTTGCATAAAGCAGATTGCTTTCCCCAGTGTTGGTGGGTCTCATTCAGTTCTTTGAAGGCCTGAATGGAATTAATGGCTAAGTAAGAAGGAGTTCTCCTTCATCTGATTGTCTTTGAGCTAGGACATTGATCTTCTCCTGACTTTGGCTTTGGACTAGAACTTACACCATCAGTTCTCCTGGTTCTTAGGCCTTCAGACTTAGACCAAAAATACACTGTCAGCAATCCTGGGTCTCCAGTTTGTGCATCCCAGATCTTGGAATGCTTCAACCACCATAATCACATTGGTCTCTCCCAGAGTTTGATTGTTTTACCTTCTTTATATTTATCAGAGGCTCAAATGCCTGATAATGTTTCACTGTTTGTTCATATATAAGGACAAGTCACTAGAATACTGATTAGAAGTATTCATGCATGGATGGCTTAAATAACTGGTAAATTTAATATAAAGCAATGTGAGTATCCCTAGGTGTTTTTCTTGGACTTCTCAGTTTTCCCTTGCTTTTCTCAGGAGATGAGGCTTACTGCCAGTCTTTTGAGAGCCAAGTTATAAAAGAAGTTAAAAGGAATTGTGGCCTAAATTTCTATATCCCTCCTAAATTCTTATGTTGAAGTACTAATCTCTATGTGACTTTATTTGGAAATAAGGCCTTTATGGACATAATCAAGGTTAAATGAAGTCATAAGTGTGGGTCTCTCTCTCTCTCTCTCTCTCTCTCTCTCTCTCTCTCTCTCTCTCT
>JAAGEH010000045.1:20188041-20237689 GCA_011751065.1 Lasiurus cinereus | reverse complement strand
TCTCTCTCTCTCTCTCTCTCTCTCTCTCTCTCTCTCTCTCTCTCTCTTTCTCTCTCTCTCTCTCCTATGTGAGGATGTAAAAAGGTGACTGTCTGCAAGCTAGGAAGAGAACTCTCTCCAGAAACCAACCCTGAGAGACTTGGTCTTGGACTTCTGCCTTCCAGGACTGTGAGAAACTAAGTTTCTGTTGTGTAAGCTACCCAGTCTATAGTAATTTGTTATGACAAAGAGTCTCTCTTTCTCTTAATACCTGTGTTCAATATGATACGTTCATGCCTCCCATGTCACCTTCGTTCTATCTGATGCCTTTGAACTTACTGTCTTGTTTCTGAAAGACTGAACCTCAAGTTTTCAGCTGAGAAAAGGAAGGGGTATGTGCCTGTTTGTGCAGAATTTAGGGATAGACATGGAGAATTAATGCTATATCTAAATACTTTCAACAAATCCTCCTGTTTTCAGCCTACTCTGTACCCTTCCCATCAGAGTGATAATACCAGTTTCTGCTTGTCTTGATTTATTGCAGCTTGAATTATCTTATTTCTAGAAATTTTGTTGCAATCTTTTTCTACCATTGTTTCTTGTCCAGCTTTTTTTTTAGTGTGGGGGGATATTTAAAAATTTCTGATTGTTTCTTAACTATCATTTTTCTAATAGTCATTGTAATGGGATCCATTGTAGGGACTGAATCCCACACCTTTATGGACTTGGTCAATACTATCAGTTTAACACCCTAGAGAGCCATTTATGAGACCTCAGCAGCAAGAGGTTGCAGGATGAACAGATTGCAAGGACCAACAAAGAGATCAAACCCTGATCAGAACTCCTATGACAAGGAAAGGTAAAAGGAAACCTGCACCACATGGTAAGCCAATATTTAGACAATATTTAGTCTCTTATGAGAATCAGTTGACCAGAAACAGTGATTTTAAAAAAAAGATAGCTGCCATCTGAATCTGAGGCATCATAGATGCCCTTGCCTAGCTCCACTCCTCCCCAACACCAGAGAAAAACCTTAGAGAAGGTAAAGGGAGAAATGTGAGTAGAGCAGATTATACCTCTTTTCTAAGCCACAGGAGAAACAGACAGCAAAGGGGAAGAGGAAAAGAGTGTTAAAGTAGATAACGAGGCAGAACTTTAAGAATAATTGATACTCCCTCTTTAAATGCCAAAACAAGACTACTTAAATAATAAAAAGGGACTAAAAGATTATGGACTCTGGACAAGAGAATCACTATTTACCCAAAAGGGTAGGGATGTGCTATGTGATGCCATTGGAGGAAATTCTGTTAACGCAAATCAGTAAAGACTAAAAACAGGTGGCATGGTGAAATATAGCTTCTCTGAAGTTTACATGCATTCAGATCAAGAAAATAGAATAGATTTAAATACACACACACACACACACAAATATATATATATATATATTGATTTCAGAGAAGGAGAGAGAGAGACAGAGAGAGAGATAGAAACACCAGTGATGAGAGAGTCATTAGTCAGCTGCTTCCTGCATGTTCCTGACTGGCGATCGAGACTGAAACCTAGGTATGTACCAGACTGAGAATTGAACTGTGACTTCCTGGTTCATAGGTTGATGTGCAACCATTGTGCAACACTGGCCAGGTGAGAATAGATTTTTTAAATTATTTTTTTATTTATATTTTTCTTTATTGATTAAAGTATTACATATGTGTCCTTATTCCCCTCATTGCACCCCACCCCTCTTACTTATGCCTTCACCCCCCTGGTGTCTTTGTCCATTAGTCATGCATATAAGTCCTTTGGTTAATCTGTTCTCCTTACCCCCAACCTCCCCTACCTTTCCTCTGAGGTTTGACATTCTAATAGATGCTTCTTTGTCTTTGTCTCTGGATCTGTTTTTATTCATCAGTTTATGTTGTTCATTATATTACACAAATGAGTGAGATTATGTGATATTTAGCTTTCTCTGACTGGCTTATTTCACTTAGCATAATTCTCTCCAGTTCTATCCATGCTGTTGCAAATGGTAAGAATTCCTTCTTTTCTTACAACAGCATAGTATTCCATTGTGTAGATTTACCACAATTTTTTAATCCATTCATCTGCTGATGGGCACTTAGGCTGTTTCCAAATCTTAGCTATGGTAAATTGTGCTGCTATGAACAAAGAGGTGCATATTAGACATTTTAGGCACTCTAAATTCCAGTCTCAAATACGTGGGGCAAAATAATTGGGCCAGGAGTAGGCTGGCTAAATCCAGGTACCTACCCATAATCCAATTAGATGGATTGGGAGGATGAGGTGGGAAAGCATGGACAGGGAGACAGTATAAATATTACTCTGGGACAATTCTTATAGATGGTTCTCAGAATAGGAGGAACATAGGCTGAAAAAAAATTCTCCAAAGTAGTGGTACAACTAAAGAACCATTAGCTTGCTGACAATGATGGCATCAGAGATAAAGGATCAAGTTCACCAGAATTCAATATACTTTTTCCTCCTGTGCAAAGTATTTGGATGATTAAGCAAAAATAAGTTAGCCATTTGCTCTAGGAAAAACTGCTACTTCCAACTAAGATGGTGAAGCAGCTAAAATAACTTATTTAGCAAGCCTAATAGTTTATTCATTAATACTTTAACTCCTCACCTCTCCCTGTCCTCTAAACCAAATTACCATGTCATAAATTTTGTCCAATACCAATCAGTTATCCTCCTTGCAAGATTTACCTAAAATCTCCCAACTTAAGTCATAAAACTCTTCAAATACTTCCCACTGGCTTTCCTCCTCTACAGTCACTATCATGTTTCTGTCAAGGTGGTATTCACTCTCCTTGCAATGAATCTGATAATCTAAGCTTTGCTGGAGCAATAGGTTCATCTGGGGGTCTTCCTGCATGTCGACAGTTGATATGGAGAGTTATAATTCCTGCTATATCTCCTCTTTCAAATTAATTTTCACATTTTATTACCACTTGCTTCCCAGAAGAGCTATATGTAGTCAACATTTGCAAAGCAAACAATATACTTTTTGCAGAAAAACTTATTGCAAAATCTCAATGATGACAAATTGTATCCTGAAGAGGGTTATGACACTCTGAAATAAGTTTGAAACTAAACATTAGACTATAATCAAAATGTACTCAAAATATTAGTCATCCTTTTAGTTGAAATGTAAGTTGAATATTCAGAAAAATAACAAGTAGACAGAAGTGGTGATTAAAGAACAACCTGACCCGTAAGAAATTCTATAGCATTAATATCAATAAAGAATTGTAGTAATCAAAAGCATTGCATTTTAAAGTCTAATTTCTCATTTAAAAACTTTTTGAATACATTTCCTCTGGTATATATTTTTTTTTAGCTCTCCTAATCATGGACTCACCATCTGGTAAACAGCAGTAAAAGGTAGACTGTCTGAAACATAAAAATTTGAAACACAGCACTTTTCATTTTTTTTGCATATTCCAATACTCCTACAGCAATACTATATACAAAGTTAGGTGTTGTGACTCTGCCTTCACTGCAATATAATCTTTATTTTTACTAAAATATAGTTCATGATCATATTTAAAATCTGATGCCATATAGTAAGAACACATTGGGTTGGCTTCAATTAGAATAAGTACAAGGCAAAATTGCATATGAAAGTTGTCCTGTGCATATCCAAGGACAAAAGCGAATAGTACTGCTTCCTGTTCAGGTAGGTCATTATCAGCAAGAAAAACCTAGGAAATTGTACAGGTCTGTTCTCATGTCTGTCCAAAGCATTCACTAAACCACAGCATTTCACTCTTTCTAACTATAGCTGTGATGTAACTACATCATACTCATTATTACATTAAGTATTACTGACACACAGGGTTCATAAAAATTGAGCAGAACCTCTTTTAAAATTCAATTTACATTCTCTGGTTGGGTGACCTTGAACAAGTGAGTAAAATTACTTTGTAGCCACAGTTACCTCAATTGCTGTATGTAAAGAATAATATCTGCCTTTCAGGTTATCATGAAGATTAGAGAAAATGTCTTATGACCATGATCTCCTCTCAATAAATGTTAGTTTTTGATAACCTATGCAATGAAAAAAATGAAGTAAAAAAAAAGAATTCATTATAAAGGCATTCAAAAACTAGTAGCGGTAAATTCGTATGCCAATGAAAAGTTTGAGAAATGTGTCCTAAGCCTGGCCAGGACACATTTAACTTACCACAAAGGGAGCATCTATAACAGAAAGGCAAAGGTGATGATTTCAGCAGCTTTCTCAAACCAGAGAGGAGGCTGGCATGGCATACCTCTTTCTAAGCCATTATTCATCAGGATATTCTGGCCTGGATACTTGGCAAGTCAGATTTTGTATAGTGTGCAGAAAAGGGGATATGGAGTTTGAAACTTTCCTTTTTATTTTTGACATCAAGTATCAGAGACCATTAGTATTACCATACAAATATTTAGATGGCTTATTGGAAAAGAAAAAAAGTAAGCCATGACTGGTTTAGCTCAGTGGACAGAGCATAGGTCTGCGGACTGAAGGGTCCCAGGTTTGATTCCAGTCAAGAGTCAAGGGCATGTATCTTGGTTGCGGGCACATCTCCCAGGAGCGGGTATGCAGGAGGCAGCTGATGGATGTTTCTCTTCGATGTTTCTAACTCTCTATCTCTCTCTCTTCCTCTTTGTAAAAAATCAATAAGATATATTTATAAAAAAGAAAAAATTCTAGATATATAATCTTTAAATTTAAGTCACATAGGACAGATAGGAGAAACTTTTTGCAGAGAAACTTTTTCAAATCAGAAGAATTTGGGAAATAAAGGCCTCTATGGAACTAACTTGTCATATTTTTCATGACTCACAAGATTAAATTTTCTACTGAGATGCAACACAGGGACCATACTTGTCTTAAACACTCAGGGAGGACAAACAAGTCTGTTATTGATTTGTTCAAGGACATGGTAATTCAGATTCAAACTGATTATGTGTATAGTTGAGGTGCCAGACTGATCTGTAGCTGTGTGCACTGCTGGAGCTCAAACATGACTGGGCATGTCTTGAGGACATGCACCGTTTCCCCAGAAATCTATTTATATTAGGAATGAAGCGCATCTTTGGAGATAAGTCATCCAAAGGCGAAGAGCAGTCAGATGCATGGAGCTGGTCCAGCAGCAAAGATTCAAGTACCGGACAGGCAACTTTGGGAACAGCATGGTTTATGTTACTTAGGCCCTCCCAAACTTTCTCCAACTTCCTGGAATTCATATAGGTTCGTATGAGTTTATCAGAGCAAATTGTTAGGAGTTATGTATTGGGGAGTCAAAAGGTATCCATGGATTTTTGACTGCCTGTGGTATCAGTGCTCTTAGCCCGGGCATTGTTCAAGGGTCAGCTGTTGGATTCTGTGGAATGGGACAACTTTGCAAGAGCCTGGAGATCCTTCAATAGATAGTGGGAAGCCAGTGCCTGTGAAATATGGAATATACTTTTTAATGTCAACTCCATGAGGGTGGGAGTTTTGTCCTTTTGAATTACTATTGTTTCCTCAGATCCTACACTGGAAACAGATATAGAATAGAAGCTAATAACTATTTGTTGAATCTGTTGAAGGACTATGATCTCATTTACCATCCTGGGCAGGTTGTCTAATAAGACATGGTTAGTTTTATGTGTCAACTTGACTGAACCACACGGTGCCCAGCAATTTGAACCAACATTTTTTTCTGGGAGTTGTTATAATGTTATGGTCATAAGGAATCCCCTCTAATGTGTGAAATGATTACTGTGTGAAATATTTGCTGTGTGGAGACCCCAATGTGGGAACCTCTTTCACGTCCAGTGTGGTTCAGGTTTCCCGTTCAAGGTTTGGGTTTTGGAGGAAGCTGCATGCAAATGAAAAGAGACTAGAAAAGTATTAATTTGGTGATATTGGGGGGTCAGGTGGGAGTCTTCCTCTAGTGGAAAGGCTACTTTTTGCTCTGGCCTTTTTCTCCCTTTTATTGAGACTTTGGAACACACCCATAGCCTTTAGGCAGGAAATTTCAATAACAGAAATTTACATAAGACAAACAGGTAGAGGCTGCTTCAGCTAACAATGTTTCAACTAAACAGTGAGTGATTAGTTCTGACCTTTTAGAGCAATTAAGGTAGACCAGCCTTCTGGTTTCCTGTCCACATCTTTCTATTAGTGAGACAAAGTTTGGTTTCCGATACCCCAATACTCTGTAACTTCCAAAATGTTATAAACATGGTGAATGCCCCACTATCTTGATGTAAACGCTCTAAGCCCTTAGACCATAAACGACCTGCTCCTAGCATAAGGCACACCGTCTGGCACACACTGATAAGATGCAAGTTGTTTACTACCGGCTATATAAGCACTGGACCTTCTCCAGTCAATGTCTCCTGCCTGATAGAGGAGGACTCCACGTCGCTCTGTGAGATGAGCCCCTGACTCACTGCTCTGCTGTACCAGCCTGAACTGTGTCTATCTTCATCATCCATCTTTGGGTGTGCATTGCCGGGTGGCCTTTGCCGGAGCCTAGAACCCATTAGGAATTGGAAAAAAAAACCTTGTGTGATTGCAGACTAATTCTGTCTCCTGTGTTTATGTGTTCTCTTTTGGCTCGACTGTCTAGACATTGAAGTACCAGGGGATAGGCCATTATTGCTGACCCCTGGGCATCTGCATATGTCCCACTAAATCTAGGCATATAATGAATTAATCAGGGCATAATTGGGGCAGGAGTGTTTGTGCTTCTGAGTTTTGACACTTGATTCAGTAGACAGAGTAAAGTAGATCTCCCTCCTGGGTGTGGGTGGGCCTCATCTAATCGGCTGGGGCCTGAATAGAACAGCAGCAACAAAAAAACAGAGCAGATGCAAATTTATTCTCTTTGCCTCATTAATATTATCTTTAGGCCGTGACACTGCTTTTCTTTTGCCTTTGGATTCAGGTTTGAACTGGCACTATCCCATTAGCTCTGCTGGGACTCCAGCTTGACAATTGCAGATTGTGGGATTCTCAGATTCCATAATCACATGAGTCAATTCCTTATAACAAATCTCTTTATAAATAAAGAGATTGGTTTTGTTTCTCTGGAGAAACCAGACTAATACACATGGCTGATATGAACATTATGCAAATGGACATTTTAAAGGAACCTCATTTCCTCTTGCAGATTTTCTAAAGTCACAGGAAACAGAATCTGAAAATTAGAGAGCAATTTTATGGAAAACGATTTTAGAAAGATTCGCAGATTTTGATGACTCTGAGCTGTGCTTTGACTTATGGTGGCTGCATTAGTCAAGTACAAGCTTCAAACTATATTAATGTCACCCAGATGATACGTTAGTATCTCTGAAACTTGGGAGCCATTTTTTTCTATGGGAACCTGCATTTTCTTTCATGATACTGGTGAGATCAAAAGAAAGAGGCATTTATGGCTTAAATAGTTAGGTAGTCCCTGGGTCAAAATTGAGATGCATCCTGACCAAGTCATTCCCACATGGAATAGAGTGCTTTCTCCTCTTCTATTCTCTGAAAAAGTTTGTGAGTGATTGGCATTATGTCTTCTCTAAATACTTGATAAAATTCACTGGTAAAGCCATCTGGGGCTGATATTTTCTTTGTGAGAAAAATTTTAAATTATTACTTCAATGTCTTACTTGTTAACGAGGTATCCTGATTTCTTCTTGCATATGTTTTGTTATGTTGTGTGTTTTTTAATGAATTTACTTATTTCATTTAATTGTCTATTTCAGTGCATAAAGTAGTTTATAATCTATCTATATAAAAGCCTAAGTGATCGTCACAACAGGCTGTGTGGGGCAACCAAGCTGTCAGGGGGGTTAGTGAGGGAAGACCAAATGACTGTGTAGTAGGCTACCTTGGGCAACCAGCCCAGCAGGGGTGGCATTTGGGGGCAACTAGGCTAGCAGGTGGGGGGTAGTTGGGAGTGATCAGGCCAGAAGGGGATAGTTAGGGGTGACCAGTCTGGCAGGTGGAGCAGTGAGGGGCAATTAGGCAGGCAGGCAGATGAGTGGTTAGAAGCCAGTGGTCCAGGATTGTAAGAGGGATGTCTGACTGCCAGTTTAGGCCCGATCCCTGAGGGGTCCCAGATTGGAGAAGGTGCAGGCTGGGCTGATGGAACCCTCCCCCCATCTCGTGCACAAATTTCATGCACCAGGCCTCTAATATTTCTTAAAAATATTTTTTATTTTTATAGGTTGGCAGTAGTGTTTTTTTCTTTCATTACTGATTTGGTCATTTATGTTTTCTCTGTTTTATTCTTGTTAATTTTAACAAAAGGTTTATCAATTTTATTGACCATTTCAAAGAACCAACTTTTTAGTTCCTGCAACTTTTTTTGTTAATTTTCTGGTTTCTCTTTGTAGATTTCTGCTGTGATTTTTATTATTTTTTGCTATATCTTCCTTATTAATTTTTTTCCTAGCTTCTGGAGAAAATTAGGTTATTGATTTTAGGTCTTTCTTCCTTTTTAATATAAACATTAGAGCAACAAATTTCCCTCTAGTATTGCTTTAGCTGCCTCCCATATACAATTGAGGCATTTTATTGAGAAATAACATTATTGAAATTAAATGGCTGCATTTGTAACTCTAGTTATAAAAAGAGAGCAAAGATGGGAAGAAAAATACCATAATTATTTGAGTAATTTTGGGTTAATAATATACTGTTTAAATAAAGGAAAGAAATAAGTGAGCAGTATTCTCATACAGCATTTGGTACTAATAGCACTGCAGCCTAGAGCACATATATTCTTCCAAGGCATTGCTGGAATTATCATTTTCCCATGCAGCAGTTCCTTCAGAGCCAAGTTCCTAAAAAAAACAAAACAAAAAAACCCAAACAATTATGGTTATAGATATATTTGCTTTAGAGGAAGCTTTCCATTGTTCACTCCTGTCAAACTATTCAGATTATAGCATTTGTATCTGGTAATAATGACAGTATTGGTGGACCAGATAGGAAGAAGAATTTAATGTGTACAATACAAAGGAAGAATAAGAATTACACAGTAAAACTTCCTTTTACTCTGTGACTTCTTCACCTCATGTACTAATCTGACCTTGCTGGAGAAAAATGATTTTTAAAAAAATATTTGTATTGATTTCAGAGAGGAAGGGAGAGGGAGAGAAAGAAACATCAATGATGAGAAAGAATCATGGATCAGCTGTCTCCTATATATCTCCTGATGAGGATTGAGCCTGCAACCTGGGCATGTGTCATGATTGGCCTGGATGGAAATCGAACTGTGACCTCCTGATTCACAGGTTGATGTTCAACCAGTGAGCCACACCACCTGGGCAAGAAAAATGTATATATTTTTTGCAGTCACCAGAATGACCTTCAGAAACATAGGTCAAATCACGTGATTTTGTCATGCTAATCCCTTTCACCACTCCCTCCTCACTCAGAGAGAGAGCCAGAATCTTCACCCTGGCTTCTTGGGCCCTGCATGACCTGGCCTTACACTGCTTCTTGGGTTTCCTCTTTGGTTCCTCTTGCCTTACTCATCACTCTGCTCTGGTCACAGTGGTGCCTTTGCATTTCCTGCAACATGGTGAGTGTCCACCAAATACAGGCTTTCCTATGTGCTAAATGACATTTCCTCCACAGATCCATACTGTTTGCTTTCTTACCTCCTTCCAGGCTTTGTTCCAAGTTCTCCTTCTAAGATATTTCCTCCCTGATTACCCCATTTAAAACTGAGACTAGATTCCATCATCCAGGTTTCTCTTTAATCCTTCATTTTTCTTCTTAGGAGTTATCACTCTCCAGCGTACTATAGGTTATGCTTCCTCAGTTTATTGTGCAAATGGCTTAAACAGAAGTTCCATGAGGTGCAGCAGCTGTTGACACTTTTGCTTCCATGCTCACACACTCCCTTGGAGGGAATCTGCTTTGTTGCATCTCCACCAAGGTTTTGCAGCAGAGATTTGCTTTGAGTTTTTAGAATTTTTGCTTCGGACCTCGATTCCTTGGGTTCACCATGGCATCATGACTTCTATGGTTTTGCCACCTTCCATGGTTGCTGCAAGGGAGTGAGGCTCCTAATTCTCATGAAATTAAATACCTTCCCCTTCCAAATACAGGGGACTCATTGCTCTCAAGGGCTCTTACTACCTGTTCCTCTTCCTCTGGAAGAGTTTGATTAAAAGCCTTAAAAGGTAATGTTAGTCTCTCTCATGCATGGTGGGAAAAGGAACTGTTGAAACAATAGATTTTCTATCAAGAGAAAACATTTAGTAATAAGTAATTTTCTTATTTTTACTAAAGGAAAGTTCTGAGGTGAGGTGAGCGGCTTTGCTAAGGGATAACTGAAACTATACCAGGACACATTTTCAGAAAAAGAATAATAGGATTTGGGTAATGAAAATGGCTAAATAAATCGGATTCATTCAAAGTTTCTTGAGAAAACATAAGGGAATAATACAGATTATATATAGAGTGGCTAGACTATTATGATATTTGAATGCATAATAATCTAGCTACTCAGTGTATATATAAATATCCTATTTAATAAAAGAGTAATATGCAGATTGACCATCACTCCAACACACAAGATAGCTACCCCCATGTGGACACAAGATGGCCACCACAAGATGGCCAGCAGGGAAGGGAAGTTGGGAGGGACCAGGCCTGCAAGGGAGGGCAGTTAGTGACTAGGCCGGCATAAGAGGGAAGTTGGTGGTGACTGGGCCTATATGAAAGGGCAGTTGGGAGGAATCAGGCCTGTAGGAAAGAGCAGTTAGGGGGTACCAGGCTTGCAGGGGAGGGCAGTTAAGGGTGACCAGACCTGAAGGAGAGGGCAGTTAGGGACAAACAGATTGTCAGGGGAGCAGTTAGGCATCAATTAGGTTGGCAGGGGAGTGGTTAGCTGGTGATCAGGCTGGTAGGCAGAGGTGGTTAGGGCAATCAGGAAGGCAGGCAGGCAAGCAGTTGGGATCCAGCAGTCATGAATTGTGAGAGGGATGTCAAACTGCCTGTTTAAGCCAGATCCTAGCTGGAATCCCACTCATGCACGAATTTCATGCACCGGACCTCTAGTGTGTATATATACTAGAGGTCTGGTACACGGAATTTGTGCATTAGTGGGTTTAGCCAACCTGGTCAGGGGGAGGGGATATGGGTGGTTGGCCAGCCTGCCTGCTTGTCAAACTCCTGGTTGAGGGGACAATTTGTACATTAGTGTTTATTATACAGTGGTACCTCAAGATATGAGTTTAATTTGTTCCCTAACCTTGCTCGTATATCAAGTTGCTCGTATCTCAAAGCAAATTTCCCCGTTGAAATCAATTGAAATGCCGTTATTCCGTTCCAGCCCCCCAAATGCCACCCCAGTTGTTCTTGTTAAGTGTTTTTGAATAAGAAAAATGTATTTATAAATGACAAATATTGTATAAAAACATAATAAAAGAGAATGTAAAGGAATAAACTGGTTTTATAAAGTGTATTTACCTACTCCTTACACTCTTAATACTACACTTTATTCCTAAACTGAATGTAACTTAACTAATCTTCACTGAACTTAATTGCTACTGGTCTTTGCATTTTTGGCCAATTTCAAAAAAAACATGTCCAACGAGGTTTGCCTCTTCTTCCCTTTCAGAATGTTTCTGAAATGGGTGAGGCAAGTTTCATTGAACAGCTTCATTGCACGACCAGTAGCAACTTTTTCGGGGTGTTTCTTTTCCACGAAGTGTGACACCCTCTCCCACATTCCTAAGATCTCCTTTATCTCACTTGTAGAGATCTCCTCCACCTCTGGCTCCTCCTCAAAACCAATTTCTTGGAGAACCTCCACATGTTGCTGAGACTGCAACTCTTGTAACTCCTCCATGGTGAGTTCCAGAGAGTGCTCCTCAATGAGCTCATTTACGTCTCTCTCATCCACCTCCAGGCCCATGGATTTTCCCAGAGACACTATCTCCTCCTCCACTGGCACCTTGGGTTCGAATCCCTTGAAGGTCCTTTTGGCTATGGCCTCAGGCCACAGCTTCTTCCATGAAGAGGTCAAAGTCCTCCTTGTAACACCCAGCCAGGCCTGATCAATAATTCTGAGGCATATCATGATGTTAAAGTGGTTCTTCCAGAACTCTCGAAGGGTGAGGTTTGTGTTCTCCATCACCTCAAAGTAGCACCGGAACAGGTGGTTGATGTACAGCTTTTTAAAATTAGAAATCACCTCCTGATCCATGGGCTGCAGGATAGGAGTGGTGTTGGGAGGTAGGCAGACAACCTTTATAAACTTGAACTCTTCGAGGAGTTCATCTTCGAGGTTCGGTGGGTGAGCAGGAGCATTGTCGAAGATGAGGAGGGCTTGCATGGTTAGGTTGTTTTCCTGTAGATATTTCTTAACAGAAGGGCCAAAAACCAGGTTTACCCACTCCACAAAGAACTGCCAGGTGACCCATGCCTACGGGTTTGCCCTCCACATAACTTGCAGTTTATCTTTTAAAATATTATGTGACTTAAAGACTCTGGAGTTTTCTGAATGGTATACGAGCAGAGGCTTGATCTTGCAGTCGTCACTCGCATTGGCGCACAGTGCGAGAGTTAGCCTATCCTTCATGGGTTTGTGGCCTGGCATCGCCTTCTCCTCTGCCATTATATAAGTCCTATTTGGCATCTTCCAGAAAAGCCCTGTCTCGTCACAGTTGAAGACTTGCTGGAGAATATATCCTTTGGCTTCTATCAGTTCGGAAAAAGTTTTGAGGTAATCCTCAGCTGCCTTCACATCCAAACTTGCTGCCTCACCATGCCTGATGATGGAGTGAATGCTGGACCTTTTCCTGAAGTTATCAAACCAGCCTCTACTGCCTTTAAATGTGTCTTTCGATGCTTTGTCCGTGGAAGTGTGTGGGGTCTGCTCCAGCAAATCACTGTAAATTGCTCACACCTTCTCGCATATGATACCCTGTGTTAATGTATCTCCTTTAAGCTGCTTCTCTGTCACCCACACCATCAGTAGATTCTCCATGTTTTTATGGAGAGAGCTACGGAGCTTAGAAATTATTGTAACTCCCTTAGCTGGCGTTATACCCTTTATCGACTCCTTCTGTTTAAGCACAGTTCATATTGTTGAAGTACTACGCCCATATTGTCTCGCCATGTCAGCCACTCGCACACCTTGCTCATATTTTTCTATGATTTCACGCTTTAATTCAATAGACATCATCCTCTTCTGAGCACTGACCTTTCCCTTCCCTTTCTTCGGATCCATGGTTATAAAAAGAAATGTGATAAAGTATGTAAATGCACAAAAGATGCTTCGACAAGGAGGTAAACAAGCACACTGACTGAGGCGTGGGAAACTATGAGATGCTGGAGTCGCGGTAAACTGGTGGGTGGGTCGTGTGCAGCCGGCCGATCCGCGTGATTGCTCGTATCTCAAATGTTGCTCGTATTTCAAAGCAAAAAATCGCTCGGTTGACGGCTTGTATCTCAAAAATCTTGTATGTTAGGGCACTCATATCTCGAGGTACCACTGTATAGGATATACATAGAGTGGTCAGGTTATTATGCGTTCAGAGATCATAATAATCTGGCCACTCAGTGTATATTTAAAAATCAATCTTCTTCTGTAATATTAATGAATATATATATATAATGTTAAGTGTCAAAATATGTTCCATACTTGGTGCAAACTGTTGGTTACTGGTTTGCAATATAATACAAAGAAAGTATAGAAAATGAGAGTTTTTAGAAACCATTATAGCAATTGGCATAACATGGTATCCAAGTTCATGTTTAGAGAACTCATCTAGTTTAATAGCATATAGATAAGTACACATGCTGTTGAACTTGGTGATGACTTGTGGTTCAGCTGCATATTAGTCATGTGAGATATTTTAAAGTTAGTCATCTATCATCTGAAAGTATATAAAAATCTGAGAACAAATAAACACTAAATTATAATTTATTATATTAGATATTTTACTTGCTAGGTCAGAATTTTAAGTTTACAGTTTAACATTCTTTGCTATTTTTCATAAGTAAAATTTATATTTAACCCTAATTTAAAAATGGACTTTTTCTAAGCCTCGTTTCCTAGAGTCTTTTGGTCATGAGAGAAAAAAACATTTTTTTTTCCTAAATGTGTCAACAGAACACAAGTGATTATAAGAAGGGAAGAGCAAAATAATCCATACAAGTTTCAATGGGAAAAAAATGGCACCTCATGCATGGAGTTTAGTTTTGTGGCCACTGTTGTTGGAGAAATGCTAAAACATCACTCACTGAGTTACTTGTGGAAAAAATACACGCAAACAAAGTAACAGAAATAATAACAATTTAAGCAGGTCTTGCATTCACTGCATAAAGAAATAGGTTTAAATCTAAAAGAATTCTTTAAAGAAAAATGATTGAAATAAAAAGCTGATAGAAGTACATGTGGACTAGTTTAAACATAAGCAATACCTTTCACACAAACATGAGTGCTTTATGGGTTACCTAAAATGTAGCAATACACACTATTACTGAGGCTTATGCAAAAGATGACATGGAAGGTTTCTGCTTGGAAATCTTGGCTGATGCTGCCGTAAAGAAGATCGATAAAGTACTTCCCAGTGACACCCTCATCTCCTGACATATCCAGGAATGGGTGAATGCTATGGAAAACCAAGTTAAAGCAAACAAAGCTAACAAAATACTTTTTCACTACACTTTGACAATTTACCACAATTATTTCATGTGCATGTGATTTGAACATGATGGTAATTCTTCTGTCAGCAAATGTGGTTCAGAGTTTTACTTTAATTTAGAAATAAATTCTGATGACAGTGATAACGGCAGGAAACTAATCTGGAGTAGTTGCCCAGATTAAAGAGTTTGTGCCAGAGTGTAAATCAACTTACTGCTTCCAACATTAATAAACTCTTGCCTCAGGGAGGAAAAAACCCACAAAAGTCAGCTGAACTATACAGCAAGCTAAATAGTAAAAAATTGTGAATTACATAAAAGAAAATATGTTAAATTCAGGATTATTCCCTTTACTGTGTCATAATAAGGAAGCTGATCATAAACAACAACTATATATGCTGGCATAGATAGTCATCTAAGGGAACTGTTCTGCCAAGAATACTTGAGCTATGGAGCAAGTTCTTAATGTTTCTGCAGGGTAAGAAACCAGTTTGGTCTCAACTTTTTAAAGGACTTTAGCAAGATGGCAGCCTTGTTTTCCTTGTCTGACAACTGAGATATTTTTAATGAGATTTAATTTTTCCATGCAGGGAATGAATGTGACTTTTTTTTTTTCCAAAAGATGAGATCAAAGGCCAAAATGGACATTAGAAGCCTGGAAGAATGGAGTTTTTTTATAGATTGTTTTGACATGTCTTTTAATTGAACAGTTTTTTGTAAGGTAGGTGATAATCTTGATGAGGCACATCAGCTAAATGGAGTTCCCACAGGTTATTTTTAGAAGTGGAAAATGAGGCCTGGGGCATGTTTGTTTTAGGATATGGATATACATCCATCACATAAGAAATTACTACTGTTTGAATCACCTTGGCTTTTTTGTTCTATCCTATGTGGTTCCCCTTTGCTTAATTTTTAGAAAGAGTGAAAATGGTATAAGTAATTTGCCATTTAGTATTGATTTCTTTTCTTTGCTGAAGAAACGCATTCTGAAAGCATTCTCTTTTGCCATTCTTCTTCTTTTTTTTTTTTTGTAAATCTAATTTTCTTTCACTTTGCCGTTGGTACCTAGATAATCTTTGATGGTGATGATGGTGATGATGATGGTGATGATACTGCTGTAGATGACTATAATTAAAAACCTAAAATACATGCATCTTTTGTTCTCTTTCTCCTACATGCCCCTAGTCACCTTAATGTGCAATGCATCTCTCCAGATATTTTTCATTTTTCAGAATTTAAAGTCTTCTGCTATTGGGATGATGCTCCAGTAGGGAACAGCGTCTAGCAAATTTTTACATTTAAGTGCACCCACCATTTGACTCTGTCACTAAGTGACATTTACTCTTTTGAGATATCTTGGGTCAGTGGCACAAAAGCTTTTCAAATGGCATTTTGGTGGAGAAAGATAGTGTATGAAGTACTACAGTTATGTACAAGTTATTGCCCCACATTACTTTATTTTTCTTGTTTTCCATCCTGAGATCTGCAGTTAAAGAAAAAAAGTCTGATTCATTTATGCATTTAACACCTGATTATAAGCCTTGAAGTTTTATTCTGCCAACAGATGTGTTTTTACTCTCTTGAAATAAAGAAGAAATCATCACTTTGTTCTGATGATCACTGTAGGGACATGGTGCGAGATCTTAGCTTAACGATCTATATTAGAGCAGACATACTGAGACTTAGGGATTTTTGAAGCAAATTATAGTTCTAAATTTTTGTTAAATTCTGTAGATCAGAAAATAATAAGTACTATATCTCACATTTCATCTTGAGTCAACACCACACACTTGCACCTACACACCCCTAGTCAACTTAATGTGCAATGCATCTCTCCAGATATTTTTTATTTTTACAGAATTTAAAGTCTTCTGCTCTTGGGGTGATGCTCCAGTAGGAATCAGGGTCTAGGCTTACCCTGTATGTGCATGAGGGAAATGGATTTTAGGTCTAGGCCCTAAATGAAAATAATCATGTCTTCTAGCATGTGATCTGTTTCCTACTAGGCCTGTTGTAAAGTCCAACTTTGATTGATGAAAACATACTCTCAGCTGTTACAAATGGGGTTATGATAGTTGTGAAGCCTGGAGGTGTGGTAGCAAATCTGAGCCAACAACAGCACCTAGTAATTGGATAATCCCAAGTGAATCACTCTAACCCCACCTGAGTCTATTTCTTGAACCATATCATGAAAATATTATTACCTCATAAACAAGTTATGAAGATCACATACAATTACATAAGAAAGGGTTTACATTGTATACACAAATGCATTGTCTCATAGCAATAAGCAATCCAAATTCCACTCAGGGGTTTTATTTTGAAGTTTACTCTCTATGTTGCTGCATCCATCAGTAGTTTTCAGTGGGAAAAGGCCTTTACAGAAACATTCAGAATGTTTGACCTAATATCTGGTACCATGTCTCAGTCAAGGTGACACATAAATTTAGCCATCAGAGCCTGTATATGTCCAATTGTTTTTATACCACATCTACTTCCTTCTCTCTCTTTCCACTCTGCCCCAGTCAAAACTCAAGGGAGGCCCTCACCAGTTTGGCTTAGTGTATAAAGTGCTGGTCTCAGGACGGAAGGGTTTCAGGTTTGATTCTGGTCAAAGGCATGTACCTCAGTTTCAGGGTCCTCCCTGGCCCAGGCCCTGGTCAGGGCTTGTGGAGGAGGCAACTAATCAATGTGTTTCTCTCACATAGATATTTCTCTCTGTCTTTTCTTCTCTCTTCTACTCTCTCTAAAAATCAATGGAAAAATATCCTTGGATGAGGATTAAAAAAAACTATAACAAAAACAACACAACTACTCAAGGGAAAAGAATATCTACTCCCAAATGGAGTTGAGTGATCAAATGCAAAAAAAAAAAAAAAATCCTAGAAGAAAATTTTGTAGACAGGAGGTCTAGGATAAAGTTCCTCTTATCCCAAAGCCTGTTTACTGCTAAATTAACATTAAAAAAAAAAGAATAGCAAAATTACATATGTTTTGCACAGCGTCTAAAAATAGTTGTCCATGGTCTTGAATATTGTGGCTGCTACAGGAATGTTAGGCTACCATAGAAATATTATAAAGAATCTGATTCCTATCCAGTGACTCACCTGCTGTTACATATCTTAAATCAGAGCTAAAGCGCATTGGCTCTTTTGTGTAGATGAAAGAGCTATGGAGAGTTAAGTATGAGAGAAACAAAGGTAGGGATGTGCATAAACCTTCCCCAAAAGTTTAGAGTGTTAGAATCACGATGTTTGATAACATTCATTTGCTTCTTATAAATTTGTTTTCCCTCACCAGTGGGCCATTTTCTGTGTTTACCCATGGCAATTTACTGAGAGAAAAAAGACACAAAGCTTTTTAAAAATGTGTTTTGGACAGATAATGATTTTAAAAGCAGAGAAAATATATCTAGTCGTTGAACAGGTGTGTACTTGCAAAAGGGAAATAAATGAGCCTTTTAAAGCACAATTTTTCATCAAAATGAGTTTTACTTCTAAAAAATGATGGCAATATACCTGTGGATGCTTAATATATATTCATTTGAAAGGCATCCTAGATCTTTTACCTAGTGATCAATTGCTTTGTCTTTATTTTTATTTTAGAAAGCCAAAGAGAGAGGAGGTCATAATTCTTCTGAGTAATACAGACTAATATTTAACTACTTGCTTGAATTTCACAGCTCTGGGTGAGAATAAATATACATTTATATTAGTTCCTTATTTGATTCTTAATTTGCACAACAAAGGTTTGCTATGTTAACTTTCTGCATTATGCATAGGAAATATATTTTACATGACTCTTACCATATTGGCAATAGATTTCGAGATCTGCTTTGAGGAAGGGACAGGAGGGAAAAGAAACCCAAGACTAACATCCATCCTCATAGAGAAGTTCATTTGATTTCCACAAAATATATGTACAGGTGAGGCCTATAGATTTAATAAAGATATTGTCTTGTTTATAGTAGATTTTGACAAAAGTCAAATTTAATTTAATGTTTAGGATAAAATCTATTGTAGGGAGCAGCTAAAGGGTTAAGTCTCGGACTGACCTGTTGGCAAAGCCACAAAGGGCACAGCCCTCTTAGAATAATTAAGCTTGACCTTATGATGCTCCCTAGATCCTTCCTGGGTGGCTAATGTTTGTGGGAGATGCAGCAAGTGCTGCCAAAACAAGTGAAACTCACAAGAACATTGTAACTATGGTGACCACTACTTTGTTTACCTCTGGCTATAAAATAAAGGCCCAGCTTGCCATCTGGATCCTTCTCTGTGGCCTTAGCCAGGCACAGGAGGTCCATCTAGATCCATCATATTCTTTTTGTCTGTCTTTTCTACATCCTTGGGCGCCCTTCCTCGGGCTTTCCAAATCCTTGTTTTAGCTGGCCCGGCACATTCTATTGGCATAATTTTTTTTATGAATGCAAACATATACTCTATTGAGAGTAAGGTGAGATTAGCATACTATGAAAACAGTATTTTGACCATAGCATTCAGGAATACCAGAATTCTTCCCCAGAAAAATACCGCCCACAATTTTCTGGAAGGAGGTAAATGAAAAGAACAATGATTAGTTAAACAAAAGAACATTTTTTACAAACTGGGTCTCTGACCCAAAAACTATTTATTCTAATGAATTGTGTAGGGATTTAGTGGAGTTTATCCATAAGGTTGATATACTACTGGGTGCCATCCTGTTGAGCCCAGAATTGACATTTAGAAGTGACAAAAAGTTACACCTCCCAGCTGAGGGAAACATGGAGATAAGCAAGTAGAAAAGAGCTTTGGTGCATTTGCCCAGTACTGAGTGGTCTTAGACCTTCTGACAGGCTTACCTCTAGGACCAGGGCACAGGGGAGAGGGAGGGAGTGGAGCAATGTGTATGTGTGTGTATGTGTGTGTGTGTGTGTGTGTGTGAGAGAGAGAGAGAGAGAGAGAGAGAGAGAGAGAGAGAGAGAGAGAAAAGAAGAAGAAGGGGGGGGAGGAAGAGGAGGAGGAGGAGGAGGAGAACGAGGAGGAGAGAGGAGAATGGAGGGGAGAGAAGAAATAAAAAGAGGAAATGGAAAGAAGGGAGAAGAGGAGAAAAAGCTGTGTCCTTACTATTTTACAAATGTGGAAGGAAGAGAATTAGGAAAATAAAAATTAAAGCCTGCTTGAATGCTCCACCCATAGAAAACTCAGAGGAGTCTGTTAGCCAGGTTCAAATAGTCAGTCCTGTCTCCTTGGATCAAGGGAGGAACTGAGGAAGAACTGCTGGTCTGAGATCTGCTTTGAGGAAGGGATGGGGAAGGGATGGGAGGGAAAAGAAACCCAAGACTAACATCCATCCTCATAGAGACGTTTATTTGGTTTCCACAAAATATATGTTTTTGCCCTATAACACTATTTCTTTAGATTCATAATATATAATTTTAAAAATATTTTCCCCAGCACTAGATATCTAACTTCAAGGAGGATGTTCTCAAATTTTACTCGTTCACTCAACACTCAAGGGGAATGACATTTAGATTTTGAGATGTATAAAGAGGAAATAATTTGAATCCTGCCCTTGAAGGAAATTGTATTTTATACATTGTCCAAAAGTACCTAGAATATAAACTATGAAGTGAAAACTATCTTAAAATATATCTTGCTCAGGGACACTGAGAGTTTGGAGAAACTAAAACAAAATTAGCAACAGTAGCTTTCACTGTGATTTTTATAAAGTAGTATATAAAGTTTTAGAGTGCCCTTTTAGAAATTTCAAACAGAGCTCATAGAATACTTTCTGAAGAGAAAAAAAGCAAATAAGCAAATATGCACCTGCATGATTCAAATATTATACATCTGCTCCAAAGCTCTAAAACTAATTAGAAATTTTGTTTCATGACTGCAATTAGCCTTTAAAAAGATGGGCATCCATTAACACAATTTGGTAGTATAATGACAAGCAATTAGTTATAATTGTTCTATTCTGGAAAGAAATAATAATTGGAACTAGATGACTTGTACAGGGATTGAAAAATAGGCTTGCTAACTTAATTCAAAAAACTCATCTTAGGAATCTTCCTCTGGATATATATAGAACTTGAAAATAAAATTCTTTTCTGCTTTACTTATTTCTAGTTAACTTTTATCTACTCTCCCTCTATCTCTTCCTAGTTTAACCACTTACATTCCTACTGCAATATAAGAGAAAAATATCAGGATACTTTCAAGAACCTAGAAGCTGAGAAAAAGTCCCTAGAAGATGGAATTGATTATACTTGAAACATTTCAGCAATTATTTGGAAGTCACAAGAGGCAGATATTAGTTCAATATAAAGCAGAACTTCTTAGAAATTAGGATGAATCAAAAATAATTTTTTTCAAATGTTATAATTTCTCAGTTTATTCCAATGTAAACTGTAAAATCCTTTATTGGATGTTGTAAAGTTGATATGAGCTGATTCCCCTGGGGCTTTTAAAGAGTTGAACTAGTTGATATGTAAGGTGTTTTTTTTTATATGCATTGAATGAGCTTCTCTCACTGAAATTATTTTCTAACAAAGGAGTAATTTGCATTGTGTCCTCTGTCAGAAAGTTATAGTATTTATGCAATTTAATCCCTGCCACCATTGTGAATTGAGCCATTTAGATCATCATGAACCTGCACACATGTGTAATTCAGAGGAAAAATGAAACTGAGCCACATAATTAAATGTGAGATTCCAGGTGGCACTAGGACATTCCTTTTATGACACTATCCTCAGTTTATTGAAGAAGAACTGCATATTTCAGAAGGATTGATGTGCTTAGAAGTTTTAGAATGGGAGCTTAGTATGATTCAGTTGTATTAAATAGAATATAGCTAGAAGTTAGCCCTTTTTAGTGCCTATGCACAAAATTCCCTACACATACAGCTCTATTGCTCACAAGAATTCTTGTTTATTTCCAAACACATTATGTCTGCCAGTATACTAAAATATAATGTAGCTAAGGGATGCAAGGACGTATTACACAGGTCATGTGAGCAGATTTATTTGAAGTGATAGCTTACCATTACTATATATGTCACCCCCGATGGCTACTAGAGCTACTGCCACTGCAATGATTAGAGCAATTCAATATTTGGTTTAATAGTATTCAGTTCATTGGCCTCTCTCCAATCAGTGTCTGGCTTAGGTAGGCATTACCAACGCCCTCTGGCCACACTGCCTACAGAACTGTGTCTCTTAAGATCAGAACAGTCCTAGCTGGTTTTGCTCAGTGAAAAAAACATTGGTCTGTGGACTAAAGTGTCCTGGATTTGATTCCAGTCAAGGGCACATGCCTGGGTTGCGGGCTCGATTCCCAGTAGAGGTTGTATGGGAGGCAACTAATCAATGATTCTCATCATTGAGGTTTCTTTCTCTCCCTTTCCCTTCCTCTCTGAAATTGATAAAAATATATTTAAATAAAAGAAATAGTGTGATAAACATCTAGAGACCCTTACTTATCATCTAGACTAGTCATATTTCCTCATAGCTACCCAGAACCTCTTACCTTCTACACATGAAACCCATGGTTTTCATTGCCGGTTAGAATTTCTTTGCCTGCTGTTAAGAGAGAACTCATTTCAAGCTAGCTTGAAAAATAAAAAATTTGTTGGCTCTCATAATGCCTCAGTTTTTCATGCCCTCATAACTGGTTTCTATTTCCAATATTGTTGCCCTAAAGTTTTTAATATATTTCACCTAAACTATTGTAATTTATTCTGGTAAATTTATTACTCAAGTTATAATTTTCTATAGTAAACATTTATTCATTTATTCAACATTTGGAGTGCCTAATGTACTATTTTGGGGGGGGGGACACATAACTGAATAGGTTAAACTGTAGTCCCTAAATTTAAGGAGCTGCATTAGTTGAGCAAGACCAGTCTACAGTATAGCATCAAATGAAATTGCAGAGGATAATGACATAGGCCTATTCTCTCTCTCTCTCTCTCTTTTAATATATTTTATTGATTTTTTTACAGAGATGAAGGGAGAGGGATAGAAAGTCAGAAACATTGATGAGAGAGAGACATCGATCAGCCGCCTCCTGCATGCCCCCTACTGGGGATGCGCCTACAACCAAGGTACATGCCCCTGACCGGAATAGAACCTGGGACCTTTCAGTCCGCAGGCCGATGCTCTATCCACTGAGCCAAACCGGTCTCGGCCCTATTTTCTCTTGCTATCCTAACTAATAAAATAGTAATATGCAAGTAAACCAGCACTCTGCTACACTCACAAGCCACACCCACTAGCCAATCAGGAGTGAGTATGCAAATTAACCAAATCAAGATGGCTACAGCCATGGAGAGAGCAGTAGGGAGGCTTGGGTTTCCCCAGCGATGGAGGAAGCCAAGCTTTCCACACACCCTGGCTGGCCCAGAGCTCTACTACAGGCTACAAAGTTTCAATTGTAGAAGATAAACAAATCCCAGATACCAGGGCTTCTGCTTTGGTCGCCAGGGGGACATGGCTAGCCTGAAAACCACCACAGGCCCTTCTCCCAGGCTACCCCATGCTCCAAGAGAACCCCGACCTTGACCTGGGACACCCTTCAGAGCAAACCAGCTGGCTCCCACCCATGTACCAGGCCTCTATCCAATCTAATAGAAGAGTAATATGCAGATTGATCATCACTCTAACACACTCCATGAGGTCAAAGATCCCACCCCCATGTGGACACAGGATGGTCACCATAAGATGGCCAGCAGGTTAGGGCAGTTGTGGGCAATCAGATCAGCAGGAAAGGGCAATTGGGAGGGACCAGGCCTGCAAGGGAGGGCAGTTGTGGGTGATCAAACGTGCAGGTGAGGGAAAACAGGCTAGCAGGGAAGTAGTTAGGCATTAATCAGGATGGCAGGGAAGTGGTTAGGGGATGATTAGGCAGGCAGGCAGATATGGTTACAGGCAATCAGGAAGGCAGGCAGGTGAGCAGTTGGGAGCCAGCAGTCCTGGATTGTGAGAGGGCAGTCGGACAGCCCTTGAGGGTTTCCAGATTGGAGAGAGTTCAGTCTGAATTGAAGGACACCCCCACCCCATGCATGAATTTCATGTACCGGACCTCTAGTAGATATAAACACCTCAGTACGATGAGTGTGGCTCCACTCATATTCACTGAAAAACCTAGGTTAATTGAGTAGCATGGAACAGCATCTATTTATAAATTTGCCTGCTAGTGTGGCACAAGGAAAAAAAGTGTGACAATCACAATCAGGTTCTCAAAATTTCTGCCTACACATTATCTATATCACACTCACTTAGATTACACTGACCAAATCAAGTTCCTTGACACGGCTGACTTCAAGGAGTAGGGGAAGTATATACCGCTTCCAGGGAGGGTAACTGGTGAAGAGTAAAGCAATCAACCATATGGCCTTAAAATTTAGAGCAAGCATCAACAAACAACAGACAACAGTCTGTCACATGATTTTGTAAATAACCATTTATTGGGACAGAATTGTAATTATTAATTTACATATTGTTTATGGCAGCTTCTATGCATTAAAAGGCAGAGTTATGTGATTATGAAAGAGAATATATGGTCCAAAAGCCTAAAATATTTAGTCTTTAGTCCTTTCCAGAAAATATTTTCCTACCCTGATTTAGAGAGGCAGAAAGATATTTGCATCAACATTTAAAATGAAGTGTGTCCCACTTTCTTATTTATCTTATCATTGAGGTCTTTTTGTGGGAAAGCAGGCATGATATAACTTTAAAAAAATAAAATGGAGTCATTATTAAGAAAATGTGTTGTAAAAATATATTATAGAACTACAAAGGAAATAATATTTAAAAAGTGAGGAAAGATTTTTGAAAAAGATAATATTTGAAGAGAGCATTGAAAGAAAGGATTAAAGATTTCTCAAAAGGAAAGTATTGCAGAACTAAGGAAAAACTTGAATAAACAAAGTTTAGGGTATGCTAAAAAAATGGTGAGTAGTTATGATGAATTATGGGAGATAAAGTTGTCCATGGAAACAGTACAACCTGCTGCTACCTGCAATATCCAGCTCAAATAATATTTTTCCTAGAAAGTGCTTATAGTGGCTTCCCCTAATTTAAGGTTAAATTATGTGCACTGCCTTCTTCAGTCATTCATAAGATTTTTGAGGGAAGGGATTGTAACTTGGTCTTATTAGAATCTTACTTGTAAAAATTTACAAACAACGTTCATTTATGGCAGAAATATCCAGACAGATATTCTTATTTCTTGGTAAGGTCCCTGGTTAATCAATAAACCATCTTGAGAAAAGCTTAGTTCTGAAATAAAGTTGATCTTTATAAAAAAAAAATACAAGGTCGTAAGTTGATCTAGTTGTTAACCTTTCCCTACATTTTGCAAGCAATTAAATTGAATTGTGTTTTTTCTCATTAGCATATAGGGAAGGCAGGTTTAGAATCACATTTATTAAATTCTTTAAACAAAAAGAAGTTTTACCATAATAGTTTATTTGTTAAATATTTAATGAATATGGCCTAAGACCTTACTAAATTTCTATTACTGTGCAAGTCGCTAATGAAAGAAAGAACATTTAAAATGAAGATTCCAATGTATATGGTTTAAAATGACTCAAGGCATTTCTGATGGTTTCTTTTTCTTTTGATGGGTTCAGATATTTAAGGCAGTACTTACAGAACAAGGGGCTTGTAGTCCTAAGGGTAGACCAGGTGAGTTGCTGGTACTTGGGAGAGACCTTAGAGTCCTTATACACATTCAATTTTTATCCCATCATCTATAGATCTCTACTAATCAATATTTTAATATAGTATTTGATGTATATAATTTCTAAATAAAGATTAATTATATGTGTATACTCAAAAACTGGAAATCACTGATTTAAAGAAGGCAATCCTATATAATAAAAGAGTAATATGCAAATAAATTCCAACAGAAATGGCTGCTGCCACAGAGGGAGCAGGAGGCTAGGCTCTGCTCCAGGCTACAAAGTTTCAATTGTAAAAGATAAATAAATCCCAGATACCAGGTCCTCTACTTGGGTCACCAGGGGTAGTGGCTGGCCTGCAAACCACCACAGGCCACCCCACATCTCAAGGGAACTGCCACTGTGATCCAGGATATCCTTCTGGGTAAGCCAGCTGGCCCTCACCCATGCATCAGTCCTCTATCCTATCTATAAAAGAGTAATATGCACATTGACCATCTCTCCAACATGATGGCTGTCCCCATGTGGTCAAAGATCCCGCCACAATGTGGACACAAAATGGTCACCCCAAGATGGCCAGCAGGGGAGGGCAGTTGGGAGAGACCAGGCCTGCAAGGGAGGGCAGTTGGGGGTGACCAGGCTAGCAGAGAAGGAAAGTTGGGGGTAATAGGGCCTGCAGGGAAAGGAAGTTGGAGGGGACCCAGACCTGTAGGGGAGGGCAGTTGGGGGGGGGCAGGCCCCCAAGAGAGGGCAGTTAAGGGCAAACAGGTTGGCAGGGGAGCAGTTAGGCATCAATCATGCTGGCAAGGGAGTGGTTAGTGGGTGATCAGGCTGGCAGGCAAAATCGGTTAGGGGCAATCAGGAAGGCAGGCAGGTGAGCAGTTGGGAGCCACCAGTCCTGGATTGTGAGAGAGATGTCTGAATGCCCGTTTAGGCCTGATCTCATGGGATTGGGCCCAAACGGGCATTCGGACATCTCTAGAGGGGTCCCTTATTGGAGAAGGTGCAGGCTAGGCTGGAGGACATCCCCAGTGCACAAATTTCATGCACCAGACCTCTAGTATATATCATAAATAACAATTGTTAGTCATGCATTGCCTGTGTTTATTAGCTTTTCAAAGCATTGCTTCGTTTCTTTACAGATTGCCTCTATATTAATAAAAGAGAAACATGCAAATTGACCACCATTCTGTTATACCCACCAGCCAATCAGGAGTGAGTATGAAAATTAACCCAACAAAGATGGCAGAAGCTGTGGAGCTGGAGCAAGCAGGAGGCTTGAGTTGCCCCCCGGTGATGAAGGAAGCCAAGCTTCCCACCCTGGCTGGCCCTGGCCTCTGCTCAAGGCTATGAAGTTTCAATTATAGAAGAAAAATAATTCCCAGATACTTGCTTCCAGCCAGCCCTGGCCTCCACTCAAGGAGGTACTGAAAAAAAATAAAAAGAAAAAGAAAGAAAGAAAAAGAAACAAATGAGGTGCTGGGAGCTTGGGTTGCTGGAGTGTGTGGCCAGCCTGCAAACAGCCATCAGGCCCTCACCCAGGCTGGCCACACCCCCATGGCCAGATCTCTGTAAACAAGCAGTCAAACATCACTCAAGGGGCCCCAGATTGGAGAAGGCGCAGGCTGGGCTGAAGGACAATCCTCCCATCCACAAGCACGAATTTCATGCACTGGGCCTCTAGTTAGGAGATAATGTATAAGTTTGAAAAAATATTTATTTCTGGTGGCAAAGAATCCTCTGATAGCTTCGGGACCCCATCCAGCATCTTTAGGTTTGGCAAACTGGAGACCCTTCTAAAGCAAAAATGTAAAAGGAAAAATAAGTATCTGTTGAACAAAAGCATTACCTTTCACTTACTCCCTTTAAAATAAGTGGTCACTGTTTTTTGTTATGAGAAAGATAAGTGGCTATCACTTTATTCTGTTTTCCATATCTTGGCAATGATATTAAAATAAAATACTATTTGTGTTCATTGTGCCATAGCTTGCCCTCTTGGGGAGCTACTAGTTCAGTAATTTGTTAAATATTGATCAGAGAAGTGGAACTGCATGTAGTCTGTTCTAAAAAGATATTTTATTCCAATTTTTACAAATTCCTACAAAGAAAAAAAATTAATGATTTGGCCAACTAACCATGAGAAAAAGAATGAGGTCATGATATATATGCATGCTATCAATTTAGAAGTTTTAAAAAGAAAAAGTAAAGCAAGCCTATGTTGTTTAGTGTTAGTTAAGAAAGAATTTCAGCTGAGAGATAAAAGAAAGGGTTGGGAAATAATATTGTTCTGAGTTATTTTCTCTTGACAAAGAACATTTTGAAGCTCAGATTTAAAATTTAGACAGTCTTCCACATCAATCCAATAAAATTGTCGTCATCTACCTATTGGTGTTACAAAGCAGCATTTTCTTTCCAGTGGACAGCTTTTCTAGATCTAGGAAGTCTGGGGCTCAGGCCAGGGGAAACGTATGACACTGGGAGTTCCCCAGGATGAAAGATACTGAAACATCTTAGCAGGCACGCCAAGTCAACCAATGATGGTGCAGACCACCTTGAGTGCTCCCATTGGCTGCATGCTTTTTTTTTTTAAATCACCAAATGCTTTTTGCACATCAGCTTATTCATCCTCACAGCAACTATATCAGGTTGGTTTTTACCTCCCATTTTAAGTAATATTATTAAGCCTGCCAGAGCAAAGATTCAACTCTAAGTCCTGTGGCTCCAACGTTTAGTCTTAGCTGGCAGGATCTTCTATCATTACTTCTTTTTAAAAAGTCAAACTATGCTGAACTAATATCACATTGACCTCTGAAGAAAGACTGAAGAGTTTGCTTGTGAGTATTCCAGGAAGTGGGGCTGCCTTCTACCTACTGGGACATACAATCTTGGCCCTATCATAAAGTCCTTTCACTTTTGAACTGTGCTGTCTTCTTACTGGAGGATCTGAAACAAAGGAGGAAGGGAAAGTCATCATGTTAGGTGACAATGATCAAGAAAAGCTCATACTTCTGACTGTAATGTAAAGGGTCATTGAAGCAAGAGTCTGGCTCAAATCCTCCACACAGAGATTCCCAGTGACAAAATGAATGCTGTTATAAGCCTCAAAGTGTGAGTTGTTGGCAAGGTAACTTAATTTGGAAGAACTTGGGACTTCAGCTTAGCTCAGCTTAGCAGACATGGATACTTAAATCCTTTCCTCAGACTTTAAAATAACCACATCTTTCTGTTTAAAGTAACCCTGTGCTACCTAAGTCAATTACACCCTGGCTTTTATAGCTTGGATGTCATTATATATATCTACCTTGGACTCAATCCAATAGGCTTAATACTAGAAAAATATAAGAACCTCATTTTATACTTCATTCCCACAGAACACTAGACCACATCATGAATTTTGAAGACAGATTTATAGTGAAACCTCAGGGCATATCAGATTTCAGACAGTTAATCTTAATACTATTGTTGTAAGGCATTCTTTGAAGGGAGGCAAGGACTGAGGTGGGGCTAAAGTTTTATAAAACTTCACATATAAATTAAACAAAAATGACATATAATATTAATAAATTATCCTTATGACTGGAAATGTGATTTTTTATGAATATTGTTAAAATGTACAGTTAAACCTCCTCTGACTGTAGAAAATATGATTTTAAACTTAAAAACATTATTATAGTTAAATATAAAAGCAAGGGTGCTGCTAGTTTTCACTTATGTGAAAGCCATATGATAATTCATTATCACAGAACATGAAATTTTGCTCCCAGACTACAGTCATAAGGGAGACAATTGCATTTTTATTTTGACAGTTTTTCACTGTATATCAGGGGTTGAAGAGTCAAATAGTCTACAGACTAATCGGGACCATCCTTGCTGTTGTGGGGAAAGGAAGGAAGTGAGAGCTCTGCCTTCTATTGTTCTGTTGAAATGGGGATGTAGATGAAGGACTATAGTCAGAGGACAGGAATGAAACCTAGAGATGATCTAAACCTTTATGTCATCGACTCACACTGAGAGGTGAGATGACCTGAGGTCACTGGGGACAAATACAGGCTTGAGAGCTCAGGTGCTTGTTTATATGCTTTTAATGTCCATAAGTACACTAATGGTGGTGCGGGGGATTAGCTGGCAATAAATAGGTCATCATTTTACTTGGTGCAAACTCCAAGGTTGTTTAGATTCCATTATTATCATTAAAAATGTCACAATAGTGACAAAGGAATAAAAATGGTTTTTCTTGGCAGGTTTTCAAGCTCTTTCAACCACTAGAGTAGATTGAATCAATTGCTTCTTTGTATTCATTTAATGGTGCCATGTGGGTCAAAGGAGTGAAAATAAAACCAGAGAATAAACGGCTTATGAAATTGTCACATGGACCTTGATGGGATTGTATATTTAGAAATTTTTTTAAAAAGATACAATACCTATTAAGCATTATGAGAGAAAATGCATAGGATGTAAACATCTAAAATGAAACATCATTATATCTGTGAAATCACATTACAAGAGGAGACTAAAATTTGTACAGCAATTTTAAATTAACAAAGAAAAGAGTGTATTAAAGATTTGTTAAAGACTTCTAAAAAATCAGTTCAAATTTCTTTATGTGAGATTAGAAGCATGAAATATCCAATGTGTAGTAAATGTGATAGATATTTTGAGTGAATTTAAGAAGAGAACAACTGTTAAAAGTATACAAACAAAATAGGTACACAGTCATGGATGCATGAAACAGAATAAAAAAAGATCTCAGATGGGAGAGGGTTGGAGAAAATGGGAAGAGATTAACCAAAGAACATATATGCATATGTACATAATCATGGACACAGACAATAGTATAAAGAAAGCCTGGGGTGAGACAAGGGTTAGGTGGTGGGGGCAAAGGAGGAAGACATATACTATAGTCAACAATAAAACCGAAAAGTGTGATATGCAATGCATTATGAAAGGTGACTTAAGGCACTTGTATTCTTACCATTTCTGGTAATTTTGGTAAAATTCACAAGGGCTCCTCTTGAGCACAAGCAGTTGTAGTAGAGTGCACAGTAAGCTGGAAAGGCCAGTCAGAGTCTCAGTGTAGTTCTCAGCCAAGGATAAGGGCTATATCTGAGGTACAGTATTGTTGCCCATTGTTTGAAAGATGTGAGACGGTTTTTGTTCATATCTAAAACTCTGCAACTGAATACAAAATATAAACATCTTGTCATTTGTCTCCTAATGAGGATGGATAACTTCCAAATCTTGCATAGGATTAGTATGTATTCCTCACCTAGAGCACAACTCCTCAAAGGAGTGACAGCGATGTTTCCTACCAATGTCATTTGTAAGACAAGAGAAATATTCTTATTGAAATATTAAGAGAAAATAAGCAGGGTCTAGAAGACTGTGGCTTGCTGAGCATAGAACTCTGTGTTCTTTTCTGGCCCACAGTGGACCCTCAGTGTGTCCTGAATGAAAGAGTGAATGACTCCACATAACCTCCGCTCTGAAGAGTTCCAACAGAGAAACAGAACTTCGGAAGAGTTCTGCTCCAGCTGTTTCAACCACTAGAGTAGATTGAATCAACTGCTTCTTTGTGTGATTATAGCTATGTTTTTCTTTCTACATCTTTCTACTTAAATTCTATATTGAAAAAAATAACGATTTAGATGAAAGAAAAAGCCTTTTTATAGGAAAGGAAACCAAAAGGTCTTCTTAGGAGAAGAAATGTGTGGCTGCTTGATTTTCTTTATCTCCTAGTTCTTTCCCTGGGACCCCTGTCTGTTGCTATCAAGCTTACTCCACCAATCATTCTGCTTGGTGAAGAAGACAGCAGGTCTCTACAGATAGGGTCTCTAGCAATCCAGACAAGGAAGGAGATTGTCATGGGATCCTTGGAAGACCATGGAATCCATATAATTTAATTTTTTTTGCGTCACTGTTCTGATTGCCAACCCCACCCCTCTATTAGAATGTGACCCTGAAGCCAAGAAGTTTGTCAACTACGTGTAGAGTCCTTCCTCACAGGCACTCAATAAGTATGATGAAGTAAAAATTGTTATCTTAAAACAACAATGTACATACAATGTAGTTGCATTTCCCCTTCACAATGTAAAAAACATGGCAAACTCTCCTGCCAATATGATTCTTATGATCACAAAAACTGGTAATAATAATATTAATTTAGAAAATAATAGATTTTTTCTTTCTAACATACAACATTTTGGTATGTTGATTTCCCTTTTTGCCTTGCTCAGGCACCATTTAACATTATTACCTCTAAGACCTGACCAGACGAGGTGAACCTCAACATGTACAGATAATAGTCACATGTCCCCCAATAGCAAAGATTTGGTTTTAGCTTAGTAACTGGATGTTCCAGGAAGCAGGTACATTGGCAACCTTATGGCACTTAAATCGGCCAGTGAGTTGTCCACTAACCAGAGGGTTTCAACTCAAATTAGTCTTCTAAGAATCCTGTTCAAATTTGCAAGTTGGTAAAGGTCCTCCAAATCCTGAAAGAAAATGTTCAAATCTTGAAGGAGAAAAAAAACAAAAAGAAAAGGCAAGTTGTTTGTCAATTTTTAAAAATAGTTATGAATTAAGAATGTGTTGTATATGTTATTTAATCCAGTAGCTGACACCTTTTTTTTGTCCTCTAAAATGTTCACACATTCAAATGTTCACAGTTATGATGAGGTGATTCTCAAGGTAGTGAGGGTGAATAGCCTCACTGAATACTGATTCAAATGATTCAAGGTTGAGGGTGAGGGGTGAGGGGTAAGGGATGAGGGGTGAAGTCAGGATCCTTAAACAAATTCTGAAATTTTCTAGGACTGGAAAGTGAAGGGATAAAACTCTGTTTGGAGATTACTGATTTAAATGATTAGTTATCTTTAGCCTCCTTGGAAATACTAAAAAATCACATTTATAAAAATTTCAGAGTCAGATATTATTCAAAAGATGAAAATTATAATTTTGTTTCAAAGCAATGAGAGATACATACCTAAAATTCAACAATGTTAGGATAAAATAAAAGAAAATAATCAACATGTCTTAATGAAGAAGGGTTAAAAAATAAGAACTAAAGAAACCCAAACATCATGGGTTTTAGAGAAAGCTCTGTAGAGATGCTTAAATATTTATCCTGGTAATAGCCCTTAAAAAGTATTATAATTTAACCAATGAAGAAAATAGTCTTTTTCTTTCTGCTGGTTTCTAGCTCTCACCTTGCAGTCCTCCCAGTTTTCTTATAGCCATGTTTCCTATTTGTGGTTTTCCCAAGAACTGTTTTCCATGGAGGCAAGGCAGACTCCTGAGTGAATAACAGATTTTCCATAGAGAGTCCTAGGCAAAAGTCACAGGCAAGATCATGGAAGTAGGTTTAAGGTAAGAACACTGACATCTTTACTTCTTATTTGGCCAGTTGTTTTAAACTTCCACTTCGATTGAGGAAATCATGAGTTGAATCATATTATGGAAGAGTAGTGTGAGCAGTAACCAAAAGACAACATTTAACACTACATTAGTTATTTCTAGCCTTGGCAAATGAGAAAAAAACACCAGAAAGGTGACTTTTTAATCTCCGTATAATTATCTCTGGGGATGTGAAGTTTCCAGACTTTTCCTCTCTTGTACCCAATTTAATTAGCCAATTGGTCCTATCAGTTTTGCCCTGGAGAATTTCCCTTCCTTGTCAATGTCCAGACCCTCATATTTTCCTACCTGAACTATAATGTTCCCTTAGATCTCCTTGTTTGCAATGTTCTCTCTTTAAAATTAATTATATAAATTATCATTCAGCCTTCTTTAAAAGAAAGCTTTTACTATAGGACTCACATGTTCAACATGTTTCAGAGATCAGTCAGTCAGAAAAAGCTAAGAACCATGCGATTCCACTCATGTTGGATATTAAATGAAAACTCGTTAAGACTGACAACAGTATGGTGGTTATCAGATGGAAGGGGATGGGAAAGGTAGGAAAGGGTAAAAGGAGCCAAATATATGGCGAGAGAAGGTTATTTGACTTTGGCTGTAGGCACGCAATGCAATATACAGATCATATATCATCAAAATGTACACTGGAGGTCTAAATGATCCTATTAACCAATGTCACTCCAATACATTCAATTTTAAAAATTTCAGAAATTTCTTATTGCCTATCATATAAAGATGAAACATCCTAGCTTGTCAAGCAAAGTTTCTGCATTCTTACCAATCTCCATTTCCAAACTCATTTCCCACTGTTTTACAACATCATTGTTCTCCAAATTAAGTTTGCACAAAACTTCCAGGATTAAGGAAAGGATACCTTGCTTCCAGTCTAGAGTTAGATACTACATAATTGTTTGACTCCAGGTGCCCAATTTTAATTTTCTGAGTTTCAGTTTTCCATATCTGATAAAATACAAGGTAGACTTGAATCAAGGGCCCAGCATGTGCTTAATTGGGTGAAAAATAGGTTTGTTTCAAGATAATAATGCTATATAAAATACTGGTTTCTACTACTTTGTAATACCAAAATACTATTCTAGAAAACCAACATATGCTTTCTTATTGCCATAAACCCCTACACTCTTGTGCTACCCCAGACAACCTTCACTCTGTTATCAAGCCAATCAGGCTCTCAAAGTAATCCTAAACTAAAGAGTTTCCATTTTCTTTCTATTCTACCATATTTATATTTCTGTGAGTCATACCTAGGAGCCTTGCACACACTTCTAACATCCCATTTTTCTGGAATGCATGATTTCCCTCATTTTAAAGGTAAACACACACACACACACACACACACACACACACACACACACACCTGAAAGAGAATGCTGAAGACATCAGGAACAAGCTTTATTTTTGTGGCATATTTGTCTGTACTGTGATGGGAGATAAAAGTTCATTCATGGGGGATTTATGGAAGGCAATGAAAGAAAAACTCCAGTATTTCATTATTTTGACACAAACATCACTTTTTTCATTAGGCACCGGTGGAAGCCAAGGTGTAACCTGCCTTTTCAGGCATTTCTTTCACAATGAACTGTACCATTGCCATCCAGGAAATTACCTAACCCCAATGGTGGCAGAATCTCCACCAATTTACAGATGAAATATTCTTGTGTTCGGAAATTATCTTCTTCATTGATTAGGATGATTGATTTAAAAGTCATAGAACTAGAAAAACTGGAGCAGTCACCTAATTGGCTGGGGATAACGAGCCCTGTTGTCTTCAATACCCTCCACCAATGGGAACCCTGTTTGTGCAATAGATACTCCAGAGTTTATTAAACTCTTCCCTGTATTGGTTGTTTGACTTCTATTGATCTTCTGTGCTTTCACTTACTTTTTTAAAGCAGCTTTTGAAAGTTTCTTTGAATTTGGAGGCCATAGGTCATCTCCTCTGTAAAGAGTTGCATTAAATTGAATTTTTCTTTTTTTACTCAAACTCGGTTAGTAATTGAGAACTACAGTCTGGAATGTCTGAGCCCAAAGATGTTGGCTTTCCCCAGCTACCTTTGAAATCATTCTTGGTCCCCTCACTCATAACCCATAACAGCAGTGAGTGAATTACCTCGCTGAGGGATTTTCAAACAGAAAGCACTTACCCTTTAAAATAATTCTGTCAGCAGTTTGCTCTTTTACTTCGTTTAATTGGGAAGAGTTAATACTTTCCCAACTGAAGTCTTGGGAAATAACTGTTTATCACACACGATATAACAGTTCTTTTCTTAGAAACGCTTCCTGGATGTACAACTGGGGCAGGTAAGCCCAATAAAGTAGTTTTGATGGGTCTTTCAGGATCTACTCAAGACGAGGATAATTCTTGTGAAGATGCTTTTAAATATAACTCATTCTCCATCACAAGCGCACGCACGCACACACACACACACACACACACACACACACACTTAAAAGTAAAAGCAACAAATGATGGACATCTTTTCCTCCATAGTTTGAAGTGATGGGATTTTCCATCCCTTGCTCATTCCTTTTACAGCTACTCCCTTGGTAAGAGATTGGGCGTCATTAATGTTCTCTTATGGGAAAATGTGTTTTATCTCTGTACAGCAATGATATCCTCTGCATGAGTAGCCACTGTGGTCATTCTGTGGGATTGGTTTTGCTGAGAGATGACCTCAGCACATGGCCTGGCTGCTTGGAAGAAGGAAGGCCGCTGAATGCTGTTTACACATGCTTATTTTCATTTTACTCCTGCATTTTATTCTTCAGTCATCCCATCCAATTTCTTCAATTCTGCAATTCTCTCTAAATCTCATTCTCGAACTGTGCTCCAAATGCAATTTCTTTTCTCCTCATTGTGGCTGCGACAATCATCAACCACCTCCCTCACACACAGTGTCCTTATTCTACCAGTCTTTTGACTTTCAATTCAAATTTCTTCTTTCCTTCTTCCAAACCTGTTAAACAAGTGATTCTCATTATAAGGCCCTCAGATAATCTGCAACAGAATTTCCCCTGTGATAATTTTTACAAATGCATATATTGGGGCCCCCTCCATATTAACTACATCATATTGGGGGGTGTGGGTAGGGCCCAGTATTCTGCATTTTCACACACTACCCAGCAACTTGTCCACACACTCAAGTTAAAGATCAACTGAACTCAGCTCTCTTCAGCCCCTCCAGTGGCAGCCTTGTCTTCCTTTTGCTGATGAATTCCTTACATGTGACACACTGCCTCACTTCTTTTCATCTCCTTTCTAATTCCCCATAATTTCTTGCTCTTTGAAAAATATTCTCCCTAAGGTCTCCAAAGAACAAGTATAAGGTACCTCTAGTTGTGTTATCTACCAATATTTAAAAAAATAGTCATTGCTTAGCTGCAAATAGAGCAGATAGAGGTAAAACATAAAAATACATTGTACTCAAAGTTTCAGAAAATGATGCTATTTCTGTCTCCCTTTGTTAACTGAGTTTGACTGAAAGAAGAAAGGCATTGTGTGTGTAAAGTAATGCAATGGTGAGGGTCAACTAGGCAGATGAATATATCTATAACAACTTTTTCAAAATCAGTATAATAACGATATAACTGACAGTCTGAAAAATACAGATGTGAGATAACCAAGATATCTGATGTTTTATAAAGACTAAATACTTACTGGAGCAGGAATTATGTCTAATATTATTTCATCAGCTTATGGACAAATTCAAAAGAGAGTTGAGAAATCATGGTCTGTTCTTACATAATTTGTAATCTGTTGAAAGATACTTATATAAAACAAACTATAATCTACTTTTACTAATCAAATTATGCATATCAGGAGCTGCAGATCACGGTTCTTCACACTGTCACACTAATTCACTGTAAAATATGAGGGAGAAATGGAAATACTAAAATGTTAGTTATTTTACCAAATTTTGTTTAGTGTAAAAAAATGCGATGACCTGGCTTATTTACTTTCTTTTGATGCTTTAAAAAAAAGTATAGAATTAAACCAGGTTAGAGTCATCCATTGAAGGGACAGTGTTGTCCATGATCATGAAATAAGGTGAACAAACTAAATTTTCAAAAAGATCATTGGTTAAGTAACTTTTATCTCCATGTGATAGAACTATATGCAACCTTTAATAAACATGTTTTGGATAATGTTGAATAACATGGAAGAAATGTTTATAATATTAAGAAACTGAAAATATTTATTCACTTATTAAAAATTGTTCATACAATTTATTAAGAAGTATATATGTATATGATTTTTCAAAGAAAGCATTATTGGAAATAAAAATTACAGTGACTATTTCTGGATATTTAAATGATAGGCTCTTCTTTATCTGTTTTCCAATATTTATTATTGAACACTTATTTTTATGATCAGATATTACAATATGCTTTTAAAGGTAGCTTCATTAAATTAACAATTTCATGATCTTGAAAAAAAGAAATTTTTCTACTTACAAGGAATATTTTTTTCAAGCAAGTAATGTCTTCTAATTTTATATATATATATTCAGAGCATGTATACAGAGAATACACACATTTTTTCTTTTATCTTCTCTTACTCTTGGGCAACATAGCTGACTTCCTCGAAGGTCATGTTGTTCTAGCTCATGCCAAATGAGGTACTTAAAAGAAGCTGATGGTAGCTTTAAAATAAGAGAGAAGAGAAATCCATCTGGCAACACACATTCCATTTGCTTTTATCTGTAAAAGTGATACAAATTTGTGCCAAACATTCAGCTAAAAGGAACTCTAAGTATCTCATGGTGTGTTTGTTTGAGTCATCTTAATCTAATCTAAGTTACATATTCTTATTCAATTTTGCATCTTCAATACCTGCAACTGATTTATGTTTGATGATAAACATAGCAGAAATAAATATATGTACTCATTCATGAGTCCACTTCACACTGCCTCTGATAAATTGTCCTTTAATATTTACTGAATATCTCATGATGATTTTCATCCCATTTCCAACAGTTCTAATGGTTAGTTTCTCTTCTATTTTGTTTGATAACAGTTGTTATCTTCCTCCTAAGTCATTCAATTATTCCTCACAGATCATGGTTTGCAAATTATTAAATATCGAGGAAAAACATGTGATTCTTCTTAGAAAGAATTCTAATTTATTGAGATTGCTCTTAAAATGTTTAACCTGTGTTGAATGATATATTTCATGTCTGGTCATATTCCTTGTTCTAGACAGTATATTACTACCAAAATATGTGCCAAGAACACATTTGGGGCAATTTTGAATTGTTTACCAGTATTGGTTTGTAGTCAATCTTAATTCCCATTATCTCATGCAGTTTATGGTAGTTTCAAGGTAACACAAGCAAAAAGGCATATTACTAAGAAAAAATAATTATGTTAAATACACAAATTAGGGATTCATTCTTCTATTAGCCAGTGCTGTACACAAATACCAACAAATCCAGAATGTTCGATTTAAAAAATTATTAAAACTAGAGGCCTGGTGCACGAAACTCATGCATGGGGACTGGGGTGTGTATCCCTCAGCCCAGCTAAAGGGTCCCTTTCAAGCTGGGACCCTTCTCACAATCCAGGACTGTTGGCTCCCAACCACTCGCCTGCCTGTCTGCCTAATTGACGCTAACCGCTTCTGCCTGCCAACCTGATCACTGCCTAACCACTCCCTTACCAGCCTGATTGACACCTAACTGCTCCTCTGCCAGCCCAATTGCCCCTAACTGCCCTCCCCTGCCAGCCTGGTCATCTGTAACTGCCCTCCCTTGCCGGCCTAGTTGCCTCCAACTGTCTGCCTCTGCAGGTCTGGTCACCCCTAACTGTCCTCCCTTACTGGCCCGATCACCCCTAACTGCTCTCCCTTGCCAGTCTGGTTGCCCCTAACAGCCCTCCCCTGCCAGCCTAACTGCCTTTCCCTGCTGGCCTGGTTGCCCTCAACTGCCCTCCCTTGCAGGCTTGGTTCCTCCCAACTGCTCTCCTCTGCTGGCCATCTTGTGGCAGCCATCTTGTGCCCACATGGGAGAAGCCATCTTTGACCTCAGGGGGGCAGCCATTTTGTGTATTAGAGTGATGGTAAATTTGCATATTATCTCTTTATTATGTAGAATATTTGAAACAACTACATTCTTCTCACAGAGCAGCATTTCACAGAGCTTACATTTTGTTTGCGCTCTCAATTTATGTGACTAATACTCACATAAAAAATATTTCCACTATTAAATGAGTTTATGAGGCTCTGGATTAAACCAAGTTAAGCATTTCTCGTTATTACCCAACTTCTCAGCCTTTAGTATTCTAATATGTATTGTGAGTCTATACTACACAATGTTCCCCTGAACTTTTAAAACATAAAACTTTTAATTCTTAGACCAGCATGTGGGACTCTGCATCTTGTAAAGCAGAATTAGGAAAAAAAGCTTCCTTAAAATAAATTAGAAAGAGTTGGCTTTTTAATCATTTAGCTTTGATCTTTTATCTTAATTACATATTCAATAAATGACCTTTATTTTCCCAATACATAAATCAATATATTCATTTAAAAAATAGAACTAATAATAAAATCTCTCTATCTTATTAATAGCAACACTAAAATATTAATGCTTGAACAATTCTTTGAGATATCCTGAGGATTTGTTAACATGCTTTTAAGGAATCCACTTATTCTTTAGAGCTATTTAAAAAAAAACACTAAGAAGCATAAATACATATTAGATTATTGAGGAATATAGTCTCTGGCCTATTCTTGGTTGTTAAGTTTACAGGTTTATGGAAACTTCTTTCCCAAACTTTTATATGCCTTTTGGAATTTGTTTTTTGCTTCTATCATAGATTCAAGATATTTTAGAAATTATATTCTCACACTACATTGTCTCTTTGTGCTATTCTTGAGGGTCTTGCTGGGAAAAGAAATTAAGCTAAAGCTGTGTTTGAGAAGAAGATTTCAATTTTTCATTTGGCATCTAACTCTGTGCAAAAAAAAATCCCATTTATTTTTTAAAGGAGTTATATGGGTGATTTGGAGAATTCTGACATTGTAGGAACATGAGCCATCACCCTTCTTTATTTACATCCATGTTGAATTATTGATGTGCTGAAGTTTTGTGCATGTTGTTACTTCTTAAGGGAAAAGTAAACATTTGTGCCTTACCCTGGTTCTCTTCCCCTTTTTAATTCTCACAGGCTAATTGATTGATTCATTGGTACAATTAATATTTTTAAAGCAAATGTGGTTTTTCATTTCATTCATTTATTAAAATATATATATTGTAAAATTGCTATGTGTTAGGCACTATGTCAGGCACTGAAGATGCAGTAAAGAAAAACATGACAATTGTGCTTAAAAAAACTCATTTTATATAATTTGGGAGGCAGACATAAATAACTGACCTTGACCCAGTGGGATAAGTGAAACAATTATGAACAAAGAAAAGGAGGAAAGGCACATATAATTCCACTAAGAAGGGTTAGAGAAAAGTCTTGGAAATGGTCAGTGTAGAAAATTTAAAAAAAAATTATTTTTTTAACAAAGGAAATTCCAGAAAGAAAGGACATCAATCTTAGACTAGAGATAGGATTTAAACTCTGTGGGAAAAATGAAGGGATGCCATTTTTGTTTTTGTGGTCATTATCTCTTCTATTCATCTCCTCTGCTGTTCCTCCATCCCATCTTCTTTTCTTTCCTCTCCAAGTTGAAACTGAGAATATCAACCTTTCATTTCTCCCCTAGTTACAAAGGACTTAAGAAGTTTACACGCATATAAGATAAAGTTCATTTTATAAACTTATCATTAGGTAAAGGGCTTATTGAAAATACTTACCTGGGATGATATTCCAGAATCCGAACATGCATGAATCCTCAACAGAGCTGCCCATTTGTGTGACTCACTCAGATTGGAGTAGTGAGATGAGTTAGAAGGACTAATCTTCTGCTGGCTTGTGTTTTGACCTGAAGAGCTGTGTGAAAGAAAATGTTTAAAATATTTTATAACTCTTTAAAAGTCTTTATATGTAAGTGCTTTTGCATAAGATAATAATAACAATCTATAATAATAAAAACATATTATGCTAATTAGACAGACATCCTTCCAGATGTCTGTCCAAACGACCTTCAGAAGGAAACCTCTGTCCTGCGTGCAAGTGACTGGAGGGAAGCCCAGGTCCTGGGTGCCAGAGGAAAGCCGGTGCCAGCAGCCGGGGGAAGGAAGGCCTACCCTTGCATGAATTTTGTGCATCAGGTCTCTAGTAAACTATAAGCACCAGTGTTTCCATTGGAGGAGAAATACATGATACCTTATGAATTTATTTGAATCTCAAGAACTTTTACATCTTATGATAGTCCCAAGCACATTTTTATGATTAACAGTCACTTAAGATAAATTCTTCTCAAAGGAAAGGGTATCTCTGTAGACTGCATGTCTTAGGAAAGTATACATATTGGTACACTCAAATACTCACACTCGATTATGAGATATGAAGAAGGAGGTCAGCGCTCATACCAGAGTATCATTCTGGAGGGGCTACAGTGACATAGGCACTAACAAGCACATATAAACTCCTTATTGATTTGTCATTAATTTGGGCCTTAAATTCTCCCAGAAATTTTCCCCAAATCTCTTATATTTCCTCAAATTAGTGGCAAACAAATGGAAAAATTAGGTTCTTTAATCAATATTACTCTCTTTGAAATACTACTGAACCATTTCACTTAACAATCCAGTGCCCTCTGTATTTCCATTTTTGTACCCCTGATATATGTCTTTTCTGCTCTTCTGTATGAATTCTCCTGAGAAATATTCATGGTTATTTTTACATGTTATCCATTTCTCTTCAGCAGTAATAATAAGTTTTCTGTGATTGATTCTTTATACTATATAAGAGCATTTAAAAATAATATCTCAATATACCTTTTTTTTTGCTAAGTAAAACAAGAAATAATATATTTATTTCTGGCCCCCCTTTTACTCTTAATAGATCACTTTTCAGAGTCTTAGAACCTTAAGAGATAGCATTTTATATTTTATGGTATAGTTATTAGATCCTTGTAGCAATTTTGCTTATAAGAAACTACACATCTCTTACATGTTGAGGTTACTTTTGTGAACTACAATATATTAATTGAGCTGGTAGAGTAGAAGAGTATAGCCATTACATCATATTATACATCTCTTATATATCAAGGTTGCCTTCATAAATTACAATTTATTGATTGAGCTGGTAGAGTAGAAGAGTATAGACATTACATCATATTCTAAAAATAACATTACTGTGCATTAAAAATTAAACAACAATGTACCCTAATATCAAGGAGAAAACTATCCTTCCATCTACCATTAAATAAAAAATAAAGAATGTGGTTTTATGTGGAAAAAAATAAGAAAATATATGCCTCTCATATCTTTCCTACTTGAGCAATTCTTTAAATTGTTTCTTGAAAACACCAAAGAGTATCTTGCCATAGAAACAAATGAACAAACATTAGGAGAACAATCTTAAATTGTGCAAAATGTATAATTCTTGAAGCATTTAAATCTTCTCACCCATAACTAGAGTTTTGGCCAACAATCAGGGAGAAAAAAATGGGGAGAAATAAAATAATATATCAGAGGGTGAACACATGATGAAAGTTTAACTGGCTTTTTTTTGGGTTAATTGTCTTTATTAAAATATGCTAGCCACTTTATACCAAAACAAAATCAGAAAGATAAGGGGAATGAACACAGTGAATTTTTCTTCAGTGACTGGTGTCTGATGATCCTAAATTCCAGTGATGGTCACACAGTGAGAGTTTGAAAAACTTGGAAGTCTCCTCTCTCTTGTTTTTAATCTGAAGTGTGAGAAATGGTCTTATTTTGCTTATGCAATCTCAAAGCAGGGCACAGGGGAAACAATAAATTCACATAATTAAAATATTTGATGAGAAAGATCTAGTTGGTTGGGTTTTTGCCATGTTTTTCTTGTGTAATGCTATCAATATTAAACACACAGCTTCAATGTGAAATTAAATTAAAAGTAACTGAAAATTATCTTATCATCTTAGTTTACATTCGATAATTTTTAAATCCATACTAGAACTCTTTATGCTATTATCCTGAAGGTAATTAAAATTTTAGTAACATGATAAACAACTATAATCCCTGCCACCTCCCTCTATCTGTCTGTCTTCCCCCATTCCACACTTCCCCCACCTCCTCAGGATGATTGAAGATTGGTCAAGGGTTTCAGCTAAAGAGATTATCTGAGAAGATTCTAATCAATAAATGACTAGTCAGATTGTCTTCTAATGCGAAATCTCTTTGTAGGCCCTAGCGTCCAGATTTCTCCCCTCACTTTTTTTATATTCCTCCTGTGCAATGGTGAAAGGTAGTGTGCTGGAATTTTGTGGCAAAAACTTCCAAAATCATTCTTCTCTTACTTTTATCACAAACCCCATGTAAAATTTTTCATCGGCCTACCTTTTTTGGGGTAGAAATTTCAGCAAGGTAAGATAATTTCTGATTCCTTGTTATAAAAAAGAAAGAAAAAAAAAGATAGGGCACTCTCCAGATTATGTAAGTATCCCAAAATTCTATTCCATCTCCAATGGCCTTAAATGTGCACATGAATGAACTAAAAATGGCAAAATCTGTGAGTCCTTGGAACCTAAGAGATAGCTACTTTACAGTTCCTTGTCTTTACTATTCAGAGGATGATGTGGACTCTGCCTGAGTGATAGGATTTTTGGCTTTTGTTTTTGTTTTGTAACATTGCAGTGATGACAGCTACCACCACTACCATCATTTTGTTACAATTTATTGAGCACTTGCTCTGTGCTAGGCAAATATACTGAAAGCTTTACATGGATTATCTCATTTAGTCATTGATATCACCTAATGAAGTATAAGCTACTGTGATTCTTTAAATAACTGTACAGCTGTATCATTATCAGGGTGCAGTTATTAAGGAAAATCACTACTATTGATTTTTCTCATTCTAATTGTTCCACGTAAGTACGTATAAATAATTGCACTAGTTAGTAGAACACATCAATCTGAGCAGTTATTATTTTGAGAAAACAAAAGATAAGCCTTCAGTAGAATGTATGAGAACACAAGATAACAAGCTGTTTTTAAAACACTCTCTTACTTTCCCTCCCCCAAAAATAAAATGAAAACTGACACGAGCAGTTTACTTGGTATATTGGTTTACTCATTTTTAATCTTTCTGCCTGCAGTGAACAGGTCTCATAAATGACAAATCTAAACCCTTATGAGAGAGGAATTAATATTATTAATGCTCTCATATAAAACTGCCACAGAGAAGATGCCTCAGCTACAATCGTACAGCGTTCGTCAGCAGTGATTTATAGTGTCTTTAAAATAGGTAACTTTATCAGAATTGGCCATCTATTCTTGGTTTTAAAACATGTGGACTGTCCAACAAGAAGGAATCAGGTGAGCTGAGACTGCAGGATGAAGGCGGCAATAATAGACCATCAATTCATGAGCTCCTCTTGTCGGTGTCCTTTACACTCACAAATTTATAAGCCTCATAAATGGCCAGCTGCAAGGGGTGCTATCTCTTTAATTAAAGTGTCAATTTGATGATTATGTAACTTTGTAAAGCGAGTGGAGGAGGTGGCGGATGGCCTAGTTTCTGAGGGGAAGCAGAGCTCTTGAACTGAGGGAGGCAATGCTGGGCACACAGGGGACCAGGGAGGCCTCTTCAGGGATTGAGGGTAGTCCAAATTGGATCGCATGTACCTTGATCTCTAAACGGTCCATTTATATTTATTGTTGCATCATGAGATCATTGCCTCGAGGAAGGAAAGAGGAGTTCAATCGTATTTTTCAGTTAGCAAACTTTTCCCGTATCTTTAAACCCCTCTTCCTCCCTCTAAAATATTAAGCCTGGCTCTCAAATCTTGTGGGATCTTGAAAAAAAACATGTATTTTTGATATGTAGGCTGGAAGAACATTACCAAGGAGTCTAGTACATTAAATTTGGGTGAAAGGAGATATCAAAACAGCCTCTTTGATTTTTCTGACCAGTCTCTTTATGTTTGATATCCAGAATCTCTGTTCTTTCTATGCCTATGTTTTATTCATTTATAAAATGAATAATGATTATGCCATCTACATGCGAAAGATGACAATGAGATAATAGAAAGTGCTCTGAATGGAATTCTTATAAAATCAGGAAGAAATTTGGTATTATAATTTGATAGTTTCTGAAATGGCAAATTAGGTGTAATAGGTTTTTAAATTTGAAGACTATATTATGTTTAAATTTCTGATGACTCTAAATGAGTTCCTGGAACTAAACCCAGAAATTGAGTAAATAGTATTATAAGAATGAGCTTTTCTGAAAAACTATGTCCAAAAGTATTTCCTCCCCAAAGCCTAGATATTTTAATAGATATATTTTAATAGATATATTTTAATAGATATATCTAATAAATATATCTATTTTAATAGATATATTTTAAATTATTTAGATTTCTGATTCTAAACCCATAAAATAATACATTGTAATTTTGAAAAACACACTAGAATTATTTTTCTACTCCATCCTAATAAGTCATATTTTAATTTTATGTTGTGTCATAAATTTTTCATATCAGTGTTGCACCAGACCCGTGCACATTGCTATAAACATAAATAGATGTCCAAATTAAGATACAACAAAAGTAAAAGAACAAACATCAATTAAACTTCACTAACTATTAGTGGATTTGCTGGCATTATAAAGCAAAAGATATATTAAAACACCAAAAACAATAAAGATGGGGAGAATGAGCTACTTCTATGCTCCCTCTACAAGACTATATTTAGAAGTTTGTAAAAATTTATGTTAACCATAAATTTTCAGTACTTGGGGACTGTTTCATCATTCCTAATGTTGTTACAGCTTTGAAAATTCAACCTCATACAACACTACAAGAGAAGAAAAATATAGATTCTAAAGGATAATATGTGATTAAGGTAGAGCTTGTGAACAGGGGTAAAATCATGAAATCCCAAAGGAAAATGACTGTATACTAGAAAGATGGCATGTATAAAACTCTTGCAAACTTGTTTGTTCAGGAATGTGATTGAACAAAAATATTGGCACTAAGAAAACTTCTTTCCTTTTCCTTCTTTCCTTCCCCCTTCAAAGTATGAAGCTTAAAGTTTAAGTTGTAGTCTGGGCATCATTTGTTTATACACTCTCTAAAGTAATTTTATATTTACAAGTTTAATATTTAATAATAATAATGATATTAAAGATCATTTTACATAGCGCTCACAAACAAGCCTGTTCTTGGTACCGGAACTGGAGAGCATTATGTTAAGTGAAATAAGCCAGTCAGTGAAAGAAAAATACCACATGATTTCAATTGTTTGTGGAATATAAAGAACATTATAAACTGATGAACAAAAATATATACAGAGTCAAAGAAACATGGAACAGACTGTCAAATTACATTGGAAGGCAGGGGAGGATTGGTGTGGTAAGAGATCAACTGAAGGAGTTGTATGCATGCATATAAGCATAACCAATGGACACAAGACACTGGCGCAGGGGGGGGAGTGAGGGCATGTGCAGCCGGGCGGCGGGCCAGGGGGGCGCCCGCAGACGCCAGGCGCGAGGGGCGGATAGGACAATGGGGTTAAAAAGGAGACATATGTACTACTATTTGTAATACTTTAAACATTAAAAAAAGGGGTGTTAGCAAGTGGGGGGGAAATAAAGTTTATAATTCTTCACAAAACTTCTATCCATTTAGAAATAATCATTTCACATGTCCATTTCTCCAAGTTATGGCACAATTTTTAGCATTAAAAACCAACGTAATATCTAGACACTGCTTGAGATCTACACAGTTTGCTAGCAAAAATAGAATTTCTGTAATAGAACTGCTTTGTTCTTCAAACCCTTGCCTACGCATGAGTCCTCTCTAAACTATAGGCAGTAAATGAAAACTATAAATATGGAACCACAATATATTTAGTCCTGAAAACTAAAAGTACAAGTCTCATTTTGTTTTTAAATTGAGAGCAAAGTTACTCATCAATATAAAGACAAAAAACAGTCAAGAAATGTATAATCCCCTTAATTGTATATTGTGTAACTATCTGCATGCTTTAAGACACATGTATGAAACAGCTATGAAATTTAAGAATGAGAAAACAGGATTGGGTTTTGACTTCTTCCTTAATCTGATTTGTGGCCTTAATGAGCTAGTCCAAGCCTTATTTTTGTGATAGTAATTTCATTTAAACTTAACTAATAGATATTAATGAATCAATTTTTCTTTGGGCTGTTTTGCTTATTTTTCCCCTGAAATTCACACAAACTCCTTTAAAGGGCCGTGTGTATCTATTGACACAGCATTACTAAAACAGTCCTCCCTCTGTTAATAACAATGTCACAGAAATTGCATTGCATTTGTAGCCAGTTGCACGGTTTAGTGGAGAGAAGGTGACAGAAGGGTTTGCTTCTTTCTCAAAACAACTGTCATCAGTAACACAGGCTGCATGACTTGACATTTTAAAATGAAATTTAACCTGGAAATGCTATCTTTGCTGGTTGGTTTGCTTCCTCTCAAGGAATGTGAGAGAAAGGCAGGTGACTTGTAAATTTTCATTTTCTTACCTTTCTGAGAAGTCTTGCTGGTGCAAAAAGTTCCTCTGGCCTTCATAAAGCTCTTTTTCTGAAGACATTTTTTTTTCATCCAGTTTCAAGGAGGTCATGTGAGAGCTATCCCATCAAGAATCTGCAGTCCCTTTTGGGGGTCTTTCATGTAGTCTCTGTGACCAAGGAAACAAGGTGTAACCTAGCAACCTGGCCCTTCAGGAGGTATTGTTGCCAGTCTCCTCAGAGGAATCCCTGTGCTTTTGGAACAGAGTGACAGTGAACATTGCTTCCAGGAATTGTCTACACTGTGGTTGCATGGAACCTTGACTGGGGAAAACAAATGACAGCAGCGGGAACAGACATCCATCCATAGCATCCCTTACAAAGTTTGCTGTCCTCGGTTCCATTATTTCTCAAATGGCTTGCATCTACCTTGGGTTTAGATGAAGTTGTATTGGTGCAACATATCCCTCAGTTTTTGGTTTCTTGTTTCTCTTCTGTAGTTTCAGAACCAGCAGAAGGAGCAAAAGGGAAGTTATCTAATTCGTGCTTGAACCAAGGAAATAAGAGGTTTTTGAAATGCAAATTTTGCCCAAACCAGTTTGACTCAGTGGATAGAGCTTCAGCCTGCCAACTGAAAGGTCCCAGGTTTGATTCCAGTCAAGGGCATGTACCTTGGTTGAGGGCACATCCCCAGTAGGGGGCGTGCAGGAGGCAGCTGATGGATATTTCTAATTCTCTATCCTCTCCCTTTCTCTCTGTAAAAAATCAATAAAATATATTTAAAAAAAAGAAAAATGAAAAAAATGCAAAGTTTTACAGAAAAGGAGAGAATATCACATTCTTATTTTTTTAAAATATATTTTATTGATTTTTTGACAGAGAGGAAGGGAGAGGGATAGAGTTAGAAACATCGATGTGAGAGAGATTCATCGAACAGCCGCCTCCTGCACGCCCCCTACTGGGGATGTGCCCTCAACCAAGGTACATGCCCTTAACCGGAATTGAACCCGGGACCTTTCAGTCCTCAGGCCAACACTCTATCCACTGAGCCAAACCGGTTTTGGCACATTATTTTATATACTCAGTTATTGGTCCAACAAGTCTACTCAGGGTGCCTGCTATGGGTATAGTCAGTCCAGTGGTTTTTAACATCATGAGCTGATAAAATTAAAGTCCTCTAAACCTGGGACTTGCATATCTCCTTTCCCTGAAACAGACAAATGTTAGCTGCATTTTGGAGGACTGAGAAATTGTGGTTTGCAAAAGTGTCTCCTCTTGGAAACACTCACTTCATCAATGTTTAAATACTTCCACAGTCTTCACTGTTTCCGGGAACAATACATGTGGGAAACCTTTGTATTCAAAACCTAGTCTCAAAATAAGAGGTTTGGCATCTTGTCCCAAGATATCTTGGGAAAACCATCATGATTGCCTTTGTTTTTATTCCTTTTATTCTCATTCTACCTTCATTTGGCTTCTCTGTGGGAAGTCCTGTGAGAATTCACAGATAAGGAATTTATAATATCTGCCTTCAAATAAGAAGGCATGCTATCAGCTATACACATTATAGAAGCTGGTGTACAAACATCTAACTTTTTCCCTTTATTTCTCAATTTATCCAAGTTTTTAGCCACCATTTCTGACCAAGAAAAAAAAAATTCTCACTCTTTCCACACAAAATAACTCAGAATCTTCTGGATTTAAATGTGGTCAATCGGGATTTAAGCTTTGTCTGTGAATGATCTTTATTCAAGACAAGCTATGCAATTTTTGGGTCCGATTGCAAAAGGACAGTGCAAAGCCTCTTGTTCCAAATTATTAATAATTCCAAGACAGCAAAAGCAGAGAATACAATCAAGCATAAAACCCTTTTGAGCATGGGACCCTATACAGATACCAGGACTTGCATATGATAAGACCATTTAAATATTTTTACTTTCCTTCTACCGATGTGTAAGAGGAGAGTTGGACACTTTTACAGTGGTACCTCGAGATACGAGTTTAATTCGTTCCGTAACCTTGCTCGTATATCAAGTTGCTCGTATCTCAAAGCAAATTTCCCCATTGAAATCAATTGAAACGCTGTTAATCCGTTCCAGCTCCCAAAATGCCACCCCAGTTGTTCTTGTTACGTGTTTTTGAATAAGAAAAATGTATTTATAAATGACAAATATTGTATAAAAGCATAATAAAAGAGAATGTAAAGGAATAAACTGCTTTTATAAAGTATATTTACCTACTCGCTACACTCTTAATGCTACACTTTATCCCTAAACTGAATGTAACTTAACTAATCTTCACTGAACTTAATTGCTACTGGTCTTTGCATTTTTGGCC
>JAAGEH010000045.1:20151532-20188031 GCA_011751065.1 Lasiurus cinereus | reverse complement strand
CCAGCCAGGCCTGATCAATAATTCTGAGGCATATCATGATGTTAAAGTGGTTCTTCCAGAACTCTCGAAGGGTGAGGTTTGTGTTCTCCATCACCTCAAAGTAGCACCGGAACAGGTGGTTGATGTACAGCTTTTTAAAATTAGAAATCACCTCCTGATCCATGGGCTGCAGGATAGGAGTGGTGTTGGGAGGTAGGCAGACAACCTTTATAAACTTGAACTCTTCGAGGAGTTCATCTTCGAGGTTCGGTGGGTGAGCAGGAGCATTGTTGAGGACAAGGAGGGCTTGCATGGTTAGGTTGTTTTCCTGTAGATATTTCTTAACAGAAGGGCCGAAAACCAGGTTTACCCACTCCACAAAGAACTGCCTGGTGACCCATGCCTTCGGGTTTGCCCTCTACATACCTTGCAGTTTATCTTTTAAAATCTTATGTGACTTAAAGACTCTGGGGTTTTCCGAGCAGAGGCTTGATCTCGCATTGGCGCACAGTGCGAGAGTTAGCCTATCCTTCATGGGTTTGTGGCCTGGCATCGCCTTCTCCTCTGCCGTTATATAAGTCCTATTCGGCATCTTCTTCCAGAAAAGCCCTGTCTCGTCACAGTTGAAGACTTGCTGGGGGATATATCCTTTGGCTTCTATCAGTTCGGAAAAAGTTTTGAGGTAATCCTCAGCTGCCTTCACATCCAAACTTGCTGCCTCACCATGCTTGATGATGGAGTGATGGTTATAAAAAGAAATGTGATAAAGTATGTAAATGCACCAAAGATGCTTCGACAACAAGGTAAACAAGCACACTGACTAAGGCGTGGGAAACTATGAGACGCTGGAGTCACAGTAAACTGGTGGGTCGTGTGCAGCCAGCCGATCCGCGCGATTACTCATATCTCAACTGTTGCTCGAATTCCAAAGCAAAAAATCGCTCGCTGGACCGCTCATATCTCAAAAATCTCATATGTTAGGGCACTCGTATCTCGAGGTACCACTGTACCTGTAGATTATTTTCCAGGGAGAAGGCCTCACACACATCAGAATCATTAAGTATTTACGTTTTGTATTCTCATTTGTTCCATCATTGTCCATTGCTTATCACTTGAGGGTCTGTCTGCTTAGAGTTCCTTCTCAGTTATTTTATTCATATGGTGCATAATGGTCCTGACTTTATTGCAAATCCATAAATTTTATTTTTTTTTTACTCTGGCAAGTGAATAATATTTTGGTTGCTCACAAGATTCTTCATGCACAGACCTTTCTCTTGGAAGTATATATTGACATTAATCCACTACCTTCTAGTGTGCCGTGTTGCAAAATACAGTTCAAATGACACTCTGATTCATTTTTCTTTGTTCTTTTGTTTAACCTTGAAGTTTATAGGATTTTTCTCTTTGCACCTTAAGGTCAGGTATTGCAGCAGGATATGCTGAGTTATGTGACTTTTCTCTTCAACATTGCCTAATATTCGGAATAAAAATTCTGAGGACAATGGGTTTGTTTAGACTTATTCTCTCATCAGCTCAGATACATTCCTTTTTGTTATGCTATATAATAAAAGGCCAGAAACCATAAGTGTAACAAACGGAACAACCGCTCGACCAGTTGCCATGACGTGCATTGACCAGGGATCTGGTGACCAGCGACAGGCAGGGAGCGGTGGTGTCCAGCATCTAGCATCAAAGGGCAGCTGAGGCAGCGGCAAGCATGGAGCATCACAAGGCAGCATCCAGTCAGCGTCAGAGGCCCTGATCACAGGCTAGGTCTATGGACCCTACCTGTGCATGATTTTGTGCTCTGGGCCTCTAGTTTGTTTATGAAATAGGCTCTCCATCTGTTCTTTGCTCCTGCTGGAACTGATATTACCCATATATTAGGTCCCATGGATCTGTACACACATTTGCTTGCTTGATTTCTCCATGATTTCCTTCTCTGCAAATTTCTGTACCTGCTCTTGATCTTCCAATTCAGATTTTAATAACCACTCTGCCATTCTTCTACAAAACCTTTAGATTAAGAGACTTTTATTTTGTTTTCTCAGTGCTGTAGGCAAATCTTCTTTGATGGTCTTCTTACAGCTCCACTTGAGTTCTTCAATAGGTTTTCCAGCATTTTCATTTCTCTGAGGAGCCACCTAGACTAAGTGCTCTCCTTGTTCTCTTTCTTGCTCTGGATTCTCCATCTCCTTTCTCTGATCTCAGGCCACCAGTGGTATTCCAAGAGCAGGGCAGTGGGAATAGTCTGCCTCTCATACCAGCTGTTAAGAGGCTGGAAGTCTGACATGCCAGTGTGGCTGCCTGAGAGAGAGAGAGAGAGAGAGAGAGAGAGAGAGATCGATTTGTTATTCCATTTATTTAGGCCTTTGTTGGTTGATTCTTGTATGTGCCTTGAACAGGGATTGAATCTACAACCTTGACATGTTGGTACTAAGCTCTAACCCAACTGAGCTACCCAGTCAGGGTCCACCAAATTTTTTTAATTTTTTAAATAAGTTAACTGAAAGCAAAAATAAGAAAAATTCTATGTGCTATCATTATCGTTTCTAAAATAAAAAGATATATTAGGTAATTCAAATAGAAAAATATACTATCTTAAAATAGACTATTTCTTTAAATTAACAAAATGTCTCTACTAAGTTATTGTTTATTTTTCCTTGTTGGCCCTTGGCTTTGCTGACACTAACTTGTGGACCAGGCTAAGTCCATTCTGGAGAAGAAATCTGGCTGCCAGGGTATGAATAAAGGAGTAGGAACAGCCTATTTATTCAGGAGATTTATAATCTTGAATCTCAAAGCAGGCCGTAGGGCGTGTCATACTAATATAACTCATGTGCTTTGGTATGATAACATCATTTGTACGCAAGGGATTTATGTGAAATATGAAGGAAGACTTCCTTATTTTCAGATAAATAATGGGATGAGTTAACAGCTCAACTCAGAGGCCTAAACTATGAGGACAAGATGGTTCTGATAAAAGGTACAAGAGAATAAACTAAGCAATATTTGGGGTTGCCGTAAGTCTCATGTAATAGTACTGCTGATTCTGCGAGTAGTAACATTTTTCTCATATATGTATCACCTTGTTTAGACTAACTGATAAGTTCTAAAGATTTTTCTTTCTACAGTAGGAAAGGCAGTTAACCAAATGCCAATGCAATTTACTTTTAAAAATTTTATTCATCAAAAAATAATATAGTATTGCAAGGGCTCTCTACTTCATTTTGCAAAGACCTTTAAAATTATTGATATTTCCCAGGCATTATGAGCTGCTTTTTTAGGGAAAAGGAGAATAATAAATTTCCAACATTTAATAAAGCCACTATGTATTCTATACTTATTTTATTTAACTCTAATTTTAACCTCCAAATTTTTATTTACTGATGTTAGCATATATCACATCAACTTTTAAAAACAACTTATTCTTAGAAACTTATGTTTTTGTTACTTTCGCATGTGAAGTCAACCTGCCATTACCCGTGAAATCACCATCAAATGGACATTGACAATTTCTAACAATAAGACTCCATTTCTGACTTTATTGCATTGGACACCCTAGATAACTACCTTGCTTTATGTTTTAATGTGAAATATCTAGTCTTATAGAAAAAAGTCTAAAAGCATCAAGTAATTTTATTGACTCTAAAATCATTTTAATTAACTGAAATTGCCATATAGCCTGGCAGTGCTGAGAGAAGTGATTAAAAAGAATCTATACTAATAAAACTCTAATATGCTAATTAGACTGGGTCTACCTGCCATCTTCCAGAAGTCCAACTTCCTTCCAGACAAAGTCATGGTGGTGGGGGCCGAGGCAGAGGCAGTTAGGGGCAATCAGGTCAGCAGGGGCCAGCAGTTAGGGGTGAGACCAGGCTGGCAGGAGGTTAGGGATGAGATCAGGCTGGCAGGGGGTTAGAGGCAAGATCAGGTTGGCAGGGGAGGGCAGTTGGGGGTAATCAGGCAGGCAGGTGAGGGCCATTGGGGGCAACAAGGCTGGCAAGAGAAGGGCATTGGGGGCAACCAGGCCTTCAGGAGAGGGCCATTGGGGGCAACCAGGCCTGCAGGGGAGGGCAGTTGGGGACATTAGGCAGGCAGGCAGGTGAGTAATTAGGAACCAGAAGTCCTGGATTGGACAGGGTACAGGTCAGGCTGAGGGATAATCCCCCATGCACGAATTTTGTGCACTGGGCCTCTGGTTATTATGATAAAGACCAAACAAAATCAAGTTATATTTATATTTAAAATAATTTATTCTTTTTTTCTTCAAAGATCATGCTATTGTTCACTCCATTTTCTAATGGCAGCATTAATATGACAGCATTAATATGTTGAATAATGCCAAGGCTGGTGTGGCTCAGTTGGTTGGGTATTGTCCTATGCACCAAGAGGTTGCCAATTCAGATCCCAGTTTTGGGTTTGATCCGCAGTAGTGAGCATGCAGGAGGCAGATGATCAATGTCTAGCTCTCACATTGATGTTTCTCTCTCTCCCTCTTCTTTCTTCTCTCTAATCAGGGCAAAGAATAAAGGTTCCATGGTGAAATCAATAGATTTGTAAAAAGCAATTGACAATATCCTACATGTATTTTTTTAAAAATATATTTTTTATTGATTTTTCGCAGAGAGGAAGGGAGAGGGATAGAAAGTCAGAAACATCGTTGAGAGAGAGAGACATCGATCAGCTGCCTCCTGCACGCCCCACACTGGAGATGTGCCCGCAAGCAAGGTACATGCCCCCAACCGGAATCGAACCCCGGACCTTTCAGTCCGCAAGCCGATGGTCTATCCACTGAGCCAAACCGGTCTCGGCTCCTACATGCATTTTTTGATGTACCGCCTGTGGCAGCTTTTGTGTTTCCCTTTAGAACTGAGTAGAAGTTGTGAGGCAATAAAGCCAAAAATATTGACTATCTGACCCTCGATAAAAAAAAAAGTTTGTCTATATTTCTTTAGATATCACATAGTTCTCCAAAGGAACACAATTTATTCTTCTATGAAGATGTAGATTTTTCTCTTTATTTTTTCTTTTTAGTTCTTTTGCTTCACTTACTCAATTTTTTTTCCTTCCTGTCACCCAAGATTCTTTCCTGTGTTCCCTCTTTAACTCTTTCTCCTTTAAATAGCCATAACACTAAACTAAAATATAATATCTAAAAAATAACTTATTGGATGAATTTTTATGTTTCTTCTTAAATTGAAAGTAAAAATGTATCGTCTTTGTTCTCAGCACATCCAATGCCCTAAGAGTCTAAAGTTAATTGACAGTCACTTTTCACTATGTTGTAAACATAGGCATAGGTCAATGACTGACCCTTGAAAGAAAAGGACTCCTGACCCTGAGCGGGAGAAGTTAGTTGCCATTCCCTCTGAGAGTTTAAAAAAGGAACATTTGATTGCATTTCAGTAAGAATTGCAAAAGTGACTTAATGTAATCCTTTCCTGTGTATAGTTTCTTTACTTCCACTGGTGTGTAGATAAAGCAGTGTGAAGTTTGGATTAACTACTCAAAGTGTAACATCAGCATTTTCAAATATAAATGTACAAATATAATATGATATATAGTGTATTATATCATAGATACAAAGTGTCAGCATTTTTAAAACCACAGTATTCCCAGGCAAGGAAATTTTTTCTGCTACCCTCCCCTGCTAATTCTCTTTTGCCTCCCTAATTCTTCCTATTCTATTTTATCTTTTAATCTCTGTACATGCCTAAAATGTCATTTTTATCAAGATATATTGTCCTTGGTCTCTTCTCTGCTCTTTATACATTCTCTGTCTGAGCACTCTCATCTATTACTTTCATTTTAACTGCCAACTAATGATTCTTAGTCTAGATCATTAACTGTGAAATCTAACTAAAGCTGCAGACATTACATGCATATATGCATAACTCATGTATTACATTGATATCCTAACTTAGTCTTATTGGGTCAAACTCAATATAACATCTCCAAGTTCACCCCATAAACTTATTTCTACATTCTTCCTCATCAAGCAACCCACACTCCTGTGCACACTTTTTCAATCAATCTTAAATTTGTTTCATTGCAGGAAAGGGTACTGATATCTGCAGCTTTTATTTGAAATGCATAAAAAGATGGATAGATGAATAAATTGAGAGATAAATAGATGGGTAGGTGTGTAATTAAAAAATAATAAGTTAATTATAAATTTATGTGGTGGTTATAGATGCTCACTGTAAAAAGCTTTAAACATTTTTTTAAAATATATTTTATTGATTTTTTACAGAGAAAGGGAGAGAGATAGAAAGTCAGAAACATCGATGAGAAAGAGACATCGATCAGCCGTCTCCTGCACACCCCACTGTGGAGATGTGCCCGCAACCAAGGTACATGCCCCCAACCGGAATCGAACCTGGGACCTTTCAGTCCACAAGCCGACGCTCTATCCACTGAGCCAAACCGGTCTTGGCAGCTTTAAACATTTTTGTGTGTTTCAAATTTGTTTTCATTAAAAGTGTTAACAAAATTTATTTCAGTTTGCTCTCAAATTATCTTTAGTGACCACCACTTTGCCCTATGCCCTCATCGTCTCTCACCTAAATTGCTACAATAGTTTCCTTGGTGTTCCTGCCATCATGTTTGTCCCTACTAAACATTGACTTCCAAATTAAAGTTCTCTAAAATATTGTTACTCAAAGTTTGATCCACAGACCAGTAAACGTGTCACTTGGAAACTTGCCAATATCCAGCCAGCATGACACCTGGGAGCTGGCTGGAAATCTAGCACCCACCAGACGTCCTGAATCAGGATTCACAGGTAAGAAGATCCCCAAGTACTTCTGTATGAACTTTTAAGTATGAGAAATACAGCTCTATGTGACATCTGGATTCTGTAGTATTCCCTTGCCTCCAACACCTCAGTGGCTCACCATGGCTCACAGGGTGATGCCTAAGATCAGTAGCAAGGTTCACAAAGTGTATCTGTGTCTTGAGTAATGTCTTACCACTATCCCTATTCCTTCTCCACCCCCAGGGGTTTACCTAATGCTCATGCTTACCTATTTTGAACATTTTTATTATTTCCAAGGCATATGTGTCTTGTCTCATTCTGGTTCCCTTTCTGTAACACTCTACCTATGCCTTAGCTCTTTGCCTAATTCTGTCCTAATTGTCCTTCAAGATAATGTAATCTGCATTGCTCCCTTATTATTTATGCCTTTATTTATTGTTATCCCTGTGTTGTAATATTTTTCAAGTAAGAATCGATTTGTTACTCTTCCTATTAGGCCGTGAGCCACAGAAAGTGAAATATGTTTTATTCATGATTATATTCCCAAGTCATAACATACCAGTGTTTCTTGTCACAGATGTGAGATATTTAATAAATGTTTATTGAACTGAACCCAAAAGGAGGTGACCATTGCGGGAGATGTGATTCATTATGGCATGGTGGTTCAGAAAGCAACTGCTATAGGATAAACAAACAAGTAAAAATGACTTTATTATAGCTATAGTCATTTAGCTATATCTACCAATATACTGACCAGATCTCTGAATTTATACAGAATAAAACAGCTATTTGATTAAGTGTATGTATCCTGAATTAAAAATAAAAGACATGCAGATTCATGGAGCATAGATATTTACTGAGCATCTTTAAGATGAAGCTAGTCTTATTGAGATGTAACATTGCTTTTATTACTTAAAGGGGTTTTTCTAAGAGTTATAGCAATTCTATTTTATCAGTTTACATTGCCATGTTTATCAACAAAGATAATGAAATGTCATTTAGATATTCATCAGGCAATCAGTCATCTGTAAACAAAGCATATTTCATATCTCATTTTGACCTTTGCCTGCAAGATTATTATAATTAAATAGAGAATTAAATATTTTGTCTATGTACCTTGTTAGTAAGGTGAATCGGAGTTGAAAGTAAAAGAATAGAAACTTTAAAAATTCTTTCAATTTAAGCTCTCATCTTATTTGTCCTCCAATAAAAAGCAGTTTTGAACTCCATTAGTAAAACATTTTTTTAATTTTGCATTTAAGTATGTCAGTGGAATTCATCTATCTTTAAAAATAATTTTAGATGCCAACCCATAGAACTAAATTATTATTACTTGTTATCCTCACCTGAGGATATTTTTCCAATTATTTTTAGAGAGAGTGGGAGGGAGAAAGGCAGAGAGATCAAAATATTGATCTGAGGGAGATACACACCATGACCAGTGTCTGGGATTGAGCCTGTAACAGAGGTACATGTCCTTGAGCAGCATCGAATCTGGGACCTTTCAGTCCATAGGCCAATGGTCTATCCACAGAGCCAAACCGAGTAAGGCTAGAACTAAATTACTTTATATAAAACTAATAAACAGAAATTTAGATACATTTTTCCAGTCTCCTTCCTTCCTTTCTTTTTTCTTCTATACTATTGAGCAATTAAATTGTGCTATGCTAGCTTCCAGGGATATGAAGATAAAGCATCCTCTCATTCGTTCCACAAATATTTAACAAGTTCTGTGTACCAGGCACTGGTTGGTTTAGGCCTTGGAGATATGGCAGTTAATGGACAAGCTCCTGTGCTCTTAGAGTTTATTCTATTGGGTGACAGACAACAACAAGTAATCGAAAGGATAAGGAGTATAATTACTGACAGGTGCTCTGGAAAACCTAAGGCAGGATCATGGTATGAGGCATGTAAGGCGGGGGAGCAGGGTAAGGATGCTGTCTTAGATAGAAGAGCAGGAAAGTTCTCTTTGAGAAGACAATACATGGATGGAGAACCAAAAGGCCTGAAGAGCTGACCAATTAGAAAATTGGGAGTGGGGAGAGATATTCTCAGCGAGGAAACAGCAAATATAGAGACTACATTTGAGACTGAGTTGGGGATGTTTTGAGCAACAAAAAAGGCAAAGCAAGAGGAGTGTGATAGGACAGAAGGTCAGGACATGAGCAGATCACTTGTTGAGTTTGGATTTTATTCAAAATGTGCTGGGAAACCATTAAAGAGATGCAAGCAGAGATTTTGTGAAATAATTGTTATCTTACAAAGGTCATTCCAACTGCCATGTAGGGAAGGAACCATAGAGAAACAAACCGAAGCAAGGAGTTTGGGAGGTCTTGACAGCATTTCAGGAAATAAGGAGTAGTGTCGCAGATTTCTCCCCACATCTGTAGAAAGAAGTGGTTGCATTTGAGATATATTGCTAATCTGTGTTTTGTTTAGAGTTAGGAGAACTGACAAAAAGTAATCAGAGAAGACTCCTGCGTTCAGTGATGGAGTGGATAGTGAGTTAAGATGGCTAGAGGGGGCAGAAGCCTGTGGGGGACATTGGAAGTTAGATATAAAATACCTTTACACATCTACGTGGAAGGGCCAGGCAGAGAGTTTGATTATGTACAACCTGAGTTCAGAGGACAGGTCAGGGCTGGAAGTATAAATTTGGATATAATCCCAAAAAGATGATATTTAAAGCCAAGGGACTGAATGACATCATTTAAGAAAGAAAGAAATAAGAGAAGCCTTCAGGATGACTGAAATCACATTACTCATAGAGCCAATGAGGAAGACTGGGAGGGCACAGCCAGCAATGGCAGGGCAAGTGATATAGGAGGGGTCCCAAGGAGGAGTAAGGCTCCGTGGGCCTGTGCAGCCACACAGTGCCTCAAATTCAGAAAGGCCCCACACTTGGCTGCTCCACTGCCATCACTTCTTAATTTTTATCTTTGAGTTTGTGTTTTGTAAGTGAAGTTTGATGGGACAGTGAAGCATGCAAGCTAGGAGAGTGAGGAGAGAAGATACGTGGAAAGTGCGTATCCTCCATTCCTTGCTACCCATTCACCTTCGTGATGGCCCATAAACACAGAATTCCAGTGCAGCCACCGTGCTAGGGTTCTCAGTGAGAGGCTCAAAGCAAGGCCAGGTCAGCATGTCACACCCACAGCAGAGCAAGTGGTGGTGTTGGAGCTGACAGCCTCAGGAGGCTGTGCCTTTTGTTTAAACTAGAATTGGCTTTTAGAGCAGGAAAAAGGCAATGGTGATGGAAGAAACAGGAACAAACAGAACCTGACAATATCCTTTCTTATATACGCGATTTCTCTGTATTAGCCAACTACTTGCACTGAGAATGAAAACATACAGGGAAAGGTGAAGGCAGAGCAACCCAGAGGCCCTCTTCCTTCCAGTCCTTCCCTAGACACCCATAAGCCAAAGATAGAGTGGTGATAGCATGGGTGCATGTCAAGAAGTGAACCTGGCTGGCATGGCTCAGTGGTTGAACATTGACCTATGAACCCAGAAATTACAGTTCATTCCCAGTCAGGGCACATGGCCAGGTTGGGACTTGATCCCCCAGTGGGGGACTTGTAGGAGTAAGCCTATCAATGATTCTCTCTCATCATTGATGTTCCTTTCTCTCTGCCTCTCCCTTCCTCTCTGAAATCAATAAAAACATATGTATGTTTTTTTTTTAAAAAGTGAAATAAAAATAGTTGAGCAGCATTTTTACTCTTCTCTGAAGAATGAAATATATGCATCTATAAACTACAAAATAGAAATTGTGTTATTTATAAGTTAGATACGCTTATATTTCTATTTAAAGCCAGCATTACACAATGTAAAGGTAAGCAGTAAAATTTATGCTTGTAATTTTAAGTGTTCTTCTTTACTTTTAACACTGAAAACAAGAAAACATCATAACAAGTTGAGGGAGAGACAGTGAAAGAAAGAAAAAAGCTTTATGCATAGTACCTTAACTTTTTTTCTTACTGTTTGAACAAGGAAGTCCACATTTTCATCTTGCCTTGGATCCACCAATTACATAGCTGGTCCTGCCTAGAGAATTTGGTGTCCTGGAAATCAAGTAGAGAAAATGATTCCAGAAGAATGGAGGAGTCTGCCAACTGCATCAGATGCTATTGAGAATTGTATTAGATGAAGACAGAAAATTGATCATTGATGTTGGCATGGAGACTATTTAATTAAAATTAAAATTCTGTCCGTTTATTTTATTTCTTAAAATATATTTTATTGATTTTTTTTTTACAGAGAGGAAAGGAAAGAGATAGAGAGTTAGAAACATCAATGAGAGAGAAACATTGATCAGCTGCCTCCTGTATACCTCCTACTGGGGATGTGCCTGCAACCAAGGTACATGCCCTTGACCTTTCAATCCATAGGCCAAACCGGTTAGGGCTAATTCTGTCAGTTTATAGGTAAAGTATATTTATATAATAGTGTAAGAATAGAAAAAAAATGAGGGAGTGTGTATACACTCATTTTTATCTGTCATGTTTTCATTTAAATGTTAGGGTTCTTTTTTCATTTTTTTTTCTTATTGTCTAAAGTTTTACATATGTCTTCTTTTTCCCCAATTGCCTCCCAGCCATTCCCACCCCAGGAAAGCCCCCACTGCCCCTGTGTTGGTGTCTATTGGTTATGCTAATATGCATGCATACAAGTCCTTTGGCTGCTCTCTAAACCTCCTCCCACCCCATTTGTCTCTGGATCTATTCTTATTTATCAAATGATGGTGATCATTATATCCCACATGTGAATGATAGCATGTGATATTTATCTTTCTCAGACTGGCTTTTCTCGCTTAGCTTGATGCTCTCCAGTTCCTTCCATGCTGTTGAATTTTAGTTATTCTAACTCTACTTCAAGAATATATCAGCATTTGTTCAACATAAAGTGAAATCTCTTTGAAACTGAAATAAGTTAAGAAATATAATTAAATTATGTACTATTTATATCTTCTGTTGTGTCAGGTAAAAAAGAAAATGTTATTTTTTTTCTCTTTTTCTTTGCTTTCTCTTTATTTTCCCCCATTACTTTGAAGATGGCTATACTAAAGGGAGTGAATTATTATAATTTTTTTCACTTAAACATAGCTTGTTAAGTAAAAAATTGTATATTCCCTATTTTGTTTGCAATATTAAAAATGCAAATAAAATACAATATCCAAAACTTTGCCTTTCTCCATATTATTAACATAAAAATAAAACTTCTAGTTCCTTATGTAGTAGCTTAAGTCAGGCACTAGATGGCAGATGTTACCATAGTCAACAAATATTTCCATGAAAGGAAACTGGATATAAGATTACTTAGAATTATGAGTTGCAGAAACATAAACTTCTACTGATTGATCATCTCTGTTCTTTTCTTCTTTTAAGGACTTCATTTGATGGGAGGCTGATTTCTATGATAGTTTTCCTTGTATAGAGGTGGAAGGATTAAAGCTTTCACCTATATACAAGATGGATGGTTTTGAAAGCAATTCTGGAATTTTATCAACTCCATAAAATATAAAGTGGAATCACAAAACGGGCTAACAAATGGCATTTAAATGACTGTGAAGATGAATGGCAATGTTGCACCAAAGTGTTTTCAACCAAGACTGAATGAATAGTCTCACAGATCTTTTATATCTTACAAAGAAGAAAACTACATAAAGATTGCAAACCAAAGCTAATATATGTACTGTTATGTTAAACTAGTTATAGTGCATTAAAAATACTTTTGATATATTGTTTGTTCATTTGATCATTATATTGGTTATTTATTCCTTACATGGTAGTTTCAAGCTGATGAGTTCAAGAGGAAAAAAGAAAAACAATCCTGAGGTGGTAGAATATGTTATACCACAGTGTTTAATGTTGTCTCTCCATTATACAAATTGAATTCCAGAATCTGCTAGAGATTTTGTTTTAATTAACCAAATTGCTTTTGTGGTGTTGCATATTGTTTCTCTTTTGACTGGTGGCTTTAAATATACAGGTACTTAAGAAACTAAGGCTTATAAAATGTTTATAAGTTTTATAAGTTTATAATTTTCCTAAGTTGACATACTGACTTTTTCTTATGATAAAGGGGATTTTTTTTCTTTTTAATAATTTTGTTAACATTAAATTTTATTAAGAGAGCTGTGGATATCCTGTGGTACTATACATCAAAGATCTTTTAATTTTTGGTAAATATTAAAATAGGGATTGATTGACATAAGAAACTTTAGAACTTAAAAAATAAAGAATCTGGTTTGGAAAATAAACTGAATTTCCTATTGGAACTCTCCATCACTCTCCCTTGGTTTCATCATGCACTTTCTCCTTAATTTTTCCCCATCTCTCTGCCTGCCCATTCTCAGTCTCTTTCCTGGGTTTCTCTTATGCCTGCTTCTTTGATGTTCTTGCTCTCAGCTTTCTATTTTTTTTTAACTCACTCTCTACTGTCTCTTTGTACAGTTTTGAACATTAATTGTTTCAATTACAATGACTACAGAGATTGCTCTCCAAATACTTGATGCCAGCAACACATCGAGATTATACTTAGCCTCTGGCATTACACTGCCAAGATTCAAACTCTGGTTTTGAACACTTAATGGTTAGGTGATCTTGATAAATAACCTCATTGTCTTAGTTTTCTATCTTGTAATTTAAGAATAATAAGAGTCCTAATATCTGTTGTTAAGTAAGAATGAAGCAATTTATGTAATGCATTTAGCACAGAATCTGGCAAAGTGTAAGGACCCAATAAATATTCCACCTAGGACTTCTTTTTAGAAAATAGAGCTGTGTCAACTGAATGCCTCTATTCAGATGTCTTATCCTAACTTCCCCAAATCATTTTCTTTCTTAAATCCCTCACCTAAATTAACAGCATCATTTAATTGAATCTCTAATCTCTCACATTTATTTCATACCTATATCCTGTTGACTCTACCTGGTATATATCACCTGAGTTTATTCTTTCCAGTTACTCCCTATTTATTCATTTACATCTTTTTATTCTTTCATTCATTAAGGAGCCTGTTTCCAACCTCTAACGGGATCTTGAAAAATGGCAATGAGGAAGGCTGTATAGACTACTGGGGAAGGTCGACATGAAACAGAAATTACAATTAGCTCCTATCTCAGCAATTTCTCATCTAGATCATCACAATTATCCTCCAGTCTCTCCTCCTTTCAAAACAGCTGTTAAAAATGAGAGAGGTTTATCTTTAAAACACAATCTAAATCTTAAAAATATCAGCAAAAATAATCCAACAGCATATTTTTAAAAAATGGATATGACCAAGTTAGTTTTATTTGAAGATCATAAGGGTGGTCCAATATTAGGAAATCCATTATTATAATTCATTATATTAATGAACTAAAAAAACACTATCACATGATTATCTCCATAGATATAGTAGATACATTAGAAAAATTTAACACCCATTCACATTTAAAAAAAAAACAAACACCCTCAATAAACTTACTTGACATATTATAATATGTTTATGACATCCCCAACACCTGGGGAAAATATAATGTTTAATATTTAGTATTATGTTGTTTTCCTCCTAAATCAGAAACAAATATATTTACTACATTCATCATACTTAGTATATGTTGCAAATACTAACTAATGCAATTCGACAATCGAAAGCAATTATGGAATATAAATAGGAAACAAAGAGGTTAAAGCTTATTTTTTAAGAGAAGATGTGATTATATATCTGAAAAATTCAAAATATAATAATTAATATGACAATTTGATAAAGACACAAGTTTAAAATTAAAATGTAAAAATTAATAACAGGTATATACATACATATACATGCTTGTGTGCTACATTCATATATACATACACCCATACATATGTATAAAAAATCCAATTAGGATATATAATTTGCAAATATGACTCGATTTGTTTTAGAAAAGAGAATACCTTGACATAAACTTAACAAGAAATGTACAAAGCATTTCTTATATGAGCAAAACTGTAAGTTGCTTTTCTTATATGAGCACAACTATAAGTTGCTTTTGAAAGATCTGTCTCTTAATGAGTGGAAAGACATACTAATTTTAGAAAAGAAAGAGAGAGGCCAACATCATAAAAAATGTCAGTTTTTCCTAAATTAAGGGCTGGGAGGAAAAACCCTATCAGATTTTTTAAAAGTACTATAATGACGCTATAATTTAAATAGCTTAATATTAGCACGTAGACAAAGCAATGGAAACAATAGAAAATCCAAAAATAGCTGCGAACCCATGTGGAAAGTCAGTATGCAATATAGGTGGCATCTCAAATTACTGGGGAAAGATGTACTTCTAAATCAATGTTGTTGTGATGACTGGATAGCCATATGTTGAAAAATAATATTGGATTCATTTCTTGCAATGTAAGCAAGAATAAAGTCCGATTAGGTCAGATATTTAAATCGAGGAAGTCGGGGGGAGGGGGGGAGCAATACAAAAACCATGCATTTATTCATAAAACCATTTGTGAATTACTCTATAATCTTGGGATAGGAAAACTTTCCCAAATATGACTCAAAATCTAGAAGCAATGAGAGAAGATATTATTACATTTTATTTTATAAAAAGTTAAGTTTCTTTCATGGTAAAAATATATCATGAACAAAGTAAAAACACAAATGACTCATACAACTTAACAAAAGGAAGATAAACAATCCAATAAAAAAAATGGGCAAAGGACCTAAATAGACACTTTTTGAAAGTGGATATACAGAAGGCCAAGAGACATATGAAACCATGCTCAAAGTCACTAATCATCTGAGAGTTGCAAATCAAAACGACAATGAGGTACCATCTCACACCTGTCAGAATGGCTATCATTAACACATCAACAAATGACAAGTGCTGGCGAGGATGTGGAGAAAAAGGAACCCTTGTGCACTGCTGGTGGGAGTGCAGATTGGTGCAGCCACTGTGGAGAACAGTATACAGTTTCCTCAAAAAGTTAAAAATGGAACTCCCCTTTGACGCAGTGATCCTACTTCTAGGAATATACTCCAAGAAACTAGAAACATCAATCAGAAAGAATAAAACACCCCTATCTTCATAGCAGCACAATTTACAATGGCTAATATTTGGAAACAGCCTAGGTGCCCATCAGCAGATGAGTGGATTAGAAAAGTGTGGTACATCTATACAATGGCATACTACAGTGCAGTAAAAAGGAAAGAACTTTTACTATTTGCAACAGCATGGATGAATGGGGAGCATTATGCTAAGCAAAATAAACCAGTTGGAGAAAGATAAATATCACATGATCTCACTCATTTGTGGAATATAATGAACAACAAAAACTGATGACCAAAAATAGATCCAGAGACACAGAACTCTATGGACTGATCTTCAGAAAATTCATAGAAAAAGAAATGAAAATTGCTATTAACTGTATGAAAAGTTGCCCAACCTCACTGGTCATTTTTGATTGGGTGATTGGTACATGAGTGTTCTTTGCATACTCGTCTATACAAATCTGATCATGTCACTCTGCCTGAGAACTTCAGATGGCTTTTTCTAGCCCTGTGGTTGGCAAACTGCAGTTCATGAGCCACATGTGGCTCTTTGGCCCCTTGAGTGTTATTCTTCCACAAAATACCATGGCCTGGGCGAATCTATTTTGAAGAAGTGCCGTTAGAAGAAGTTTAAGTTTAAAAAATTTGGCTCTCAAAAGAAATTTCAATCTTTGCACTGTTGATATTTGGCTCTGTTGACTAATGAGTTTGCTGACCACTGATCTAGCCTACAGGATAAAACCCTAACTTCTTAGCATGACATTTGAGACTGCTTAGAATCAGAGTTCTAATTGTTTAATCTAATCCCTCACCATGACCCAACTCCTCAACATGATGCTGTGATCACATCAAAGGTTTTGTTATTCTCCAATCACAGCATGTATTTTTGTATATTTCATTATTCTTGTGTCATGATATTTCTGCACACAGTGCCCCTTTTCCTGTTCTCTGCATGGTGAAATCCTGTTAATCTTCAGACATACTCAAAGTTCATGAATGAACTTGCATCTTGCCTCCTTCATTGAGTCCCCATAGAATTTACAGGCATCGACTGAAGCCCTTTTTCTTTGTTTTTTTTTTAAATATATATTTTATTGATTTTTTACAGAGAGGAGGGGAGAGGGATAAAGAGCCAGAAACATCGATGTGAGAAAAACATCGATCAGCTGCCTGCTGCACACCTCCCATGGGGGATGCACCGGCAACCAAGGCACATGCCCCTGACCAGAATTGAACCTGGGGTCCTTCAGTCTGTAGGCTGACACTCTATCCACTGAGCCAAACTGGTTTTCGCCGAAAGCCCTTCTTACACACTTCTGCAATAACTGGCTTTTTTTTGTATGCCTCTGCCATGGGGAAAAGACTCTCCCTTGCCTCTATCTCCTTAGTATTTTTAGCGTGATACCTGTCCCCAAAGAGGTATGCAATACATTTGTAGAATAATGTAATTTTGATGCACTTTCCAAGATTTCAGTGTTTCTTGCGTAAGTCTTTCAGTAACGATGTCAGAGAAAGAAAAGCTGGAAAACAGATGTTGTACAGATTCTGTTTACTTTAACACTGAGTTTTGGCTATTAGTCAGGACTCTTTCAGTTAAATGACAAAGATTTAGCTTTAACTCTGCAAATGGGCAGTTTATTTGGTCCTAAAAATCAAACCTTGGAGAGTAGATTTGGCCTCAGAGTCAGTGGATTTCTATCTGCCTGTCATCGTCTGTCTGACTTGCACACGCACAAACACACATACACATGCTTCTACCTATTCCTGATTGCTGCCTTCATCATCTTGAGCCTGTGATCTCCATGAGGCAGGAACTGGTGGCAGATAGCTCTGGGCTTATATTCTCAGAGCTTTGTAACTAGCGAGGAACAGAGATATATCATGCCAGCTCCAGTTAGAAAAACTCCATAAAAGTACTCTGATTCACCTGCGTCCCACATCCATTCCTACCTTAATTTCCATGACTAGGAAGGTGGAGCAGGACTCCAGTTCAGCACCATACCTCATCCTTGGGGTGGAAGAACGTGACTGACAGTCCTCATCAGGAACATATTTTGGAATATGAGAGGAGATGCTCTCAAAACAACAAAGATCTTATCTGGGCATACAAAGGAATAACTCTTTATTGCACATGTGAAGAGCAACATCAGATCAAAGGTTGGAAGGAATGTTACATAACTTTTATGACTAAAACTTTCTTATTCCTGATGCATAAATACTGTAGCTCAAAGACATGCTAAAAATCTGCCAGTCAGAATAAACAACTAATCAGGAATTTTATTTGGATGCTTTCATCTTTTCTTCTGCTTTCTAATTATGTTTGAAATATTAAAAATCCACCTAAGGAGTAAAATTCTCTAATCTAAGTTTGATCAATTTTATTCTTTGTCAACTGTATTCTCTTTGTTCTTTCTTTCATCAAGCCTATTTCACCCCAAACCAAACATGATGTTCAAAAGGAACACAAAAAGAGAGAGAGAAGAGAAAAAGTTTTCTTATCTGTAAGTAAATTACTGCTCAGAGATATTTTTGAGAGTAGAAAATAAATGGAACAAGTATTTTTATGATATTCAATCTTACCCGGATGTTCTGCCAGCACTTGGGATGCTGTTTTAAGATCACGGTGTTCTATGTCCAGAAAACGGGGGTGCCTGGACAAGTTCTAGCATGCAAATTAAGAATTCTGGGGATGGCAATTAGAAAAACTTACTGAGAGGTAACATCCTGCTGGTGCCAGCCCCAACCAAAAGCTTTCTCTTGGATTTATGTGCTGCACATACATTTAAGTGTCCATTATGTGCAAAGAACTGTCTCAGGGATAGTGATAGACAAGAGGAGGTGTTCAAGAAGTTAACCTCCATGACAAGAGATGTGGCAAAACTGTTCAGCAGGATTTTGAAGTAAATAACTTTTCCTCAGCAAATTAAACTCTCTAATGTAAAGATATATTTATTCTGTTTATCTGTACTTTCTGCTTTGCTTCTTACAATAAAACAAAATGAAATCAAAACATTTTGGAAAATATGGCAGATACATCTTGCCTGGCATAAGAGGAACAAATGCCATTTCTGTCAATGAGCAACTGTGTGCATTTTGGGCAAGTTATTTATTCTAAGCTCTGTTTCTTGGCCTGTGCAATGGGGTTAATAATTAGACCTACCTCCAAAGTCATGAGTATTAAATAAGATAAAATGTAACAAAGTGATTAACACTGTCCCTGAAGAAGGTGCAAGGAAGATTATGTTCATTATTCTTGTTATTCATATGAAAGAAAATGTCATTTGAGGGCTAATACACATAAAATCTGGTAACAAATGGTATTTGACCCAGTTTTTTCTTTTCCAGTATTTGCTCAAGTATGAATTCTTTAAAACTCTTCCCACTTTATACTGAACCCTCTCATAAGCCACCTAGAGTTCACTGGTATAGGGTCTGCAGGCCTTGAGTTTCTGTTACCTCATGTTTTATTTCTAGTAGAAGGAGCTAATAGAACTTCAGCCCAGTTTCTAATTAGAACTTGCAAACCAAGTGACATTTGTCACCATACAACCTTGGATAATTAAAGCCTTTATGGTTCCCTGTAATTGAATCTCAAGGGCACCAATAAAATGGTGACTTTTCTCTTTCATCAACATTTCTCTTTCATCTCTTTTCCCACAACTTTATTTTTCAAGAGTATTCAGGTATGAAGTGGTGAATGATGACAGCCTCCTGCTGGCTTCTTCCGTTCTTCCCTCCACTACCTCTCCCACCTTACCCTCGGTTCTGAATGGGCTCTTCCTTCTACACAATGAGGAAGTTAATTGGTGCCTCGCCTTCTGCTCAACTGTCCTCCAAATTTTCTGACTGCCAGAATAGGTTTTCTTTTGAGAGTAAATGGCATTTCTTTCTCTTGTACTAATTTAATTTAAAAGATACATTTTATTTTATCCACCATGGAGATTCTCATCCAGTTCCGATAGTCAAATCTTGAGTTAAGTTTATTTCCCTTGAACTCATTCTTTGGATTGCTTTAAAGAGGAAGTTATAGCCTTGTGTATAGCTTTGCAATTAGAAGAAAAAAAAACAGCATAATTATCATTAACAAAATTCTTGGAAAACAGAATTGATGGCTCTCTAAATATGGAATCTCTACTATTGAAAAGTCTTTAAAGGAACATTTAATGAGCACTTTCTAGGAGTCAGGCAAGGCATAGGCATCATTTAATGTTTATAAGAACCTTAAGTTGTTACAATATCCTTTTCCATTATATAGTTGAGAAAACTGTTGCTTTGAGTTGTTAACTGATTGTACCAAGACCACCCAGTCAATGAGTGATGGCGTCTGGGACATGTTAATTAAATTTTAAGCTTAATAAATTTTTTTATTTACTCATATTAGACAGGAATTTAACCATTGAAGTAAATATTTGTGTACTAAAGTCCATTCACAGAAGCATGAGTTTGACTCTAAACCTGTTTGCATTAAATGAAAAACAACAGCAGTTTAACAGCGAATTAAAGTCTGTTATCTTTAAGTATAATCTATGTTACCTACTGTTCCAAGTTTTGTGGGCTTCTCAGACCACTATAGCATTTAGCACTGAAAAAGAATTTCATGTTTTTCCAATAATGCTCGGAGGTTGTCCAGTCCAACAGGGATTGTCTAGAGAAAGGAGTGGGATTATCTGGTGCAACTGGGGTTGTCTGACTGCACCATTACTGATTCTTTGTGTAATAATGACCCATAGGTTGTTTTAAAGTAGTTGAAAACATCCAGACACCATGTTTAACTGTTAAATTTTCAACCAGTCTTGGTGGTAGTGTGATTCTGATTCTATGACTTGACAAGAAAGGAAAATATGTCATCTTCATGACATTTATGTCCAAACATAGTGGATTTTCTTAGGGTCTCCCAATTTCAACTCAGGTTTTTTTTCCCCACTGTCCATTGAAATGTCCCCCAAATTGTAGTTTGTAGAAAATAATAACTGACTGAATTAAGTCAGCCAACATTACAAAATGAACTGATCACAAACTGTGAAATAACAAATCTTAGCTGCATAAAAAGATTATAATTACTCATGAAAATCTCCCTAAATGTCTAACCTTTTGAGTTACATGTCTTTATGAATACAGTATCCCTGTAGTCATAAAATTTTGTAAAACCCTGGTAATAAAAAAGCAGTGTAAATGAAGTTGCAAAGAAAACATGCAGCACAAGATGTGTGATGGGATAATCATTGTATCCATCATTAGCCATTATTTTGTCTGTGATCAGAAGTTTAAATTATACTCACAAAGATTTCATCATAACTTAAAGTGTTATGCACCCAGGCAGAAATAATTTTATACTTATTTATGTGGCAGATATCTATACATATGAATACATACATAACTACTAGAGGTAGTAATTGGAGCATGAGTGCTAGGGACTCTCTGGGTTCAAATCCTGACTGTGCCACTTATGAGCACCTCAGCTTGGGCATGTTACTTCACCTCTCTGTGCCTCAGTTTCCTCATCTGTAAAATGGGGATAACATCAGAATTATCATCAGAAACCTAAGTCTTTCACTTGATGTGAAGATTAAAGGACTTGAACATCAGAACCGAAGTCTTTCAGTTGATGTGAAGATTGAAGGACTTAATACAGTGCCTGGAATATAGTGCAGAACAAATACTGAGTGCCTGCTGTGTGCCAAGCACTCTTCTTCATTCTGGGGATGCTGTGAGGAACAGAAAAGGGAAGGCCCCCTCTCCTTGTCTGTAATTACGTTCTCCTGCAGAAGGGAGACAACCCAGAGCATAGACTATAAGTAAATCAAATAATTGAATGTTATGATTAAGAGCACAAGAAAGTCACTGTTAGAGAATAACTGAACTCACAATATAACTCAAGATGGATACTTTCTATTTTAATACAAGTCAAACAAGTCTGCACACATACAAGTATATAGAATTGGTAGTTAGCTTTTGGTGCCCCCTCACTAAAGAACTCATGAAAATATGTGGAGAGACATATTCAAATACTAAATTGACCTCTGTGAAACAGGGGCTGGTCTCCTCTCCTGTGTTCTCTCCAGGTTCGGTTGTACCTTCTCTTCAGTAGGCAGCCCATTTATTCGCAGAGCTGTGACTTTCCTACCCCTTTGCCCTCACTGTGGGTTGCCGCACACTGACTGCTGAGAAGGCCGTGGAGTACTGCTAAGGGAGCATTGCTTCACTCCCAGTCTGTCCCGTAATACTAATAAATGTCTGGGGTTAAAAGCTTTTATCAACAGGGCCTGTCTTTCTCTGTGTCTGCATGATGCTACTGCTCTTGCACTCTCTCTGCTGGTAGCACTGCCTTTGCCTCGCTGGCTTCCTCTGGGTCTTTGTCCATTGTCTTCTGTGCTATCATGATGGGCTATTTAGCCTAGTTTATCTGCAAGAGTAGCTTTCTCATTGGAGTTTGAATTGAAAGCAGATTTCCCTCATTGAACAGAAATGAGAATGCCATGCCACTTCACATATAACATCATAGCTTCTCCTTGGTTGACGTGGCTCAGGAGGTTTTATGTTTAACACATTCATGCCCACTACAATATAGGCAATAATAATATTGTGTAGTTGTTGAGGAAAAGTGAAGACAATAGATCAGACATAATGTCTATTGTTGGAAAAAATAATTCTCTGTTAGTTCATTTATACTGAATTTTTGTATGAAAATATTTGCTTATGTGATAGAAGTCTCTGATAATGAAATATTATCCTGCATGTAACACTTAAAATAAGAATTGTACATTGAAATAATTTCTAAATATTTTTCTGGAATCTATGGTGAATTATATAGACTGGATCAGCAAAAAGGGAAGAAAAATTTCTGGCTCTATATTAATGTCAATGGTATTGAAGCATCAGGCAAGCAGAGGGAATATTCAGGAATTTTTTCTTTCTAGGCCACCCTTCTCAAAGAGCACAGCTTTTCACAGCTTCTTCTGCAGTGTAAAGTAGATCTGCAAGAGGAGTATTTATGCAAGTTTATCTATTTATTTTCCTTTGTTTGTGTGGTATTTTTTTTTCAACTTTAACACATTTTCATTAAAGACCATTGTCTGAGAGATTGAAGCATAGGAACTCTACCTCAAAAGGCAGTAGTACTAAATACATAGTTACTGTGCAAAAACCTTTGCATACTAAAGATTAGTTTCACTGAAAATAAAATATTTTCCAGTTATCCTATATAATAAAAGCCTAATATGCTAAGTGTCTGGTCATCCAGTCATCTGTTCAACCAATCAAAGCATAATAGCTAATGATATGCTAAGGCTGCTTAACCGCTTGCCATAACATGCATTGATGACCAGGGGGTAGACAGTCGACCAGTCGACCAACCACTATGATGTTCACTGACCCACCAGGGGGCAGATATTCAATGCAGAAGCTGCCCCCTGGTGGTCAGTGCTCTCCCACAGGGGGAGCACCGCTCAGCCAGACTCATGGCTGGTGAGCACAGTGGTGGTGGAAGCCTCTCTCACCTCCACAACAATGTTAAGGATACCCGACTGATGGCCTAAGCCAGTGGTTGGCAAACTCATTAGTCAACAGAGCCAAATATTAACAGTACAAAGATTGAAATTTCTTTTGAGACCCAATTTTTTTTAATTAAACTTCTAATGCCACTTCTTCAAAATAGACTAGCCCAGGCTGTGGTATTTTGTGGAAGAGCCTCATTCAAGGAGCCACAGAGCTGTATGTGGCTCAAGAGCCGTAGTTTGCCGACCATGGGCCTAAGCCATCAATTGGATATCACCTTGAGAACTCCCAGACTGAGAGAGAGTGCAGGCCGGACTGAAGGACCCTCCCACCCCAGTGCATGAATTTTGTGCACAGGGTCTCTAGTTTATAATTAACACAAATTGAACTTTCAAATTATGATTTAAAAATTTAGCTAACATTCGTTTTATCAGACCCTGTTATTAGCACATCAGCTATATTATTTATTTTCACAATCCCAATGAAGTAGGTATTGTTATATCAATTTTGGAGATTGTTAAACTGAGGCATGAAAATGCTCGCTAACAAAATGATTTACCATTAAGTCCACCATTACCTCCTATGGAGTTCTGAAGGTGTAAAATTCAGGAAACAAAGATGCAAATTGAATTAATAATTGTATAAATCAGAGGATTTATTGTAATCAGAATTCTCTTCAATGTCAAGTAATTCAAAGCTTAAAATGGAACCTCTTAACTTGCAAAGTTAAGTGAGAAAGGTATTTATTTGTCTTTTAGATGAGAGAATGCTGCAGCTGCTCATCGTGCTTTGAATGAGCGGTTGCTATGAAAACATCTTTGTTGACGACCACAATGGTCTGCTGTAATATATTTATGTTCCTTTTGGATCAGTTGTGTTAGTAAAGAGTGTTTGTTCCACTTCCAAAGCAGATGCTGACCTAGTTCCCTGCCTGCACTGGAGGGAAGGGATTCGGCTCTGATGGGCAATGAGAAGTCAGTGGCTAACAGGACCTACAAGAGACAGACAGAAAATGCAGTTGGAACTTGGAAACATATTTGTTTTGAACCCAGTGCCAGCAATGTCTGTATTTACATTATGGATTCAATACTTAAAGTTAGAGTTGTTGCTCTTTTCCCCAAATGGCACGTTGTATCATTCATCCCGGCTGCCGGATGGCAATGGGGTGCAGGGGTGCTTTTTAGAAAAGAGAGGAAAAAAGCTTGATGAATTGTAGATTCTGGTGTTTTCCAAAGAAAATAAGAACAAAGTGTGGACTTAGCAAAAAAGGATACTTGAAAAGTTTAGATAAATCTTTTTAACCTAGGGTAAGTAATTAAGAAATATCTTTAAATGCCTTTATTAACATTTTTGTTTTTATTAATTCAAATTGTCCTAAATCCAAATTTGTGAAACTTCTCCATACGTGAGCATCATATGCTTTACACAGACTGCATTCAAGTTCAAGAATAATTTAAGAAGGTATTATTCAGAAAAGTTGTTAAAGTTAATATAGATAGATACATTCAATATCTAGTCCTTAAGGACAACAGAAATATTTCTGCCCTCTCGTGACAGGGCATCCTATAGTAAATCAGCTCATCTTGATTGGTAAAATAATATGTTTGAATAATCCTCTGTTATCCAATCACCACAAAGTACAACTCAAAACAGTTTTGTTATTTAGCTACCTGCTTTAAGGGACAGAATGAGGAGCTGGAGTCACACCATCAAAGCTTGGCTACCAGCAACTTCAGTTCCTTCCAGTATCAAATGACCAACAGCTGTCTCAGGAGCTCAGGGAAGGTAGGGTGTTGTAAGGCCCCTGCAGGAGTTGTGATAGACAGGAAGGGGGAGGAAACTTTCTGCTTTGAAGCTGGAAGTGGGAGGCAGATACTAATTCAAGCAATAGCAAGCTCCATAAATACTATTTGAAATGTATGCTGAGAGCATGCATTTGAAAGTAGTTCCATTTTTTGTTCTGTGTCCAGTGAAATATTAGGGATCTATAATTTTATTGCTATTACTCTAACATTTTCACTCTAACCAGCAGGTTAACTGAAGTCTTTCTCCATTTAATATTTGGTGTCTTCCAAAGGGTACAAATTTGTGTTTGCTCAATAAAGCAGAAAAAATTGAGCTCATGTTTGTCACTAATATTTTAATTTATTAATGATGTCAATAATAAAACTTGAATTTTTTCTGAATGTTAGTTTAGTAAAAGAATATATTTGTAAAATAATTTACATATGAATGGATAAGTACAAATCAAGATAAAGACTTTTATCTTGAGTACTAACATCTTATTATTAGCATGTGCCTGAATCATATGCAGCTAGAAAAATGAAGAAAGATTGCAATTAGAATGTAAAAAAAAAATTACAATATGTTGCTTTCTGTTTCTGTGAGCTTACCCCATTACTGGAAAGAGTTAATGTCCTTATTAAATATTAGGGTATTATTTTATAATTTGTCATTTATACTGTTTTACTCTTTGAGGGTTTAGAAATAAAATGTATTTAAAACATTGACCACATTATAAAAATCTAGTTTTTATTATAATATGTTGGCTTAAAAAACAGTGTATTTTCCCCCTTTTTATTGAATTTATTGGGTTGACACTGGTTAACAAAATGATACAGGTTTCAGATGCACAATTCTACAACACATCATATGTATACCATATTGTGTGTTCCCCACCCCAAGTCAAGTCTCCAGCCATCATATTTTATTTTTATTATTTTTATTATTTTTTAAAAATATATTTTATTGATTTTTTACAGATAGGAAGAGAGAGTGATAGAGAGTTAGAAACATCGATGAGAGAGAAATATTGATCAGCCGTCCCATGCACCCCTCCCCCCCTCCCACTGGGAATATGCCTACCACCAAGGCACATGCCCCTGACCAGAATCAAACCTGGGACCCTGGAGTCCGCAGGCCGACACTCTATCCACTGAGCCAAACCAGTTAGGGCCATATTTTATTTTTAATTACAAAAGCAACATATAATCTCACCAGAAGTATTGCATAATAGTAGTATTAGCAAACATCCTTGTCTTGTTGCTACTTCAAATGAGAAATGAACTTAAAACTTTAGCATTCAATAGTCAGTGACTTTTCTATTTTTACTCTCCTTTTTGTTTTAGAAAAATAGTTGCTTTTAAATACATTTTAATAAACTATAAGATGCCTAACCCATCTTTTTTCATGTTTAATCTCTTCTCTCTCTTTCTCTCTCTCTCTCTCTGTGTCTCTCTCTCTCTCATCAGAATGTTAAATAAACAAACAAAAATAATCTCCAAGGTTGGTCTTTTTTAATTTATTTTTTCATAAGGTTTTTCTTTTCTTTTATTCCATTTTCATAAGGTTTTTCTTTTCTTTTATTCTATTTTTTTAATCCTTGCCAAAGGATATTTTTCCATTGGAGGAGCGAGAGGAAGACAGAGAGAAACATCCATGTGAGAGAAGCACATCAATTGGTTGTCTCCTGCATGAGCCCTGCTACTGTGACCCGGGCCCAGGACCCAGGTTGGGAAGGAGCTTGCACTGAGGTACTTGTCCTTGACCAGAAATTAATCCAGGAGGGACCCTTCAGTCCACAGGCCTACACTCTATTCAGTGAGCAAAACCGGTTAGGTTTAGTTGAGGAAAATGCCAGCCAAAAAGACCAGTCTTGGGGTATGCAATCTAAGCCATCAGCATCATGGCTAGGTAGAAAAGACATGTCCGGTGTCCCTAAGTTTGAAGCATTTTTAAACAATCAAGTAGGAAGAGTATTCTGAAAGAAATTACATTAGTTATAGGCAAAGGGCTAGGAAAAGTTCCCAGACCAGTTCTGGAATAGGCACAGAGTCTAAAAAAGAAAGGTCCAATTCTGTGTATTGGCTGTGGGCCATTGTCCAGAAAGTCCATACATAAATAAGAAGCTAAAGCTTCTGTAATTAGATAGTGTACTTGGCTAACATCATCTGCAGAAACAGCTACCTGGAAATTAATCCAAAGTTCCAATAGGCAATGGAAAAAATGTGAGAGAGAGCCTTTTATCTGGCCAGCAGCCATCAACAGACTAATTAGTTCTGTCTCCTTTTCTCACTCTCTGGACACTGTAATTTAATTTAGAACATCTCAGAATTTTCTCCTTGTCAGGAACATGAATATCTTATTCACTTGAAATGAGTCAATATATCAACCTCAGTACAGGGGAAAAAGGAAAAGGAGAAACTAATGAAGAAAAGAAAAAAGCAGGTGGAGGAGGGGAAAATGCTAGAAGCCTTTTGTAAATAAATACCCTCAGCATAATGAATATGGTCAACATATTTTCCATTACTACAAATAAACATCACCAATTAGGTTTGAGATATTTTTCTATCTATAAGTAGATGAGAAGATATTCCCTATTTGGACCTTGGCATATTTCTCTATGTTCATGCTTATCAATTAATGTCTTATGAACATTATTCAATGTCAGTACATAGAAATATGAGTCACATTTTTAAATGCCAAATGTATAAGTGTACAATAAATTATTTAACCAGCCCTCTTTAATAGGGTCTAGCTGGTTTGGTTCAATGGATAGAGCATCAGCCTGCAGAATGAGGGCACATGCCTGGGTTGCAGGCTCAATCCCCAGTAGAGGGTGTGCAAGAGAAAGCCAATCAATGATTCTCTCTCATGATTGATGTTTCTATCTCTCTCTCCCTCTCCCTTCCTCTCTAAAATCAATAAAATATATTTAAAAACAAAAAAAATAGATGTTTATGGAATTTTTCAGTTTATTTTCTATTGAGTACTGCTGGCCAATATTGTCATGAGAGTGCACCAAGGAATGTGGAAGGCCAATGGACCTTGGGCATTAGCAGGGCTGCCACTAAGCATGTTGAGATAGTGGTAGCTCAAGGCAATTCCCTAACCTGATAATCCTTTTACTGTTTACCAAACTTCACCTTTAATATGCCTGTATGCATTGCTAAAGGAAAAATGTGTATTCAAGTAAATAAAAAGCGGACTGGCTGGAGGTCAGTGTGCTCTTCATGAAAGAGACACTCCATGGCCTCCAATACCTTCTAAATTCATATTTCTTGTATAGCATTTTCATTTGTGTGTTGGTCCCTCCAGATCCTGAACCCCCGCTGTGCAGGTCATAGCAAGTACAACCGATTAACCTATTTTACATACATCTATGCACAACTGCATAAATATTTCCTTAAGATAAATTTTAAAGAAATTGGTTCTTAAAAAGTGTATACAGTTTAAAAGAGAAGTATATACATTCAAAATATCTTCCTGAAAGTCTATACCAATTTACATCCTTGCTGTTAGTGAAGAGAATTTGTTTACACATATCTTCAGAATCACTAAAATCTACTTTTTATGCCTCCTAGCAAATCTCAAGTCTGGGAAAGTAGGAAACCAAGAAAAAAAAAATGTCCCCCAAAGTGCAAAATCCTTCCGTCTATGCAGCACTGAATTTCATGACTTCTGTGGTTCTCAACCTTTCTAAAGCCACAACCCTTTAATACAGGTCCTCATGTTGTGGTGACCCCCAACCATAAAATTATTTTTGTTGCTACTTCATAACTATATTTTGCTACTGTTAATGAATTGTAATGTAAATATCTGTGTTTTCCCATGGTCTAGCAGGGTCACCTAAGACCATCAGAAAACACAGATATTTACATTATGATTCATTAGCAGTAGCAAAATTACAGTTATGAAGTAGCAACAAAAATAATTTTATGGTTGGGGGTCACCACAACATGAAGACCTGTATTAAAGGGTCATGGCATTAGAAAGGTTGAAAACCACTGACTTAAATCAATTTTCAGTTTATACCTTTAATATATCCTAGGGCAGTTATTCAACCTCTTCTGAGAAATTCAGTTTTAATTTATATTTGTCCATATCTTTTCATATGTGATTTGGTCAGATGCAGGCTATTGAGTATAATAAAAGCAAATTTCTCAGTGCTTCTTTTGAAAAATAGTTCTTACTTTAACAGGCAGGAGATAGTCAAGAAATAATGATTCAGCCATTTCTTAAAGATTTCACAATTCTACATTCAATAAGAACATATGAATTACTGGAAGATATGGTATTTCTGAAGTATTTAATGTCAGCTGCCATGAAGGGCTGGGATATATCCACATTTCAGATCTCATAGTATTACGTGTTGCAGAATTTGCTAGTTTGCTACCTTCTCAAATGGGATTTGAACATCACTGTGTGAGTTGCAGATTACTTGAGCAGAAAGAGTATCAAAATATTTTATAGTAATGTTTAACCGTTGGCTGAAATGGCAACAATGTTTTTATAGTTTTTTTAAAAAATTATATTTTATTGATTTTTTACAGAGAGGAAGGGAGAGAGATAGAGAGTTAGAAACACTGATGAGAGAGAAACAAAGATTAGCTGCCTCCTGCACACCTCCTACTGGGGATGTGCTCGAAACCAAGGTACATGCCCTTGACTGGAATTGATCCTGAGACATTTCACTTCGCAAGCTGATGCTCTATCCACTGAGCCAAACCAGTTTTGACTGTTTTTATAGTTTGAAAGAGTAATGACTGGAAGCCTTGAGGGATAAAATATTGCTTATCTCACAATCTGGATAATGAATGTGAAAGGATATTACTAAAACCTATAATATAAAAGGCAACATGAGGTTCCACCTTTAATTTGTTTGCTTAATGAATCATAGTAATGGATTTTCTAATGTTGACCCATGAGATATCATGGATTTTTAAAATATAAAAATAAAACAAATGAGTAAGATGATATGACTAGGCCATATTTCAATTTTAAGTATTTATTCCTAACCAGAAGAAAAGGTTGTATCAGAAAAGTTAACCAGGATATGAAACATAAAAAATATATAAACATATTGTTATAAAACTAAAGTGTTGGCTATTGGCAGGAGTGGGAGTTTGCTCAGGATAGAGAGGTGGGGACAAGTCAAAATGTCTCCTCCTTAGGGGGTTGGAGAGGACTAGAGGGCGCAGGGGGCAATGGCTAAATAAAATATTTTGGTGGCTACAGTAACTGATTAATTTTTATGTGTTAATGGGAACACATACATCTTAATATTATTCTTAGAATATTAAGGTAATATTTAGGGATATGGGGAATTATAAAATAATATTAATGTAAAAATGAGAGAGAAGATGAAAGAGAACAAAACTTGCAAAAAGCTTAATATGATGAGAGAGAACATAGAGATTAAAATTAAAAATATGAGTAAATATGAAATACAATGATAATAAAAACAAAATATTATCCTTACAACAAACACAAAAGAATAAAATTTCCCTATTATGAAATAAGGAACATGAAATTCTATTTAAAAATATATACAGATATGGGCTGTTTATAAGAAACACACTTGGAATTAAATAAAGACAAAGGTTGAAAAGAAAAGAATGTGTAGAATTATAGAGGCAAATGCAAATAAAAAAAGGAAGAAGGACTGACAAGCCACTGTTGCTCAGTGGTTGAGCATCAATCTATGAGCCAGGAGGTCACAGTTTAATTCCTGGTCAGGGCACATGCACGGGTTGCAGGCTAGACCCCCAGTGTGGGGCATGCAGAATTCTCTCTTGTTATCGGAGTTCCTATCTCTATCTCACTCTCCCTTCCTTTCTCTGAAATTAATAAAAATATATTTTTAAAAAGGGACTGGCAATATGAATATTCTATCAGATAAAGCAAAATCTATAATAACTGTATTAACTGAGACATGGGAGTTATATCACAGTAAAAGTTGTAGACCAAAATATAGTTCATATCTTTATTCACTAGGCACATGACATCAAAAATATATAAAACAAAATCTTGCAAAAATACAAAGATAATTTAATCAAGTAAAGATTTACTGCTTTTAAAATAAGATCAGCAGACTCCTTTTCAAATATTTACAAACACATACACTTAAAATCATTTTCTTCTACTGACAGAGATTCTGCATTATTTTCTTACATTATTAGAACATGTACGATTGTGAATCATGTGGCTTTAATTCACAGAGAGCCACAGTCGCTGTACTCTGCAGTCAATCCAATAAATCTAAACATCAACAACAAAATCATGAATAAATAACCAAAAGTACTTTTCTGAACAACCACCAGATTACAGTAGAAATCGGATGGCTAATAATGCCAGATTAATTCATTTTATGAGCACTTTACTTCAAAATCTATGCTGTGGCCTTGAACATTCTGTCAAAAGAGAGAGACTGACATTGAACAATTAAGGATTTCATTTATGGAGGAGAAGACCGAGTTCTGTTATTCTAAGAGCTGAACTATTTTAGGTTTCTGGCTTATCTAATGTATTTAAGGTCATAGTACACAACATTCATGGGAAGGCTTGGCAAGGATTCAGGCCTATTTTTGACAATTTTCCTGTCACAAGCTGCTATGGCCCTGAGGGGCCCAGGGGCAGATTTCCAGCAAAGAAGAGACATTTCACTCAATCAAGTGTAGAAACTTTGGAGGAGCTGCAAGGATGCTCCCCTCCCCCCTCTATTCCAGGAATGTCTCCTCACTGGCAGCTGGATGCATACTCAGGAGTCTGGGTGATTCTTAGCAGGATGACCATGCCAGAGCCAGGAGTAGCATCAGGAAAGGTGTTAACAGTGTGGTGCAGCTTGTGCTTTGCCCATGTGCCCACTGAGGGCCAGTGGAACCTTCAGCCCAGCCCTGCTCTATTCACTAAGTCATGCCTTTGTTTGACCACATATCTGTCCCCACATGAAGGGGTGGCTTCTTCAGTCTTGGGGCCATGAATAGCAGGGGTGGGGATAACAGTCATGGACTACAATCCAAGTCAGAGGCAGCCTTCTATCTGGGACCAGGGAGGAGTTAGGGAAGCCAAGCAGAGGCTGCAATAGTAACTGACACACTGGTCTGGCTCACCTTCTGCAAGAGGTGGTGACAGAAGGAAGGGACACGGCATCTTCTGAAAAGTTGGAGGCTAGCCCTAATTGGTTTGGCCCAGTGGATAGAGCATTGGCCTGCAGACTGACGGGTCCCAGGTTCGATTCCGGTCAAGAGCATGTACCTTGGTTGCAGGCACATCCCCAGCAGGGGGTGTGCAGGAGACAGTTGATGGATGTTTCTCTCTCATCGATGTTTCTAAGCCTTTATCCCTCTCCATTCCTCTCAATAAGATATACTTTTTAAAAAGTTGGAGGCTAAGAAGCATAAGAGCAAGGGATTAGCATGCCCTCCTGCACCCCCTCCTGTATGCCCCCTAAATGAGGACACGATGCCATGTGGACAGGTGTGAAACTGGCCTTCCCTGTCTGAGCTGTGCTCCTGAGAGCTCCCAGCCTCTAGTCATGGAAAGCATGGGGCTGCCCCACGTTTGAGGATCGCATGCACCAAATATGGCCTGAGCATGGCCAGGCACCTGCTGACAGGGTCAAGTCTAGAGAGTTCTGTTCCTACTGAGGTTGTGCACACGCCATCTGGTGCCACTGGTTTAAACAGCCAGCTTTGAGGAAGTGTAGAGCATTCCCAGCCCTTGGCACCAGCAGATTCAGTGTGCCATTCAGGGCTCCATGGTATTCCAAGAGCTTGCAGTCTGAAGTCTGGGACTCCCAGGTGACTGGTGAGCACACTCAAATTTGAGGAACAGTGTTGTACCACCCCCTTTCTGGCTAAGTTAGAATTAGTGCGAGAAAAGGCATGACATTGTTTGAAAGCTGAGAACTTTGAATGGTGTGTGCTTGGCAGGTCTCTACCCTTTTCTCTGGTTTAAGTTCCTGAGAGATCTTTAACACCAGGCCTGTATGCATGATTGAGAATTACTGTTGGCCTATGGGACTGATTTCATCCCTGTCTGGAGCCCTGAATCTGATTCTAATGTCTGTAGTTTAAGGTTCTCTGAGGCTCTGCTGTTTGAAGAATGCAATGTAATGCTCAGTCGGGCAGTGAAGGACTTGCTCCTGATGAGCTTATCCTTTTCAAAACCAGTGTTAATTCTCATCTTAGAAGACATCATGGCATCACATTTTACATTCATTAGGAAACACCACCTTACACTCAGTAGTTCCGTTTCCTACATGACAGTGACCTATCAGATATGCGATGTGTTCATCTCCCTTCTTCCAAAGGAAACAATCCTTCACGAGCAAGCTAAGACTAAACGAAAATTGCTGAAACTAACTGCCTGGGAAGGAGTAGTTTTATTTATTTCCTTCTGTTCCTGCGTTTGATTTAGATACAGTGTGTTATATTTCTAGGGCATGATTTCCACAATAATAGCATACATGTTAATCACCATTTTGTTTATAACAAAGTATAGTCCATTCATCATGAGCAAGATTTCCAAATACTGATTATATATACATGCTTTGTGAAGCCATTTACAAAAAGCACCTTTTTAAATGTGTTTTAGAATTCCCTAGGGCACCAGGCTTGGTTTCTCACCATGATACTCAGGAAGAAAGTAGGGCAATCTGTGTAATGGGCTGACATCTATTTTCTGTAGGGGTCCACAAAGAAAAAACATGGCCTCTCTCAAGAGTTGATAGTCCAGAGTAGCATCCACAACATAGAGAAAATGGAATATTATGTTATGGTTGCACTGCCTAGCTTGAAGCTCAAAGACAGAAGAAGACATCTATTGGTGTAGGGATCTGGGAAGCCTGCTTACAAAATATGTGACTTAAATATCCCACTTAAATAAAGTCAGGCTTTGTGTGAATATAGGCATAGAAATAAAAATGAGATGTTAGCCAGCACCTGTGTACAGATAAACTACAAAATTCCTTTTTCACAATTTCTAATTTCAAACATCCTCTTTTTTCCTAGCTTAAATTGATGCGAGGGTGTCCTACTCATGACAAATACACTGGTTAGAGATCAGGTCCAAGTCATGGGTCTGGAGGTGGAGAGAAACGTACAGGCCATACATCACATGCACACAGCATGAGAAAAGCTGAGACTAGAATTATAATAGCATAATCGATCTTCTGATTATCAATGTAATGCATAGCCACCGCAAAGAAAAATAGAAAATCCAGAAAATTAATGAAGAAGCCATTTGATCGAATATATTAATCAGAGATGATTGCTATAAGCATTTAGAAGTAGATATCACTAAAATTTTGGTGTGTGCATTTCTATCCTAATATCAATGCATGTGTTGATTGATATTCTTGCTGTGAGTTCTTGGGACTGACTGTGGAGATGAGAAGAGAGGGAAAAAGGAAACTACAACTCATGTCTTTTTCAGTTGAAATTGCTTTGTCTTGCATCGATTTCCAATGCTATCATTTTGATGTATAGTATGACAACTTACCCTCTTTAGCACCATTCAGTATTCGCTCATGTTGTCTACACTGTTCTCTGTGAGGTTTGACAAATTCGCAGGCTGAACAAAATGGAAATGATTCCCTTAGAGTTTTGTCATGGGCTTTGATTTAGTAAGCACAAGAAAATTGAGAGTTATTCAGTTGTTCCTTAAAAGGTTTCAAATGTCCATATCTGCCTCAATGTGAGGAAAATGTTAACTCTTACAAGCTGTGTTTCTGAAGTAATTAATATAAACATTTTTTTCCTAAGTTTATATGCCTCTTAATCCCACATTACTTGTGTTGTGCAGAATGGAACTGCTTGACTGGGAGTTTTATGCCTTAAAGACATAGACCCTTTGCAAGAGAGAAATTTGAACCAAATATGACATCACTTACAGAACTCACTATCTAGAATAAGAGATATGAAGCATATAAACTATACTAATGGTGGGTTTAATGATGAGTTTCAATTCCAGAAAAGAACAGTGGTGATTTGCCTTCACGCCTTCTTAAGGAATCCTAATCACTCTCTCGGATTCTCATAGGCATCTTGTTCAGCAGGAGACCTTTGAGTTCTCAGTCTACAAATCCTTTCATGGTACTTGGATTAGATTGTGAATGCTTCTGTCATTACACTGAACTCCATTTCTCTTGTTTCTCTCTTCTTTTCTAGACTACAAGCACTTTGAAAGCAGGTAGATGACGTTCATTTTCCTGACAAATGGCATCTGGCACATAACAATTTTTAATAAATGCTACTGGAATTTATGACCTCCAAAGGAGTTCAAGAGAGGAACTGGGAACTAGAATTATTTTTATTTTGAGGTACCAGCATCTTCTTTAAGGAGTCAGCATTTCAGAGAGGGGTCAGCACATCAAGAGGAGCTAAGAAGGTGATCCAGGTCAGAATGTTGTGGTGCTGCAGGTATCCATCCTCTCACCACGAGTGGCTGCCTTGATGGCCACAGTAGACAGTGAAAACTGATTGGTGGTTTAAGAGTTAATAGGTTTGTTTGACAATTTTAAGGTTGTGATAGAAAATTCAAAGACAAGTCAATTTTAGAAACTAGCCTTTATTTAAATAAGGCAGGTAGCTGAAACAATAACATTTTTTTTCCAGAATTTTTGAAAGAAAGGATTTTCTAAATAATTGAATGGTCTCCAATTATTTAAGAGATAATTCTTCCCAACTTCTTTTTCACCTGCATTACTTCTACCTCCTACCACTTCTTAAGCCAAACTTTTAAAACACAAATATATTTGAAATAGGAATTTAATGTGAAACAATTTTGCTGTGAGAGGCTTTCACGGGGAGGGAGAAGTTTATTATTTGAGGAGGTATTTATAACATGCATGTATATGATTTTTAGGGAAATAATCAAATCTTAATTAGCCCAGGAAACACATTTCAGGATAATTCTGGAAGAGTAAAGGTTAATATACAGTTATTGAATATAAAATATAATGGCTTCAGTTTACCAAATAATTTCTCTCACTTTAAAAAAATCTATAAGGATATGATTATGCTGCATTATTTTTTATTATTATTGATAGTTTTTTAAATTTAATAAATCTTTATTGATCAAATTATTATAATTGTTCTTCTTTTCTCCCCTTAGCCCCCCTCCACCCAGTTCTCACCCCATCCTCTGCCCTTACCTCCCCCCCCACACTGTCCTCATCCATAGGTGTAAGATTTTTGTCCAGTCTCTTTCTGCACCCCCCACACCTTTTTACTCCCCAAGAATTTTTAGTCCACCCCCCCTCCTATGCCTCTGATTCTATTCTATTCACCAATTTATTCTGTTCATCAGATTTTTAATTCACTTGAGTTTTAGATTCACTTGTTGATAGATATGTATTTGTTGTTCATAATTTTTATCTTTACCCTTTTCCTCCTCCTCCTTGTCCTCCTCCTCTTCTTCTTCTTCTTCTTCTTCTTCTTCTTCTTCTTCTTCTTCTTCTT
>JAAGEH010000045.1:19983493-20151522 GCA_011751065.1 Lasiurus cinereus | reverse complement strand
TTCTTCTTCTTCTTCTTCTTCTTCTTCTTCTTCTTCTTCTTCTTCTTCTTCTTCTTCTTCTTCTTCTTCTTCTCCTTCTTCTTCTTCTTCTTCTTCAAGAATACCTTTTAGCATTCCATGCAAAACTAGTTTGGTGTTGATAAACTCCTTTAACTTTTTCTTATCTCTGAAGCTCTTCATTTGCCCTTCAATTCTGAATGATAGCTTTGCTGGGTAGAGTAATCTTGATTGTAGGTTCTTACTATTCATCACTTTGAATATTTCTGTTTTTAACATATTTCATTGACTTTTTACAGAGAGGAAGGGAGAGGGATAGTCAGAAACATCGATGAGAGAGAGACATGGATCAGCTGCCTCTTGCACCCCCCCCCCATATTGGGGATGTGCCAGCAACCAAGATACATGCCCTTGACCGGAATCAACCTGGGACCCCCCAGTGTGCAGGATGACGCTTTATCCAATGAGCCAAACTGTTTTGGTTGAATATTTCTTGCCACTCCCATCTGGCCTGCATAGTTTCTGTTGAGAGTCATATGGGTGCTCCCTTGTAGGTAATTAACTGTTTTTCTCTTGCTCCTTTTAATATTCTCTCTTTGTCTTTTGCTCTTGGCATTTTAATGATGATGTGTCTTGGTGTGGTCCTCTTTGTATTTCTTTTGTTTGGGGTTCTGTGTGCTTCTGGACTGTAAGTGTATTTCTTTCACCAGCTGAGGGAAGTTTTCAGTCAGTATTTCTTCAAATAGGTTTCCAGTATCTTGCTCTCTCTCTTCTTCTGGCATCCCCATAATTCAGATGTTGGTATGCTTGAGGTTGTCCCACAGGCTCTTTACACTATCTTCAAGTTTTTGGATTCTTTTTTCTTTTTGTTTTCTGGTGGAGTGTTTTTTGCTTCTTTGTATTTCAAATCTTTGATTTGATTCTTGTGGTCCTTTAGTCTGTTGTATAATATTTTTTATTTCAGCCATTGTATATTTAATTTCTAGTTGGTCCTTTTTCATATCCTTGAGAGTCTCACTCATATCCGTGAGGGTCTTGCTAAATTTATTAGCCTTTTCTACAAAATTTTTGAAAAACCTTTTAACCATATTTTTGAACTATATATCCAGTTGTTTGCTTTCCTCCATTTCTTTCATTTGTTTCTTTGTCTCCACATTTTCGCTGCTTCCCTGAATTGGTAGAGTAGCTTTGTGTGCTAGATGTCCTATAGGGCCCAGTGGCTCAGCCTCGCAGTTACCTGCGGTGGACACTCTTGGTGCACCCCTTTGTGGACTGTGTGCACAGCATTGTTGTAGTTAAGTCTTGATTGTTGGTATCACTGGGAGTAATTGACCTCCAGGCCAATTGGCTGTGAGGTTCACCTGTTTCTACGCTGGGAGAACTTCTGTGCTGGAGACACTCTTATGAGACAAGACTTGCAAAATTGCAAAAGCCTCTGTGCTCAGTTTGGATGGGGCAGAATCTCAGGACAGGGCAGACAGCCTTGGCTTCCCGTCAGCTCTGCCCTATGAGGCCCCTGGGTCTCAGTGTTTCTTGGTAATTGCTGCAAGCACCCCTGAGAGAAAGTACCCCTGAGTTTTGCCCACTGTCAGACAGTCCAGATTCCTCCCAAGTGAGTCTGAGTTCCCAGAGTCTTGCCTGGAACTGACCTTCAGCACAGTTGGGAGCTTTCGTCTCCCTCCCACTTGAGAAAGCCAGCCACACACTCAGCTGTCAGTCCTCTCCACATGTGTATTCCTGTACCTCAGCCTTTTGCAGCTCCTTTGAGTCTCAATGTGCTTTTCTCTTTCCTCTAGTCGTAAAATTTCCACTCAGCCAGCTGTCCTGTGTTTCTAGATGGTGTCCGTTTTGTTTCTTAGTTATAGTTTTGGAATTGATGTGCAAGGCAGAAGTTTAGGTGTTTGCCTATGCCACCACCTTGGTTTCTCCCTATGCTGCATTATTAAGCTCAAGTTTTTCATAAGCCCTTCTGATAGAAACTATTTAGAAATGAATTGTTCTCTCAGTATTATCTTTAGCCTGATTAAGTTTATGTTTAAGTTGTAACCCAAATTTCTTGAGATTGTATTTGGATTAGAATATTTTATAATGAAACTAGGAAAAAAAGTATTGAAGCTAGAAGCCATCTTGTAACTTTCCTATTCTTACCCTGAGCAAGGTGAATAGAAAGGCAAGCACATACATTTTGTAATCAAGTGATATTGGCTATTTCTCTAGTTTTACCATCTATCTTGTGGATTTTCTATCAAGTAGAAATGAATTAAATCATTAAACATCTGAAATAAAATAGTTTATTAGATTAAATACTTTAAATATTTTGATTGATTGCCTATTGAAATAAATATCTCAACAGAATGTAAGCTCTATCAAAGGAGAAATTTTTATGTGTTTTTCAGAGCCTGGAAATAAAGTCCAAAACAAAAAGGTGCTCTATAAAATCTTTTTAATTAGCAAATTTAATAAATCAATAACTTTGAAAAAATAAACCACTTAACATTAAACCTGTACTAAATACAATACAATTTTTAATAATTCAGACTCACTATTAAAACTACCACATATCCTCACATCATTAAAGTGTTTTAATTTTGAGCTGCAAGGTTATTTTGTGGGTTATCATTTTATGGATTTATTGGGATATAATCTCGGCTTTAAAAATTTTAAAGACAGGGAGCTTACTATGTATTTGTTTAAACTTAGACTTTTTACTAATGCTGAGACTATTCCTCTGTGATTCATGAGAGAAGACCAAGAAATATGACTTAATTATTACAGGTAGAACATTTTGGCAGCAAACTGTCAAATAAATTAACTCATTAATCTACCGAAGCACTGTCTATCCATAATGGTTTTGCACTGGAAGCTGGCAAGTTGGATGAACTAGAAAGTGGAGGTGTAGAGTGGTTCGATAAAGTCTTCCTGTTTAATATTTATTGGGCAACCTCAGTATGCCTGCCAAATATCCCATTAGATCATAGTTCTCACCTTCAAAAAGTAAGACATAAACATCTTATAAAGCCTCCATGGAATGAGGCAACTTGCCAAACCAAAAAAATACATAAAATTTAAAAGTAATGACTGTGATTTTACTCTTGAATCTTGATTCTTTCTTGCTCAGTCTGAAGAAATAAATCTGAAACAGAGAAAATAGGGCATACCCAGCCTGTGTTCAGTAACCAGGCCATTGAAAGTACACCCATCCAACTGAAAAAAAGGCTCTATGAATCTGCTTTTGTGGGAGAAAACTTGATTTGTGTTTTAAGAGAGAATGAACTTCATAAATTTTTTAGAAGTTGTGATACAAAGTTCAAGGAAAAATTTTCCTAGACATTTGCCTCGATATAATTAGGCAGTAACTTAAGTTAGGAAAATATTTTTTCCAGATATTGTTAAATTTATTTATTTATTTATTTATTTATTTATTCTATTTATTTATATTTTTTAAATTTCCCGTTTTCCCACCCCATTCCCTTTGACAACCACCAGCTGTTCTCCGTATCTATGGGTCTTTTTCTATTTTTTGTTGTTGTAATTTATGAATTTATTTATTATTTTTAGAGTCCACATATAAGTGAGATCATATGGGATTTGTCTTTCTCCATATGATTTATTTTGCTTAGTATAATACCTCTAAGTCCATTCATGTTGCACATATGACAAGGTTTCATTACTTTTATTTTTTTATTCAAGATTTCATTATTTTTTATGGCACATCTTCTTTATCTGTTCATTTATTGATGAACATCTAGGTCACTTCAATATTTTGGCTATTGTAAATAATGCTCCAATAAGCATAGCGATACAGATGTCTTTTCTAATCAGTGATTTTGTTTTCTTCAGATAAATACCCTGTATTTTTAAACAGCTGACATTCTAAATTGAACTACTCCTCCCAGAAGCTTGACTTCAACCAAACAATACACTCCTAAGAGTAATGATGTGGAGAAAAGCTTACCCCTTTCCTCCAGACATTTATAGTCCATCCACTCCTCAAGCCAGTTGATGAAGCTTGGAAGTTAGTGGTTGGGAATAAGATCTTGAGGCTTCCTATGAGAGTTGAAGCTATGCATTTTGCTGGCTGCTGGATCTGTTGCAGGACTCGAGGACACTGGTGGGACATCAGACTGCAGTGGAAAGTATGGTAAAAGAATCACTGGGAAGCTTGATGGGGCTACCCTGAAGGTGGCATTTGCACAGACAACCTCTTTCTAGTCTAGAAATGTATGAAAGCAAGAGTCTTGTTGTAATAGTTTGCCCCCTAAAAGGGTCTCTTTTGCAATTTGCCTATAAAGAAAAGTCAAAGGGAGGAAATAGGATCATCATCTCAAGTCCTGTGGCCCTAGGAGAGAAGAGAAGAGGACTGCTTTTGATTCCCATGGGTTCCTGTAAAGGGGCATGGATATTAGAGGAAAAAAGATAGGCTATAGAGTTGCCCAGGCATCTTGGACAAGCGAGATGACCTTTCACCTCACTAATAATGCCACACACCTTCTTTTGCTACTTTTGGTGGGAGGGAGGGCTGGGCAGGAGAGAGGAAGAAAAGGTAAAGCCCATTGCCTGAATAACTGATTGTTCTTTTCATAATATCAGGTCCTTAGTATTGGTCCTCACCTACGAGCCCTACACCCAAAATCCTACTACATACTCACCTGTCTCACTGCCCTGTTCAAATGCTACTAATGGATTCCTGGTATCTGCAAAGCAAAAATCTTAATTCCTGAGAAGATCATAACTATGGCATTTGGTCTTTACTTACCTTTCTAGCCTCTCTCATCTGTTAACCCTAATCTTTCTGTGTTTTAACCAGCTAGAACAACCTGGTACTATTTATCTTCTCCTGAAATAATGCTTTAATTCATTCAACAAAATATATCAATTACCTTTCATGGATCAGGCATTCTTCCAGGCATTAAAGGTATAGTATGTAAATCAGACATTCTTCCCCCTAACAGGGAGCTTATACCCTAATAAATAGGATATTTTCGTCTCAGTAAATTCTGTCCATGCATCTTAAAATTGCTTAATTTCCTCTTCTACCACAGATTAAATGTTACTTCCACAATGAAGCCCTTATTCAGGTAGGATAAATGCTAATTGTATCTTTACTTTGAATTTGTGGTTTGATGGAGCTGTATCTATATTACTTGATTATCTCCCCACCTAGTCTGAGATCTCATTAACAAGAGCTGTGTATCTACAACATTTGGCTCATTGTGAGTACTTTTAAACTGCCTGACGAATGCCTCAATCTTATTGTCTTGTATTTAAATGTATTTATTTATTTTAATGTTATTATTTATCTTCACAAGGGAGGAAAGAAGAGAGAGAACCATCAATCTGAGAGAAACACATCCATCGGTTGTCTGCCACATATGCCCTGAACAGGATCAAATCTGCAACCTAAGCCTGTGCTCTGACCTGGAATGGAACCCACAACCTTCCTGTGCAGTAGAGGATGATGCTCCAACCAAGTGAACCACACCAGCCAGGACAAATATCTTTATTTCTTACTTTTGTATTTTCTCAGGGATTATATAACATCCAGAGACTTGGCAATCCAAGTTTAGCTCAGAACAGTTACACAACCAAAAGATGCTATAAAGAAGTCTATTCCAAGCAGCATTGGTTGAATGATTTAACATATTTTTTTTCTGTATCTAAACAGTGAAGCCATTCTTGTCTTTTGTGAAAAAAAATAAAGTACATCGCACCCCAAATTATTCTCAAAATTAAGGATAAACAGCTGCCATAATTTTGAAAATTAAACCTATTTTGACCATTGGAAGCTTATTTCAATGCATTTAAAAGTAGGGCTATATATAGTTCACACAGACTTGCATGTTGCTAAGTTATGATCACCGAGTCACTGATTAAGGAGTGGCTTATAGCTGGGACTTGTCTTGAAAACAAGATTTTTCACCATCAAAAATGGTTGTTTTCTTTTCTTCAGTATTTAATAAAAATGAAAGGAACACAACTGGCAATTTATGACACTTTCAAAGTCATTAGTTAAACTCAATGATCAACTTTATTAGGAGGATGAAAATAAGTAGGTATGTAGTTGATTAGAGTCCTAGACAGCCTCAGAATTTACAAGACAGAACCAGCAGCATTGTTTCAAGCAACTGAAACTGGCATTGAAGAGTTGAGGGTCTCAGTCTCCCATTTTTTCTGGCAGCCTAGCATGGCATGACAATGGTAGAAGCAGCAGGTGGAATGGGATTCACAAGGAGAAAATCATGCAATAAGGTAGCAGCAATCTGTATATAAAATCTACGAAGTACCAGCAGGAGAATGGCCAATCCAGGATATGACAACATGGAGGCATGACAGAAGGCCAAGTATATACTCACACACCCAACACCTCTGCTCCATGCATGCCTCCTGGTTCTCACACACAGCACCAGAAACATGTCAGCAAATTAATCCTGAAATGAAAGAGATTTATTTTTACCAGTTGATGCATGTGTTTGATGTATAAATCAAGTTGATTTATAGGACAAAAAATTACATTTCTTGCATACTTGAGTTTAGAAGCCACTATGCAAATATGTTGCACTATCTTCCTGTGCATTTGTGTGTGTTTGTGAAGTATATATTTCTAGAATTGAAATGTCAGGTAAAAATATGGTAGGAATCCTTCACATTTTGGCAGGTACTACCAAATTTCCCTCTAAAATTATATATAGTTTATTTTTCTACTAATGATGTCTGAGTGCCCTTTGTCTGATGCATATACCAATATTTATCAATAGTTTCTAAAGATTACTTTATTGAAAATATCTCCTTTAGTTTATTTTCACAGAAATATAATTTTTAATTTGCTCCATAAAGACCTTGCCCAAAGATAATTAATTGCATTTAGCTCAGTTCCATTCAAATCCAATGTCATTAATTCATTTTTATCAACTATTTCCTTTGCTTTGAGAACATGTAGACTAGAGGTGAAGGATGATAGACTAAGATTCTTTAGGTAAATACATCAAATTAGGCAATTTACAAATAGTAATTCTCATCTTAATAGCATTGTGCAGTGGTTCTCAATGTGTGGTGCCTAGACAAGCAACTTTGGCCTGACCTGGAACCTGTGTTAGAAATGCAGATCCTCAGGCCCTCCATCAGGAAATCTGGGGAGGATCCAGCACCTTGTTTCCTCTTTTTATAAGCTCTCCAGGTGATTGTAACATGCCCTACAACTTGGAAGCCTCTGTATTATGTCCATTTCATAGATGAGGAACTTACCTAAACAAGTAAGCAGTTTGCTCAAGGTCATCAGCTGCATGAGGTGGGACTTCAAACTCAGCACAATTCATTCTTCTAATATGAAGGTAAAATTTAATAAGATCCAACTTTTGAAATGCAATAATGAGGGAGATTAATATGGTAAAGTATGACAGTGCAGGATTCTGAGAAGACCAAGAACCAGCAAGTCTGTGGATAACTGTGATTATAGTCAGGTGGTTGCTAAGAGGAAACACTAGGGCCCCAAAAGTGGGGGAGAGAGACAGACTCAATAGAGCCTGAAATTGACTCTGGAACTATGATTCCTGTTCTTATCACAGAGATGCCAGAAATATGAAGTATAGACAATATGCAGGGCATAGGCCTGTGATAATTGGTTAGAATTATTGTAATGCTAATTTTTAATGAAATTGACTGGGTATTTTTTTGCTATTGAGGTATATGAGTTCTTTATGTATTTTGAATATTAATTACTTATCAGATGTATGATTTCTAAATATTTCCTCTCATTTAGTATGTTGCCCTTTTATTTTTTAATAGTTTCCTTTGATGTGTAGAAGCCTTTTTAGTTTGATGTAGCCTCACTTGTTGATTTTTGTTTTTGCTGTGATTACTTGGGTGTCAGAATCAAAACGTCATCACCAAGACCTATGTCAAAGAGCTTACCACCTATGTTTTCTTCTAGAAGTTTTATGGTTTCAGGTCTTACACTCAAGTCTTTATTTCATTTTGAGTTAAAATTTTTGTAGGGTGTTAAAGAGTGGTCCAGTTTCATTCCTTTCCCCATACCATTTTTTAAGAATCCTTTACCATTATATATTGTTGGCTTAACTAAATGTAATTAATTAAATATAAGAGACTTACAAAAACAGCATGAACATTAAACACACACACACACACACACACACACACACACACACTTTTAAAAAGCATGTTCACATTGTTCATGTAGCTCTTCAGTATCTAATGAAAACAGATTGATTACTTAAGGACTGAAATTTATTACTTAAAATGAGTTTATAGAGATCTAAGGGACTATTATTATAGACCCTTAAATATAGTATATTTTCAGGAAATATGATAATTTTAAGGAGAAAATAGTTATCAATTGTGATATAGAAAATTTTATTGTCAAAGGGCCAGGCATCTCATTTCTGCTTATAATGTGCAGCACAGTCCTATCATATACGGAAACTTAGAATTCATTTTAACTCACACTTTTCTTATAGTATCTACTCTTGATAGATCATTGACAAGGTCTATTGTCTTGCTATAATATTAACAAATACATTATTAAACTATAAACTAGGTCCTACTTTAACTTGGAAGGAAATAATACTTTTTGATGTTATACCTATTTGTATTTCATTATTAAACAAAATTCCTTAGGGGACTGTTATTTGTGTGGCTAGTTTACTTTATAGAGTACTTGCTCTGCACCAGAGATATAAATTGTGATTCATCTACTTTCCTGTGCATTGGTATGAAGGATTCGCTTGAAGACTAAATCTAGTTCAGCTACCTTACAGGACTACCTTAGTTACCCTTATAAATCACCATCAGAATGCTATGCACTGGGAATTCTTCTCTAGTAGGAGGAAAGGATTTTTTATTAGCTCTGGCTTCCTTGTGACCAAGAATATTCATTGGTACAATTGAGATTTCAATGCCTGGTTAAGGCTTTTGTATATGGCCAGTGAGCAGAAAAAAAATTCTTGTAGTGCTGATAATATTGCAAAAGAGTGGCAAAGTTGAAAGAAGACGAACTTATTCTGTACTAGAATTAGGGCATCTTTGTCAGAGATGATTATTAGTCGCCGCAATGTATTGCTTTTTTTTTTAAGGAGAAAATACTACAGGTTTTGTTTTAGTCACAGAAGTGTATGGGAAAAAGAGGGTAAAGGGCTTTTATTTTGGCAGAGAAGAGAGTTCAGTGTCACTCATTGTTAAGTAAGAAGAAATTGGTTCTATCAGATGCAGACTTTCCCTAGCTTCCCTTGCCTGCTCACATAGAAATATAACTCAGACTGTATATTGCTACTAACTTACTTGATTCAAAAATGCAATCTTAGAAATGGGGCCCAGTGGGTGGATGATTCTTAATTCAAAGAGCCCTTTAAATCTGAAAGTAGGGTAAACACAACTTTGACATCTTATGATGTATTGGGGTAGCCATTAAGGGTATCCTGGGTTGACTTTGAGGAAAAGACAATAATTTTCTTTGTCTTTCTTTGTTGCCAAACCATAAGCAACCAGAAAGTGGGGAAAGTAATGTGTATACTAGGTTAGAGTCCAGTGGTTCTCCCTGTTAATGTGCAGCAGAATCAACTAATGGGCTTGTTAATCAGGAGTTTCTAGGATAGATTCCCAGAGTTTCTGATTCATTTGGTCTGGAGTGGGTCCTAAGAATTTGCTTTCCTATCAAGTTCCCAGATAAGGCTTAAAACTACTGGTGTAAGAAAAACAGTTTGGATTTGGGACTCAGTTTACTACTTCCAAATCCTAACAATCAACTGCCAAGTGCTCTTGGATGAATCACTTAACCTTTCTTTTTTTAATTTTAAAAAAATTTAAATTTCTTTATTGATTAAGGTATTACATATTTGTCCTCATCCCTCCATTACCTCCCCCCCCACCGCCCAACGTATTGTCTGTGACCACTGGTTAGGTTTAGATGCATGCATACAAGTCCTTTGGTTGATTTATAATTTCTTCTTTGTAAATTATACATGATGTTAATAAAACCAACTTAGTGAAGTTGTCCAGAAATGTTGGGAGGACCAAATGTAGTGATGCAGGTAAATGTCTGTGAATGTTGATTAATCATGTGCATATGGTGGTTAACTTGATGTGTCAACTTGACTGAACTAAAGGATGCCCACATAACATGGTAAAACATAATTTTTTGGTGCATCTGTGGAGATGTTTCCAAAAGAGATTAGCATTTGAAACAATAGGCTAACTAAAGATATCTTCCCTCACCAATGTGAATAGACATATCTATTCCATTGAGGACTTTAATAGAACAAAAGAATAGCAGAATGGCAAAGTCTCTTTCTCTTCTTGACCTGTGATGTCCATCTTCTCCTAGCCTCAGACATTGGAGCTCTTACATCCTGGCCTTCAGACTGGAATTGCATTACATCATTAGCTTTCTTGGTTCTCCACCTTGCAGACAGCAGATTGTGTGACTTCTTGGCTTCCATAACTACAATTCCTAGAATAAATTTCTCTCTCTCCTTTCTATCTATTGGCTTTGTTTCTCTGGAGAATTCTGACTAATATAGAATGCTTATTCCCCCTTATTTTCACAGTTAAAAACAAAACAAAACTCCTCCATCCACAAATTTATCTCCAGATGGCTCTGCTTTGCTTTTCTTGGGACTGATATAAAGCCCAAGTATATGAGCAGTCTAGCACAACAATAAATTGGAAATTCTGGTAGATAGTGTTGGTGACCTACCCAATAGCCATTTCTTCACTCTTCTTCTTGTTAACAGAAAATTAATTTTGTTTAAAGATGAAGTAACCTTGTGCTCAAAGAAGAATAGTTTCTCCCCTAGCCCAAGAAATAAATAATGACTGGTCTAAGACCATCTTGGTAACGTTGGCTTTTTCCCACATGAATGAGAGGGTCAAATTTAAACATTCAACATTTATTTAGTTATTCTTGGTATAGGGTTGTAAATATAAAAAATAGTAACTAATAGTTCTAAATCAGAGGCCTATGTTGAATACTCAATAATTTCTTCCATGAAATGAAAATAATGTGTGCAATAACATTAAATATTGGAATCCTAACCATTGTGAGGGGAGAGATAGACAAGAGGTGCCAAGGAAGATTTCTGTGAGGAGGGCATGTAAGCTTAGAATTAGGGCTGGATGGGAGCAGAAATATTTCAAGTTTGTAAAGACTATGAAATAAAATTTATACATTCCCCAAACTAGAGATATCAAATGGGTTATATCATAGAAGTGTTATATTGGTTATGTTGGGAGTTTCAGACTTTAGCCAACGTGAAAAATGGGAAATTACTGAAGGATTTCAGCATTAGTCAGAACAGCAGATTTGCATTAAAAAATGATTCTGGCTGCCCATGAAGAATGAATTAATTTGCAGCCAAATGGACATCTAGGAAGCCCATAAACAGGCATTGCAACAAGAGATGGTCACAGCTTGGACTAGACCTGTTCTGTACAATATGGTAGACACTAGCTACATGTGGATACTGAGCACTTGAGATATAGCTTGTCCAAATTATGATGTGCTGTAAGTATAAAATGCACACCAGACTTCAAATACTTGGCCAGAAAAAAAAAGAGATTGTAAATATCTCAATAATATTTATGTTGATTGATTCCATATTAAAATGAGAATATTTTGGATATATTGACTTAAATAATATATCTTATAAATTAAACTTCACTAGTTACTTCTTACTTTTATAATGTGGCTACTAGAAAATTTAAAATTGTATATGTGACTTGCACATGTGCATTGAATTATATTTGAACAGACAGTGCTGATCATTGTTTTGACAATGCAGATGGAAAGAAGTAGACAGTGAAAAATGTTTAGGGGACTAAACTGGCTAATTTGATGGTTTATTGTGGAAAAGAGGATTATGAATAGTTGTATCTGTTTCTGGTATTAATAATTTAACAGATACACCATTTAGGAAACTGAAGAAGGAGCTCTGTTCTGTTCAGGAGCGTATGAAAGATAATGTGTTTACATTCAGTTACATTGAATCTGAACAAGACATAGGAATTTAGAAGCTGGTCAAAGATGGAAAATGAAGCCTTGAAAGCGGTTGAGTTCAAGGAAAAACTGATAGTTTAAAGAAAAAAAAGAGGAGACTAAGAAGGACCTGTCAAAGAGCTAAAATTCAGTGATAAGATACATCGCGGCTTATTACTATCCTCTTTCTAATTGTGTATATTAAAATTTCTATAGTGCAAAATTGTTGAGTTTTATATAGACCTAGAAATATAAGGGCTGAAAAATATTCTTTGGACAGAATACAGCCAAATAATCCTTATATTTCTATCATTGTTAAATTGTACACATTTATAGCACAATTAGTTAAAAAATACAAAAGATACAGATCTTAAGGCTCAGAGATGCTTGTTAAATGATTACTACCATATGTGCATTTCCTCTTCCATGGCAATAATAGTGAAATTTCATGTAATTAAGAAAGGAGAATCTAAAAAATGCAAATACCCATTGTCCATAATTGAGAAAGAACATAAGGATAAAAAGTTTGAATCATGTACTATAAATTTTTATCCCTTCCACTGACTGAAAGAAGGAACAAGGCCAAAGCTATAAAACTGAGATTTCAACCACTTGTATGTTAATAAGCAGTAGCTTAAATCAAAGATGATATATTTCAGCTTTATAGTTTTCTGTTAACATTTTAGCCACTGACTAGTTGTCCAAGTCTTCATGCTTGCTATATTGTAATAATTTACATTATAAATTTACATTTATAATTATGAGTATAATGATTATAAATATCAGAAATTATGAGTATAATGATTATAAATATCAGGAATCAATAGATAATCAATATTTTCTTCTCCAATCATAAATAAACTGGAATTCTAAGAGCAGTACAAATTTTTAAAAAGCAATATTTTAATACAATATGAACTTTAGGAAATATTAAAATTCTTTTAAAATGTACTAGAAATATATATTTTGTAGAAAAGTAATTCATTGTTTTCAAATGTGAAAAGAGAATAAAAATTCATAACAGGATATATTATAAGTATTGAAAAAAAAATCAAGTTAGCAGGCTAAGTCCGGATTATTTAATGGGTGATTTTGAAACAGCTGATTAACTATTGGTAATAATCTATAATAAAATAGAATTAGATTTCTCATTCCATATGCCAAAATATACTAAAATAAACTTCCATATGGATTGAATATTCAAATGCAAAGTGAAACAGAAATGCTAAAGAATACGTAAGTGATTATACAGTTAAGCATAAAACACTAAAGAAAATATTGATAGATTTAACTTCATAAAATTCAAGACATTAAGAACACCCTAAATTAAAATGAAAGGCAAAATACAACTTGAAGGAAATGTTCACAATATATGAGAAAGGTTAATATATTTAATATAAATATCTTATGAAACTATAAGTAAAAAGATAAATATCTAGTTAAGAAACAGACAGGCCGAGACCGGTTTGGCTCAGTGGATAGAGCGTCGGTCCCAGGTTCGATTCCGGTCGGGGGTATGTACCTTGCTTGTGGGCACATCTCCAGTGTGGGGCATGCAGGAGGCAGCTGATCGATGTCTCTCTCTCATTGATGTTTCTGACTTTCTATCTCTCTCCCTTCCTCTCTGTAAAAAATCAATAAAATATATTAAAAAAAAGAAAAGAAACAGACAGAACACATATGAAAAAAAATTATAAGAGCAAAAATACCAAAATTGTATTTCATGTAACTATTAAAGATTTTTTTAGCATGTTACAGATATAAAATGAAATGTCATTTGGGAAAAACATAAATTTAAATATTTAATATTCTGAAAATATTTAATATTATGCTTATAATGGAATTTTTAAATGGTAACAAAATGTATAGTATTATTTTTCTACACATATGACTATAGAATACACACCAAAATGTAAAAATAGTTACTTTTGGAGGATAAAATTATGGTGGTAGAATAACAAAAAATACTTTTCTTCTTCTGACTTGAGATAACTTTAAAAAATGTTCCCTTATTTCTATTTTCAGTAACTTTCTTTAAAAAATTATGACATGGTTCAAACATACAGAAAAGAGCAAAATGTAAAAAACAAACATTCCAGAACTGAAAACTAAAAATTTCAAATCTTTTAACAGTTTGTTTCCTTTTCCTTTTAGGTTTTATTTTATTGTATATTTTGCTATTTTTCAGATTTAATCAAATTTGTACTTCAAACCATGAAGAAATGAGGGTCAGGACTTCCTTTTCTACCATAAATAACTTAAACAATAAGTCATAGGAGACAACTGCTTTCTGACATTGAACTAAAGGCAGTCAGCACTGAAACCCTTTAGGACACACAAATGAGACCTTGAGTCACCTGTGCTTTCTGTCTGGAGGTAATTGTTGAACTGTAGTAGATACATTTGACATCTTTTTTCTTTTGATACTCTTCCTTGATCTCATATCTACTATCTTTATCCCTTCTCTATTATTACAAAAACTAGAGGCCCAGTGCATGAATTAGTGCACCAGTGGTATCCTTTGGCCTGGCCTGAGGGATCGGGCTGAAACTGGCTTTCTGACATCCCCTGAGGGTTCCCGGATTATGAGAGGGCACAGGCCAGCCCCAGGGACCCCACCGGTGCACAATCAGGACCAGAGAGGAATGTGGGAGGCTGGCCAGCTGGGGAGGGACTATAGGAAAGCTCCAGAGTGTGTCCAGCCTATCTCACTCAGTCCAGCAAGCTAACCTACTGGTCAGAGTGTCTGCCCCCTGGTGGTCAGTGCAAGTCATAAGGAGTGGTTGAGTGGCCTTACCATATCATTAGCATATTACGCTTTGATTGGTTGAATAGCCAACCAGATGACCATACACTTAACATTAGGCTATCATTATATAGGATGGTATCATACCATATATATATATATATATATACATATATATATATATATATATATATGTATATATATATATATATATTTACTTATTTATTTTTTTCCTCAATACTGTGTTTTGGAAATTTTTTTTCACATTAATCCATGAAACTTTATTTTCTTTAATATACATAGTATTGTAGGAATCTATAAGAATTTATTCATCCATTTTTGTTTAGATGGATATTTAATTCAGATTTTATAAAATAAATGGACATTACTTTTACAAAATCACAAGTTATTAGAATTATTGATCAGTAATGAAAAATATGACATGATGGAGTTCAAATAATATGTTTTGCTGGACTATCTTATAGGGATTACCTGATTTTGTCACTAAAATGCAAATATCTATGGATATATTCCCCTTACATAGAGATGGACTCTGTTTAAACTCATAATAACTTTAAATTCTTTCACCTTTAATTAAAATAACAACAACCCTTTACTAAGAAGAATTAAAAAAAAAAGCAAAAACCTATTTTAGCCTCTTTTTTAATGGAAGCTTCCTGGGCAATCATACATCTAGCAAAAAGAATTTTATCCTTTTTAAAAGGTCAACTGAATTTTAATTTATAGTTCACCATCAATAAGCTAGTTATGTTTCTGAATCCAAAGGCATTACTAATGTTCATTCTTCTATCCTGGGGGCTTGGCACATAATGGATGGCCAGTATTTGTTAAATACATGGATATTGAATATATTAATTTTGGGCTTTGAGAGAAAGTCAGAGAGGGCATGCTCAAGTCAAAATTTAAATACTTCAGACACACGTGGTATTTTATAATAAGGAGTGTGGGCAGATTCTATAATTTAAATTGCTATTTTCCTAGAAAATCTGAGACACATGATTATGGTAGATTACAATAGATTCCTGTCTGCCTTGCTGACCCTTTTATTCAATACCTGCTAGATGAAATTAAAACTTCAATAAAAAAATATCACAGGGAGAAACCAAGATGGCGGCATAGGTGAACAACTAAGCTGATGCCTTGCACAACAATTTCAAAACTACAACTGAAAGAGAAAATGGTAGTTGGGGGGTGACCAGGTTGGCTGAGGGGCAGGGGGAGTGATCAGGCAAGCAGGCATGCGAGCAGTTAGGAGCCAGAGGTCCCGGATAATGGAAGTGAGGGAGGGAGAGAGATAGAAAGAGAAACACTGATGCGAGCAAGACACATTGCCTAGTTGCCCTTACATGTGTCCTAATTGTAGTGAACCCACAACCCAAGTATGTACCCTTGACCTGCAATTGAACACTTTACCCTTTGGTGCATGAGTCGAACTCTAAGCACAGAATAACAATGACCAGGGCTAGATTTATTCTTATTTCTTCAATATACACTCTCATATAACTGAGTCATGTTCTCGGGTACAGCTTCATTGTATGTAATCCACACTTTCCTTATCTGAATAGTCATATTTTATTTTCTATTAAAATAATAATTAAAATGTAGAGTAAGTGAAAAAAATGAAACTGATATCTAACTTACTATACAAATGGAGCACTCTTTCAAATGTATTGGTGAAAATTTATTGCAGATAAGTGTGTAAAGACATAGCATTATGTTTTGTGCTTTGTATTTCATTCATTCATTTGCTCGACAATATATTTATTTATTTTTAAAATATAGTTTATTGATTTTTTTTACAGAGTGGAAGGTAGAGGGATAGAAAGTTAGAAACATTGATGAGAAAGAAGCATTGATTCAGCTGCCTTCTGCACACTCCCTACTGGGGATGTGCCCACAACCAAGGAACATGCCCTTGACTAGAATTGAACCTGGGACCCTTCAATCTTCAGGCCAACGCTTTATCCACTGAGCCAAATGGTTAGGGCTTATTTATTTTTTATTTTTTATTTTTATTTATTGATTTTTTACAGAGAGAAAGTGAGATGGAGAGTTAGAAATATCGATGAGAGAGAAACATCAAACAGCTGTCTCTTGCACACCTCCTACTGGGGATGTGCCTGCAACCAAGGTATATCTCCTTGACTGGAATTGAACCTGGAACCTTCACTCTGAGACCGATACTCTATCCACTGAGGCAAACCGGTTAGGGCTCAACAATATCTTTAAGTGCCTACAGTGTGACAAATTGTATACAGTGTGACAAATTGTATAACTTCACTGACTATGCTTGGTAGTCCTGACCCTGGATTCTATGACATCACCACTAGTAAGAAGTTTGGAGCAGTGATTAATAAAGCTGACTCTTGCCCAGCTGTTGTGGGTCAGTGGTTGACCATTAACCTAAGAACCAAAAGTTCATGGTTTGATTCCTGATCAGGGCATATGCCCGGAGTTGGGCTCGATTCCCTGTAAGGGATGTGCAGGAGACAGCTGATCAATGGTTCCTTCTCATCAGTGATGTTTCTATATTTCCCTCTCCCTTCCTCTCTAAAATCAATAAAAATATATTTAAAAACAAATAAACAAACAGCCCTAGCTGGTTTGACTCAGTGGATAGAGCATCAGATTGCAAACTGAAGGATCCTGGGTTCATTCAGGTCAAGGGAATATAGCTCAGTTGCAGGCTCAATCCCTGTCCCTGGTCAGAACCCATGTGGGAAGCAACCAACAGATGTATCCTTATCACATAGATGTTTCTCTTTCTCTGTCTTCTCCTTCTCCAACATATATATATATATATATATATATATATATATATATATATATATCCATCCATCTATCTATAAACTAAAAGCCTGGTGCACAAATTCATGCACCAGTGGGGTTCCTCTGAAACTACCTCTTTGACATCCCCTGTGGGGTCCCAGATTGCATGAGGGCACAGGCCAGGCTGAGGGTGAATGATCAGGGTTGGGGAGAGATATGGGAGGTTGGCCAGCTGGGGAGGGACCACAGGAGATCTCCAGGGTGTGTCCGGCCCATCTCACTCAGTCCAGATTGACTGGACCCCAGCAGCAAGCTAACCTACCAGTTGGAGCATCTGCCTCCTGGTGGTCAATGCACATGATAGTGAGCGGTTGACCAAAATATCATTAGCATATTACACTTTGATTGGTTGAACAGATGACCAAATGACTGGACACTTAGCATATTAGGCTTTTATTATATAGGATAAAACAAACAAACAAACAAAGATGGTTCTGAATAAGCACCACTCTTCCCAAATTAAATTTTAGCAGTGTGACCCTGATCACTATATACAATTGCTTGAAGCATCAGTTTCCTCATTCATACATGGGGATGAAAATAGCTCCTAAAATTAAGAGGATGATATGGTGCAATGGGCATAAAGCACAGTGACCAGCACATGGACTGCACATTAACTGCTCACACATGGTGAAGTTGATAAGGATGCTTACATGGGGACAGCTACACCTCTTTGGGTCTCTGTTTTCTCACCTAGAAAATGCAGGCTTGAATTCCATTCTCTTTAAGGGCAAATTAATGATTATTTGGAAGCTTAGAGGAACTTCTAGCAAAAAAACTTTTGTACCTCCATTGCCTTAGTATAAATTAGTCAGCTTGAGAGGTCTTTAAGGGCTAGTTGGATGTTCAAATACACAGAACTAACAATTTCGTTCCTGAGACCTGCACCAGTTAAGTTTCCATAGTTTTTCTTTGCCATATCTGAAACTCATATCAAACCAGCATTGGACATTCCATCTTTAAGACTGTGAAATAAAAAGTGATCTTGCTTAGACTTAACCACTTTCAAGTTTGACAAGGTCTGCCTTATAAATCATACATAGTCACAATACCAGATATGCTATGCAATATATTACTCATAGTACTTACTGAATGTCAGGATTTAAACAGTTAAAAAGTAAAACTATTTGTTTTATAAAGCATTTTTGAAATACATGTTTCACAAATCATATTTGATGATCTGTTATTTTCCTACACTTTTATTAAAAAGTGTTCTGTTTTTGTTGTTGTTATTATAGTATTTGGAACAGGTAATTTGTTTTAGACTATTGATTTTGTTTTTGCTTGAGTTTTGAGGTTTTATTTGTTCTGTTTTGATTTTGAAACTTGCTCAGAGCTGAGTTCTTATATTGATAGCTTGAACTCAGTCTCTCTTGGGGGGTGGCTGGGAGGAGGGATGCACACATAGCTGCTAAATTGCCTGCATGTCCTCTCTCTGCTCTGTTATCATTTAGAGCATCCATACATGTTATATTTTCAAAGTAGTTTAGCACTGTTTAAATTTGTGTTATACCTGTGAAATGATAATGACATAAATACCTCCAAAGTAGGCTAGTTTATCTTGGTTTTAAGGGAAATCAAAAGCCCAAATTAAAAATGTAATATACAGCTACAATAAAGTGCACAAATTTTAAGTTGGCGCAGCTCGACTAATTTTGACAAATACTCACCCTAAATTTCCCTCTACAACATGCCTTGCACAGGATCCTGCCTGCCTACAAAATCTCTCTGAGGGTAAACATTCATTAGTAGAATATCTATAGTAATAAAAGTGTAATATGCTAATTGGACCAAACATCCTTCCAGGAGACCTTCCGGACAAAACCAGGGGTAAGAGAGAGGTCCGGGATGCCAGAGGGAAGCCAGTGCCAGCAGCCGAGGGAAGGAAGGCCTACTCTTGCACGAATTTCGTGCATTGGGCCTCTAGTCTTATTATATTGCCTGGCTGCTTTTATTAGTAGCTCAGACCTGGGGAGAGATAATGAGGTTAAAGGTTGTCAGCACCTGTAGCAACCATAAATTAGGTGCCTTCTTAAGCACAGTTCAGTGCTGAAAGAGAAAAAGAGAGAAAACGAGAGAGAGAGCAAGAGCGAGCAGTGTCTTGGGGCAGACTGGGAATTCTTCCTGAACAGAATATCCTTCATTATGTAACAGTTGTTAGTGAGAGTGACTTCACAAAGATGAAGTGTTAATTTAAAATATGTCTTGCTAATTTGGATACCACATTGTGATCTGGGATAAGTAAATTACGTAGTGTATTATTTTGGTAAAATGTCAAGGGAAAACAAAATGGGAAAAGTAAAAAGACATGTAGCGTGCTTACGAGAATATACCAGCCTTCTGGATGCTTTGGTCACAGCAGGCTAACGGCTATAATAAACAAACAGACTCCAGTTTAGTGACTTAAATATACAGGTTTCAGCTGTTACTCATACGCAGGTCAAATGAGTGTTGCTGGTCCCATGACTCTTCCGGACATCTCTTCTCCACATGGCAGCTCGGGGAACCAGGCTCCTTCCCTCTGGGGGTTCTTCCAGCACATAAGGCCTGAGCCTCTCTCTTGACAGTCTGCACCCGGCCCGCAGGTCAATGGCGAGAAAGCTGGACAATAATGAACTGACATACATATGTCGACTTACAGACCTTTAGCCAGAATTTAGTTACTTGGCTGCACACAGCTACAAGGCAAGCTGGGTTATGCTGTGTGCCAAGGAGAAAAATGAACCAGTGATAAAAAGCTGTGTTTTGTTTGTTTGTTTTTGCCACAGGGTTAGAACTATCTTTTTCCTTCCTATGAACTGTAATCCTCATTTTTTTTTGTATGTTTTAACCACCTGAACCATTTCCCTGATCCAAATCTCCAGCCTTTAGCAACCACTAATCTCTATTTTTATGAGTTTAGGTGTTTTTTTGTTTGTTTTGTGTGTGTGTGTGTGTGTGTGTGTGTGTGTGTGTGTGTGTTTTAGATTCCACATATAAGGGAGATCATACATATGAGTGTTTTTCTGACTTGCCGCATTTATCACAATGCCCGCAAGGTTCATCCATGCTGTCACAAACAGCAGGATTTCCTTCTATTTGTTTTTTTCGGCCAATAATATTCCACTTAATTATACATTTTCTTTTATCCTTTTATCCATACATGGACATTTAGCTTGCTTCCATGTCTTGACAATTGTAAATAATGCTACAGAAATCTCTTTGAGATAGTGATTTCATTTTCTTTGGATACATAAATTCCTGCACATATGGGAGTTCTCCTTTTACATTTTTGAGGAACTTCCATATTGTTTACCATAGTGGCTGCACCAATTTCCATCCCATCAACTATTCATGAGATTTCCCTCACCAACACTTGTTATCTTTGTCTTTTTTATGATGGCCATTCTCATCATGCTTTCGACTTGAATTTCCTTGATGATTAACTGATGTTGAACACCTATTCATATACCCAGTGACCATCTGTATGTCTCATTTGAATAAATGTTTATTCAGTTCCTCATCCATTTTGTAATCAGATTGTTTGTGTTTTTGGTTATTGAGGCTTATTTTTACAATTGTCTTTACATTTTAAAAATGCAGTTCTCCAAAGAAAATCTCTTCTGTTTGACAGTAACTAAAATTTTTACTTTAAGAGGAAGTCATAGCAGCTACTAAGCTAGACCAGAGAAGCTGGTTTGGGTTGCAGGATAGGGTTGGGTATAACTTGGATTTAGTTTAGGTTGCCAATATTTGAGTTTATTTCCCAAGTAGCAAAAAAACAGTTCAAAATATATAAACAGCACCAGATGTGGGTGACTGGACACAGTATTTCATGCCTCCCTTATAGACATTGACCACGAGTTGGTGACATTCACGGAGGAAGAGTTCTTCAAGGCTGGAGGAGCATGAGGACGGTGAACTTGTTTCTGTCTATCCCATTCATGTCATTGCCCAGAAAAAGCTTCTATGTCTGTCCATAGCTATAAACCCTCTACTTAAGAACTCTGTCACCTTGTAGTAACATCCAACTTCTGATCATAATGTTCATTTCTGCATCAGCACCAGAATGATTTCCCTTATCTGGGCCTGAACCTCACGACCAAGGAGTTTGCCATTCATGCTTAAGCTGGGTCTTCCCACAGGTAAGTCTAGATGTGGCTTACCACAGGTGAGATTTCACTAGGTTTTGGAATCAAAAAATGCTTTTTTAATGGGGAGAAAACATCTAGCAGACAAGATAAACTGAGAGGCTTTGTGCTATCTTTATTTTCCATTAGAGTGACTTTTTAAATCTTTTTTCTTTTTTACAGACTTGTGGATCAATAAGTAGGCACCTTTTCTTGCAATAGCTTTTGTGCAGAAGCAAACAAGTGTAGAATTCAATATAATTATGCAGCCTCATGAGCATTATTTTATAGAACATCTCTTTAGAAATGTTTTCTATCTTCAAGCAAACGATTTTTTACATTTCTTTCCCATTAACAATGTCATGCAAGTTAAAAAAAGTGGTTGGATTCATTAGTTAAGGAAATTTATCAAGCTGAAAATAAAACTGAAATCAAACATTTTGGCAGGTTTTCTTTCAGTACAGAGGGAAATAAATAAGCATGTAAAGTGAGAAAGAATCACCTGGAGATCTGTTTTGCCTCCCATTGGGACTGATAACAGAATTGAATCACTTCCTTAAGAACTCAGTGTTTTGTCTATGCCCCAGCTGCACCCAATGTGAACTTCTATCCTGATGTCATCTACCTAAACAGTTGCCTTCTTCCACTTGATTTCAAGAGCCTTAACAACCAGCTGGTTTTGTGTCGAATGCATGTTTGAATGTCTGGTACATGATAAATTGGTTATGTGAATAAATATGGAAAAAAAAACTTCAATAGAAGGAAAACTCATTCTACTATTTATAAGAATTCTCTTTCTGAAATATTTTCAGAGACATTTTTCTTTTTTTAAATATGTTTTTTATTGATTTCAGAGAGTAAGGGAGAAGGGGAGAGAGATAGAAACATCAATGATGAGAGAGAATCATCTCTCAGCTGCCTGTTGCATGCCCCCTACTGGGGATCGAGCCCACCAGGAATTGAACCACGATCTCCAATGGATCTATGCTCAACCACTAAACCACAATGAGCGGATAAGACATTCTTTTTTAAAAAGGGAAGGGCAATTAAAAAAGAAAAAAAGCTTACCTCCAATTCCATATATGCAATCAGTCCCTTTTACCTAAAATCTAACAATTCTAAATATAACATTATTTTACACATTCAAAGACATAGGAGAGCTTTCTTTAATAAATATTATTCTCTTTCTTTGTTAAAGGTAAAAATGATCTTGAAAAATCAACTAAATTCACTTTTCTCCATGAGTTTGTCACCGGAGTTTAAACAGGTTTATATATCTCCCTTTAATCTGTGTGCTTTGACTTATAGGATGTGAGACTTTCAACAGGGAAGTTAACAAGAATGGGTAATACATTTATGATTTGTGTCTAGAGTACATTATCAAAAGACAAGTTTTTGACCTTTTTTAAATGGCCCACAGTGTGTTTTTACTGGCAATGGAACCTTTCATAGACATCATAGAATTGGTATAAAGAGCTTTTACTGGATCTTTAACCTGGAGTTTTTACTTCCAATGAGTCAAAAATATTATCCCATTCAAATCTGAGTCATAAATAAGGCAGATGGAGTCGTATAGTGAAAATGAAAATTATTTCATTTCAAAAGCATGAAGATTTTTATTCTACTTTATGAAAGTTGCCATAGAATGCCTGTGGCTCATTCCAGGGTACCGTTTCACAGTTATGTGTAGGTCTGGAAGGTACACTGTAATATTACCGATACTTTGTGCCTATTGGGAAGATTTTTTTTTTCACCTAACTTCTTTAGATGTTGAAATGGAAGTGGTTACTACCCTTATCAGTTTATTAGGATTACAGTGACATCTTGTGGCATTTCATTTTCCCATTTAAAACTTGCCCAGGTGAAAATCTAACTCTTAGTTCTTGCTAAAGAATTTTAGCTTTATTAATGTAATATATATATATATACATTTTAAAAAATGCCAGAAACTATTACTTGAAATAGAAGCCAACTGAACAAAATGCATTCTACTTTATTTGGTTCAGCAGACATTTCTGAATAATTTCAATAAAAATATACTAGTATTTTCTTTCAAAAACATCAAGATGCAGCATTTATTGTAAATTTTCTTCCATTTGGGCCATTATGATATAGGAACTGCCCTAAAAATTGGTTTTAAAGATAATGAAAGTCAAAATTAAAAATCTGCTGCTACTGAAGTATTGTGTGATTGTAGGTTATATGAATTATTTAGATAAGCTAATTAAAATAATATTAGTAAATATTTTTATTGAAAGAAAAAGTTAGGGCAAATTAAAACTCTGCCATTTAAATCTAATAATTATCAGCCTCCGTATGGACTGCCTCCAATTAAATATACAATAAGCTACTTTAAGAGATGTAAATCAGGGGGAAAAAAAGAAAAAAGAAAAGAGAAAAAAAAACAGATACAGAGGCAAAGAAGCAATGAACAGACTGTCATACTATGGTGGGAGGGTAAGGGAGATTGGGAGGGCGGGGGGGGGCCTGTACGAAATTAAACAAAGGACTTGTATGCATGTATGTAGGCATAGCCAATGGATGCTGGACATTGGTGGGGAGAGGATGTACTGGGGGATGGTGAAGGCCGGGGGGGTCAACAGGGGGAAAAAAAAAGAGACATATGTACTACTTATTGTAATACTTTAAACAATAAAAATATGTATTTTAAAAATAAAATGAAAAGATATACTGAATTCAGGATACCTAACCTCCCCCTTTGTCCTATACACACACACACACACACACACACACACACACACACACACACACATAGACACACACACATACTCCAGTCAGTAATGTTCACTTCATGTGATGGATGTCAGATTCTTTCAGGTGTTTTTTAATGATCAAGTCTAGTTAATTTCAGGTAGTTTGTCAATATTTGCTTTTCTATTTCCTTCTTTTCCTCCCTCCCCTCTTTTTGAATTTGAACTTCTAAATAACTCTTCTGATAGCCAATGAAAGCAATCGCTTCTGGAAATCATAGGTGACATTTCCACTTGCTATCTACTTTAGTAAATATGATTTCTTCACAAGGCTTGCTATGAATAATATGCAATTTCCAATTCAAGGAATCAATTTTGTAAAACATTCCTTTATTTCAATACTGCTATTTAAGAACAAATCATTGTCACTTAAGCTTTGACATAATGAATACGAAGATTACTAGAAACTCATTCAAAATATGTTTTTTACACTTATTTAAACAAATTTTATTCTATACCATGCTTATGTATATTTTTCAATGAAAATATAAGAAAAAAAAACAATGTTTTTAAAACAATGTTTTCCTTTATCCCAGAGTGCAGCTCCAAGTCATATTCTGTGATATTCCCTGCTTGCCCATACCATTGGCCTCTATGCCACTGAGAGTACTGGTGACACAGCCATGCCCAGAATACAACTTCTGACTCTAGGACTTTATCCTAAGCTATTGACACTGATTCTACAAGTTTTGAAACTGACATTTTATTTTACCAAAGAAAAAAAAAATTTCAATGAAAAGTTTTCAGACAATAAGCAGGGTTTTACAATGCTTCCTAAAATAGTGATTATGATTGCTTTTCAAATGGTTTGTTGACTGAGAAGCCAAGGGATTACAATTAGACAACTGTCATTCAACGAGATTACTGCATGCACAAGCAGTGCCATCTATAGTCACCACTTCTGGCTTTACCAGCAACTGTAAAACACCATTGTTCGCTCCATTTCATAAATGTTAAAATGTGAACAATGATGCGCATAGTAGAGCTAAAATATGGTAATGTTAATGCTAATAGCTGGCCTTTCATGAGTAACTACTATGTGACAGGCACTATTTAAATTATTAACATAATCCTATGAAGTAGGTGTTACTTAAATACAGCTAAGCATTAAACAATTTGTTTGAAGGCAGACATTTAGCAAGTGGTAGAGAGGGTGTTTAAAATTGGTTCTCTGTCATTTCACAGTGCATTTTTTCCCATAGGTATCTGGTTATAAATATTTAAACAGTAAATACCAAAAGAGGAGGTCACTAAATCACATGAAAAAATATAATCTCTTCATCAGCAATTTTCCTTGAATAATAGACAGAGCAAAGAGCAATTGTGTGAACAAATGTCAGGCTTCTATATTTGTGAATTATCACAAAACTTTCAGAAAAGGAGATAAAATATTGTCTATTTGAGGAAGAGAGAAAATGCTAGATCAGCCAGAAGCTGCAATGACTGCAGAAGAACATTTTCTGGAAAATGCCATATGTCACAAATAACCACTTAATTTTCCCCCAAATAAACAAAACCTCTGCAATTTTCAAAGAGAGAGAAAGTTTATCTATACTTAATGCACAGAAAAGAGCAAATGTGGACAAAGGAAAGTACACATTTTGTTTTGCACTGGTTTTATTCCCATTAATTTCACATTCTTTTCACATACATGGATCTCTGTCTCATCAAAATCAGAAACTAATATGAGCATAATGCACCTTTAGCTTTAGCTTATTAATGTTAAACTATGTTCTATACTTTGAAACAAACTAGTTAATAAAAGACCTTAAACTAATTCTTCTGTGAAATATCTCTTTCCCTGCCTTCATTAAAACAAATTTTTTTCTCCATAGCTATGTTTCTGTCCATATAGAGACTTCAATATTCCCTTAAGAATAACTTCATTGGTCCTGATCAGATAGCTCAGTTAGTGTTGCTTGATATGTTCAATCCCTCCCTGGTTAGGGTACATATAAGAATCAACTAATGAATGCATAAATATGTGGAAGAACATGTCAATCAATCTTTCTCTCTCTCTCTCTCAAATAAATAAAAATAACTTTATTAGTAGATATTAAACAAAGCAACTGGGCTAAGTATCATACTCTCTGTGTTTGCACCTTAGGAGAAAACATAGGGAGAAAGCTTATTGACATTGATTATGGAAATAATTTTTTTGGATAACATACCAAAAAAACACAGACAACAAAAGAAAAAAATAACAGTTGGGATTACATCAAATTAAAAAGCTTCTGCACAGCAAAGAACAATCACCTTATAGGCAACTTATAGAATAGAAAAAAATATTGGCAAACTATACCTGTGATAAGGGATTAGTATCTAAAACATATAAGAAGCAAAATCAGTATTTCAAAGAGGTATCTGTACTCCCATGTTTTTGCAGGATTATTCATAATAGCTCAGATATGAAAATAACCTAAGTGTTCATCAATATATGAATGGGTAAAGAAAATGTAATATATGTATATATAAATGTATATGTACTAGTATACATAAACACAAATACAAATGAATGTTATTCAACCATAAGAAAGAAGAAAAATCTACCATTTGTGAAAACATGGATGAATATGGAAGATATTATGCTAAGTGAAATAAGCCAGACAGAGAAAAAAAATATTGTACAATATCATTCATAATGTGGAATTAAAAAAAAGAGTAAAATGGTGATTGCCAGGGACTAGGCCTGGGGAAAATCAAGTGATATTGGACAAAGGGTATATACTTTCAGTTATAACATAATAAGTTCTGGGAATATAATGTATAGCTTGCTGACTATAGTTAAGAATATTATATTGTATGCTTGAAATTTGCTAAGAGAGTAAATTTCAAGTATTTTCACAACACAAGAATAAAAAGTATGTGTTAATTTGATTGTGATAAGCATTGTACAATAGGTAGATATATCAAATCATTACATTTACACTTCAAATAAATATAATTTCATTTGTCAATTAGACCTCAATAAAGCTGAAAAAATTTAGTTTAAAAACAAAAGATGAATAATTGTTGTTGATGTCTTCCCAAAAAACACATTCAAAGAGAAAGAAGTTTTCATAAGCTGTGCACACTGTGTGTGTGCGTGCGTGCATGAGTGTTTGTGTGTATAGTAATGTATGCCTTTTAAAATAAACTGAACCATAAGATGTTACTTTTTCAATAGAAAAAATATATATATAAACAATGTCAAATGGTAGGGAAAACTTGGTACTATCAAGTATTTTATTTTTAGCCACTCCATTTACATGCTAATAACAGGGTTTTATTTAAGGGAGTCTGAATTGTACTAAAATATTTTAAGGTAAACATTCTGAATGCTAGGGCTTAATCTTATATTAACTAAAAAAATTGTATTTTGGGCTTTACACGTGTCTAATGATGTTGACTCTTCCTTATAGGTCATTCATTTAGTTGACTAATAGACATATAGATATAGCAAATATGTAATGTTTAACAAGTAGAGACCCAGTAATAAGGAATATCACAAGCCCAGAATAACAATCCTGAATCAACATCAGTTAGCCTGATCTGTGTACATTATAAATGAAAACAAGAGCACTGTTCGACAATAACCCCAGTTTTATGAATAAACTATAAGTTTTCTGAGGATATAAGCTGGAAATGATTCAGTGTTAAGCACTGTGTCCTTGGGTATTCATAAATTCTTTTGTGGGCTTTGCCTATAAATGTATCTATATTTTTAAAGAGTATATTTCAAGTATTCTAGTATGCAGAGGAAGTTTGCACTTTGCCATACTAAGTAACAGAGAAAAAGCTTTAAAGTAAAACCATTTTTCTCATTTTTGTATAAGTTCACTGCATTTTTAATGTAGACCACTGCTCCATCCCCCGATTATCTCCAAGTTGTATGAAAATTATACCTTTTACTCTTTCCATGCATAAAAATACCCAAAATGTAAACCTTATATTACCAGTCAAGTCCATGGACCAACAGCAATGGCATCACCCCACAGCTTCTTAGAAATGCAGGTTCTGAGGTCCCCCCTTCTCCTCTACCTACTACATGAAAATCTGCTTTATGATCCCCAGGTAATTCTAATACTTGAAAGTCTGAGAGGCACTAATTTATGGCATTTCGTTAATTGACCTAATTTTCTGTAAGTTAACTCTATCTAAACAACTGGTATACAAGTATTCCACATGCGTTCTTTACTTACCAATAGTCTAGACTTAATGTGTAACAAAATCACCAATGGAACTTGTTAAAAATACAGATTTTCAAGTTTTTCCTCAGGGTTTAAAATTCAATAGGTCTACAGTCAGGCCTGGTTTCCCCAAACCACAACTCTCCTGAACTGATTTAAAGTTAATGATAATGTCAATTCTAGTGAACAGCTCCAAATCATAGCAAAATACCTAACAGAAGAAAATCACAGCCAAGTGGTTTCTATTAAAATTTTTAATGTTTTGAACTCTTTTTGAAACTATGAATCATAGAATAAAAAATTTGGTATTAAGTGTGCCTCGTTCCATTCCTAGAATATGGTGAGATCATTTTTTTTTCTTTATTTCTCCCCAACCCCGCAAAAGAATACCATTATTTCAGCCAATGGATAACAAAGCAATTTATTAGAGACCTGCCCCCACTGGAATAAATACTTCTTGTTCTAAAAATAAGATAAATATATTCTGCAAAGTAATTATAACTCTCCAGAGGCCTCAAACAAATGCACCAAGAGCCATCAGGTAACCAATGGAAAAACAAAAATGTGATACTCCAATTACAGACATTCAAGTTAAAAAAACCAAAAAAACTCTTAGAACAAACAAGTACACACCTTGGTGGAGGGACTGTAAGGGGGAGGGAGGGGAGGGCGTGCGGAATTCAGCCCAAACCCTGTTGATTTCTGGTGTCTGTACCAGCACATTTTTTTTTCTAGTTAATTCTCTGGTTATTCAAACCAAGAGAATATTTTTATTATTAATCTGCTTGCATGGTTTACTTTGAGACTTTTGAGAATGTGGTTGTAGTTTGGATTTCACTTGCAGCAGCAAAATATGTGATAAACCAGGTTTACAATCTATGCCAGGCTACTGAAGCCACGTGGGTTTTTAAAGATACAGCCAATAAACCATAGCTGTAAGCGCTGGGTTTGCATAGCCCTATTTTCTTCTAACAAGCTTTGTCGGGGAACCACACAGATGTTCAGTTTGCATTCTTCTATCTTACACTATATACCGTCTTCAGAGAAAAAAAAATAACAACAGAATTTTTGTGAAGCACCTGTCCCCATTTCACTTGTTACTACCTGTTATATATAAGTATATAGTGCTCATTTACTTTGGTGCCTTGAGTCTGCCTGATGATAAAAGATGTAAGATGTCCTTGTCTTAAATTTGGAAAACTCACTGTTTCCAAATTTCATCCAGAGGTATTTTTATACAACTTCTGAAATAAAAAACAGGCCTGTTCACATGTTCACTATGTACTTTTATTTCAAACACCAGCACAACAAACATAATGACATGACAAGACTGTTACCTCAATAATACTGATAACATTCCTTGACAAGTTGGCTTATAATTTACATACATTGTTTTTATCTGGAGTTATTCTAAATATTATCTTAAGCTATACTGTAAAACACAAATTTTAAACGTATGCCAGTTGCAAACATAATGTGCTTAGTTACTATTTTTCTCGTTATTTAAGCAAAATGATTTAAAGTTCCTCGAAATCATGTCCATTTGTGTTCATTGTTTCGGGATGCATGACTCGTCCCATGAACAGGATGGTTCCTGAATTGGGTTGGATGTGAACAAAAGAGAAGATAAACAACAAAAAAAGATATTTATGTTTAAAAAGAGGATGTTTATTGATCTTCTTTCTTATAACAAGCAATATTCTAAAAATGAAACTATGTTATTTTCAAATATCACTTAGACATTAGAAATTATCCAATAAACAATATGGGGAAATGTTCTCAATTTTAAGAAGTTATTTCTCTTTAGCCTATTAAAAAGTTCTGTTCTCATAACAGACTTACCTGTTTTCCTATTCCTGATAAGAAAGAAAAATGGATGGTCGACAATCACTTGAGGATACAGCACAGCCATCCTACTAATGGCAATCATTCCTAAGTGCAGAGAGAAGGTAATTACATGTCTGCAATGTGCAGGGACTAATGAGTAATTTCTTCAAACCATCTATATTTAATGCAAAGGCAATGGTTTACGGGAAACATGATTTTAAAGACTTAAAGAGAGAAAAATTATAAAGGTGCTAACATTTCAATTGACTTTGAACACACACACACACCCCACATATGTCACACAGTTTCCTATCTCTACCCCACCAAAAAATAATAGGACAATTTATTCTGCCTCTTACAAAACTTTTCGTGTCAGTCTCAGATAAATATTTATTTCTTTACTAAAATGATCTTTCAGTTAAAGAAAGAGAGAAGAAACTAAGTTTTTTTTTATTCTCAAATTATTATTTCTTTAGTCTGAAATGAATCTTTTTTACATAGCAAATCCCCGGGCTTCTAGTAAGTGGCCAGAATGGCAGTGATTGAAGGGGAAACACAGCAGTGAGAGACTCAATGTGTTTCCTACAGCGGGGAAACTGTTTTCCTCAGGTCCTTATTATAAATGATAATTTTATACTTGTTGCTCTGTGTTTCAATGGTCAGAAAAGGTCACTATTAAATTATGTAAGTGTTAAGCTTTTTTGATGCTTGAGACTACTATTTTTCTATTTCCTCCTGAAAATGCTGTTCCAACTCGTGCTGTCCTTCAAATGGACAAATTTATGCAAAGGTAGAAATAATGTATGCAAATGTGATATTACATTTGGAAACAAAACCAACCAAATAAAAGGGGGGAAAAAGGCAATTCTCATTTAACTAGGAAAGTCAGAATCATCAAAATGACCAAGGATCTTTGCCATTTTGCTTTGGGCACATGGTTTATGTCAAATTCCTTGATTATTGCTTCACAATTATTATTTCATTGGTATTACTATTTAGTTAAAATTACTTATTACATTCTATCAGATAGTCTTGTTTGTGTATGTACTTTAAAATAAAAACTTTTTAAAAATATATATTTTTTTATGGATTGCAGAGAGGAAGGAAAGGAAGAGAGAAAGAAACATCAAGGAGATAGAAACATTCATCGCCTGTCTCCTGCATGCTCCCTAGTAGGGTTCAAGCTAATAGTCAGGGCATGTGCCCTGACTGGGAGTTGAACCCTGACCTCAAAGTGAATTGTGACCTCCTGGTTCATAAGTCGATGCTCAACCATTGAACCACACTGGCTGAGCAAAAAATCAAAACTTCACTGACAAAACTATAAACTAACTTCCACAAGTCATTAGGTAGGAAGAAAAATGTTTAAAGGGCAGTAGGGAAATTTTAAGATAGTGAAACAGGCAGCACAGCAGGAAAATCTATCCTAGAGAGCTGACAATGCCCTGAGCTCATTTATTAGCGAGAAAACGGGACATGGAAACTACCGTACAGGTATGGGGCCCTGGAGTGAGTGCGCGCTTCGTAGCCTACTTAGAAAATTCTAGCTGGACTTCTAAGTGAGAGCTGAGCCAGTCTAAAAATGACCCTCGTCCCTGCCCCACTCCCCCATGACTGCTTCAAACATACAAATCTAAAAATGGTGAGGAGATTGTAGAGAACAATTTGGCACCTGAGGTGGCAGCAGCTTCCGAGCCCTCTTCATTCACCTCGATGAAGGCCTTGTGAATTGCCTTGGAAAGGAAAATCTCCTTATTATCTGTGAAAAAGAGAGGACAGAAGCATTTCTTCAGTATCAGAGGTAGGAAAGCCTTCAACTGTCTAGTTAAAAAGATTTGAAAAGTATGAGAGACATACTATACTGATATAGTATATAAACATAATTAACCTAGATAACATTGTAAGATTACATTTACAATTTGAGAGAACCACCAAAGATGTGTATTCTGATTAGTCCTCATTTTATAGTCTCTTTTCCCCTTCATTTTTGTTGGTAATTTTCCCATTGTTTATTTTCTGTATAGTCAGAGAAAGTGGAAAGTGGCTCTGCTTGAATAGCAACTTCAAATTAGTTCATAGCTCAATATAAAAATATCTTACATGTTGCATTCCAACTTATAATTTAAGAACACAAATGAAAACAGGCAGAAATCCAGATATAACCAAAATATGAGATTTAAAAAAAAATCTAATCTCTAATTACTAATGTAAATATCTTTGGCAAAGAACAATAAAAACAATTTCTAAGTTGTAAAAAATGTGACTACATAAAGAAGTTACTTTCCATATCAGTTCATTGATTTATCTGAGGAATACCCTATAGTCAGAGGAAATAACACATTTTAAGTATTAAGGGGACTGTTTTTGCCTCTGAATGGTCTTTCTATATACACTTACTTTTAAATTAATGGCTGTAATCTGCTGAAGTTCTAATCCGCAAGATTTCAGAATGTAACTATATTTACAGATAGACTCAAGTTAAAATGAGGTTAAGCAAATATTCCTCTGCCCTTTTAAGAAGAGGAAATGTGGACACAGATAGGTACAGAGGGAATGATGGTTAATTTTACATATCAGCTTGCTTGGGCCATAATGCCCAGGCATTTGGCCAAACATATTCTGGACATTTCTGTGGAGAGGTTTTCTAGATGAGACTCACATTTACATGGGTGGATTTTGAGTAAAGCAAACTACCCTCATCATGTGGGTAGGTCTCATCCAACCAGCTAAAGGCCTTACTAGACCAAAGACGGACTTCCTCTGAGCAGGAAGGAAATCTGCCAAACTACTTACTGCCTTTGGACTGGAACTGAAACTTTCCTCTGGGTCTCCAGTCTGCCCGCTTATCCTTTATATTATGAGTTCCCAAAGTTTTCATACTTTGTGAGCCAATTCCTTAAACTAATAACTCTCTATTCTCTCTCTCTCTCTCTCTCTCTCTCTCTCTCTCTCATTTTTCCTTCCTCTTCTTTTTCTCCTCCCCCTTCTTTTTCTTTATCTCTATTTCGATATGTAGTAGTTAGATACATACATACATCATACACACATACATACATACATACATACATACATGAGAGAGATTTTTCCTATTGCTTCTGTTTCTCTGGAAAACCTTGACAACATGTAAAGCCATCTACATGCCAAGGAAGGAGGACTCAGAAGAAACCCACCCTCAAGACACCTTGATCCAGACTTCCAGTCTCCAGAACTGTGAGAAAATAAATGTCCATTGTTCACACCACTCAGTCTGTGGTACTTCATTATAGCAGCCCTAACAAACTACACAAGACAATAGCTTTCAACCTTGGGATTCCAATTTTCCCCAAGATTAAACAAAACAAAACGGTGCCTGAAATACAAAAATAAAACAGCCCAAGGAAGCAAGATAAAGAATTACTCACGTTTGTACCCCGCCCTCTGTTTTCCCAATTGCAGGAGGTCTGTTCAAACTTAAGATAAATAACTTTGTTGCTGATGCCCAGGACCATTCAGTGAAAGCTCAATTGATTTCTCATTAGGCTGTTTCCTAAGATTTTATAAGTAACCCAAGTCCTATGTACATTTTCTTTTCAAGTTTTCAAAAACACAAATGTCTTAAATGGATAGGGAATGATGTTCAGCAACATTGTGGAGCCATCTGTTACACAGCACCTGCTTATTTTGAATAAGTCCCAAGACAACTGAGTGACATCTCTGCACATACTTTTAATAGGGATATTACTTCTTCAGCTCATATTTAGGATTCAGAATTATGACTTAGTCCATCTCAAATACTATGCTATCTTCTTCTAGAATGCAATTGATGACTGGAAGACAAATAAAAGGCAATAGTTTTTACATCAAATGAGTATAATTAGCTCCCTCAAATCTAAAAGACTCATTTCTTTTTCTAACAAATAAAAAGAAACAGTAAACTATATGGGCAGTTAACTGATGCCGTATTATTTTCAGACTCTGCTGCCCCTGTTCATCAGTCTGACAGTGAAGGGAAGGTCATCCGCCACGAGCCAACATAATGGTCCTAAAGGCAACAGTGACAGAACCCAGTCCCTAAATGGTAATGAGTGTCCACACTTGCCAGCTAAGTCCTCTTCAAATACTGAGAGGAGTTCTCAACGACACCGTATGGTATGTCAGCCACATCAATTCACCCAGAGCACACCGCCTTCAGTAGCTCCTAAGACTGATCTGCTGGCTGTACGAGGCATCTTGAAAGAAGGAATATTGCCCCTTCAACTCTGACCTATTTCTAAGTGTACCATATCTAGTCTCCGATTCTCTCATATGCTCTCAGTTACCCACTGAGAGGGGAGGGGCATTGCTAGGTACTATGACAAAAAGATCAAGAAAACAAGGATGTTGAGGGTTCTTGCAAGAGAGTGTTATGTAAAAAGATAATGAAATCTATCTATCTATCTATCTATCTATCTATCTATCTATCTATCTATCGATCGATCATCATCTATCTATATATGAAAGCCTAAGGGACCATTACGACGAAACAACTGGAATGACCAGAATGATCAGAATGATCTATGTGCACTGACCACCAGGGGGCAGACGCTCAACACAGGAGCTGCCCTCAGCCTGCAGGCTCTGATTTCCAATGGGGATTGCCCAGCCAATGTCCTAGTCCTTCCTGATCGGGGCTGGGACCCTAAGCTGGAAGAGGAACCAAGGGTGGTGATGGCGGATGCGGCCCCTTTCCCAGGGTGCCAAGTCTGGCTTCCTCCTAGGGGCCAGGGGCCAACCGCCTCCTCCTGTCCCTCCCTGGCAGGCAGGCTCTGATCGGCCCACCACCCACCTGCCATGGTGGCGGTTGGCCCCTATATCCAGTCCTCCTGATCTAGGCCTACCAGCCAACCTTTCAGCTCCTTTCTCCCCTGCTGGCAGGTCCCAATCACCTGATGGGGCCAGGCCTTGGGCTGGGATGGGGATCTGGGGGAGGGAGGCAGCAGACACAGGCAGTGAGGGAAGGTGGGGGGCGGGGAACTGATCAGTCCTGATGGCTGGCCAGGCCTAGGGACCACACCATGCATCTATTTCATGCACTGGACCTCTAGTTTTTAATAAGATGCATGAAGAAGATAGCATTAACACAAAAAGAGAACATATCTAAAGATACAGATGAGAATTTTAAAGAATCACAAAAATACTATGTATAATTTCCTACAGACAAATGCTAACCAACTTTATGAGGTGTACTTTATTTACTATAAACTGTTATCTACTTACAATATACAGTTTGGCAAGTTTTGAGGATGTTTACATCTGTAAACCCACCTCTACAAATAAGACATAATATTTCCATTTTCCTCCCAAAATTTTTGTGCTTTTGTGTGCAGATAATTTTGAACAGGTTTGCCATCAACTGGACAATTTTATGGTAATGTATAAATTGTAAGGTTGAAACAAGGGGGGAGGGGAAACAGAAGGTCTGAATAATCCAGTAACTATTAAAGTCCTAGTTGAATCAGTAGACAAAAAATTCCCCCGTTCTCAAAATTAAAGACTCCAAGCCTAAATGGTTTTCTGGGTGATTTTAATCAAATCTTCAAAAAATTTCTGTTAAAAACAACATTTTAGATGCTAGAAAAAGAATAAAAGTAATCGAGGTCATCTACAGATAGTCTTACCTTGCTATTAAAATTGAGCAGGGGCTCAATTTTAATCAGAAAATTAAACCCAGCAAGGTATAGAAATACTTTTTTAAATGAGTTTGTCACAATGTGTCATGAACAGCTCTAACTTTCTCGAGTTCACATCAGAGTCTAAGGAAAAATAAAAAACCAAACACGCCTATTAACATGGAGGTATGTGTTTGTTTTGCTTTTTAAATATATTTTTATTGATTTCAGAGAGCAAGGGAGAGGGAGAGAGGGACAGAAACATCGATAATAAGAGAGAATTATTGATTGGCTGCTTCTTGCATGCCGGGCATGTGCCCTGACTGAATCGTGACCTCCTGATTCATGAGTCAATGCTCACACACTGAGCTACGAAGGTCAGGCTGTGTGTGTGTGTGTGTGTGTGTGTGTGTGTGTGTGTGTGTGTGTTTTAATCAGAAAATTAAACCCAGCAAGGTATAGAAATACTTTTTTAAATGAGTTTGTCACAATGTGTCATGAACAGCTCTAACTTTCTCAAGTTCACATCAGAGCTTCCTCTGGCGTGACCTTATCAAATGCAAGCCATTTATGCCAATACCTGCTAAACCCCTCTCCTGCTTGTGCTGCCTCCCACCTCGCCTTCAGTGTATCACCTACTGGCTCAGTATGCAACAGGAGGTCCTCCAGGAGCTTACCTCTGCTTTATTCCTTTAGCATTCTTTACTCCCTACCCTGTGCTCCAGTTTATTTAAACTGCCATAGCCTGAGGCGCCACACTTTTGTGTCTTTGCTTCCCCAAAAGCCCCTTTAACCTTTCCTGTCCGGTAAGGCACCTAATCCAAAGTAGATGCTCAGAAAATTGATGGAGAACAGCAGCAGAGAGGGGAAGAATACAAAGACCACACACACACACACACACACACACACACACACACACGTCCACACACACTAAAGAACTTAAAAATCTAATCGATTAGAAGAGCAAGGGCAATGGCATCCAGTAGACCAGTGTCATCATATACATTTCAAAGACAGCAAAACAAAGATCCAGTCCCATGTTCTGTCTCCCAGGGGTGATTAAATGCTGAGTGATGGACATCAGAGGTCTGCCGATGTACACGGGACCTCAGGACACTTAACCTTCAGAGAAACAGTACCCGTTTGGAAACACGAGTAGGAGAAAATGTAACAAATAAAAAATCACATCACAGACACAGAGGAGAAAAGAGAGAAAATGAATTTGTTTCTCTTGGGACAAACTTCAAGCAGTCGTATCAAAACAAAATGAGAGCCGAAAATAGTTTAAGCAAGAATGTGTCTGGGTCACACAGGGATACAGGCGCGTTAACAGCTCCCTATGCTTGCCCTCCAGTTTTGCTCCGTGTCCATCAGGCCTACTGGACCATCCAGTTACTCCTCCAGGGCCTGGACCTTGTCTATTCTATTCATCTTCTATCTATAGTTTCTTTCACACTGCCAGGCGCCAAGTAAGCACTCAGATATTTGATGAATCAGAACACGAGGGGAACTAAAGAGATCTATTTTACACTGATGAGCTCATCTTACTGGTTTAAAATAAAGATAACTCTTCTCTAAAAAAAAAAAAAAAGAAAATAAATAAATCCAAAATGAACAGATTTACCAAAAATAAAAAAAATAAAAATCCATACACTGGCCCCAAGCAGTCTTCTCCTTCTGGCCACAGCAGCATTGCTGCCAAATGGCTGGCCCTGCTTTCCTCCAGGCAGTGTGGAGCCGGGCTTTTCACATGGATATGACGGGAACTGGGCCAGCAAAGCCTAGGCTCCCCAGAGGAGAGCTGGGCAATAATTCAAGCTCTTCTGAAGACAGCAGGGCAAAATACGTAGGCATTCATTCAGTCATCAAGCAAATATTGACCAGGCACTCTATTTGTAAGAGGTATTGTGCGGGACCCCAAAAGGCCCTAAGTATCTGTGATTAACCTAATGCTGGCAGGATGGCCATCAGGCGTGGCCCGGTTCCTAAACACAGCCAGTTTAAATAGATTTCTGCATCATCAAGGACATGCTTAAAATAACAAAACGGAGAGCATTCCATAATAGGACCAAAAGCTAAATATTTTAGTTACTAAGATAATTTTAGCTTTAGCCCCGCCCATGAACTTTAGAAAGGTTCCTAGAATTTGAGCTCCTTCAAAGTAGGAATGGTGTTTGTTTTACTGAATAGATTTCATTATAGACAAGCAAATATTCATTCATTCATTCAAGTACTAAACACTTCCTATGTGTCAGCCATTGTTGATGCACTGGTTATACCAAGGTGACCTAAACAGTTCCTTCCTCCTGAGCGAAAGCAGACATTAAATGACAAGGGCAATTAAAAAGCAAATCAATAAATGGCCACAATTTCAGGGTGTGGGAAGTATAATTGAGAAATAAGATTAGGTGATGTGCTGGCCAGTGACAAAGCCAGGGGAGAGGAGCTACCTGACATAGGGCATTAGGAAAGGCACATCCAAGAAGGTCAATTTGAGTTGAGACCTAAGAATACAAAGGTATCAGCCATGGGAAGCCCTGAAGATAGCGTTTCCAGTGCAGAGACACATACAAGCCAGGGGTGGTCAAGGACTCAAAAGAGGGCTTGTGTGGCTGGGAGGTGGGGCGTTAGCAGGGCTGGAGGTTTGAGAGAAGCTCCCACCCGGGAGCTAGTCAGTCAAGCACCTTCCCCTCACAGCACATACCCATCCTGCATCTATGCTGGGCCCTACTCTGTGCTGGGTTCTGAAGATAGAAAGAGTCTATGACATACACTGAGTGGCCAGGTTATTATGATCTCTGAACGCATAATAATCTGGTCACTCAGTGTATATCCTATATAATAAAAGGCTAATATACAAATTGTCCCCTCGACCAGGAGTTCAACCAGCAGGCAGGCCGGCCAATTGCCCATGTGCCCTCCCCCTGGCAGGCTGGCCGGACCACATATATATATGTACACACACACACACACACACACATACATACACACACACACACACACACACACACACATATATAAATGTACACGCACACACACACACACACACTGAGTCACCAGATTATTATGCGTTCAGAGATCATAATAATCTGGCCGCTCAGTGTAGTCCTTGCTACTGAGGCGCCCCAAGGCTAGAGACAGAGACAGGCATGTAACTAATAATCTACGAAAAACTTTGCATTATGAGAGTCCAGATGAGAGAACATCAATCATCTAGGAAGGAAGCCAGATATCAATGGATGCTTCTGCAGGGTCCTGACATTTGGGTCTTGAAGAGCAGCAGATGAGTGACAGTCAGAGAAGTAGACAAGGGCATTCCAAGCAGAGGATTATACTTGCAAAGTGAGATAAAGGCCCAGCTGGAGCCTGGCTTATAGGAGTTGGGGAGTGGCGGGGGTACACCTGATCTTAAGAGTTTGTACCATGATGCTAGAGAGATGGGCTTTGTCCAGAAGTAATGGACCATGTGTGCTTTAGTTTTAGAAGATACCTGCAGCAGCAGCTGTGAAAGGTGAATCCGATAAGCAAAAAAGGCAGGGGCAGAAAGACCAAGTGTGGCAACTGCTGCAGGAGTCTGGGGGAGAAAGCAGGAGCGGACATGGAATGAAGGCACTGAGGAGAAATACAGCCCCCTGGCTTATAGGTGCAAGGGGAAAGGGAACAAATCAGGGGAGGCGGGAGGAGCACTGGAGTCTGACCTGAATATGGCTTTTTCTGTGGCTTCTTAACTCCTGTGTTTTATTGGCTCCTTTATGAACACTTGTACTTTATGCTGAACGATTTAGTAGTCACTTTTTCCTTCCTTACACCTTCTAAGAGGATTACGTATTAACCCAAACACGGACAATTACTCATTTCTCCTACAAAATAGCCCTACTCTATAACAGCATCCTCAGTGCAACTCGATGAGCATTTGAAATTGAGCCTCAGAGGAAAATGATTCTTGGCAACCCTCTAGATCCCATGTTTATTGTAGGAGTCTTTACTATGCTTTATGTTAATGAAATTAGCATCAAAAACAATGGACATCAAATTGAGATTTAAAGAAAAAAAAAAAGACAATAAACCTAAAAGCATCTCATCTTAACTCATGCCTTCACTCAGTAAAGTCCTAAGCAGCAAGCACAGTGCTGGGCGCTTCCCAAGGACCTTTACGGGTTAATCTTTGGGAGTTTTAAATTCTAGTGAGGGGATATCCGATACAAAAAATACTGATGAGATCAGATGTGATATGTGGCATAAATACAAGGAGGGAACATTTTAAAATCGAAGGAGTGATTACTTCTGGTTGTTGTAATCATGGTGGCTTGATAAAGTTGGGGAGGTTTATAGAGGAATTTCTGTTGGGAGAGATTTCATCAAGGGGCAGAGCGAGTGCTCAGTTTGGCTGTAGCACAAGCCACACATAAGGAATCAGACGGCTAAGGCTGGAGGGAGCTGAGGTCTGACTGCCCCACTGAGCAGTGGACGGTGCACAGCAGGCTGAAGGGAGGCTGTGAACAGGAACCAGCAAGAGCTGCGAGTGAGTTTTAAGGCGATTAGTCTTGGCGGTAGTAGATAAACGGTAGATAAGACAGATTAAATGGAAGAGAGATTGGAAACCATTTAGGAGGCTATTGAAATAGTCTAGGAGAGCAGTAATGGGAGTCTGAAATGAAGGCGGATGCCTTGAAATAGAAAATAAAGGAATGGATTCAAGAGGTCTTAGCAAAGGCTTCTCAAGTCACTCTTTCTCGAGAAGCAGAATGTGAAGCAGAGTTGCTGCTGCTGCTGCTGCTTCTGTTGGTTGGGTCCACAACTAAATCACATTTGCTGTTTTTCAAGATAAATATTTTATCACATGGTTTAAGAATGTAGCAGTATCACAATAGTACCTAGTTGTTTTCTGGGTGGTTTTGAAGTTACAAAACCTATTCATCATGCTATTTTTAAAGCATCTCCTAGTTTTTAAGTAAGAATCTTAATTGAAGAAATAATACATATATAGGGTAAAATTCCATACCAATAGTAACCAATATGTGAAACAGAACCTCCACCCTTAAAATATCTAACAACCTCTGTCCAGTATTTGAGAGGCAACTACTGCTATTACTTTCTAAGACATTGTTCAGAAATGTTCTATGGCTAAAAGCTTAAATACATAGCTATATTCTCTTCTTCCCTCTTTGGATCCAATATGCTGCCATTCTGCTCTTCAATATTTTCCCCCTCTCTGCTTCCACAATGTTCTCTCTAGTCTAGGGTTTCTCAACTCATCACAGTTCACATTTGGGGCTGGATAACATCTTTTTGTGGGGCTGTCTTGTGCTGTGTACATCACAGGTTTATAAAAGCATCCCTGGCCTCTGCAATCCAAGAAAGCATAACACTCCCCAGTTTTGACAACCAAAAAGCTCTCCAGCAGTTGGCAAATATGCCCTGGAGGGCCAATTGTCCTGGTTGAGGAGCACTGCACCAATAAAACATTTCTATCACCCTGTGTTTTATTAAATCCAATTGATTATGTTCTCTCCCCAACAAGTCTGTATGCTTCTTCAGTGAAAATATGATATCTTGATCATTTTTTTGATATTTATGACATAGTACTTTGCTCACACTATTTGTTTCACAGAGTTGTTAAATGAAAGAAATAGACATGGTGTTGAATATAATTATTGTTGTATATCTTAAATGCCATGAAATTCTCACTCTAGGATAAAGTAATAATATGCTAATAAGTTTCCAGGGTACTTGTGGGGGGTTACTACTAAAATGTCATAGACATTTTAATCATTATTTGGAGGCAAAAAACTCAACAGGTGACAAGAATACCAACCATGTAAGGTAGAGCATATGCCAAATAAATGATGCAGGGATCAAATGGTACTGAATTTAGAGGAAGCTTAGAGGCAAGCTTTATGGTTGTGTCAGTAGATAGTTTTTGAATGAATGAATGATTCATATATTAACGTGTGTGTGTGTGTGTGTGTGTGTGTGTGTGAGAGAGAGAGAGAGAGAGAGAGAGAGAGAGAGAGAGAGAGAGAGAGATGTGTTAGTTGGGGTGGTTGGCATGCTGAGGCTACTACGACTCTGGCAAAACTAGGAATTTAAGAATTAAAGAGTTCCACTGAGAGCTTGAGACACAGGCTTTAGATCTTTCATCAAGTTATCCCGAAGACATGAACGGTGTAGTGTTTGGGGCTGCCCAATTCTGGATTTCTTACTGAAGTTTTAGGAGTATATGTCCCAAGAAGTGAAATGTGTAAGGTAGCCCCAAGGAAAGCTCTTCTCTCCTTCCCTCCCTTGTTTGCTCCTTTAGAGAACATTTACTGTGCCAAGGATGTGTAGGCCCATGCCAGGAACGGGAAATGCAGCAGTGAGCAGGGTGCTGAGAAGGATTCAATTCTGATGGAGGTTTGATTAAACTATCAGCGACTTCACATATATCTGATACAATATGGACTCTGAAAGATCCTACTGCTTTTTCTAATTCCCCAAGCAGCTGCATTCATAATGTATATCTATGCTCTAGTGTCTCTGTACACAGCAAAGGCAATTAAACATCACCTTATAAACCTTCCGGATATGCCAAAAATTTTAAGCTACACTGACCACAATAATTGACTTGCCATTGCAGTATTACTCCCGCAGGACCGAAAAGCAGCAGATATTCTGTGTGTGTGAAATAATGGCCTAGATGTTTGGATGGGACAGTGATAGTGAATCTCTAATCTAACTGAAAATAGAGCCTTGGTCAGAAAGCAGAATGCAATTATCCAGTTGGAATTTGGCCAGTATGGTAGATAGCTCTCTCAGTTCTTAAGAAAGGGAGCACAGACCTTTACATTCTACTATGCTTGAGCCATGAAAGTATTTCTGACTCAAGTTCAAAGGCACCCTTTACCTTTAGCATCTCCACCAGTACCACTTCTTGACAATCTCACTGAAGAGTTCAGAGCCTCAGTCGCTGGATGTGAGTCATGAAAAACTTTACTAAAAGGAAATTCACTTCCTTGGTGTGCATAGCAGACATTTAGAGAAGCTTATTAGTGTTTTGCAATGTAAGCTCTCTAAATAAGGGGTAGAAGATGTGGCATTGGACACATCAATATCGTCTCAGTCCTGTAAGTTCAGTCCAGCTTAGAAACAGTCTGCTCAGTCCTAAATCTGGGAGAGCAAGGCTTTTTTGATTGTAGAATCCTTAAGAATTTATTGAAAACAATGAATGTGCTATCTCCTCACTGGTGTTCTTTCTCTCCCTCACTCCCTCCCTCCCTCCCTCCCTCCCTTTCTCCCTCCTTCTCTCCCTCCCTCCCTCCCGTGGGAATGCATACTGTATGTAATTTCAGGGATGAAGACCTCTGAATTCAGTCCATGGGTCCTCACACTCCAGGTTTAGAAGCTATTATTTGGCCAGATTCATTGTCTGTAGGTTACTAATGCAGGAGAAGAAAACTAAATTCTTTCCTGCAACTCATGAACTGCTAAGAAAATCTTTTATCACCTCAGCTCTCTCTAGATGGAGACTGGTTCAAAACATAGCATATAAAGAGGCCTTACATGTTGAGTTTCTTTTATCTTGCTATATGTTTGACTTTATCTCATAAAGAAGCAGATTGTTTTTATTTTCTGTCTTATAGAAAACAATCATTGTATAAGTTGAGTCTCAAATTCACAGGTAGCTTAATTCTAGGATAAATATCTTGGGGTTGGCTACTTAAAGGTATTTCCAAAAAGATTTTGCATGTTCTAAGTATTTTAATGTTAGTAATATACTATGATATTTTACAATGAACAAATTAGGGCAAATTAATCAAATTATTCAAGTTAATTTTATTATTCAATATCTAATATGCCAGGAATGTTTTGAAGCTACTTCTTCAAAACCAATGTTTTTTAATGAAGACTTAGAATAACATTTATATCATCTCACTAAATACTGTTTTAAAAAGTACAGTACTTAGTTCTCACAGCAGAAACTCATTTATCCTCTCTTTCTTCTTTCTTTTCTCTATGATTTATTATTGCCAGACATATTGAGATATTCAATCAACACACTTATTGATTATGTTATCTATAAGGCATTGTATCTGATAATATGGGAAATTCAAAGATAAGACAGGTCTTTTGGAGACTATAATATATTTTTAAAGATAAAATATGGACAAGAATAATATAAACTTAAGGTTTTGACTATATTATAATTTTGCTTGCAGAGTTAAATGTAGTTATTCTATTTATTTGTAAATAACTATATTTTACCTCAGAAATCCATAATAAATAGATAATTCAACATCATTTTTAAAAGTTTTTATGAAATAACATGAAAGAGAGAGAGAGAGAGAGCGAGAAAGGAGAGAAACATTGATCGGTTGCCTCCCATACACACCTAGACTGAGGATTGAACTCACAACCTGGGTATGTGTGCAGACTGGGAATTGAATCTACCACCTTCCGGCGTATGGGATGATGTTCCAACCAATTGAGCCATAAGGGCTAGGGCAAAATAACATTTTTTTTTTAAATTGGTGTTTGTTTCCTACCAGACAAGGCTGTCAAATTTGCATTTTTGGTGAAAACTTCAGTTATTCCAAGAGCCTTCAAAACATCTTTTAAATCAATTTCCTGTTCCACTGTGAACCTGGAGAACACAAGGGGAGAAAATTAGTTACAGCATTTTTAAAGTATTTCGTTACAGTATCTTGTTACCTGGGGCAAGAATAAAATGTTAGATATGTAGATGTTTAAGGCCTGTTTTATGAGGGAAAACTGGCTTTAGACTGCAAACAGTATTTGATTGTGCTTATAAGAAGAGGGGGTGTCAAATGGAATAATATAACAGAAGAGTATTAAATTAAGTAGGGAAATACATGATACAGACACAAGACCATAATATATGGTGGAATAAATGAGTTGTGAGATCAAGAATAATTACCATAATACTATGTAAAATTTATATATAAACAGTTGTCAAGTCCTTTTACATATATATATATATATATATATATATATATTTTTTTTTTTTTTTTTAAGCTGGTAATGATTAATCACACATTTCTCCAAGATGTTTCATTCTCTTTTTTAGTATCCTGGTCAACTTTCTATGAAAAGGGTGAAATAAGAGCCACATTTTGCTGTAAAATGAATACATCCAGCATTTCAACTCCATGTAACTCACAGGAAGGAAATATAAAAACTCCCACGTATAAAAATACATATGTTTTCACTCATATTAACTTCTAGGACATAAGCCTGTTCTCATGGTAGCATCCCACAAAAACTGTTAATCATTGAAAGTGAGTTAAATATTATATCTTTAAAACTATGCACTTTTATAATTATACAGAGATTTTAAAATCAAGAATAATAGACCTTTTTGTTCCAATGAATTAATATACATAACTAATATACTACATAAATTATTATACATAATTGTGCCTCATTTTTGTAAAAATACATTATTTAAAAACATAAAAATAAGAACAATGGTCATAAACAGAACATTAATTTAAAAAATATTTTCACAGAAAGCCAGATTGTTACTAAATGGAATCTCTCCCAAACCAATGAATTGTATCACTCATCTTACTAGTAAAAGATATGGACCAAACATGGCTGCATTAACTAACAAATGCATTTGTTAAAGATAAAGGGTTTTAATACTTTCTATAAAAAGTGAAAACAACTGGTTAGAACTAAATGTGCCTCATGATCAATATGAATGAAAACATAAATTTTAGGCAATGACTGTGTACTTAACAGAGCTAAGTGCAATAGTCACTAAACGTCACATTAGCATCACTTCTGAGAGTGACAAAAGAATGATTGCCATAAATGAGACAGACACCAAGAGGAGTGATTCATTTTAGCAGGTCTATGTTTATGAAAAAGATCAGAGCAAAAGACAAGGAAATGTAGAGCAAACGTACTAAACTAAGTACTAAATTTTATCTATATCCTATACTTTAACTTGGACTTAATATTTTTATGTTCTACAAAAAGTAGATATTTATTGTAAAACTACAAAAGAGGATGAATAGGAAAATACGGAATATCTTGGAAAATACATTTGATGATTTGATTAAGGTTTTTTTGTGTGTGTGCTTTATTATTATCATTATTAATTTATTTTTGATCACTTTATGGAGCTTACCATATGTTACAAGAGTAGAAAAACAGTAATATAAATATCACTGCAGATTATTATTATTATTATTATTATTATTATTATTATCCCTAGTTAAAAGAAGAAGAAACTGAGGGCAGAAAGATGAAATAACTTGACAAGGCCATGCAGCTAAAATAAATGGCAAGACTGGGATAGGGGTCCAGGTAGCGTGATGTTTGTCCTGATTTTCCTAAATTAGAAAGGAAAGGGAGATATCAGAATGGGATTCTTTTTACCTTTTAAACTCAACTTGTTTGTTTCACAATTCTGAGGCCGGCTGTTTCAGTGAGGAACAGCAATTACACATACTGACGTGGGCAAGTTCCTTGACTTCCATATGCCTCAATTTTGGGTATATGGAAAATGGCAATAATAATAATATCTACTTCATAGTATTGTTGAGGGGATTAAATAAGATTTCTTAGTCTTATAGTGTTGGCATTTAGCAGGTATGTGATAAATGGTAATACTGTTAATGGTTCTTATATTGAAGTTAGGTATCATATTCACATTATTATACTGTTAAGATGTGTATATTTGCATTTTAGTGGTGATGAAGTAACTTGATTAAGTAGCTGTATTAATCCCTGTTACTTTCATTGAAAATTAGTTAAACCTAGTGTCTTTTTTTCATTTTAATGTTTGTAGTGTCTACAAAACACATAGGTGGAAGTGAAATCAAATCATGAGAACGCTGTTCTAAGTTGAAGACAGGACGTAAACGATTTCCATTTATTCATTCATCCTTTTCTTTTCCTCATCAAACTATTGAAGAATACCTATTATCCATTTAAAATATCTTTCCCCTTAATACAGACTAATATTAATGTAAATATTCATTATCTTTTTTATTCTGAGTACTTACTATGTCACAGGCATTATGTGAATCCTTTTATGTACAGTATTTCCTTTAATCATCCCCATGACAATCTCACTCAACCTTATGATATAGATATTATCTCTAGTCCACAAAAGAGCCCACAAAAGCTAAGCAACTTGCCGTGGTCACACAGCTAACAGGTCATCAAATGAGGGTATGAACTAAGGTCTTTCTGACGGCAACGCCCCCTAAGACTAATCACTATAATTACAATCGTGGTTTATTTAAAAACCAACAAACATCTACAGGCAGGTTTTATATTTCACCCACTAAATTTAAAAATAAAAGGCCAAACACTGCTTTAAAAAAGCACCAACGGCATGCCTGCTTTAATAAAGGCATACAATGTAATGGCATATTTGTATCTTTTTATCTGAAGAAGTTGAAGAAGTATGTGGAAGGCAGAAATATTAGAGACTGAGTAGATACGTGGAGCAAATGTTACAAAAAACAAACATATATTACCTTTAATAAAATTTATAAGTAATTAAGAAACTAAGCAAAACCTTTGTAGAAAAACCTAATAAAAAGCATTTGGGTTAAAGAACAAAATCAAATGGCCTATGCATTTTTTTGTCTTTTATAAACATGAAACTGAAGTGCATTATTTAGTAGGCAATCATTTAAAAATAATAGCATGGTTCCTAGTAACAGAGAATCACTTATATCCTTTGATTTCTCTCTTGGCACAACTGAATCTGAGCCTACAAAAGTCAGAGTGGAAGGATATTACAGCCAGACCTCTGCCTCCCAAGTATTAAGATACTGGATTTTTATTTTAGAAAACTCTTCTTATAACTAAGCTGCATCAGTAAATACTGAAGAGCCAGAGCATGTAATGAAGAGAGGAATGTTCATTAGAACCAGTTTCTTAAACTTGTACCTAGAGAAGAGTATATATAAAACTACCCATAGGTTAACATAAGATAAATACTAGTATTTAAAATGACATTGAGCCCAGCCGATGTGGCTCAGTGGTTGAGCATGGACCTATGAACCAGAAGGTCACAGTTCCATTCTGGGTCAGGGCACATATATCTATACTAATTAAACCCTAACTGGTCTTTGCGACCTCATGCAACGCCCTCACATCATCATAAGATGGCTGCCACAAGATGGTTGGCAGGGAAGGGCAGTTGGGGGCAACCAGGCCTGCAGGGGAGGGCAGTTGTGGGAGATCAGGCCAGCAGGGGAGCAGTTAGGCATCAATCAGGCTGGCAGGGGAGCAGTTAGGGGGCAATCAGTCTGGCAGGCAGAAGCAGATGGGGCAATCAAGCAGGCAGGCAGACGAGCAGTTAGGAGTCAGCAGTCCCGGATTGTGAGAGGGATGTCTGACTGCTGGTCCGACTGTGGGATTGGGCCTTAAACTGGTAGTCAGATATCCCCTGAGGGGTCCTAGATTGGGGAGGGTGCAGGCCAGGCTGAGGGACACCCTCACCCCCTCACGAATTTTGTGCACCACGTCTCTAGCATAACTATATTATCCAAACTATTTTTGCTACCATGGGTAAATTGGAAGACTATCTGACAATCTCATTTAAATCTTAGAGATGTATGCTTGTGCACATACATTGTGGAATTACACTGGATTTGGCAATATCACATAGTTATAACAATCTTACCATCTTCTAAGCAGACTTCTTATATTTTAGATAAAAATGCACTTTTAATTTATTATCTGATTCCTGCAGGATTTATTGTTGGTGGGGTGATAACACATATACAAAAGTCATTGTCCCATATCTCCTCCCCAATGCTTAGAAATATCCTATACCTCTTAAGGAAAGCATTTTATAGCTTTCTGTATAAAATGTAGTATAACAGAAAATAAAGTACCTGTCAAGTAGAACAAGAATTGGTCAAATTACAGAAATGCAAAGTTGCATTTTTTGGTAATAATTTCCATACGAATAAAATTACACAAACCATTTAGACAGACACTTGAATGAACCTAGAATGCAGCTATCAGAACAATGTTACCTTTGCCGAAATTGGGTCATATAAGTCATTACCTTTATCGAACATTTTGTGGATCCTAATGCTCTAAAATGGAGAGGGTGGATAGTTTCCCATTGATTATTACTGGCACATTAGTGTTTGAAAATAGCCAATCTCTTGAAAAGGGAAATTAAATTTATATTTCCTTTCACTTAGCCTCCCTCTGTATGCATTAGCCATGCAGAGGGAGAGTGCACAAAATTCCTACAGAAATAGATACATGGTAATCAGCTGTGCCTAGTTTAGTAACAGGCATTAATATGAGCAAGCAAGCTAAACTATTTCATAATTGAAGAGTATCTCTTAGAATATGAAAAATTAATTTTCTTCTGCAGCCACGTTTAGTTTCTCAGTGGATAGGACCCAGAGAACACATTTTCTAACAAATATGGTTGAATTAGAATATGTGATATTTAAGCATTCATTTACAATTCTGCTACAGTTCTCCTAAGTAACTGCATCCTCACAGAATTACGCATTTGGGGATGATGCAGTTAATGCATAAAATTCAATAAGGAGAGCATTAACACTGCGCTGATGTTCTCATATTATCAAAAGGAATTCATGCCCGGCTGATGTGACTCAGTGATTAAGCACTGATCCATGAACCAAAAGGTCATGGGTTTGATTCCCAGTTAGAGCACATGCCTAGGTTGAGGGCTTGATTTCCAGTAGAGGGTGGGCAGGAGACAGCTGATTGATGATGTTTCTATCTCATGGATGTTTCTATGCCTTTCCTTCCTATATCTCTAAAAACAAATAAAAATAATTGAAATAAAGAGGAATTCACTATAAAATTAAAGGAAAAATATAAGATTAATAATAAAGGTCTCTGGAAAAGAGTTTAGATCTGATTTAGATATTTAAATTTAGTTAACGTTCAAAAGTAAATTCATTTAGAATTAAGATATATTGTTTATATATTCAGTATGTATACATCAATTATATAAATACTAGAAGCCCAGTGAACAAAATTTGTGCATGGGGGGTAGGGGGGTCATCCCTTAGTCCAGCCTGCACCCTCTCCAGGGATATCCGACTACCTGGTGGGATCGGGTCTAAACAGGTGGTCGGACATCCCTCTCACAATCTAGGACTGCTGGCCCCCAACTGGTCATCTGTCTCTGCCTGATTTCCCCTAATTGCTTCTGTCTGCCTGCCAGCCTGATCATTCCCTAACCACTCCCCTGCCAGCCTGATTGATGCCTAACTGCTCCCCTGCAAGCCCGATGATCCCTAACTGCTCTCCCATCAGCCTGGTCGCTCCTAACTGTCCTCCCCTGCAGGCCTAGTCACCTCCAACTGCCTTCCCCTGCAGGCCTGGGCACCCCTAATTGCCCTCCCCTGTTGGCCTGATCACTCCTAACTGTCCTCCCCTGCAGGCCTGGTTGCTTCCAACTGCCTTCCCCTGCAGGCCTGGTCACCAGTAACTGCCCTCCCCTGCTGGCCTGGTCACCCTTAATTGCCCTCCCCTGCTAGTCTGGTCCCCCCCAACTGACCTCTCCTGTTGGCCTGGTCCCCCCCCAACTGCCTCCCTGAAGGCCTGGTCTTCCCCCAACTGCCCTCCCCTGCAGGCCTTGTCCCCACAACTGCTCTCCCCTGCAGGCCTTGCCCCCACAACTTCCCTCCCCTGTAGGCCTGGTGTTCCCAACTTTCCTCCCCTGCAGGCCTGGCAACCACAACTTCCCTCCCCTACAGGCCTAGTCCCCCCAACTGCCCTCCCTTGCAGGCCTGGTCCCCCTAACTGCCCTTCCATGCAGGCCTTGTTTCCCCCAACTGCCCTCATCTGCTGGCCTGGTCCCCCCTAACTGCCCTCCACTACAGGCCATCTTGTTGTGGTCATCTTGTGTCCACATGGGGGCAGCCATCTTTGACCACATGGGGGTGGCCATCTTGTACCCTGGAGTGATGGTCAATTTGCATATTACTCTTTTATTAGATAGGACTAGGGGCCTGGTGCACGAAATTCATGCACTGGGAGTATCCCTCAGCCCAGCCTGCACCCTCTCCAATATGGGAGCCCTGGGATTGCCGTCAAACATCCCTCTTGCAATCTGGGACTTCTGGCTTCTAACTGATCACCTGCCTGGCTGCCTGATTGCCCCTAACCACTCTGCCTGCCAGCCTGATAGTCCCCTAACCACTCCCCTGCTTGCCTGATTGACACCTAATTGATTCCTTGCCAGCCCAATCGCCCCCAACTTCCCTCTCCTGCCAGCCATCTTGTGACAATGTTGGGGTAGCCATCTTATGACAACTTGGGGGTGGCCATCTTGTGATTTGACAGCATGAGGGTCCATTTGCATATTACCTCTTTATTGTACAGGATATGGCCTTAGCTTTATTTGTTATTCACTGGCTATCTCTATCTCCCTGAGCATAGATATAGTAAAAAACTTGCTATATAAATATGCTATCATGGAAAATTATACAAAATTAATATTTTATCAAAAATAAAAATAAATAAATATTTGGAGTATGAATACCTTAATTTTTATATGTGGACTAAGAAATGTATGGCTATATATTATGTATGGTTACATATTATGGATATATAATACTAATATAATGTGTGTGTATCTTTCTAGCCAAACCTGTCTATAGTTCCAAATAATCTCCATCAATATAAACAAACACCAGCTAAGTTTTTTAGGAAAAAATAAAAAGCATTTATACAAGATATAATTTTTAAATAATTCCTAGATCTAGAATATGAATGAATATTTAGTAACTCAATTTTAATACTAATATCTTATTTATCATTTTTCAATGTTCATATTAATTAACCATATTTGTATAATTTTCTTAATATGGAATGAATGTTAGAATTGTACTTCCACATACACACATACATATATGTTTACCTGTTGTTTATTTGCATGTTTTGTTTTCTAGTCCAGAATTTACGTACTATGTTTGCTTATAAACTTGTTTGTTATACATTGTTTATAAACTGGTCTTATTCCCCTACTAGGTTTTAAGGTATTAAAGGACAGAATAAATATCTTTAGTTGGGTTTCATTTTGAAAACACATTTCTATCATGGGGGAGCGATCTGACTGTAGAAGAACTTACAGCAGTAAAGTAAGATTCACAAAAGGGTAATTTCATTGTGGGGTGGCAACATAAATGTCTTGTCACAATAAGGAGATGCATAAGTGAGGACAAAGTGAGGTCAACTGCTCATCAGGGGATTCATGGAAGGCTTCCTAAAACTGGTGCTAGAACTGTACCCTAAAGCTTAAGTATATAAATCTGGCAAAGCAATGTAAAAGGGCATTTTAGGTCAATGCAAACAATATTCATAGAGATCCAGTTGGAATTGGTGGTAGTACTTCAAAAAGAACGCATGAAAAGAGCATGGTGCCTGTGGCATAAATACAAGCACATAAATAGTACATGCTACTGGATGTTTGCTGTGCTAGGGGCCAGAGGTAGGGTTGAGGAATGAGAATGGTAGTAAGAACAGCAAGGCCCTGTATGGACCTTATTCTTTTGGCCACAGGGAAAATTGTAAACTTCTTCCTGTTTATTTATGGTTGTATCTTGGCACCTAGCACAGGGACTTGTTCTTTTGCCAACAATGTCAGAGATTATTTTTCCAGCTATAATCAACTTTAAATATTAATGAAATACAGAAGACTGTCACTGCAAATTATATTCAGAGACAATCTATTGGAAAATCTTTTAAAATGAAGCTAAGAATATTGACTCATATCTGAAACTAGGTGTTGGTAAATTGTATTGACTAAATCAATATGTGAGCCTGTGTCTCTGGGCAGGACCACATGAGAATTAAAGAACACTTTGAAAAAATAAGAAGAAAAAGAAGAATGAGAGGAAAAGGGGAAAAAAGAGGAGGGGGAAGGGGGATGAAAACAGAGGAGAAGAAGTAACAGGAGGATGAGAGAAGACAGAATAGCACGAGTAACAGGAGGAGGAAAGTAACACAAGACTTAAAATTCAAAAGTAATGGTAAGAGTTTCCCTAGGTCAGAATCTTCATTGATATCCACCCTCCACCCCCTCCATGCTTTCAGAGGGAGTCAGTCACACAGTAGCCTCTCACCTGGGCAGGTACACTTCCACTTTCTGCTTCTTCACAGAGTTTGCCCATTCTTCAATCAGCTGTGCTTTGAGCAGTGGCTCCAGAGTGGCCAGTGGAACTTCCTGTCTGGACAACACCAGCATCATACTTATCTCATCTCCCTCATATGGTATTTCCAGGACTTGGTAGATACCACCAGCTTCATTGGAGCCATCACTAAATTCCCCTAAAAAGAAAAGAAATGTGATAAAAGGGCTCAGGTCAAAGCCAAAATAAAAGGCTTAAATCTGTTACAACTTTTTAAAAAATAGTATGTAGAATATAAAAAATTTAGGCATCTGAGAAAAAGATTTCTTTAAAAGCAGACCTTGAAATTCAAGTGAATCTTAAGTTCTGCAGAATTTATTTTAGAATTCTCAGAATTAGTTCACATTTGTCCTAACCTGTTTCCTAGACTTAGTTTATATTTTAAAATAAGACTTCAAATAAATAGAGATTTAAAGTATATAATTAGAAACAATGAAATGTACTGGTTAGAAAAAGAAAGTCCTGAATCCTATACCACATTTACCAATATCTGCCTGATTACTAAGAAGGGAAAAATTGACCATGTAAGTGGTACTCTATTAATACTACAACTAAAAGTTTTGAGGCAAAGGTAGCATTTCTTTCTATAATAGCTATATATTGTATTTGTGGTGATTATCACTTTCAGATTAGATAATTAGGTAAATTAGATAATTGGCTTTGTGTTCTCTAAACTTAACTAAATTGACAAGGCTTTCATAAAAAGCTCAGGTATTCTTTTAAACAAATGGTCTTGCCACAACTTTATAACTGTCACCATTTTTCAAAAAAAAAGTAATGCTTTTGTTGTAAATATTTTTCTATAATTGATCTAGGGCTCTTAAACTTCACATTAATCATTTCAATTCTCAAGTAAATGGGTATTTTCCTTTCTAGTTTTTAATGTTAATTTGTCTACCTGTGATTATAATACTTTATTTTTACAATATATTTGTAAATAAAATAAGATAGTAGGTATAACATATACTTAGCTTACAATTATATTTCTGCATAACAACAAACTCTTACAGCTTAATGTAGGGTATAGGAAGGATTCACACCCAAAACTTCTAAAAAGTCTAATGAAACATCTTTGAAAATAATGCAAGAATACTGAATTGTATCATAAATTATAGACACTACGTAAATGAAACTATGAATGAATAATTTTGTCTGCCATACATATACATGTGTGAAAGCAAAATTTCAAAAGAATGCTTGTAATTAAAAAAGTTGTAAGGCGTAAAATCTAGAGCTGAGTGGAATATATGGGCAACTGAAAACTACCCCAAAGCCAAAGACTTTTTGTAGCAAATGAATAGTCTTACCTTACTATTTTTATGTGAACAAAGTCATTTTGTAGGTGTGATCAAATTTATTAACGAAACATATTGAAAAGCTGTCATTGTTCATAATATTCATAATATTCACTCAGGATCTAGAGGCTTTGAAAATGGAGCTAAGAAAAAATTTTTAAACTAAATTGAAAAGAACTTCAAGTACTGAATATTTCATGTTCATTCTTAAAAATATGTCAAGCCATGGCCAGTGTGGCTCAGTTGAACTTCGTCCTATGCACCAAAAGGTCACTGGTTTGATTCCTCTTTAGGGTACATGCCCAGGTTTTGGGTTCGATCTCAGGTCTGGGTACTTATGGGAGGAAACTGATTAATATTTCTCTCTCTCTATCTTTCTCTCTCCCCATCCCTTTCTCTCTAAAATAAATAAAAATATATTTAAAAAAAAGAAATTTGTTGATATACCTCAAAAAGAAAGAAATAAAAGCCAAAATGTCATACCATAATAAAATTCTCCTTGTTGGTACATCATGGGAATTTGGACTTCACTTTCATCATCTTTAGTGAAGGAAAAGGTTCTAGTATTTTCGGGTCTAAATTGTGACTTCCAGTTACCCTTGAAATAGATAGCATTGATGAGGGCCAGATGAGTGACAGCAGCAAAATCTCTTGGAGCTACCAAATCTTTCAACAGACCTATTCAGGAAAAATAAATGGGTGAAAATTATATTAAATTAGAAGATGAAAGGAGACCAAAGATGATCAAATTACCATCCAATAGAATGATTCAGAAAAACTCTATACTGTTACTAAATTTATAATAAATTTTAAAAATACCTTACTTAAAAAAAAAGGTTACACACACACACACACACACACACACACACACACACACGTGCACGCGCACACAACTATAGCTTAAGGGTATCTAAAATAGCCATAACACCTAAAATAACACCAAGTGTCAATACTTGCACCAACTGCAGAACTACCTGCAGCAGAATCTCAGGCTTCAAACCTTCCTAGTTACAATGGATGCATGTAACACTCAGACAGAGTAAGTACTCAATAAGTGGTTTATTCTTGAATATTGTACATGATTAAAATGTCATTCAATTCAACCATGCCCCCATGTACATTGTATATCTTTCTACCAAATAAAATAACTGTCTTGACTAGGTAAAAACAGACAAGGAAAAGCCAATTTAATTTGTGATGCTTATTTGCTATCACTTATACTCCTTTCTGAAACTATTTTGAAAGACACTGGGTCATTGTTGATAAGTGTTTAAAAGGAGTTTGGAGCCCTAGCCAGTTTGGCTCAATGGATAGAGCATCAGCCATTGGACTAAAGGGTCCCAGGTTCGATTCTGGTCAAGGGCACACACCTAGGTTGTAGGCTTGATCCCTTGGTCTTATCGGGACACATGTGGGAGGCACACAAAAGACGTGTCTCTCTCACATAGATATTTCCCTCCCTGTTTCTCCCCCTCTTTTCCACTCTCTCTAAAAATTAATGGAAAAATACCCTCATGTGAGGGTAAACAAACAAACAAAAAAGTTTGGAAACAAACAGCTTTTAATAATTCAATCTATTCCAGGTAGATTAATATTATTGAGTTATTCTTTGAATGTTATAAAACAACAACATAAGTTTCTTTTATCTTACATTTTAATCTCATAGTTGAAAGAGTGATCTTTGTGAGGGTGATCATAGAGAAAAAGTAATATCAGAGTGAAAAACATAGGACCAAATTTTGCTCTGTATTCTCTCATTTTATTAACTACTGCACTTCTGAGCTTACAAGGTGCTTCAGTTTTGGGGGATTGATAGGAATAGGGCATGTCATCAAGGTTTTTTGTTGCTGTTTCAACATAAAATTTAATTGATGAACATTAATTAGGGAGTTTGACAATATAAATTAATTAACAAACAGCTGTAGTAAAACTACGTTAAATTTGGTCTCATATTTTAGTTTCATCATTTTTAATGGTAAAATTAGAAAATAGAATTATAAAATATGAAACATTTGGAAAACTGAAATACTTAGAATACATAAATTAAAAATAAAAATTTAAATTAATACATCTCTTTCTAATTTCTCTCCATTTATATGTGCTTAAAGTGGGCTGCTTTTTAAAAAATATATATATTTTATTGATTTTTTACAGAGAGGAAGGGAGAAGGATAGAGAGTTAGAAACATTGATGAGAGATATCCATCAGCAGCCTCATGCCCCCTACTGGGGATGTGCCCTTGACCAGAATCGAACCTGGGACCTTTCAGTTCACAGGCTGATGCTCTATCCACTGATCCAAACTGGTTTCAGCGTGGACTTCTTTTTTTTTAAGGAATCTTATACAAATTTTTGATTACCAATCAAGTCTTGTGGTTTAAAAGCCAACAGACATCTTTAAACTCTGACTTTTAACTTTCTTATTTTATTTTAATCATCAGATAGCCGCCACCAACTGCCATTCCAATCAGTATCTAATTTATTAAATAGCTCAAGCAAAGTTCCATACTGTAGCTAAAATTACTACACAGGAAAAACCCATCAACTGGAGAGTGTTAATCAATTAGCATCAAAATTCTAGGCATGGCAAGAGACTAAACTTACTAGTATTCCTCAAATATGTATTCATAAACAATGCTTCTGAAAAGACTTTAATCTCTGTAGAATAATTATTAGATACTTAACTAAATTCAATATAATATACAAAATAGAAAAGGAATGAGGAGACAATTTCAGGGCTAAGAGAGGGTCAAAACTAAGCTAATTGAGAAAGAAAAGAAGCAAAAGACATACTATTTGTGTTATTCTCCACCCACTTATTGATGTGGTTGGCCACAGCAATATTTTGACTGAAGTCCACATGATTTACTTCCGCATTAAAATACTTTTTCATCGTTTGCAAAAATTCATCATTGATGTGAAATTCATTTTGCACAAAGAGGGAACTGGCAATTTTCAGCACATACTGGCTCTTTTCAGCAGTGACCATGTTAGAAAAATCCTTCAAGAAAGAAAATTCTTCACCTGAGAAATGACATAGGGTAAGTTCAATAGTGGAACAAACAGAGAATGTACGGGCAGTAAAAACACAGCCAATGGGCCCAGGGGAAAAGCACTTGCTTATTCCCCACATTGACATGATAAGGAAGTTCAATATTTCTTTGATTTCTAGATGTTCAGTTTTGAACTTTAGTGTTATCAACTGATATAATTTTTCATTTTAATCAATATCTTGGTAAACTCTTATCAAGTAAAAATTTTTTGGCTGTTTACTTTCAAAGTACTTACGCTACTTTCATTAAATTAGTCTTATGTTTATCAGAAATAAGAATTAAGTTTACTTTTCTAGCTTAAAATATATTCCTTTAAATTTACTTTTACTAGACTTTTTTTTAACCTTATAACTAGAAAATCCTTTATAAATTGTTTTAGTTCTTAACTTTTTAACAAGTTAATTTACATGTATATTAGAAACATTAAAATAGAAATCTTATACCATGTCAAACTGATTACAAAATACCTTTTGGCTACAAATTTTTTTACTATATATAATTCTCATAATAATGGAAACATGATTTTAAGCAAAAAATTCTGATATTCTTAGAGAATCATGTTTCTTTTCTTTATAGCACTCATCACAGTTATAATGTTTCATTTACTTATATGAAAATTGATTACATACTAGTATGTCTCTCCATCTAGACTTAAAATTCTATCAAAGCAAAAACCATGCTTGCTTTTACTTATCACAATAAGGTTTATTTAAATATTATTATTATTAATCCTATATAATAAAAGCCTAATATAAAAATTGACCAAATGGCAGAATGACCAGTAGGCAGAGGGTGGAGCCAGCAAGCTGGTGGCTCCAGGCCAGCCAAGGCAGATGAGAGGGGATGTCGATCGAGATGTGGGGGGTGAGGAGCAGCAGCAACTAGCAGTGGCAGAGGGGTGATCAGAGGATGGAGATGGCCACTTGCCAGCTGGGCCTGTCCCCTGATTGGCCCATGGGTCGCTTTCTGCAGAGGGAGGTCAGACTGCAGCTTAGGCCCACTCTCCAAGGGCTCCTGGTCTGTGAGAGGGCACAGGCCAGGCTGAGAGACTTCTCCCTGAGTGCATGAATTTTCATGCACTGGGCTTCCAGTAATATATAATTTTTTTTCAATTAACTCCACCAGAGATGGAACCCAGAATTAACTCCATTCTTGGGTTTCCTAAAGTTTCTCCTAGCCATACCATATTGAAGAGAATACTTGCTTACTGTGTGAGATACTGCTGTCTCTGTCATAAGGCAACATAACTGAGCTGAAAGTTAAAGTTAAACCATCCTGAGAAATCAAACCAAGCACACTTACCATTTTTCAGCCTGTCATAGCCCATTGAATGACGGATTTCCTTCAGGGTAGTCCCTTGGGACCCCAGTCCGATAATTCCCATAGCAAGGGTGACGCTCAATGGAGAGAAAAGGATATTCCCATCTTCCCCAGTGGCTCGAAGATTATTATACATAGTCACCGAGAACTCAGCAATGGTTTCATCAGGGAAAGTGGTCCCTACGGCCAAACTTTGCAGAAGCAGCAAAGAGAAGAGCCCAAGGACAGCCATGTTGGAAGAGTTTCAATCCTGGAGAACAGTAATTTATATATTAATTATCTCAGGAAAATAAAGAGAGAACTATAAATAGGAATTGTCTTTTAGTAAAGTTATAAAACAAACCAAAAGTTTTTAAACATATATGGTATTAATATCTCTACAACAAAAGCCCTAATTAAAGGATATGTTGGAACTGCCACCCCCCTTTTGTTTTGCTTAATCCCTTTGCCTTTTATATCCAGTCCCACAACCTGACCTTTTATCTGACAGCGGTCAGTCTGTTCTCTATAAGGAAGGTCTTGTTTTTAAAAAAGTCAATTAATAGTCAATTGAATAAATAACATTGCTAAGTTCTGCAGATACTCTCAGAAACAAGATGGCCCTGGCCCCCACCTTCATGGGTTAAGGTTATGTATAGATACAAACCAGGTATACAATAAGTAATGACAGGTTGTGTTTGTTGGAGGTAATCAATTTATTTTTCATAGTCTCAACATGTATATTTTGGCCATAATTTTGAAACAGTTTACTCTAACTTACACCACCTAACACAGATCCAGGACAACTATAATGAAAACCAGAAGGTATTCACAGGATTTAAGATGAACTTGTGAAGTTAGGCATTTGGAAATGCTACTTGACTCATTCACTATAATTTTTAAAGGTAACGCACCATGCAGCTGGGTTACCAAGTGGCGGGAAGAGAGCGGACACACACTCGCCACGGGGCCGTTTACTTACCCAGCTGCAGAACCCACAGGAAGTGGTAAAGTGGTAACCCAGAGAAAAGGCAGATTTAGCACATCCTTGTTTGCTTTTTCTCTTACACCTTAGTTCCCTATGAGGCTGCTGCTCCCAGGGACAATCTCAGAGTGGAAGAACCTTCTATACACTGTCCTTTAGGTACTCAGAGCAATGTCAGCTTATACCAACAAACCGGTGGTTCTTCTTAAATGAATGTTTCTAAATATCAAGCTCATCTGGTTCTTTTTGTTGTTGTTTTTGTTTTTGTTTTGTTTTGTTTTGTTATTCCTCACCTGAGGATATTTTTCCATTGATTTTTTTTTCTTTTTAGAAAGAGTGGAAGGGAGGGGGAGAGACAGAGAGAAACATGGATGTGAAAAAGACACATCAAATATTTGCCCCCTGCACATATCTCAACCAGGGTGGGGAACCTGTAACCAAGGTATGTGCCCTTGACTGGAATTGAACCCAGAACCCTTCAGTCCTCAGGCTGATGCTCTATCCACTGGACCAAACAGGGTAGGGTGCTCATTTGATTCTTGAGCCAATTTCTCTTGGGAAGAGAAAGCAGTGTCAGTGCCCAATCTCTGAATAATATTCTCACCCTGACCCCCATAAACAGCCAGACTGGCACACACTGGGACATGATTCTCTTGTATCCTCACAGGTTGTTCCCATAGGTATTTGAAAGCTAAACTGCTTATTTAAAAAATTAAGCAGCTTACTTGTTATCCTATATAATAAAAGGGTAATATGCAAGTTGACTGAACAGCAGAACAACCGGTTGCTATGACACACATGACCACCAGGGGGCAAATGCCCAATGCAGGAGCTGCCCTAGCCTACAGGCCCTGATCACTGGATCAGAGCCTGCTGGCCAATCTCCCGGTCTCTTCCCCTGGTCAAAGGCTCCGATTGCCTTATGGGGAATGGGGAACCAGGGATGGATGGTGATGGACATGCATAGTTCCAGGCTAATGCCCCCGCCCCGCTGGTTGCCCCACACACAGAGGGCGACCAGCATCAAGGGATGGGTCTGGTGGGAATGGCCAACCTCTCGGTCCCTCCCCCACCCCCCGCCAGCAGGCTCCAATCACCTGATAGTGAATGGGGAACAGGGGAGTGGGTGGTAGCAGGGTTGGAGCTGGCTGCCAGCAGCAGGCACCTGGGGAAGATGGCCCTGATTGCAGGCCAGGCCAAGGGATCATACCCATGCATAAATTTCATGTGCTGGGCCTCTAGTCTCTCTGTGTGTGTATATATGTATGCCTAAGTAACCAAATGACCAAACAACCAAATAACCGAATGACCAGTTGCTATGACATGCACTGACCAACAGGGGGCAGATGATCAATGCAGAAGCTGCCCCCTGGTAGTCAGTGCACTCCCATAGTCAACCTCCCATATCCTCCCTCGAGTTGGCTGGCTTCATCAGCCCCGATCACTGGGATGGCCAAGGGACCCCACCTATGCATGAATTTGTACACTGGGCATTTAGTGTGCATATATATGTGTGTGTGTGTGTGTGTGTGTGTGTATATATATATATATATATATATATATATATATATATATATATACCAACATTAAAACAACACCTAAAGTGATGTTGAGCAAACACATTTGGAAAACTGTTTATCAGTTAGTATGAAACTTTAATAGTCCCCATTACTTAAGAGAGTGCACATACATTTAATTAAGAGCAGTATGTTTCCAACAGATTTTTGAGTCAGAGCTTTCTAATCAGTCCTGTAATATTTTAAATTTCAATGATAGAGAACTGCCTGGTTAATTTGTAAGTCCTTCACGTTTTAGGATTTAGTTTTAGATGTCAGTTCTCTATGACTGAGAAGTTCCAAGTTTTTGCTCCTCCAATAATTTTTATTGATTTCAGAGAGGAAGGGAGAGGAAGAGAGATAGAAACATCAATGATGAGAAAGAATCATTAATTGGCTACTTCCTGCACTCCCCATACCAGGGACTGAGCCTGAAATCCAGGCATGTGCCCTGACTGTGGCCTCCTGGTTCATAGGTAAGCTTTCAATCACTGAACCATGCTGGTTGGGCTTGGAAGTGTTCTTACTGCCAGAAAGATACCCAAATCACGAATGCATCTTTGGGCTGCTAGAAGACTCTTAGAAAGAGCATACGTGCATTAGTGAAAGGGCTCTTCCCAGGGCAGTGAGCAGCAGCCCACAGATTTACATGTTCTGCTAGGAAAGTAGGAACACTATGGCTGTGAATGGTGGGAGTTTGTCATATCAGGAAATTCCTTAGTAAAGACCTAAAACACTCTGTTCTGAAAACACACAGATTATCCATAATTAAGTGATCTCTCCTCGTTTTGAAGGTAAGATTCCCAGTGTGCAGGCAAAATGATCTCTGCTATCCTGGTCCAACCTTTCTGATACCGCCTATTCCTCCCCTAATCCCTAGCCCCCTCACTTCTGCAGCCTCTGATTACTCCGTCTGAGTCTTTTCTTTTCTCCCAGGGGAGAGGGAAAGATTTCCTTTCCTCCTCATACTTTCTAAGTGTAGTTGTTCTCCACATATCTATTCCTGGCCTTCTCTCTGTAACGTTCTTCTCACTCCCACTGGCGAACTCTCAAAACAAAGCTACTTATGCTATTATCCAATCATGTTATTCACAAATATGTAACATTCTAGCTCTGGCTTTATTTTTATCTTAATTTCTGATGTGCATTGCAAATTGCTCTTGATATATTTATAGTCTTTGACTCTTGCCAGCACTTCAAATTCAAGGTGGTACCAAACAGGACTCTGTCATCAATCAAACCCAGTCTCTTTTTTTCTCTCTCTTAAAACATCAAAATCCTTGTCTCCTCTCCATCCCATTGCCCCTTATGTTCAATAAACTGTCAACACTTATTTCATACTGCAACCTTGTCACCTCTCCTGTCCATCATTCTGTGGTCATTCCCATGGCCATAGTGACAGTTCTTCCTCTTAATGCATTTTCAAGGACCCCACCAATAGCTCTCAGCTATTCTCTAAATCCCAGGTTACTGCCCTCTTCAATACAACACATGCATAGCCTCCAGGTGAATTGTCTGATGCACTGTTAGGAACATTCCTATATTAATAAAATAGGATCTTTCTCATGCCTGTAGACTAAAACCCACAATCTTCAGTCTCGAATATAACCTACTGCCCTGTGACCCTGCATGACTTTCTCCCTACAACTCTCCTTTATGAACCCTCCAATTCTATTCAGATATCCTTTTGCAATACATATCCCAGAATTTCCCTCTCCTGTTGCTGGACTGCATAGTTCGTTTTCTGGAACTACTTCAACCTGGCTTGAATACCCTTCTGGTTCTTCAGTTAAAACAATCCCTCCCTTTTCTGAAATCTTGGCACATTATCTCTCTACCATAGCACATAATGCTACTTTCTCTTATTACAGATAATTCCGTACATGCATCATTTCTTTTCCTACACGTTATGAAGGCACAAATGGAAATACATTCATTTTGTATTTCTTAAGATAATCAGATAATCAGAATAAGCACCTAATGCATTAAACATACTAGGTGCCAAATAAATATTTGTTGAATTAATAGAGTATGAGATATAAAGATCCACAATGCTGCATTAGGAGGAACAGCAAGAGTAGCTGTTGCTTCTAAATTCCTGAGGCTAATTTAATCTGAGCCCAAAGGTAGTACCTCATTTCCATTTTTTATTCCTTTTGATAAAGTGTTTCCTTATTGAGTCTGAGACCATCTTTCCAGCCTGACAAAGTGGCACTGTCAGTAATGCTGGCATAATTCAATGGCTGGACATGGAATGCATTAACAAACAAGTACACCACCTTGAAAAATCACAAAAGGTGCTACCCAAATGTTACTGTATTAACATTAGTCTACAAAATGCCAGAGCTCCACCATTTATCATAATAACACATTCTAAAATGAGTTACTTTCACTTAGAGCATTATTTTGTAGATTCATTATTTTCAAGCTTCTGTATAAACTGCTTTTGCATAAAAACAAGGATCTGCAGATCCTAGAATAGTAGATAGTGCTGTTGTGCTAGAAAAGGCAGAAATAGCTAAACTGTAAATAAATTGCCATTATTTCTTACATTTCTCTTCTTTGTGGTAGGGTAGATTGTGTGCATTATTGTGCATGCATACTGCTTTAGATAACACTTCATTGAAACAGGTCAGGAAGTAAATCTTGTAAATGAGGTCTGAGGAGTCATAAAACTAAAAGATAGCATAATAAAAAAGATGGTCTTTTTAAAACTTCCTTAGTAACCTTATTTATAGAGATGGATTATTCGTAAATGCAACTTGCTTTGTTTTGGGGAACCCAATTATATGATATAAAAACTGTTTCCAATTGTGAGTTGAGAAAAAAAGGTTTTCTTTTGCAGGTGAGAAATATGGTTGAAGAAAGTCCTTTTTCCAGCAAAACAAACAAACAAACAAGCTATAAACAATAGCCATAAGAAATGCCTAATGTCAAGTGCACTGTCTTGAAGCCCTTTGGTCTATTAATCCTCAGAGTTTTGCATATAAAGAACTAGTAATTTTTTGTAAATTGAAGGAACCAATATAGGGTTGCTAAATTTTTGTTTTACCAAGTAAATACATTGGGATGGAGGCAAAAAAAAAAATAATAACTACATAAAAGAACAAGCTCATCAGTCACAGAAAAGAATTAACATTTCATCATAAACATAAGACAGTCCTTCAAGGTGGGTATATTTGAATTCATGAAGTTTCACTCCCTTCCTCCCACCACCCCCATGGGTTAGCACTCGGTGCTTGGAAACTGCTGTTATCACTTTGGTTAGCAATAGCTCACTTGGTGAAATCTGGAACAGGTTGAAGTCTCCAGGACTTTGTTTCCTGATTTACTAAGAGAAAGGGTTAGCCTGATTTACTAAGAGAAAGGGTTAAGCTAGATCAGCCAATAAGCTGGGAAATTTGTCAAAGAATTTGTCACATATGAGCAAAAAAAAGAGTCATTACCTTCTAAAACAATCTGTATTTCAGCAGTCTGTAATTTAGTAAATTTCCTCAATTCTGTCATGCCTGGTGCTCCTTCCCACCACTAATGTCTAAAGAAATTAGAGACAAGCTGTAACACTGTTGTCATTTCCTGTGTAAGTGTCATAGCCTGGACAAATGTGTACTTTCAGCTACTTGCTTATCGTTGATTTCTCATTTGACTTATTTCCATTGGTACCGCCTTCCACTGTGGAGTTTTTGCTAAACTTGGATCTAGAATTGTCCTCAAAGGACTGTGCTATAATGGCAGCACTGAAAAGAAAAAGGACCACATATGCAGAAGAGAACAGAAAGGTAGGTGTAAATTTATTGTAAGTTATGCAAGTATTCATCACCTGAGGAATGAACCAACTGATTTCCTTGTAAGACAACAACCAAATGTTTTACAAAAGGTTCCAAGAATAGAAGACACAGGCAAGTAGATAAATTTGTGCCAGAGATAAATCTCTTGTCCTTGGGATATATACAAAATAACTTACTGTTGAACATTGAGCAGCACAATTTTAAAGGCAGAAGATTTTGCCAAATCTCTCAAAATAAATCAGTGTTTTGAACGCTTAAAAAGGTGAATGACCCAGACATGCTTTGTGAAAGACTATTGCTCATTTATTAAGCTGTCAAAGGCTTCCTGATAACTTCCTAAATGAGCTGTATAAATATGTGGTGGGTAGGGGTGTGGGTAGATTAGTAAATTATGAAATGGAAATGTAGAGAATACACCAAAGACATACTTTGAAATTACTGAAGGTTATGTTTTTAATCACAAAGGTGCTAAAAAGTTTTGATCAGGAAACCCATTATAAAAAGTAGCATGTCATATGATAGATGATGGCCAAAAGTGAATCAGAAGAAGGTTGAGAAGGCTCCAAGTTTGGTTATTAAGGGAATACTATGTTAAGGTATGAATAAATATACTCCATTGTGCTATTTTTAAAAAGAACTGTACATTTTTCCCTGCAAAATTTTTCTTCCAAAAAAGGTGTTACTAATTCAAGATGTGTCTTAGAATCAAGGGGTTAGAACCAAAGAAATAAAGGATACAAGGAGGTTTAATTCTATAATTTCAACATTTAAAAAATTATTATATACATGATTTAATCCTTTCATCTTTTTCTCTTTCTTTGGTTTCTCCTTCCAGCTATCTAGACCACTGTGACTCTTCCCATACTCTCTTACACTTTTCAATAAAATACCTCTTTATAATATTTTTCCTGTTTTATTGAATCAAGCAAAAAGCTCACCAGGTATCTCTCAAACAAGAAGGAAATGGACAGATAAATCAAAGGTACAGAACTATGAGAGAAAGTAACCTATAAATATTTAATTTACCAGAAAAAAACAATTATGAAAGACTTGGAAATGGACCAAGATGACTGACTACCAGGTGTCTTTGATGAAAAACTATGTATTATCTAGAACATACCATTTCAGGCTATCAGACCCTATGGGTTTGGGACCTTTCATGATCTTTGAACGATATTACAAATCTATATGTCTCAGATAATTAATAGTGATGCAAATGATTCTTGTCCATAAAAATTAAATTGTACATGTATGGTTAAATGCAATTGATTATTATCCTGTGGATACTGACCAGTTTTGCATCTGTTAAGCAAGTGTATTCAGTATTTCTGGATTTATATTTCAACTGTTTTATTTTTATTTTCTCATGAATTGGTTATAACATCTTATTGGTTGTCTAATTAATGAAATAAATAAAATCTATTTATTTTTGTATGAGACTCAAGATTATAAATCTTTTAAAAATAATTATTCTTTAAATTTTTAAAGTTAAAATTTTTCTTTCAAGAATTACTTATTTTCAAGGGAAACACAAGTAATCAGAGTAGGAAAGAACTAGAATATTAGCCTTTTCTAAATCATTGAATATTCCTTTACTAGAAACCCAGTGAAAGAAATTCGTGCACAAGTAGATTCCCAGGCCTGGCCAGCCATCAGGGCTGATTGGGGCCTTCCGGCTGCTGGCTGGGGCCTTCCTTCTTTCCATGCCACCCTCTGGTGGTCAGCACACATCATAGCATGATATCAAATTCCGGGTCTCCCGGTCGAACTCCCGAGGGGACACTTTGCATATTACCCTTTTATATAGAGAGATTATTGGTTCAATTGGCAATGTGCCAGTGGTACTCCAAAATAATTTGGAGTAGAACTCTGTGGCTTGGAATTACTGATTACAGACCAGCTAGCACTGAGCTAGCTGCATGTCTATAGTTCTTGGATATTTTGCAAGCCTCCAACAGGAAGCTTAGGATTGAAAGAGTCCATGGTGGCCTGCTCGTTTAGGAACTAATCAGTCCTGGAAATGTTGAAAAACAAAAGGGGGGAAGATGTAATGCTAAAATTCCCTAGACTTTCTAAAGTGCTTTGGCATATATGAATATATTGTCTGAACTCCTCAGCCTCAGGAGGATGAATTGTGACTTGGAATGAAGATAAATTGTAACTTAGAAGATTCTGTTTTTGGTAGTCCCCAAGGCTTCTGTGTAGCTTCTGAGTTTTTACAGTAGCCCCCATGGGACACACATCTAGTAGGAAGTCAGAATCATAGACCTTCAAGAACATTTCACAGCAAAGATAACCTTTTGGAAAATTGTTTTGACTCAATTACTAGATGCTGAAAAAATAAATCTTCAGCTACATCTTTTCCCACTATAAGCCATAAGAAAATTCTAAAATTAAAAGCTAAAATTCTTGATTACCCTATACCCTTCAAAAATATTAGAAGAGCCGAGGCCGGTTTGGCTCAGTGGATAGAGCATAGGCCTGTGGACTGAAGGGTCCCAGGTTCGATTCCGGTCAAGGGCATGTACTTGGTTGCGGGCACATAACCAGTGGGGGGCGTGCAGGAGGCGGCTGATCGATGTCTCTCTCTCATCGGTGTTTCTAACTTTCTATCCCTCTCCCTTCCTCTCTGTGAAAAATCAATAAAATATATTTAAAAAATATATAAGAAGAATGTAGCCCAACAGAACTTTCTGTGATAATATAAATATTACATACATATACTTGCCACTGGTGGCTATGGGGTACGTGTAATGTGGCTTAGTGCAAGTGAGAAACAAGAATTTTAATTTTATTTAATTTTATTTAATGTAAATAGCCACCTGCGGCTAGTGATTGTCATATTTGACAGTGCAGGGCTGGAAGAAGGCTAAACAGATCTACTCTTCATGTCACTGATACTTGACCAAATAGGCCATAATGCAAGTGTTTAAAACAGGAAGTGAAAAATTAGTAGCATGAACTCGACAAAAGATGTTTTATTCAGAAACATATATCCTTTCTTTAGAAGACATCAACTGATAAAGAGGCTCTATTTGGAATTCGGAGGGCTTTTGGTTAAAGCTGGTGACTGCTGGGGAAAATAAAAATGCCAACCAGAAGCAGTGAGCTGGTAGGTTCCCATCCCTCCTGCAAATGTGACTTGAACTTTCCATAAAATGGTAATGAATAATTCTGTTTGGCACAATCCTGGAGCTTTTGTGCTTGCCAGTGAATGATTGCCTTTGGAATACTGTCAGGAGAGCTAAACAAGTGACACACAAGCCCCTCGGCAAAACTCAATGAGTAGTTTCAGAGAGACCTGTTAAAAAGTCATCATCAATCAAGGTCATGTGTGGCCCAAGGCCATTTTGGAACTAAGCCAGGCATTAATGGTTTTAGCTTACCCATTAATGTTGTAAGAAATCTATACTAATAGCTCTCTTCCCCAGCCTGTGTGCTTAGCTGTTTACAAGATTGTAGCATGTTCCTACTCAGACCCTCATTTTAAAGGCGAGGAAACAGTTATTTTATTGAACAACTCCTTGTATTACAAAGGATGTTTAATGAGCTACTATATATGCTAAAAATGATAAAACTCAAAGATGAATGCAATGCCTAGAATTTCCTTCATTCAATAAAGCCTTTCCTTGCCAACTACAAATCAGCCCCGAGCTAGGTGCTAGGGTTCAGAGAGAACAGGATGGCATAAGATAGATGCCTTTCTGGTATTTCCCTTTGATTTAGGTGTACATTGTTTAAAGAGATATCTGACTTTTATTCAGAGCTTTTAAAAGGCACTGGATTTTCTCATCTTGTAATATTGAAATGGCACTTGTATAATAAAGTTTTAAAAAGTTGGATGGGTCCCAGAAAATCTAAAACTACCCAGATGTAAAGGCAGTTTCTCCATTATTTTGCTAATGGGGGGAGTGGCAGCCTGATTCACCCTCCCACCATTCACTAAAGCTTGAGTATACCCTGAAGGGCTGGGAAATAAGGTAAAATATTCAGAGAGGTTATTTAGCATACAAACCTAAAGAAAAACATTTCTCACAGAAAGATGTTCCCAGTATTCAATGCCAGCTTTGCATAGTGAGAACTGTATAGTGAGAACACTTTGCATAGTGAGAACACTGTTGTAATGTAATGGTATCTAATAGAGGAGAGTGGTAGTCAAGGCTGTTGGCCAAAGTGTATGAGTCCCAGCTACTCAATATATATGCGTATTTATATCAGTTATTACATTATATTTACTTATATTAAATTACATTTGGGTTATATTTACTGTGTTTCTGTCTTTTCTTTCTTTAATTTTTGAATTCTATATCTCCCTACTATATAATGCAGCCCTCACAACTGTTGCTATTCTGCTCCTTCAGCTTTACTCTCTTCCCTGATTTTGTATGATCATATGTAGCATTTGAGGACATCCTGAAACTCTCCTGAGATGAAATGTATAGGTTCACTTTGCCTCAGTATCTACTGAGACCACACAAAACTATTCTCTTATCATAGGTAACAACTATAATATTTAAAAGATCTGAGTGCTCTTTCAGTAAAATGGTTTAGGCTCAAGGGATTCTGAACCAAGATAAATAAGAAAGGATATTAATATTAGGTCTAATCTTGTGAATTACCATTTTTGTAAGTCACAGTGGTCAATTATGGGCAAATTCCTATGCTTCAACCTACTGTTTACTGAGCACTCACTGTGTGCCTGGCTGCAGAATACAACCTTCATATGCTATTTTTGCTCATTTATATTTTATACAGTTGTTTCAATGCTTTCAGAAGTCACAGTATCTCATATTTTAAAAACACACACTAATTTAGAAATTTGGAAAACATGATGTTATTCTGATTTCCTCAGAAATTCTTTCCACCTTGTTTAGAAATGCTAGAAACTGACAGAAGAAACTCTCTAAGTAATAAAAACAACTACCTAAATCAGGTGGCTCTTTCTTTAAAAGAAACACACACACACACACACACACACACACACACACACACACACAAAATACTCCTGGCTCACCCTAAGTGTCCCCTGGGGAAATGAAGTTACAGACATTACTTTTTTAAACGGTTCTTTGCAGGAGTGTAGACCACAGGGAAAGTGAAAGTGAGAACTTGTCAAAAATAATTTTACTGCTTTGTTTTTTTTAATGTTCCTATAAACTTAAAACACAATTTTTCCCTGATGGAGACGAATGTATTAATGCTACCCTGAAAATACCCACCTGTTAACTCTATTTATAAACATGCCACACCCACTGTAATCGGAGATTTCTAAAAGAAGCTTTGGTTTCCTCTTCCTGTACATCCCTGTGAGTGAATGAAAACGGTCACCTGTGATTTTTATTGCAGAGTGTGGGCAATCAAGATGAACATAAATAGATAAAAAAAAGCTCTGTGAAAATATTCTGGGTACATATCTCTGTAATGTTCAGAACCACATGTACCTTTAAGAAGTGTGTAGAAAGATAAATCAGGGAAATCAGCCAATTTTAATGTTGGTTAGGAAAAAAATGGAGAAGGGATAGTATACCTCTCTTTAAAAGGCAAAGTTAAACCACTTCAAATAGTAATCAATGACTCTTAGTTTCATAGATCTGGAGAGAAATGGATTTAATTATTTTCTTCTGAATCTCTTCCAAGTTTAACAGTCCTCAGTGACAGCAATGACAGGAAATTGTCCCTTATTGTCCTTTATTAATCTCCTTACAGCAGCTTAAGGCTTTCCCGTCTCTGACAGGTAAAACAGGAGGGATATTTTATGGATCTCATATTGTGAGCACCAGCGCTCACGGCCCAGCACACCATTAAGGGGCATTGCTCTCCTTAGTTCACTGAAGGATTTCAGAAGAGTCACGGTGAAGTGCAGGCAAGGATGCTGGCTTTTCATTTTGCTTCTGGCGGGCTGCTGCTTACAAGTCTTAAACATTATCAAAAATTAAAGCTATTGTGTCAGAGAAATTTCAGAGAATATATTTATGACTCCAAGATATATGTCAGAGTCTATCTTAGAGATGAGGCTTGTCTATACACAAATTGAATACAATTAAATCGTTATCTCAACTTGTTTTTAAAAATGCAGATAATTGGCCTTCCAGAGACTGACTGAACAAGGGCCATCAGGCTGGCCTAAGTCTCACAGATTTTATGCTGTACTAGATCTACGGATCTGTATTTTAAATACCCAGTTTTATAGATTCAATAAGAAAAACAGCCAGCCAGTGTGACTCATTGGCTGAGTGTCAACTTATGAACAAGGAGGCCATGGTTCTATTCCCGGTCAGGGCATATGCCCGGGTCTGCAGGCTCAATCCCCAGTGTGGGGCATGCAGGAGGCAGCTGAATAATGATTCGCTCTCATCATTCATGCTTCTATCTCTCTCTACCTCTCCTTTACTCTCTGAAATCAATAAAATGTATTTTTCTTAAAAGAAAACGAGAAACAATGATAGTCAAAGCTCAACTAGAGATATGTGCGAGAGGCAGCCCGAATAGGATGGGATACCTGTCATTCACTCTCACTTCTAGTGTTGCTTAGGAGTCTACATGTGAGTGGCTGGAGCTTGAAGCAGGGAATTGTTAAATCAATTCAAGAATGTGATAGGAACATCTACCTTTCAAAATAAAAAAAAGAAAATTTTCCTATAAAATATATTTATTTTGACTTCAATTTTTATTCCAGAGACCAATTCTAGAGCAGAAATAATATATAGGCATCTAGACATAATACAAATTAGCTGATCTTCACACGAAGCCAGAAGTTAAGTGAAGGAAACCCCATTTTAAAAAGGTAGCATAAGTTTACTAAGGAATAAAAAGGGTGAAGGCTTCAAATCCCTTGTATTTTTACTTTAACACGCTGTCCCTGTTGGGCAGGAATTCTCTCTATAAGACCGTGTGTGTGTGTGTGTGTGTGTGTGTGTGAGAGAGAGAGAGAGAGAGAGAGAGAGAGAGAGAGAGAAAGAGAGAGAAAGAGAGAGAGAGAGAGGTGGGGGGAAGAGAGAGAGAGCTGTCTATCTCAGTTTTAGATGGCTTCCTTACTTTTAATATTTAGATGACATCTAACTCCCTTTATTGTATTGACTCTATTTAAGACAAACAATGCTACACTAATCTTTAAATATAAAGTACATTAACTGGAATCTTAACCTGTTATATAATTCATAACAATACAATCTTCTTTAGTTAAAAATGTTAAATAGGTAAAACATTCACAGAGTACAACACTCAAAAAGTATAAAAAGGCATGTAGATTATTTTTCCCTTACTCTCTCATCCCTTAGTCAGCCAATTTCTCTTTGGTATCTTCCAGAGATGTGTAGGTATATACCATTTATGTATTTCCCCTTTTCTTACAGAAATACCATCATATACATTCTATACATATGCATTTGCAACCTCATTTCTTCATTTAGTAACATATATTAGAAACTATTTCCTATCATTACGTAAGGAGATTCCTCAATTTTAAAAAATTAGCTTTACAGCATTTCACTGTGTGGGAATACCATAATTTACCTAGTTAGTCTCCTACCATAGGGGATTTAGATTATTGCAATCTTTTGCTATTACAAATAATGTTGCCATAAGTAACTTCAGAAATGCAGCATTTCACAGGTGTGCAATTATCTCTGCAGGATAAATTCCTAGAAATTAAATTGCTAGGCCAAAAGACACAAGTACTTGTAATTTTGAGAAACATTGCCAAACTGTCCTCCATAGAGTTATATCATTAAAGCCCCTAGGTATTTGAAAGATCTACACAAGTAAAATCGAAATGCTGCTAAGGGATATATACACAAAGAGACTAGAACAGTTCTTCTCCTCTGTGGCATTTTTCCTAAAATAAGGGCAGATAAACATGTTAAACAACACCATGGGAGTACAATCAGCACAATCCAGATGGTGGAAAACTCCACAAGACAACCGATTCAGTTTCAACAAATAAAATGGAGAAATAAAAGGCAATGAGAGTCAGGAAGGCGGGAAGACAGATGGCTTCAAAGAGATGAGAGACATATCAACAAATTGAAATGCCTGTATTTTATTTGGACACTGGTTGAAACAAACAAATGGCATAAACCATTTATGTTATTATAAGACAATTAGAGATGAGTAGAATAAGTGGAAACTGGTACCTTATTCTAGATAGGAATATTCAATATCATAAAGATACCAGTTCTTCCTATATTATTCTATACATTAAATGTAATTTCAATAAAAATAACAACTTTAAAAAATATATACAAGCTCTTTTAAAATTTATGTAGAAAAAATAAGAAGCAGGAGTAGCAAGGAGAATCTGGGAGTCAGGGCTAGTGATAAGATACTAAAGTGCATTAAAAATCTATAATAATTGGAATAGGAAGGTGAAAAATATAATTTAGTACATAATAAAATTTGGCATGTAAAATCAATATGGTAAGAGACATTATTCAGTGCCTATAATGAGGATAATTACTCTGTGCTTTAAAACAAAATGAATTCCAGATGGATCAAACTTTAAACCTAAAAATGAAATTTTAAAATTCCAGGAAGAAATCATGATAATTTAAAAACATATATTCATAGGTGTATGTGTGTTTCATATACTCAAATTATATGTGTGCATATATATGCATATGTAATATACACATATGTATATGCATTATTTATATAATTTTATGTGTGTATTTTATACATACATATATAGTGTTGAAACAGAGAAGACTTAAGTGCGACAAAGACAAAGAAACCACTAACGAAAAGATTAATAAATATGCAAAATTAAAAAAAAATCTTAACAGCAATAATCATATGAGCAAAGTCAAAAGGAAGTGAGAAACTGAAAAATCTTCAATTACAGACTAGACCAGTGGTTCTCAACCTTCCTAAGGCCGCAACCCTTGCTTACAGTTCCTCATGTGGTGGTGACCCCCAACCATGAAATTTTGCTACTGTTATGCATCATGATGTAAATATCTGCATTTTCTGATGGTCTTAGGTGACCCCTGTGAAAGGGTCGTTCAACCCCCAAAGGGATCACGACCCACAGGTTGAGAACCGCTGGACTAGACGATAATTTTCATTACTCTATATGGAATATCTATAAATAAATAAAATCAACAGAAACGTTATCGAAAATTAGCAAAGGTTATGAATAGATAATTCAGCACAAAGATTTTAAATAGCTATTAAACACATAAAACTAGTAATTATAAATTACAGTAAAATTATACCAAGGTCTGATTAGTCACTCATGAGAGTGATAAAAACAATAAGTACTAAACTCAATTAGTATTAGAGAATGACCTCCAGGCCATTTGACTTGTAGGAAAAAATGGATGGGGGCAAAAAAGCTGTAACCTCTTAGAAATTATAGAATACTAGAGGCATAGTGCATGAAATTTGTGCACTGGTGTAGGGTCCCTAAAGCTGCCTTCCTCCCTTCCCCCTGCCACCTGCTGCTTCTGGGACCTCCCTCCCTTCCCCTAGCTGGCCCCTGGTGGAACTCCCAGATGAACTCCCAGTCGAGGGGACAATTTGCATACTATACTTTTATTATATAGGATGCTGGTAATCTCTAAAGTCGGTGCTATGTTCTATCTCACTTATGGAAAGGTCACAATACTAGATGACTTCTTTTATGCAGAATGCAACTGAAAAACTAGGACAAGCAAAATCTTCAAAGTTTTTAAAATCAAAGTTAAAAATCCATAAAGATACACGTTTTGTATTGAAACTTGTGTACTTAACTCAGAGGGAAATGCCATGGTCTCTACTCCAGACTCTTCATTTTACTCCATATACAATCCTAACAGACTTGCTTGCTTTGTGTTTTTTCCTCCATTTTTAGCAATTAAAGGGGGCAAATGGAGAAAGGAGCTCATGGAAACAGGCACACTGACTTAAGGAAAAAGCCACAAAAGTTGTTGGTCCTCTAACAGATGAAAACTATGCACATCTGACATAAGTCCTTAAAGTCTAATTTTCTGTGAGGATCAGTATATCAGCATCTGGTGTTGAATATTAAGGATGATGCCTTTGAAATATTTCAAAAATATTAACTTGCTCTTGTAGATTCTGGAGGGATGTGTGGGGAACTATCATCTGAAACAAAATACTAAAATATTTACCAGGATACATTGCAGATGTTTAGGAAACGCTAATGCAGAAAAACAAGTTCCTCCTTGGAGGCGGCTAACTATATTAATGTAGTTCTAATTGAATTTATTGGGGTGACATTGGTTAATAAAATTTTGTAAGTTTCAGATGTATAATTATATAATACACCATCTGTATATCGTATTGCGTGTTTACCACCCCAAGTCAAGGCTCCTTCCATCACCATTTATCCCTCCTTTACCCTCTAATACCTCTGCCCACCCTCCCCTTCCCCTCTAGTAATCGCCATACTCTTGTATGTCTATGAACTTATTTTAATTTTTTTTAAATTTTCTACTTAATCCCATCACCTTTTTCATACAAGCCCACAATCCCCTTCCCCTGTGATAGCTTCTGCTCACTGTAACTGCTAGTCTGGTTCTATTTTGTTTGTTTATTTTATTTGTTCACTAGATTCCACACGTATGAAATCACTTGGTACTTGTCTCTAACTGGCTTATTTCACTCAGCATAAAAATTCGCCAGGCTCATCCATATTGTCACAAATGGTAAGATTACTGTAGTTAAAAGATAAATAACAAATTGTCACTGGTGTGCTTTTGTTTTGAACATGCAAGCCAGATTTTCTAGCCCTCAATAAGTCTGAATTGGGTCATTTATAACTTAAAATTTACCTTATGACTACTGATTAAAAAATAGTTTTGTGGGTTTATGACCTTATCACAAAACATGGCCACATATCATCACTTGCCTTGGGATAATGATGTTAAAGGAGTGAAATTATGTTCATGCTTGAATCTGCATGGCGTTGTGATGGCAGCGGTCAGCCCCATCTGCTGATGGCCCTTCACAGTGTCTGTGGCAGGAAGTCTCTCTGTGGTCAATTTCCTTTTTGGTTGTAGTTCTCTTCACTGTTCCTCAGTTTTTAGCCATGAAAATGGATGGCATTTTAAAAGGCATCAAGTGTTTCCTTGTAATCAAGCTGCTAAGCAACAGAAAGTGTCCTCCGGGGGGTGAGTTATTTTAAGATGGAGAATCCCGGGTGGTTAGCTAGTGTGTGGATAGCCTCTAAGGATCATTAATATCATTAACGTGAGGCAAAAGTCCTAGATTAAAAGGCTTCTGGGAGGGCATAATTTATTTCAGAATGACATGGCTTTAACATGTTTTTATAGCTTATTATTAAATGGAAGACAATGGGCCTGGACTTCTGCATCAGAATTTCTGGGAGACAGGGAAAATGCAGGTTGGGGATCACATTACCAACCCCTTGAGTCAGAAATTCTAGACATGGGCCCCAGTTGTCCATCTTAAGAGACATTTCAGGTGATTGTTAGAGGCAATCAAGTGTGAACATCAAGTGGAGAGGCTACTAATTAGGATACGCCTGTCAGTAAAACAGGTTAAAACAGAAGGTTCTAGTTTGAGGCGAATGGGGACATAGAACTAATTACAAACAAGGCACTTGTCAAGTCAGCTCATTTATTCCTTTACAATGGAGTGGCTGTGATGTTTACATTCGTTTCTAGGATTACTGTTTATTATCTACTTCCTTCCTAGACTGCCAGTCCCATGAGGGCAGGAACCAGATCTGTCCTGCTCTGTGCTCTGGGCCTCTCCCGTTGCTTGTCCTAAGACTGCTCTCAATGCCTGCGGAGGGAACGACTTAGGCATGTTATCTGCACTTACAGATGAGCAAACTGACACTCGGAGAGGGTAGAGAGCCTCAGACCACTCAGCTTATAGTGAGTGAGCAGAGTTGGACAGGGCTGGATCCAAAGCCCAGACCCCTAACCCCCAACACCCTTTCCTTGTCATGAGCCATTTTACTTATTTCATATTGCCTGTTAAACACTTAAATCCTCAAAACCCCTGTAGTGGAATTTATTTAGAAAATGAAACAAGTAATATGATATTTTAGAATGGGATAAAATCCCTAGCCGTTTTTGCTCAGTGGATAAAGCATCGGCCTGCAGACCAAAGGGTCTTGGGTTCCATTCTGGTCAGGGCACATACCTTGGTTGCAGGTTCCCCGACCCTGCTCAGGATGCATGCAGGAGGCAACTAATTGATGTGTCTCTCTCACATCGATGTTGCTCTCTGTCTCTCTCTTTCTCTCTTCCACTCTCTCTAAAAATGAATGAAAAAAATATCCTTCAGTGAGGATTTTTTAAAAAAGAATGTGATACATGTCCTATAAAAAACACACACAATTCATATAAAGGGGATAAGAGAATGAGGGGATGAGTATTATAACTTGAAATAAAAAGGTTATGAAGGCTGCAGTACATAGTTGATTTTTGAACAAAGGTTTTAAGGAAGAAGCAAGCCACTGAAAACTGGGGTCAGAGGCCAGGGATTAGCAAGAACAAATGTCTAAGGAAGGAGTGTATTTGTTTAGTACAAGGTTCAGCAAGAATCCAACACACACATGAAGGAGAGGGTGAGAAGGACAGTGGGTGAAAACTTGATCAGATTGAGATGAGGAAGAAGATAGGATTTAGAATCTGAGCAAGACAATCCTTAAAGAACAGAGAAATAAGGAGTAGCAAAGAGAAGGGAATAACAAAAGAGGGTTTTCTTATTTGTTTCAGGTTAAGAGAAAAAAACAAGTGCTTGCTTCCTAGGAATTTCATTCCAAGTAGTGATGGTGGTAATCCAGCCTCTAAAAATAGTAGCAAGAGTACAATAGAATTGGCCGTGAATCTCAGCATCCTGAGGTCCCTTTTACTACTTCTCTGTAAACATTTAGTGCTCATGCACCAGGAAAAGGCCAGTAACAGCTGCTGTTTAAGAGTACACATTCATTTCTTCACATTAGCTTTGCTTTGGGGATTGTTTTAGAATCTATTTAAAGTTCACTAGCAAGCTTAAATTAAGTCTTGCTGCCTGTATACCTCTGTGCTTCAGCTGGCTGTTCTCATCATTTCCTCGGCGTGGTGCCATCAGTTGGATCTTACCAAAGTTCTAGTGATTCTGGTAGGAGAAGAGCCAGCCTCTGGCTGGATGACTAATGTTAAGAGAAGATGTGCCACCTGACTTTGGAACTGTTTGCATCACATGCTGTTCTGGCACAAAGACAGCAGAAGACAACTGAGCAAAGAATATGTGTGGCCTCCAGCACTCACACTGTGTTCTGGATTGAACATAATGCCTCAGCTTAAATTCGTGAGCTGTCAATAGGAGATTCCCTAGTTCTGGTAGCATGGTTCCAAATTGTGTGTGTGCGTGTGTGTGTGTGTGTGTGTGTGCATGCACATGCGCGTGCTCTTGACTACTTTACAACTCTTAACCCACTGAAACCATATGGAGTATTTAAGTGGAAGAGCTCTCCTGAATTTATCTAATCTGGCCAAAGATTACATAGTTCAAACTATCTGTTTATGTTTCCTTCATTGGTTTCACACATGTGTTCAGATTAGCCCTTGAGTGGGATCAGTTCAACATCATTGGGATTTAAGGCATTAACATGTAATATTCATTCATCACAACTCTGCAAACAATTGTAGCCAAGTTCAAGATGATTATTCTCTATGGGGTGGGTAGTCCTGGATCCTTAGTTTTGGAGTGGCATTGTTTGGTGGCATATAGAATATATACATCTGTAGTTGAACAAGATTTAATAACCACAAAACAGTTACCCCTGATGCACAATTGTGCCTATACAAGAATCTTTTTCAACCCAACCTAGATGGGAAGAAAATGGTGCTTCTTATGTTTTGTTTTTTTCAGGTGTGATCTTTTGTTCTGAGCCTGACTTTAGACATTCAAATAATAGACTTTGGGGATCACTGGTTTTGTTATAACATTTATCCATTGCAAGACTAGCCTCTGAGGGTCAACAGCTTTGAGACTTGAAGAATCCAAATAATAAGCCAGAAGTTCAGTGATGGCAATTTCAGTGTGTTAAACCATTCACTGGCCCCAGGTTAAAAATTTTATGGGCCTCTACTTTATGGATGAGAAATCTGCCCACATTCTCTGTTAATAAAATTAAATTCCCAATTGTACCAGTTTTCAAATGTATCATCAACTGCATTGGTATGAAAACTAGATGCCATGTTAGCCTTACAGATTTGATTGATATAATAGGATGGAGGAGTGGTAATACTTTTATTATCTGACATATATGTCTTTAAATAGAATGTTATCATTTAACCAAAATTACTCGTTCTATACGAACCCTCTAACAGGTGTATATTCTACTGATGTTCTAATTTCATAAAACATTAGAGTGATTTCTGTTGCATAAATGGTAGCTTTCAATGGTTATAAAATGTGCTTTGACACACTCAATAATGTCTTCTTCAAACTTATATTGCATTGATTACATCTGACAGCTGCATATGGGGAAACTTAGTTATGACCCTTTCAATTAAATTATGGTTGGAAACCCACTTCTGGGGTGCACAGCTGCAATCCACTAAATTTCTCAGTGACATTCAGAGCATGAAATAATTTTGAGAGAATAAATTTGCAATACAAATGGGAGCAGAGGAGAAGGTTTTCAATCTGTATTCATTTATATTTCAAAATTTATTACTTCTACAGTTTACTTTCCAAGCTAATTCTAACCAAAGATGAGTAACACCGCTTTGGCAAGAGTACGTGCCTAAGATATTTCCATATGTTTAAGCGGAAATTCCAAGTACAGTAGAATGCAGAGAAAAATATTTCTAAGGCAGGTACTCCAGTGACTGCTCCCAGCCTTACTCTTAGCAAATGACCTTGCATCCTATTTCATGGAAAAAAGGGAATCCATCAAAAAATTTCCACAGCCTCCACTACCATAGGTCCCCACTTAAAATCATCTGTACCCATACACTTTGCCTTTCTCCTTTTCCCATAAATCAGTGATTCTCAACCTTCCTAATGCCATGTCCCTTTAATGCAGTTCCTCATGTTGTGGTGACCCCCAACCATAGCAACGAAAATAATTTTATGGTTGGGGTCACCACAACATGAGGAACTGCATTAAAGGGACGTGGCATTAGGAAGTTTGAGAACCACTGCTATAGATGAATTTCCTGCTTCCATCTGAGGCCAGCCCCTACCTCTGCTCAGGTCCTCATCCTCTCCTTACAACATTGCTCCTCCTTTACCCTTCTTTCCTGAACCATCAATTCCCCCTTCTCCTGAGGCAACACTCCTAGGAAATCATATTGATACTTCTGCTTCTCTTTCAAAACTCACCCCAAAAGTCATTTCTATTTGTGTATGAATGTTGCTCAGTGCAATGTCTTGCCTAGAAGATTCTAAACAAACATTTGTCACATAAAAACAACACACAGAGAAATAGCTACATTTATGGAATATAAATGAAAACTAGGTTAAGAATAAGAAGACTCGAATTTTAGTGCCAATTCCACCACTCACTGAATAGCAAACCTCTTACTCTTACTGGAATTCTCTTTCCCAAGTCTATAGAATGGGAATAATAATGCCTTCTCCAACTTCCTTGTGAAGTAGTTATGAGGATGCAGGAGCCATGGTGAGGACAAGGGAATCTAACAGAACTCCTGGCTTGGGCAAATCACTGGCTAGCATCTGTTTCCTGTGTCAAGTGTGGATCATAAAACATCTCTATCTCTTCTTAGTTTTCTTTTACTGAGGGCCACTCAATTATTAGAAAGTGTTATGGCCATTTTATTTATTTAAAAATATTTAAAATTTTAATTCTGAAATAATTTAGATTTACAAAGAGGTTGAAAAAAATACAAAAAGTTGCTATATACCCTTCACCTTGTTTCCCCAAATGTTAACATCTTAATTATAACTGACGTAGAATGATCAAAACCAATAAATTAGCATCAATATAATACTATAAGCTTATCTATAGACCTTATTAAATTTTTTCTAGTTATTCCATTAATCCCCCTTTCTGGGCTTGGATACTATTACCCAAGGTCCCACATTGCATTTAATTGTCATGACTCCTTAGTCTCCTGCAATTAAAAAAAAAGGAATCTGTGGGTATATACATTAAGACTATGCAAGTATCCTATTTCTCATACTTTTGTGGCCACTAATTTTAACATGCTTTGATTATTCCTATCCACAACAATACATGTGGTCTTTCCTACTTTTGATTTAAAAAAAATAGATTTTATTGATTTTCCACAGAGAGGAAGAGAGAGGGGTAGAGAGTTAGAAACATCGATGAGAGAGAGACATCGATCAGTTGCCTCCTGCATGTCTCCTACTGGGGATGTGCCTGCAACCAAGGTACATGCCCTTGAACAGAATCGAACCTGGGACCTTTCAGTCTGCAGACCAATGCTCTATCCACTGAGCCAAACCAGTATTGGCTCTATTTTTGATTTTTCAACTTGTATCATTCTTTCTACATTCATCAATTGGAATTCTACTTTAAGGAAGAGCTATCTCTTCTCTCTTATTTATTTATGTATTATAATTTGTTTGTATGAACTCATAAGTATTTATTTTACTCTATGAGTTATAGTCCATTGCTCTCATTACTTTATTTCTCAAATTGTCTTAGATTTGCTACGATCTTTTTATTTTATTTATCTTATTTTTTTAATATATTTTTATTGACTTTTTTACAGAGAGAAAGGGAGAGGGATAGAGAGTTGGAAACATCAATGAGAGAGAGACATCGATCAGCCACCTCCTGCACGCCCCCCACTGGGGATATGCCTGCAACCAATGTACATGCCCTTGACCAAACTCGAACCTGGGACCTTTCAGTCTGCAGGCCTATGCTCTATCCACTGAGCCAAACCGGTTTCGGCTGCTACGATCTTTTTAGACCCAACTCACATAGATCAATGCCTTGCTAAAAATCACCCCAAGAAATGCCTGTTTGGATATGTAGCATATGTAGCACTGGAGAAGAAAAAGTGTCTGGGGTATCAAGCACACAGGATACTGCATCCAGACATCAGCAGCTCCAAATGAAGACAAAAGACCTATAAAGAGATAGAAGCTCAGAGTACTTAATACTTCTACTCTGGCTGGAGATTTGGCCATCTGGCAATTGGCAAGAAAGGTGATTAAGGATATTTATATTCCTAGTTAATCTGAATACTGTATACAGAAGCCAGCAAGAAGTATAATTATGAATTCAATAACTATATCTCCTGGTGTGTGTACATATGAGAGAGAGAGAAAGAGATGAAAGAGAGAGAGAGAGAGAGAGAGAGAGAGAGAGAGAGAGAGAGAGGAGATGAGATAGAGATAGATAGAGATAGAGATAGAGATAGAGAGAGATAGAGAGACAAAGCATGCGTACGAGAGGGAGCGCACATTAGTTTTTTTAGGCTACTTTAATGAGAGAGAACTTTTGAAAACACATAGAATCAATTTTGACTGTGATATTTATAACACAGATCCCTGTGCAACAGACAGATGATCATGTTTGTTCATAAAATCACTTGTGAATTCATCACCCAGACTCATATTTTGAATGTTTGATATTCCCTAGCACTGCGCAAATACCACAGATGTTAGCAACAATTAAACACTATCTTTGGTGATCTTGCAATATGGTAGAACACAGTTCTTTTCAAAAAGCTGCACTGTTGCAGGTGGTCTCAGAAAAAAATTTCATCAGTAAAGTAGAAGGTTGGTCTTTGATCTTTCCAGCACTGAAGTCATTGAATACTGTGATTCACTAACTTGATTATTTAAAAAATTGCTGTTTACTGTGTCTTTCTCTCAAAATATCCTAATCAGTAATAGTTGCACTTTTCTCTGTAACAAATCCTTTGTAGATGCTTAGATACTGAATCTCATAGAACTGATTCCCTACGGGTCGAAAACCTCATTTACAGTTACCAACTCTATTTTTCACACAGTGGCTTAGACTTGTGACATAATGAAGAGTGAGCTGAGACTCAGAATACATTATTATTGTTATTTTTATCTACATCTCCTCAGGGAAACATAGCACTACTGTGTGTCTATCACATTCTAGGAAGAACTTCAATCTTAGGTCCTGGTTTTAGTCCCATAAGCTCTCTTTGAAATGATCTATAGTAATGCATTATTATTTAAATCGGCGGCAGACAGTTGGCCTCATAGTGCACTTACTTAGTTGTTGTTTCTTTTGATTAATTGAAATCAAATAGCTAATCTAATAGTGGTGGACTAGAAATTGCTTTTGATTACTATATTAATGACAAGGGGAATATCTACATCTTCTAAAATAAGAAAGATGCCAAACTGATGGACAGAGAGACTTATTTGAAAGTTTAATCGAGAAAATGTTAGAAAATCAGCAACACCTACCTTTTTTAAATAGTTAATAATATAGGCTTTAGGTTTATTAAACTAAAACTTAACTATTTCATTAGTACTAGAATCTGAGATTACAGAGAAAAGCAAAAAAGATGAAGATCAAGATATTAAAAAAGATGCTTTATGCTATAATATCAAATTCACGTTTTATATTTACTGCAATTTCAAGTGTGAGCAGTCAGGTTCTAGCACTAACCAAAGACTGCTTATAGCTAGCTACCTTTCCTAAGCCCTTAACCTGAAATAACAGATCTTTTTTACAAAACATAGGTCTACCACAATGGACTTGCTTGAAGGAGTCTAAGACTATCATGTCATTTTTTTATTAAAACAATAATTGCTTTTCATTTGTAAATTGATTTTAAAATACAGATTCTTAATTAGAAATTACTTCCAAAGTAGCATCCTAAAATATATCATGATTAAAATGTAAACCTTTTCCCCTACAGATAAACCTACGTAGATGTGGAGTTAATGTGTAATGCTTATAGTGAGAGGTAGGACCCAGTGACGTATTGGAAGAGTTGAAAGACTAAAGTAAAAGTGAGGAAATAATTGGATTTTGTTAAATGAATATGTTTTGGAAATACCAGTTCAGACAACAGAATGGCCCACTGAACTGCCTGGGGCTCCTGGGAAGAGTCAGCGAAGATGTTTGTGAGCAGCAGGAAAGGATGAAAACAATTCAAGGTGACTAACTAAGTGGTCAGTGCTGATGGGAATTGAGGCAGCAAGCAGCTACTGGGGCTGTAGAGGAGAGGGACAAGGCCAGTTTAAGCCTGAACTCTATGGTGGGGCTGCAGACCAGCAATGAGAGACGGAGTAATCTTGCAGTGGAAGAACACTAAGGAATTTAGTTGATCAAATCTGGGAGTTTGTTGTAACTAAACAAATATTGAGGCAATTAACTTGCCTTTTTGAATACACCTCTATCACAAGTAGTTTTACTTCTAACATATTACTCTGGTGAGTGGTATTGCCAGTGTGTCCCAAATTTGTGTAAATTCAGATTTTGCACTGTGGATTTCCTTAGGGCCAGGTTATAAACCTAATGTTATTCTATGTTGACATTTAAAATATTCAAATGTGAACAGCCACCATATAGTGCAGAAAGTAGAGCTTCATGCTAGAAACTTATGAAAATATATGCCCCACAGAAACAGGGCACTCAAAATTGCTTAAATATTTCAATTGCATAAATGATCCAAATGCTTGCAAACATTTTACAATTATAGACCAGTAGAGGGCTTTAAGAGGCACTTTCATCTATTCCAATTGCTGAATTTGTGTCTCTGTAGCCCAAGGTCTGGCTGTGATATGTGGTTCTACTGGTTGATGGATTCTCAGTTCACAAATTTCTGGGATTTGTGGACATCCTGAGGTGATTCTAACCCTCATCCCTTTCTCCCTTCTGGATTTCATGCCTAATTAACTGATATAAAAATGATTGTAGAGCTCACAAATTCTTAAACTGAGATAAAACGAAGGTAAATGTGGCATAACTGAGTCTTTTTCAACCTCAGTCATTAGGAGTATAAATATTTCCCTTGCAAAAGGAGCGTGAAGTAAGGTTAATACATAATTTTGGAGAGTAAGAAATCTATTCCCCCCCCCTTCTTTCTTTAAAAAAGAAAATATGCACTAGTTACTGCATTTAGAATTAAATCCAAAGTAATATACCTAGAGGTACATTCTACAAGCACATTATATTTCTTACCAACAGAAAGACAGTAGCATCACTATATAATAATTGCAGTTGCATACATATACTTTTACCTAACAGTACTGACAGTCCCCTGATAAACAGCCAACGGCATTTGCCGTTTATTATATCAAGTGACAATGCTTCTAAGCAAGATTTAGACAACCTTTGCCTCAGCACACATGAGGAATCCTATCTAATAAAGAGTAATATAGAAATTGACCGTACCTCTGCTACACCCACAAGCCACGCCCACCAGGATGCCCACCAGCCAATTACAGTGAGTATACAAATTAACCCAACCAAAATGGCTATGGCCACAGAGAGATCAGGAGAGAGGTTTGGGTTGCCCCTAGCAATAGAGGAAGTCAAATGCCCAGGCCTCCACTTAAGGCAACAAAGTTTCAATGGCTGTGCAGCAGAAAGCTTGGTTCTGCTCCAGGCTACAAAGTTTCAATTATAGAAGTTAAATAAATCCCAGATACCAGTGCCTCCGCTTGTTTCGCTGGGGGGCGTGGCCAGCCTGCAGGCCCCTCGGTCAGGACACCTCACACCCCAAGGAAACACCCACCCTGATTCAGGACACCCTTCAGGGCAAATCAGCTCCCCAACCCATGCACCAGGCCTCTATCCTATCTAATAAAAGAGTAATATGCAGATTGACCATCACTCCAACACACAAGATGACTGCCCCCATGTGGTCAAAAGATCCTGCCCCCATGTGGACACAAGATGGTCACCATAAATGGCCAGCAGGGGAGGGCAGTTGGCAGGGACCAGGCCTGAAAGGGAGGGCAGTTGTGGGCAATCAGGCCAGCAGGGGAGGACAGTTGGGAGAGACCAGGCCAGCAGAGGAGGGAAGTTGGGGGTGACCGAGCCTACAGGAAAGGACAGTTGGGGGAGAGCCAGGCCTGCAGGGGAGGGCAAGTAGGGGGTGACCAGGTCTGTAGGGGAGAGCAGTTAGGGGTGACCAGGCCCACAGGGGAGGGCAGTTAGAGGCAAATAGGCTGGCAGGGGAGTGGTTAGGGGGTTATTAGACTGGCAGGAAGAAGCAGTTAGGGGCAATCAGGAAGGCAGGCAGGTGAGCAGTTGGGAGCCAGCAGTCCTGGATTGTGAGAGGGATATCCCACTGCCCGTTTAGGCTCGGTCCTACCTGTAGGATCAAGGGGTCCCAGATTGGAGAGGGAGCAGGCTGGGCTGAAGGATACCCTCCCCCTGCTTCTATGCACAAATTTTGTGCACCAGGCCTCTAGTATATTTATAAAGAGCCACTCTGGAGATCCCTATTGCTGGAGATAGAGAAATGTGTCCTGGATCCTTTCAGGACTCTTGGTCTTTTGGGACCAGCACAAAATCAAGTGGGGAAAGAGGGAGAAAAATCCCCCAAATCCCTGCAGAATTCATTTATTCCAGTGGTTCTCAACCTTCCTAATGCCGTGACCCTTGCATAGAGTTCCTCATGTTGTGGTGACCCCCAACCATGAAATTATTTCCATTGCTACTTTGTAATTGTAATGTTGCTACTGTTATCAATCATGATGTAAATATCTGTTTTCTGAGGGTCTTAGGCGACCCCTGTGAAAGGGTCATTCAACCCCGAAAGGGGTCGTGACCCACAGGTGGAGAACCGCTGATTTATTCAAAAAGGAAATAAGAGAAAGTACTCAACATGCAAAAGTCTTGTGAAGAAAATGAAAGAAAATCACAGAACATGCCTAAGGCTGGTGAAGACTGCCCTTCCGAATCTGAACCACAGGAGGGAGAAGGAAGTCCTCAAGCTTCTGAAGAAGATGTAAACCCAAAGCAGAAGGAAACTCGAGAAGCAGGGTGACTCAACCTAACTAGGGATTTAAAGAGGATGCTCCCTGTAGGCAGTTGGACCCTGAAGAAATGCTAAGAGGAATAAATGTGTTGGAAAGGCTTCGAGAAGAAATAAGAGAGTCAGAAACAAGTTTGTGTTGATGCATTCAAAGCAAAGACAGTCAAACAGCCATTCGTACTTGCTTTAGTCTTTGAATTATTTTTTTCTTTTTTGTCTGATGGTAAAATCTGGCCCTGGTTTCTTTCAGTTAGCATTTTCTGATGTATCTTTTACATCTGATGGGCTTTTGTTTTAGGCAGTTTCTCTGTTACCAGCTTCTTACTAAATTTGTGCATTTTGACCCATTCTCTGCGTTTATTTTTCAATTGGGAAGTTTCCCACATATGCATGAAAATATGTTCATTCCATAGTGTAAAGTAAAACATCACAAAGTTACAGAGCAGCATATTTAGTATCAGCTCACATATGTAGGATAAATCCCAAATTGAGTATGTACATGTGTGTGTGTGCATACATTCATACATAAAAACCTCAGTTTTGCTTATTTCTGTGGTGGTGTGAATTTTCTTTTTGCTTGTATGTATTTTTTAATGAATACGTGCAACAGACAGAATTACATATTTTTAGTAAGTAAGAATCAATTTGCAACCAGCTTATAAGGGCAATGGAGCTAAATTCTTATTGCAGTAAGTTTTAAAATGTAAACATCAAATCACCTCTGGGTCTCAGCCAAGGGAATAAAACTGACAATTATTACAGATTTCAAAAAAAAAAAAAAAGCCACTCTTGCCCTAACCTATTTGGCTCAGTGGATAGAATGTTGGCCTGGGGACTGAAGGTGTCCCAGGTTCGATTCTGGTCAAGGGCATGTACCTTGGTTGCGGGCACATCCCCAGTAGGAGGTATGCAGGAGGCAACTGATTGATGTTTCTCCCTCATGGATGTTTCTACCTCGCTATCCCTCTCTCTTTCTCTCTGTAAAACAAAAAATAAAAAAACACACAAAAAAACACATAAAACCAATAAAATATATATTTTTTAAAAATTGCCATTCTAATTGGCATTGGAGGTTAGGAACAAGTTTAGGTAGTTTTTGCAAATAGCTGCAGAGGTTATTCTAATGCAGCCACCTCAGTGAATATCCCCTCCCCTTATGTATCCCCCTACCCCCCCCCACACCCCCTCTTGCCACCACCCCTTTATCAATCTTCGTAGGGGCCCAAAGGCTTTTTGAGAATCACTGGTGCAAAAAAAAAAAATCAATAGGATTTCTGGCATTTATTGAGTACCTGCTATGTACTAAGCACTTTCTTTGATTTATTTCATTAAACCCCTCAGTGTCATGAGAAAGGAACTTCACAAAGGAAGAAACAGAAATTCTTTCACTCAACAAAGTCTTATTAAAGCATCTTCTATTTTCCAGGCACTTTTCTAGGCTTGGTGATACAGCTCTGAACAAAACAAAGAATCTGCTTTCAAAAGCTTACAATCTAAGGGCTCAGAAAAGTGAGCTTGTCCAAAATGAAGACAACGTTTTGAGATCAGCCTGTGTTCCATGTTGTATATACCCACTTCCAGAGAGACTCCTCGTCATCACATCCTTTCCTGAACAATCTGGTTTACTTCAAACCCCAACATCCATGACAGACTGCTGTTCACTTTAAGCAAATGGCATCCAGTAGGTACTGGGCCCTGGCTACAGTGCAGAGCACAGCAGACAGGGGCCTTGCCTATGGAGCTTAATCAACCCAATAAACACACGGGAGTTATTTAATTGCAAGCTGTGTTAATGCAATGAAGAAAACATAACAATGCATTATCTGAGGGAATAATGAGAATCACAGGGGCCTACTTTAGACCGGGAAAGGGAGCAGGGCAGGCCTCTTTGAGCATGCCATTTATGCTGAGAAGCTGAAGGGGAAGTGACTTAGGCGGGAAGCAGTATTCCAGACACAGGGAAAAACAAAGGCCTGAGGGCAGGGAAGAGAGTTAAGAAGAAGGTGCTGAAAGAAATCCGTGAACAAAAGGGAAAGAGGAAGCTGGGTTAAGTAGTTGGGGCAGATCTTGTAGGGCTCTGGAGGCAAGCAAGGATGTTGCTTTTTCTCCTAAATGCAGAACTTAAAAAAACAACAAAAGGAAACAAAACAAAGGGAGAGAGGGAAACATAGATGTGAGAGAGGCACATAGATTGGTTGTCTCCTGTACACACCTCTATCGGGGCAGGGAATCAGGAATCAAACCCACAGCCACTGGGTCCGGTCCTGGGGCTGACGTTCTAACCATTGAGTCATACCAACCAGAGCTAAATGCATAACATTTGACAAGCTATTTACAAAAAGGATTTTAGGGAATCTAGAGTAGAAGCCTAGGGACAAATTGAGTGGTGATGGCAATGATTTAGGTGAAAGGAAATAATGGCTGGATTAAGATGGCTGCGATTGAGACAGAAAGAGTAAATAGATTGTGGATGTTCTTATTTAAGAGGTAAACTGAACAGGACATAGGTAATAGAAAGGAAGGGTGAGTCAGGATGACACCCAGGTTTCTTCTGGACCATCTGGGGGTGCTCTTCACTGAGAAAGAGAAGAATGGACCAAGAACGGAGCAGAGATGGGTGAGAGATGGGGATCAGGGATTTTGTCTTGGATTGGTAAATCTGAGATACTTATGAGACATCTACGTGGGAATTTGAGGATATATAGGGCTCTAGTTCAGAGTACATATAGATCTGAGATAGAGATACTGTTGGCAGTGCTGAGCACATGTAAGTCTATCTTTTCAGGAGGATGAGATTTCCTGAGGAGTGTGGAGAGGAGGCAGCTTATAGCCAAGCTCTGGGAAATCCCAATACTTGAAAGACTTAGGATGATGAACAGAGAAATGATCATCATTCATGTGAGCTCAGAGCCTGGCAGAATGAAGGCCCACAATGCATGGTTATTACTAACCTAGAAACCAAACTGTATTTTAGTTGCTGCTGAAAAAACACGTCCCCAGTTTGGAACAACACACTCTATGTTGAACTAGCTGATGTATAAAGTTGAACCATGTGAACTGTTTTTTTTTTTTTAGGTTAAAAGTAGCCAAATTTTGGCAATTTCATAAAATACAACTTTATAAATAAAATTTGAAACAAAATCCCTTTATATCATGGGACAGTAAGCAGTTACAAAATGTTGCCCTTTCATACTTGAGGAATAATCTTTTGCTAACATGAGAGGCTTCTTTTGCGAAAGATACTAAAACAAATTGGGCTGCAGACCACTTACCAACTAGTTTCATCCTGACAATTAAGCCGACAGCCTGAAAAATGCCATTGATAATTTACCACCATGTTCTGACTACTGACAGCCCCAGCTTTTTGTTTGTTTGTTTTTTATCCTTCCTTCTTTTTATTTTAATTTTATTTAAGACTATAAAGTATATATTTGGTTCCAAACCATCAAATAAACAGTATAAGACAAACAAAAATCTATTTTTTAAAAGACCTTAGGATTCTTTTTTTAAAGAACTTTTTCTTTCAAGTAAAATAATTTTAAATATAATAATATTGCATGCAATGAAATGTTAATTTCTATGACATGTACATCATTATATTAATGTTTATTGTCAACAGACAATGAATCCTCGTATTCAACAGGGTAAGCATGTGCAGTTTTACGCATCTCAACTTTCTGGCTTTTTAGAAATCTCTGATTCCCTACTCTTCTCTGCAGGGAGAAAACATTTAAAGGAAATTAACAGACATGATTAAATGCTCTAAAATCTAATCTTAGCTTGTAGAGTCTAACTTTGAAAAACTATTCCGGAACAGTTTGAGTTACTCTGTATCATCATAGGACTAGTTCATTTTAGCCAACACACATATTCCAAAGATCTGTTAATAATTCAGTAGCATATTTTAAATTTTCCAAGCGCTCCTGATTTAAAGCTGCGATTACAAACTCAGATGTCAAATGTGTGAATTGGACTAATGTAATAGACAGGAGTGGGGTCTCTGGCAACTGGACAATTAGGGTATTCCTCACCTAAAGAAAACATGTTTTTCTTCTAAAACATAAACTGCAAAAACAATTGTGTTGGGATGAGATGGTGAGAGAATTGCAGCTTGCCATTTCCATAAAATGGACCATATTATTGGTCACTTCTGAAGTAATGAATGAGCTATGTTTAAGCTGGAAACAAATGCAAATCTAGTACTAAGTTGGGTGACCCACATAACTTCCTATGTCTCACTTTTCTCTTCTGTAAAATAGGGATCAAAGTAGTACTTATCTCATCTCTATAATAAAAGCCTGAGCAACCATTAAAATGGAATGAGGGGTCGCTGTGAGGCGCACTGACCAACAGGGGCAGACACTCAATCCGGGAGCTGCCCCCTGGTGGTCAGTGTTCTCCCACAGTGAGAGCAGCCGCTCAGCCAGAAGCCAGGCACACAGCTGATGAGTGTAGCAGCGGTGGTGGGAACCTCTCCTGCCTCTGCAGCAGCACTAAGGAACAGCAAGCCAAGTGGTTAGAAGTGAGCAGGTGGGCAGTAAGGAGCTAGAGATCCTGGCTTGCGAGGGGGATGTCCCCCAAGGTATCTCAGACTGCGCGAGGGCACAGGCTCGGCTGAGGGACATCCCCTGACCCCAGTGCATGAATTCCGTGCACCAGGCCTCTAGTAAAATTATTATAAAAACTCAGGGCAGGGTAATGAATGTACTTAAAGGTACTATTACAGTGCTTAGGTCACAGCAAAAGTCAAGTTTCAAAAACCAGTATTATGGATTTCCCTCTGACAACTCCCACTGTTTCTTTTAGAACCTTTCACTTTCTCTTCACCTACTGCTTCCACAGATAGGTAACCAAGTATCAGGCATATGACTGTAAACCCATTGCTCAACATCATCTTTCTGTTTCATTAATTTCTAGGTGCACTAATCCTGTTCTAGTTTTCCCATGCTAAACTGTGCTGCTGAAATAATACTTCTTGTAGAGCTTCCTAAATTCAACCTGGAAAAGAAAAAGCCTACAACATAATGTACACCAGTCATTTCACAAGTGCGTCCCTAAAATAAACACGCCACCATTAACAACCATTATTTTAGACATCTGGATAAATATATATATATGTGTGTGTGTGTGTGTGTAATTATACATAGAAACACTTTAGTTTTCTTAATTTCTCAGAAAATAAGTCACCCCGGCTGGGTGTTTACCAATAGCTGTGAATTTACTACCTAAGCACCCAAATTTCTTTCATCATTTGCACAAATGTGAAAGAAAATATGTAAGCCACTTTCCTTTTCCTCAGAAAACTGGAAACGTAACTATGTATCCTCTTCCTCACATCTGAATGTCATCATTTGGAGCTTGTTCTTCATTCATCCAACTCATGCCTACTCAGTGACATCCCAGGGCATGTGTGCCCTGGACTTGACTGAGGTGTCAGGACATGTACACTTCAGACAGCCATGCTTTCTTAATTTCATCCCCTCCCCCCATTAATATTGAGAGGTTTATACCATTAAATGTTAATTTGTTAAAGTATTAGTTATTGTTAAACAGGAAAATAAACAGTTTATTAAAAGTAAACAGGCTCTGAATGAGGGCTTACGGGGATAATGGACTAATAAAGTGAATTTTATAGCATGAAATTTTGCTAGACTGGGAAGCTTATTTCCTGGGTTCTAAGGTGTATTTTGGTGGGAATTCTGGATCCATTTGATGAGTGAAAGCTTCTTGTTAAAGGTTTTCATTTTCAAGTCATCCTAAAGGGAAGAAAACATAACTTAAAATATGAGCTGGTGCACTGTTATATTTAAAGTAAAAGTGGGTTAATGCTTTTGTCAGCCTTATAATCAAATAGTTGTCGTTACTTGTATAAACATAGCAATAAATTCTAGTTTGTCATAGATGTTAATAATTCCCAGTGATGAATTATTCATGCTAGATAGCTAGCAGAACATGATGTTTTTATAAGGGTAGTAAGAATAATATGTTTTGCGGCAGTTAAGAAGCAGGTGTCTAACCAAAAACTAAAAGTTTCCAATTAGGTGACATAAAAAGAAGGTGATATGAGAGTAATAACAACAACAAAAAAAAAAAAAAGAGGAGAGGAAATGAGACAGTATCTTAACTAAAGTTAACTTCCTTAATCTAGAAGCAAGGTGAGAATTTTTACCAGTGATGTATCATTGTCTCAATAAGCCATTACTTTTATAATATGAAGCAGATCAATGAATATACTGTAATGTGTTTAAGAAAAACATTTAAATCTTTCAACTTATTTGTAATTATCACTCTTCATTAAGGTTTTTAAAGTAATTTTTTTATTGTAATAAGAAAACAAAAAATTTTCCCATCTTAACCATTTTTAAGTATATACAATCATTTCTTTTTGTACTACTACAATTATTCATTCTACTCTTATTGCTCAGACTCACTACTTTCTTCCTTAGCCTCAACTAGCTTAATAAAGACAATAGAGAATGTTGGTGATTATGGAGAACCAGCATTCAAATACAGTAAACACACACACACACACACACACTCTTACCTGTACACACACACTTACCTGTGGGCTGACTTCTGACCTGATTTGTAATCCCTGTGCTGTAACTAATAAGGAAACTAAAACTGCTGATTCTGTGTCTCAAATCTACATCATCATTGCTACCACCTTTCATCACTGTCATCACCTCTGGTTCTTCTGACACCAAGGGACATGTTTTCTTTTTCAGATCGTTTTATGTATTTTAATTCTAATTGACCAGTGCAAAAAGGCTGATAGCTATTAAATCTTTACCAATATAAATTACCTTTCTTGATCAGATTAATGTGTGTGTGTGTGTTTTTTGTCTTCAAGATTCTTGTCTTACAAAACACAGCCATCCTATATTTTTTGAATGATTTTTGTATATTATTGCTTTGCTACACTTTTACTTTTTTTCATTTTTTTATTAATCTCTTTAATAAGCTGAATAGATTGCTTCTGTTTTCCACCCAGCAGAGCTATTTCTACCTTCAATTAGGTCTAAATTTATTGGTAATTGTAACAAATTAGAGGCCCAATGCACAAAATTTGTGCAAGGGGCTTGGCCCCCCCCTCCACTGCAGCTGCCTTGGCCCCCCACCACCATGGCTTCCTCCGGAAGATCATCAGGAAGGGATGTCTGGTCTAATTAGCATATTATGCTTTTATTATTATAGATTTGTTTAGCATTTTGACATGGTTCCTGTTTACGCTTTTTCTTTTTGCTTTGATTTTAAATATATATTTTCCTTTGTTCTTAATTATATATTTCCTATGAATTTAAAAAATAAAACAACATCTACTGACTCCACAAATTGTGAAATAAGGCATTTAAATATGCTTTCTTCCCCATCTTCTGTTTTGAAGTGACCTTGGAGTATTTGATCCACAGCATAATTTTTTCTGCCTATGGCATCATATTTTATACAAATTATTTTTAACATGTTGTTTTAAAACAAAATAGCAGAAACCATTTAAATGTCACATATTTCATTATTTTATAGTCCCAATTTTGAATTGTAAGTATGCATTTATTGTTGCTGTTGGTGGTGGTGGTGGTGTGTGTCTTCCCTGTATGACAGAGGAAATTGTTCTTTTATTCTCATGTACACTGATCATAGCTGAGCTGGATAAGCAGTTTGGAATCATAAACGTATTCCATGGCAATTCTCTATACACTGTTCCATTGCCTTTGATCACTAAGTGCTATAGAAGAGAAGTCTGATGACAAATTGATATTTCCTCTCTATTTTTTTTATTGTTTGGAGTTGTTTAGGCTTCTGATTTTTCCCCCTTCATTTTAAAACTTAAATAAAAACACAACATTATTAAAGTATGGGTAGATTTCTTTCTAGAGTGGAATTGCTGGGTCATATGCTGACAATAAAGTTAACATTTGAGGACTAGCAAAATTGTTGTTCAATGTGGCAGCACTGTTTTAGAATTTACGAGGGCTCAATTTCCGCTATATCCTCTCTAATATTATCTTTTTTTAAATTTTATTTTAGCCATCTAAAGGATGTAAAGAAGTATTTCATTGTGATTTTGATTTGCATTTCCCTAGTGACTAATGTTGTTGTGTATCTTTCCATGTGCTCATTGGGCATTTGTATACCTTGTTTGGAGGAAGAAATGTACTCATATCCTTTGCCTATTTGAACTGGAATATCCTTTTATTTTTGAATTAAGAATTCTTTATGTCCTTTGGATACAAGCCTCTTCCCAAATATTTCATTTACAAATGCTTTCTCCCATTCTGTAGCTTGTCTTTCACTTTCCTGATTGTGTCCTTAAAACACAAAATTTTTCAATTTGACAAAGTCCAATTTTTGCATTCCCATTTTGTTGAGTGTTTTCATCATGAGAAAGTGTTGGACTTTGTCAAACGTTTTTCTGCATCTATTAAGATGATCATGTATCTTTTATTCTATTGATATGGTAGATTGCACTGATATATTTCATGTTAAACTAACCTTGAATTCTGGATTAAATCCCACATGATCATGCTGTATGATTTTTAATTGTTGCCAGATTTGAATTGCTAGTATTCTGTTGAAAATTAATTTAAATATGTATTTAGACTATTTCTTCTTAAGTTGTTTGGTAGTTTGTGTTTTTGTAGCAATTTGGTCATTTCACCTAGGTTATCTAATTTGTTACCATATAATTATTCACAGCATTCTCTAATAATCTTTTATTTCTGTAGGATTAGTGATGTTTCTTCTTCAGCATGTTCACTTTTAAATACCATTTTCTTCTACGTAAAATAAAATACCCTAACTTCTTTTTTTTTTAATATATTTTATCGATTTTTTACAGAGAGGAAGGGAGAGGGATAGAGAGCTAGAAACATCGATGAGAGAGAGACATCAATCAGCCGCCTCCTGCACACCCCCTACTGGGGATGTGCCCACAACCAGGATACATGCCCTTGACCAGAATCTAACCTGGGACCTTTCAGTCCACAGACCGACGTTCTATCTACTGAGCCAAACCGGTTTCGTCCTAACTTCTTTTTTAATTGACTGGCATGGCCTCCTATAATATTAAATATACTATTGAGTCTTAAGTCAATATACTGTTCTATCGCTTTATTGTGTTTTGCAGGTATTACATTTTTTACAAATTGAAAGTTTGTGAAACCCTTGTGTAGAGCATCTATTGGTCTCATTTTTCCAACAGGCTTAGACAACGGTTAGCATTTACTAGCAATAAATATTTAAAACTATTTAATTGAGGTATGTAAATTGTTTCTTAAGACATAATACTATTGCAGTTAATTTTCTACAGTATAGTGGAAACATAACTTTTATAAGCATTGGGAAACCAAAATATTTCTGTGACTTGCTTATTAGCGGTATTTGGTTTATTGTAGTGGTCTGGAATCAAACGCACAATATTTACGAAGTATGCCTGTAACTGTATTTTGGTTTCCATATATTTAGGTTGTTTGGCTCTTACATCAATTTAATTGCCCTTACATAACATTTTGTGAAGCTCTTGAAAATTTCCTATGATTTAATGATACCCTTCCCAGTTTCCAAACCTTTATTTTAGGGGTAGGGAATACCTAAATGTAGAGCTTCAAATCTCCATTTGAATTAAAAGTTATAGTTCAGCCCTAACCGGTTTGGCTCAGTGGACAGAGCGTAAGTCAGCCTGCGGACTAAAAGGTCCCAGGTTCGATTCCCATCAAGGGCATGTATCTTGGTTACGGGTACATCCCTTCCCTAGTAGAGGATGTACAGGAGGCAGCTGATCGATGTTTCTCTCTCATTGATGTTTCAAACTCTCTCTCTCCCTCTCCCTTCCTCTCTGTAAAAAATCAATAAAATATATTTTTAAAAGTTATAGTTTATTTCATAATAATATAAAATCTATTAAATGTATACAACACTGTTTAATGAACATCTACCACATGCTAGGTGTTGTGCAAAGCACTTTATGTGAAATCATAGTAGTGTACCAACTTAAACAGCCTCTGAGTCAAATTATGGATTACAAACCAAATTTGAACCCAGTTTTGTCTGACTGCAGAGCCCACATTCTTAACTGGTGGTTGACACACTTATTTTTAAAAGGGCTAGGTAGGCTTGTGGGCTATGTGGTCTTTCTCACAATGACTCAATTCCGCTGTTGTAGCAAGAAAGCAATTTTAACAATATGTAAATGATGGGTATAGCTGTGTTCCATTACAATTAGATTTACAAAAAAAAGGTAATGAAGCTCCAAGCTGTAGCTTGCCCTTCCCTGCTCTTAACCAAGGCACCATGCTGCTCTACTGCTTCTCAAAGTCTTCCCTGAGGACAATACATAGCAATTTCTTCTGCTTTTGGACTTCTATCAGAGTGACTGTTGCAATACCCAAGTAGTAAAGTATATACCTTTGTTTTTATATACAGTGGTACCTCGAGATATGAGTTTAATTCGTTCCGTAACCTTGAGGTGTGGGAAACTATGAGACACTTGAGTTGCGGTAAACTGGTGGGTCGTGTGCAGCCGGCCGATCTGTGTGATTACTCCAATCTCAAATGTTGCTTGAATTTCAAAGCAAAAATCGCTCGCTCGACAACTCGTATCTCAAAAATCTTGTATGTTAGGGCACTCGTATCTTGAGGTACCACTATACATGTGTCTTGCAATGTCTTCTTTTGTTAACTATAATGACAAAGATTATGCCAAGGAGTAAGTGATTCCATATACTGAGTAGAGAAAAAGTAGTAATGGGAAATACAGTTTATTCTTGTATTATTATTTATTATTCATTGTATTATTTTCCACATGAACAACTATAAACCCACTTTTGTCCCACCCTGCATTTTGTTGTATCTATTCATAATACTCAACCCCATTATACAGACTGTAAGAATAATTTAGAAATTTATATGTAACTATATCTGAAAAGTTTTATTCCAAAAAAGCCACTCACCTAAGATCACATGATACAATATAAAAATTGGACAATAAAGTGTCCATATGGAAATGCAGGCAACTAAAATATAGCCAAGGTCAACATCTTTGATTATGAGTTCTTTTAATGTAGGAAAAAATAGGCATTTATTTATATTTTCTCGGTTTCAATTTTCTCCTCAGACTTTTCTATTTCAAGGAATTATAATCTATTGTAAACACTAGTGGCCTGGTGCATGGATTCATGCACACTGAAAGAAAATTAATTAGAAGAAAGATTCATGCGTATTGCAAAAAATTACATGTCAAATTAGTAAATATAATATAGTACTATAAAATTCAAACATGCATGCAATTAGTGCCAGCAAGAGCTTTATATGTATGGCACACGTGCAAGTCAACATTTATTTTTAAATTGCCAGTGTTTGTAATATGTACTGGTTGGCTAGTCGGTTGGTCAGGCAGTTGGTCACTTAGCCTTTTATATACACTGAGTGGCCGAATTATTATGATTTTTGAACACATAATAATCTGGCCACTCAGTGTATATCCTATAAAATAAAAGGCTAATATGCAAATTGTTACCCCAACCAGGAGTTCGACCAACAGACAAGATGGCCAAAAACCCATGTACCCTCTCCCTGGACAGACTGGCCGAACCCCACCCATACACGAATTCATGCATTGAACCTCTAATACACACACACACACACACACACACACACACACACACACACACTGAGTGGCCAGATTATTATGGGAGAGATGATCATAATCTGGCCACTTAGTGTATATAGACTAGAGGCCTGGTGCATGAAATTCGTGCAAGGGTAGGGTCCCTAGGCCTGGCCAGTGATTGAGGCCAGGGCCTTCCTTTCCTGGCTAGTAGCAGGATCTTTCCTTCATTCTGTGCCACACTGTGGTGGTCAGCACATGTCATAGCAAGTGATTTAACTCCCATACTCCCAAACTCTCAAAAGGATACTTTGCATATTAGCCTTTTATATATATACTAGGGGTCTGGTGCATGAAATTCGTGCAGGGGGGTTTCCTTCAGCCCAGCCTGCTCCTTCAGCCCAGCGTGCTCCCTCTCCAATCTGGGACCCCTTGAGGGCAGTCGGACATCCCTCTCACAATCCAGTACTGCTGGCTCCTAGCTGCTCAACTGCCTGCCTTCCTGATTGCTCCTAATGCTCCTGCCTGCCAGCCTGATCACCCCCTAACCAGTCCCCTGCCAGCCTGATGGATGCTTAACTGCTCCCCTGCCAGTTGTTTGCCCCTAACTGCCCTCTCCTGTGGGCCTGGTCACCCTTAACTGCTTTCCCTTACAGGCCTGGGTCCCCCCAACTGCCCTTCCCTACAGGCCCGGTCACCCCCAACTTCCCTCCTAGGCCGGCCTGGTCACCCCTAACTGCCCGCCTTTGCAGACTTGATCACCCCCAACTGCCCTCCCTTGCAGGCCTGGTCTCTGCCAACTGCCCTCCCCTGCTGGCCATCTTGTGGTGGTTATCTTGTGTCCACATGGGGGCAGGATCTTTTGACCACATAGGGGCAGTCATCTTGTGTGTTGGACCAATGGTCAGTCTGTATATTACTTTTTTAAAATAGGATAGAAGCCTGCTGCATGGGTGAGGGCCAGCTGGTTTGCCCTGAAAGGTGTCCTGGATTAGGGTGGGTGCTCCTTTGGGGAGTGAGTGGCCTGGGCGAGGGGCCTGTGGTGGTGTGCAGGCCAGCCACACCCCCTGGTGACCCAAGTGGAGGCCCTGGTATCTGGGATTTATTTATCTTCTATAATTGAAACTTTGTAGCCTGGAGCAGAGCCAAGCCTTCTGCTCCCACTGCCATTGAAACTTTGTTGCCTTAAGCAGAGGCCTGGGCCCACCAAGGTTTGCAGAAAGTGTTGCTTCTTCCATTGCCAGGGCCAACCCTAGTTTCCCTCCTGCTCTCTCTGTGGCCAGGGCCATCTTGGTTGGGTTAATTTGCATACTTGCTCTGATTGGCTGGTGGGGATGGCTGGTGGGTGTATGGGAGGTATGATCAATTTACATATTACTCTTTCTTAGATAGAATATATATATAAGTCCATGATGTGTCATTGTCATAATTTAGATAATAATCACTATACAGATGTCAATAATATTTTTTACATTTTAGAAATGAATTATAACACCATTTGGTAGGATTTAAAAATTTTAGAGTAAATTCCTCTCTATGAAATAATGACTTATTTTTCGTGATTTTTTTTAGAGGGGGAAGATAAATTTTAAAAAACAATCATACTATTCAATTGTTCTTTCATTTTTCTTACACCCATAATCTCAAATGCAGTCACTTGGAGGTTTAAAGCAGATTTATGATAAAATCATCCTTTTAAGAGTTACTGAATAATGTGGTATGGGCCAGATGATCTTTTAACCAGAGATACCAAGTCTCTGAGGAATGTCTTTGCCTAGAAACTTGAAACTTGGTAGTCACAGAAGTGAAAATTTGGTGTAAGAATACTGGGGTTTCCAAATCTGGGAATAAAACAAACAAACAGGAGGCTCTGAGTCAGAATAACAGAATGAGAAGCAATAGAATTTAAAGTTAACATGGTTTTAACAATAACAGTAGAGCTGAAACTATTGACTGGTTACTCAAAAAACATTCTTGAACCACTGTACTTTTGTTTTACCTACCAAAAAGGCCAAAAATCCTTAATATCTCAACATCCCTTGAAGCACATGCTACATGCCATGGGCCAGTTGGTCAACAGTGGCCATTTGCTGGAGGTCATTGGGAAAGCTTTTTATTTCCTGATTAAAAGAGAAAGGCCCAATAGGTACACCCATTATTCCACTCTGAACCAGAATGTCAATTACTTCTGAGCCACATAATGTGTATAAAAATTTGCTTTAAGGTAATCTTGGATAAAAAGATTTCTTTCTCCCTAAAAATGTTTAACTTTATATTACCAACTAGAGGCTCAGTGCACAAAATTCATGCATGGAGAGGGAGGGGTGTCCCTTAGCCCAGCCTGCACCCTCTCCAATCTAGGACCCCTCTAGGGATGTCCGACTGCCCAGTAGGATCGGGCCTAAATGGGCAGTCGGACATCCCTCTCACAATCCAGGACTGCTTGCTCCCAAATGCTTGCCTGCTGATTGCCCCTAACTGCTTCTGCCTGTCAGCCTGACTACCCCTAATCACTCCCCTGCCAGCCTGGTTACCCCTAAGTGCCCTCCCCTGCCAGTCTGGTTGCCCACAACTGTCCTATCTTGTCAGCCTGGCCCTCCCCTGGAGGTCTGGGTCCCCTCAAACTGTCCTCCCCTGCAGGCCTGATCGCCCCCAAATGCCCTCCCTTGCAGGACTTATCCCTTCCAACCGCCCTCTCCTGCTGGCCTGATCACCCACAACTGCCCTCCCCTGCTGGCCATATTGTGGGTCATCTTGTGTCCACATGAGGGCAACCATCTTTGACCACATGAGGGTGGCCATCTTGTGTTGGAGTGATGGTCAATTTGCATATTACTCTTTTATTAGATAGGATTATTAGCTAAATTTGATGTTATATTAAAAACAAGAATAGTGTCTGGTTGGTATAGCTCAGTGGCTGAGTGTTGTCCCATGCATCAAGGCAGAATATGGTGCTAAAACAAGGGTACATATTTTAGGACTTTAAGATTACAACTGTTACTCTGGTAGAAGTCTGGAGGCAGAAGAAATTGCTATATATTGTCATCAGGGAAGGCTTTGAGAAGTAGAAGTAGAGGTTGCTGGCTTAATTCCCAGTCAGGGCACATGTCTGGGTTATGGGCTCGATCCCCAATAGCGGACATGCAGAGGGCAGCCAACTGATGTTTCTCTCTTGTCAATGTTTCTATCTCACTCTCCCTCTCTCTTCCTCTCTGAAATCAATAAAACATTTAAAAAATGAGAATAGTTATTATTAGGCCTTTATAATTTTAAATAATTAGTATTCTATTATAAAAACATATCAGAAAGCCGAAACTAGTTTGGCTCAGTGGATAGAGCGTTGGCCTGGGGACTGAAAGGTCCCAGGTTCGATTCCGGTCAAGGGCTTGTACATTGGTTGCGAATACATCCCCAGTAGGGGTCCTGCAGGAGGCGGCTGATTGATGTCTCTCTCTCATCGATGTTTTTGGCTTTCTATCCCTTTCCCTTCCTCTCTGTGAAAAATCAATAAAATATATTTAAAACAAATAAATAAATAAATAAATAAAAATAAAACATATCAGAAACTTTGAAATACAGAAAAAAATGCCTTTCTGTCTTAAGATTTAGTTAATGTACCATGTGCTCTAACCATTATGATATACAGTTAAGGTTTCCTGATTGAGCAAAAACAATTAATTATACCATTGTTAAATAGCTGTGAGGATGCTGGTATTGTATAAATTTCATCCAGTATTATAAGTCAAATGAAATGATATAAAATACAATGTAACCTGCTTTGAACATAGAGAAAGTGATTTAATATCTGTAAGCAATTAGGATACTTTGTAGAGGCTTTTAACTGGAAGGCTGAATGTATTTAAAAAACATTAATTGCTTCAATGATTTTAAATTGCTCTGTGAAGTACACAACAATTAAATGCTCCAATAACTGGTTTAATTCAAGTGAATGCCCCCAAATTATTCATCATAATACAGCATCTATAGCATACAGTAGGAAAACAATAAAATTAACTCGTTAAGTTACACAGAGTTAAAAGACCTCATATAAAACTAGTTCATCAAAACAAAATTTAAGTTATCAAATAGTGGCAGAAGCAATCCAGTGTGGGGCAAAATATCAAAAGTATGCCGGTGAGCTCTTCCGAGTCTATTCCAAAGAAGCCAAAATGCTGGGCGAGTGGGGAGGGGAAGGGGGATATAACATTGATAGGTAATCACTGAATTGTGCTGTGGAGATTACTGTGTGACACCTGAGTTACCGTTACTGAGAACTACCAGTATGGTCTGAGCTATATCTGGGAAAAACAATACACTTAGGAAAATGAGGTTATTAAATCAAAGGAAATTCCATTTGCCTTCCTTCCCACACTACATTATGAGCTGTATGCAGCTCAGAAGATTCCTTTCCTGCGCTGAACCAGAAGGGGGCCTTGAAGCAGTGGCTGGAATTTGAGGTACCATACACACACTTCAGCAGGTATGCTGCACAGACAGCCAGCAGTGAGCCCTGTTAGTGCCAAACGTCAGAGCTCATCCCTCTCAAAGATGACCAAAACCTGTATAATTTAGGTATAATAAGCCTGGATAAGGCCTCCCAATGCAACCATTTCATTAAAAATAAAACATTTAAGACTAGTTGAATTTTAGTTAAGCTTAAAGCCTCATATTACTGGTACAATGATCTATTTTTCTTTATTTCTGTATCAAGAAAAAAAAAAGTCCTAAAAAGTGTGTGTACCTATGTTGGGGAGTGTCCCTTACAAGCACATCTTTGAGTCAGCACAGTTCTAGAGGCAAGGAGAAACCACATAAATTCCAAATGACGTCCAATTAATAAGTTTATATCTAAAGTACACACACACACACACACACACACACACACACACACACACACACACAAGGTTGCAGTTAATAGCAATGTTTGCTCCATTCATTCAGAAATCCAACAAAATACAGCAATACTTGTATTTAGTTCTATATAAGCAACTATTGTGTACAGAGGCAGAATTTTGTGCTAAAACTGATGTCTAAGAAAAATCACTTTTCAGGTTGTATTTGACTGTGAAAAATGTAAAATGATACTTCATTAAAGGTTGTCAAGTATTTAAACAATTTGTTACCAAGTACAAACTATGCCTAAGGCTCTCAAAGTAAATGCAAAGGTAAAGAAACTGTCTTAGTTCTGAAGACAATTATGAACTCAGCTAACTCTGCACAAGGTACAATGCTAAGCATTAAGAGTAATCCTGAAGGAACATGATGAAGGAAGATTAACCAATCATTAGTTCTAAGCCAGTTTGTATATGTCAATATCCTAGTTAATCGTTAAAATACAAGGACAGCTAAGTATCTGCAGTATTAAATTTACTACTAAAGAACTATTTACAATTAACTAGACTTTTCCAGGTCTTATAATAATGAAAAGAAAAAACACATTGGAGTTCTAAATTCTAACACTAATCAGATTAATCTGTTTCTGAAAGGTCAAATGCACAGAATAATAAGTGCCCAACTCCACATGCATGTCAACACAATCAGTCTGACTTTTCTTCTTGTTTTTTTGTTTTTTGTTTTGTTTTGTTTTGTATTTTAAGAAGGAATGATTAGAAAAATGGTTGGGCCAATTGAAGTTTTTATAGAATGAAATATACTCTTTATACATAAGCTTCAATGAAGGTACTTAATGGGAGGTCACATAGTGGTGAGCCATACAGAGGCTTTCCTAGTTGTAAAAAGACCTCTGGTGCCACCAGCGGGCGAGCCTCTTCTGCTCACTCACATTATGCATCCTTGGGAAAAATTTAGAAACACTGGCATGCAAAGTTGTAGGTAAGTCCTTTTGCAGCCCACACAGTCTGAATCAAATTGGGCTCCTCTAACACTTTTGCAAAGGCTAACCAGCACAAAGACATCCTCGGTAGGCTTAATTAATAGTAATTATTCTGTGAGGTAGAGTAGTAGAATAATAGTAATTTTTCTTTGACAGACATCTGACTCTTATCTTAGCAAAGTACAAGACATCTCAGTGAGTACAATCCAATTTTTAAAAAAATGGGCAAAGAACCTGAATAGACACTTCTCCAAAGAGGACATATAGATAGCCAATAAACATATGAAAAGATGCTCAAGATTACTAATCATCAGAGCAATGCAAATGAAAATCACAATGAGATATCACCTCACACCTGTCAGAATGGCTGTCAAGGAATCAACCAACAAGTGCTGGCGAGGATGTGGAAGAAAGGGAGCCCTCTTGCACTGCTGATGGGAATGCAAACTGGTGCAGCCACTGTGGAGAACAGTATGGAGTTTCCTCAAAAAATAAAAGTGGAACTGCCTTATGACCCAGGGATTTCACTTCTGGGAATATATCTGAAGAAATCTGAAACACCATGCACCCCTATGTTCATTGCAGCGCTATTTACAATAGCCCAGTGGTCGGCAAACCACTGTGGCTCCTGAACCACATGCGGCTCTTTGTCCCCTGGAGTGTGGCTCTTCCACAAAATATGTGTGGGTGCGCACATACAGTGAGATTGAAACTTTGTGGTCCATTCACAGAAATCGGTTTTCAGCTCTTAAAAGAAATTTCAATCATACTGTTGATTTTATTTGACTCTGTGGATTAATGAGTTTGCTGACCACTGCAATAGTCAATATTTGGAAGCAGCCCAAGTGCCCATCAGTAGATGAGTTATAAAAAAGCTGTGGTACATTTATACAATGGAATACTACTCAGCTGTAAAAAAAGGAAAGAATCTTACATTTTGCAACAGCATACACAGACCTAGAGAGTGTTATGCTAAGTCAGTTTTGACTTCAGGTTAAAGGCATTGGTACATAATTAAAATGTTTTTTAAGTGTTTTTCCCTAAGGCAGTGGTCAGCAAACTCATTAGTCAACAGAGCGGCAAACCGAGGCTCAGGAACCCCATGTAGCTCGCAAGCTGCAGTTTGCTGACCACTGTGCTAAGCGAAATAAGCCAACTAAAGAAAGACATGTACCATTTGATTTCACTGATATGTGGAATCAAATGGGGGAAAAAAGGAACAGACAAGCATAATAGAGAGATTCATAGATACAGAGAACAGAATGACAGCTGTCAGAGGGGAGGGCATTTGGGGGGCTGGGTGGAAAAAGGTGAAGAATTAAGCAAACAAATAAACTCACAGACACAGACAACAAACAGTATGGGATTACCAGAAGAAAAGGGGTGGAAGGAGGGAAGAAGGTAAGGGGAGAATAAATGGCGATGGAAGGAGACTTGACTTTGGGTGTTGAACACAATACAAAACTTAGATGATATATTCATAGAATTATATACCAGAAGCCTATATAATTTTATTAACCAATAAATTCAATAACTTTTTAAAAAAAGTATTGGTCAATGGTTCTAATTTAGTAGGTGGTTCTAGGGCTTTTTTTTTTTCTTTTAGAGAAAGAAAGAATGAGAAAATGAGAGAAAAAGAGAGGAACATAAATCTATTGCCTCCCAAAAGTGCCCTGACAGGGGACTGAACATGCAACCTGTGTATATATCCTGATCTGGAATAGAACCCATGACCCTCCAGTGCTTTGGACATTGGACGATGCTCCAACCAAGTGAGCTACATAAGCCAAGGGTAGGGCTATTTCTTTATGCTGAGCATGATATACATCACTCAGAATCAGCAGAAGACAGAAAAAAATGTGTAGTCCAGTCCTAGCCGATTTGGCTCAGTGGATAGAGCATTGGCCTGTGGACTGAAGGGCCCAGGGTTTGATTCTAGTCAGGGGCACATGCCCAGGTTGCAGGCTCGATTCCCAGTAGGGGGTGTGCAGGAGGCAGCCAATCAATGATTCTTTCTCATCATGGGTGTTTCTATATCTCTCTCCCTTTTCCTTCCTCTGAAATCAATAAAAAATCTATTTTTTTCAAAAGTATGTATTCTACAGGAACTAATCTAGTTACTTAAAAACACACTCACCAAACTTTAAAAACTAAATTCTGAAAACAAGAAGTAAGATTAAAAACAGCATGACATATCTTTATCTTTGTATAATAATTAATCCGGATCCCCAAAGCAGTTCTTAACCTTAGGAATTTGGTTTAAAAGGGGACTGATGTGTGTGTGACTCTTGCTCATCTTTAGTGTCTGGTTTAAGTATCTCTGTTATTAAGGGGCAAAACATCATTTTAGGTTTTTACTTCTTTTTTATATTATATCCAGATAATAATAAGTTTCACTTAGAAGTGACTATAAATGCATGATCTTTCTACTTTCCTTTAATGACCCATTATTATTAAAAGTCTAATGAATTAATGTCAGTCTGACTCCAATTACCATGGCAATGTAGGAAAGTACTGTATTGCACTATGGATATAGGCCTCTAAAGATTAATGATTGGGTGGGAGGCCATATTATCACTTATAGGCATTTAATTAAAAAAAATCAAATCTCTTTGTTCTTGCTAAGGGTATGTTTCTCAGTTTTCTTCATATCTATTCCTACTTCGTAAAGCCCCTAACCCTACCTACCCCACTGCACCAAAATCACTTGATCTTGAACCTTTAAGTCATCAGTGAATCCTCCTCTTAGAGAAATTCATGCTACTCAATAAGCTTAGTTATGATTTTAAATAAAAAAATAGTACAAAATGTATTTTGTAACCAAATCTCTGGCTAAAGAACATTAATCCCCAGAGCATCTTCCATTCAAGAGAGTCAGTCTGCACTCTGTTGTTTTTCTTTCTCATCCTATCATATATTCACTGATAGCCATACACAAATAAAAAAAAAATCAAGAGCAGAAGAAATAATATGCTATTAACCTAGGCAGTGTTTTACATAAATTCTGAACTGCCTTGTACTATACCTTCTTAACACCAATAACATACAATCAATGTCTTCAGATTATCTGAGATTTAATATGAACATCAATTTAAAATATGTCAACAGTTCAATTTATAATACCCAAGTACGTATGTTGCTAATGATACCCTCCCTTATAAAAACATGATCTTCAGTTTCTCAAATGGTATAGGAACCCAATCTCATTCATTGACATAATAAAAAGAATTCATCATGGAAACAGGTGAAAAATCCAGTGCTTTAATATCACAAACTCATTCCTTCCTAAAGATATGCTATCCTTCATTATAGCTCAGAGTAGAAGACATATGCATAGTTGCGATTCAAAGTACATCTGAATTTCAACAGTTTGATATTTATTTTCTTTTCCATTTACTTGGTTATTAACTGATCTCCAACCAAACTCTTCCAAAAATATCTTTAATAGAGGCTCTGAAAGAACTTCATTGTCAGTATTGTTATTATTATTATTATTATTATTATTATTATTATTACACGAGCAAAATAAACCATTGACAGCAAGCGTTCAATTTCACAAAATGAATCACTAGCAGAGTCTGAGAGAGAATCCACGACTGATTCAGGATAATCTACATGATCACAAATAACAAGGGCAACAATATTTTCCAAGCCCCACTATACCCTAGCATCCATTTCCCTCTTCCCCCACATCCCAGGCACCTAAAATAATTTTCACAGGGTCATATTAGCTATGTGGATTAATAGTCTCCCACGATGTAGCAGAGATTAAATCAGACCCTTAGTATGGCTGCTAAGTTTAGTGGCTACTGTTGCTTTTCCTTTAAGCCTTTAGCTGCTTCTAATACTTACCTGATCTGCCTGGGGACAATCCAAAGGCAGCTGTTTTTCCAGACCTGTTCAGCCTATTTATTTCCCTGGTATATGAGAGTGTGGAAGGAGGTACTGGAGGAGAGGAGTAAATATAGCGATAGTCACTTAGGTTTACCATGGTAGCACATTGGTGAGAATGAACTTTAAGCTATGTATATTCAAAAAGGAATTTTGTGTGCCTTACAGAAAAATACCATCCAAAACTTGTAAATAAATCAAGAAAGCATAAAAACAAGAAAATAGAAGGTAATCAGGAGTTTAAAAAAAAATCCAGATTAAAATATTCAGGAAAACTCTGAATATACAAACTCTGAAATATACAATGAAAACATTTCAGAGCAAAATGTGCTGCAATATGCTACTATGATTAAAAGCTTTGCGATCCGGGGAACCTCTAACAAAAAGAAAAACAACTAGGCAAATAGCTTTTTACATACTTTTCTAAAAAGGATAGGCTGCAATATTGTCACACTTACACAAAGGTAGATACATCTCTCATCTTCACCTCCAATTAAAACATATCTTCAGCCATAGGTATTTAATTACATTACATCATATCTGGTTTAACACCAAGAATAAACTTATTTTATGATACTATTACAAGTGTTTTGTGATCTCATCATAACACATACGAAGGGTGATCAATTAGCACATGCTGTTTAAGCAGAAAAGATCCTCTTACAGCTCCCCTTGTACTTTATAATTAATTAATTTTTTTAATGTTACAAATATTACCGGATATGTACAAATGACAGAATTAGGAGCAGCAATGAAGTACATCATATGGTCCTCCTGTAGGCTGAGTCCTGGTCTTTGTTCCAATAGTCTAAAGCCACTGGAAGGAAAGCTAAGTGTCCATCTACTAAAACATATTTTTACATTATTGCTGGCAAAAGTTCTTCTGAGAGGTTTAATCATCGTGAGTATTCCTGCCTGCATTTGCTTCCTTAATACAAAATCCCTTTCCATCTTAGGAACCTGCGGTACCACCACCCGGGGAAAACAGGTCCGTGGCATGATAATCTGATAAGACAATGTAAAGGGTAGATATTGAAGAATGCAAAGTTATTTTCGCAATGAAAGAGTTCTGAAGTAATTCTGCATCGGGGACAATTCTTTTCTTTTCTTTTTCTTTTTTTTTTTCTTTACCAGCTACGCACCTATCTAGTTAACTATCATTCACCTTGTTCTCAATGAAGAGATATATATCCTTTCCCTCAATCTTACCATCTCCCTGAACAGTTTTCCTGGCACAACTCAAACACACACACACACACACACACACACAAAAAAAAAAAACATTAGCCACGCCCTTTACACCCAGAGTCAAGCCACCTTTTGCTTCCCATCCCCTCGCCAAAGTCGAAACATTGTACATTTCACGTAAAAGGTTTTGCACCAGTTTCTCTAACCCGAGTCAGACAGACTCTTCTTGCAGCCGTGCCTTGAGATCATTGCTATCGGAAGCAGCTTTCTCCCGGGGAAGGTGCAGGCGCCAGGAGAAACACTGAGGCTTACCTCCCACACACCTGCAACCCGAGGCGGGATGCGGGAGCGGCTGCTGAGAGAGGACCGCGCTCGGCTCCGCTCCTCTCCTCTCTGGTTCCTGCTCTCTCCTCTCTCCGGGAAAACTAAGTCCGGGCTGCGCCTTCGGCTGCCACAGGAACACAAGCCCCGCCTCGCCCTCCTCCAGTTGGCGAATTCGGCAGCTCTGGCTCCTCCCCCCGCTGCTTCTGCAGCTGCCCCGGCTGGCGGCGGCGGCGGCGGCGGGAAGATGCTGTCTGCCCGGTACCTCCCTGGTCCCTGCACTTCTGCAGCTATTCTGTTGCGTCGCTTTCCCCGGGGACCTCTTCCCTGTCTCTCCGTAGCTTCACACCCGGTGTTACGCACCCCCCTCACCCCCTTTCTCCTGTCCCCCGCCTCGCTCTGCCCGGGCACCTCCGCGGGGAGTCCAGGCTCAACCTCTCTCTCCGCACCACTCGCAGGTCTAGCCGCCCGAGGTGCCTGGGGCTCGGCCGCTTTCGTGGAAGCTGCTCCCGGGGCAGAGACCGTCCCCACACCGCGCCGTCCCTCCACCCCCGCGACTCTCCAAACGTGTCCATTCCGCCCGTGTCCACAGTTCAGTAGCTCCACGTCCCCGCCTTTGAACTCTGCCCACCACCCAGCCCACGGCCCCTTCCTTCCTGGGCCCCACTAGTCCGCCCCCACCAGGGGTGAGTAGCCGCGGGCCTCGCCGGCACCCTGATTGGCGCAGGTGAGACCTGACCCCTCCCTTCCTCCTCTTTCCGGGCACCCTCTCAGTTCAATTCACCCACTCCCGCAAAGGCAGGGAACTCTCCCGCTATTGGCTGGCTGTGTCCCCACCCATCGTCTGAGGCTCCGCCGCACTGCCTGTCGGGAAGGGTAGTCTGGCCCGGGCACGAATTGCCCACGCCGCCGGCGAGTGGAACTACGAGTCCCCATAGGCCCCTGCGCGACTCCGGCTGGGCAGGATTCCGGACAACGCCTGGTTCCTCTCGGGTCCTTCCGGCGTCGCCGGAGTGAATTGATCCGGGAGTTGAAGAGGGCTCGGAAGGTGGGAAGTGAAGTCAGTGCCTCAGTTGCCGGTAAGGCGTGGCTGTTCCGCCTCGGTTTCCTGTCGCCCCGCGCAGAGCCCCGGAGGTTTGGGATCGCCCTGGGGCCGTGGCGGGGGCACTCGGGCTTGGTTGTGGCCGGCGGCGGAGCGGACGGGGCTGGGCACGGGGCCCTATGGGCGTAAGCGAGGTTGCCCTACGCGAGCGGCGTAAAGCGGTTTGTACATGCCGCCGGCCCTGCTGGGGCCCAGCCGCCTCCGGGAAGTCTCCTCCGGGTGGGGGCGGGAGGGGAAGGGCAGGCTTGGCCTCTGCTGCCCCGGAGGAGGGAGAGAGAGCGGAGGTGCCTGGGGTGGGGTCCTCCTCAGGTGCGGCTTGGGGAGGAGGAGGGGGGGGGGAGGCTGCTGTTTTCCCTGCTTTGCCACTGGGAGAGAGAGGGGAGGAGGGAGGAAAATCCGCGGAGGACTCTGGTCCTGGGGTGACTCAGGTTATGCCCGGTGAGGAAGGAGCTGCAAAAGCCAGAGTGTAATGTTGACAGGGATCTCGGGATTCCGTTCTAGGTTCACCGTGTGGCCCCTCTAAGGAGGTCCTCCCCCCCACCCCCCAAGCAGAGAACCTGAGCCCTCTTAGGTGTGACTCCTCTAAGAGACGGCTTCACCTTCCCTGTTTTCAAAGAGCCTTCGTTCGCGTGGGGATGCTGATGAGGAAACCGAGGGGGCCGGCCAGTGATGTGCCCAAGGTCACCCCCCCCCCGCAGGCCCAGATCCTCCGGATTTGTAGTCCAAAGTCTGAAGCAGCTGCGGCCCCAGAAGGAGAGGGGATGGTGTTTTTTTTCTGAAGAGGGTGGGAGAGAGTTGCAAAGTAACGCATTTTTAGGTATTTTTTTAAGAAGCCATGTGTGAGGTGAAGACCTTTTAAACTGGGGAGGAATTCCTCCGTGAAAAAAAGGACACATTCTAACCTTTTTGGGGGAAAAAAAACATGGGTTTCAACTTACGTATACATTTTTTTTTTCTTTTCCTAGGGTATATTAAGTGATGGGTTGTACTACTACTTGAAACAGTAGACAATGACATGGGAGAAAGTCAGTGAAAATAAGTCCCATCCCTTGGTTGAAAGATAATTATTTTCCCTTCCTATTTTAGGATTTTTTTCTTCTCTTCATTTCATAAAACTGATCATGAGATTGAAGTCCTAGCTAATAAAAGAGTAATATGTAAAGTAACCATCACTCTCCTATGCCCATAAGCCACACCCACCAGCAAATCAGGAGCCAGTATGCAAATTAACCCCAACCAAGATGTCTGTGGCCGCAGGAGCAGGAGGGAGGCTTGGGTTTCCCCTTCGATGGAGGAAGCCAAGCTTTCCACACACCCTGGCAGGCTCAGGCCTCCGCTCAAGACTACAGAGTTTCAATTATAGAAGATAAATAAATCCCAGCAGAAATGGCTGCTACCATGGAGCGAGCAGGAGGCTTGGCTCTGCACCAGGCTACAAAGTTTCAGTTATAGAAAAGTTTCAATTACAAATAAGTCCCAGATCCCAGGGCCTCCCACAGGCCCCTCGCCCAGGCTTCCCCACACCCCAAGGGAACCCTCCACCCTGATCTGGGATACCCTTCAGGGCAAATTAGCTGGCAAATTACTCTATCTAAAAAGAGTAATATGGACAAAATACTCTATCTAGTAAAAGAGTAATATGCAGATTGACCATCACTCCAACACACAAGATGGCTGCCCCCGTGTGGTCAAAGATCCTGCCCCCATGTGGACACAAGATGGCCAGCAGGGGAGGGCAGTTGACAGGGACCAGGCCTGCAAAGGAGGGCAGTTGGGGGTGACCAGGCTGGAAGAGAAGGGAAGTTGGGGATGACCAAGCCTGCAGGAAAGGGCAGTGGTGGGGACCAAGGCCTGTAGGAGAGAGCAATTGGGAGTGACCAGGTCAGAAAGGAGGGCAGTTAGGGATAACCAGGCCTGCACGAGAGGGCAGTAAGGGGCAAACAGGTTGGCAGGGGAGTAGTTAGGCATCAATCAGGCTGGCAGGGGAGTAGTTAGGGGGTGATCAGGATGGCAGGCAGAAGTGGTTAGGGGCAATCAGAAAGTCAGATAGGCGAGCAGTTGGGAGCCAGCAGTCCTGGATTGTGAGAGGGATGTCTGACTGCCTGTTTAGGTCTGATCCCAATGTGGTTCCAAATTGCAGACTGTGCATGAATTTCGTGCACTGAGCCTCTAGTTCTTATATAAAACTTATTTTACACTTAACAAAAATAATACAGCATCAAGAGAGTTTAATGTGATCATTATTAGAAAAGATACATTGCATTTCTTGGAGGTAGTAACACATTTTTTTGTTGATTTAAAAAAAAATTTCCTTTCATTTTCTTGGCTCTGGCATGTTTGCATAAATAATACCAGGCTTGTACTTATTTCATTTTTCTTAGCATCATCTATGATTTTTAATTCATTCTTAATTTAAAGAATGGAAAAATGGGACATTTATGTTTTATATTAAGTAGAAAGTACTGTACTTGTTCTTGTCTTATCCTGTACAATTGTTGTTATGACCAGTTATAGCTCATGAATATTATTGGGTAGTTCTTTAATAGAATTTGGAGTGTATTCATTGACTTCAGGATTTCTTCTTGGTGAGTTTCTGTACAAGAATCAGGTGATAGCAGGTAATCAGTTCTGGTTTACTGTTGTATACATTGAAATATGCTGCATTTTGAATGTACTTTGCAATTATTAATATTTTCACCTTTTGTTGCAAAAACATTTTCTAGAACCAGAGGTATTACCTTTTCCTATTATTGATGGTCTGCAAATTAGTATGACATTTAAAATAGGAGAGGTATTATACTGTAGAATGAAGTAAAATCAGGAATAACACAGCACCATGAGTAATGCATTACAGAAAGAAGGAAGACCAACTAAACAAATGGAGAAGTATGTGGCGGTTAACTGGTTTTGTGCTGAATTGGAAGGATGTGGTAGTTTAAGTAGACCATACGCTGAACATGAGTGAGTGATTGATAGTAAAGCAAGAATGTTATTTTATAGAAGGCAATTTTTGTTGGGGAAGTGTGAAATGAGTTTTTTCTGCCTTTTGGCATGCAGCTATGAGGTTGTGGAGTGAGCTTTTGAAGTACATAAAAGGAAGATTTGGAAGTAAACAATATAATGCACTTGCTCAGCATGTGTTATTTTTTCCCTTCGTTTAGTTTTACCGTTAACTTCTCTTCATTTCTGAGATCCAGTTTTTATACTTCACCTATGTTATCATGATAGAGTAATGTTTCTGTATCTTTCAGTCACATACTAGAATACTGTGGTCATTTTGGATGTCTGCACATTGAATAATTTAAGGTTCACAGGTTTATGTGTGCACTTCTATTTTTATAGTGATTTTGCAGGAGCCTTTTGACATCATCGCTTACAGGACTTAGGATATCTCCCATATATATTTATCTCTTTCTTTTTAAGGATACAAGGTCATAAGAACATGTGTATTATCATTGTTTTCCCAGTAGTTAAAATATTGAGTACCTGTTTATAAAGAGAATGAAGAGTTTTAGATTGGTTAAGTGCAAAGACATGTAACTGGTCACCTTATGCAGGTGTTCTTTCTGCAACTCAGTTTCCTTAGATTATTTATTTTGCATGAGAAAAAGTCTTTAAGTGACTTAAATATTCAGATACTGTTACCCTCTTACTCTGTTTTTTACTGACAATTTATATTTTGTCTCCTATCTAGCTCTCTGCCTTTATCTCCAGCCTTTCTCATTTACTGTGCCTTTCAATTACTATGTACATTAACTCTTTCCTGACTTGGGGCAAACTTTTAATGTTCTGGCCCCACTGCCTGGAGTGCTTCTCCTCCCCTTCTCAAAGCTGGCGACCTTCTAGTAATTTTCAAGTCTCAGTTTAAATGTCAGGGGAACTTTTCCTGACCTCTTTGACCATTCCTTCCTAAAATTAGAGTAAATTCCCATGATGTCTTCACCACATTCTGTACTTCTCCTTTGTAGCAGCATCACAATAGAAACTTAACTGTTTCTGTATTTATTTATTAAATGTCTGAATCCCTCACTAGGCTATAAGCAGGGCCTTATCATTTGTTATGTACCTTAATTCTCTACTTACACAGTATCTGGCATAAAGTAAATGCCCAATAAATATTTGCTGAGTGAATGAATAAATGATTAAATGAATGAGTGCATTCATGCCCAGTGCCTCCAGCTCTCTGTTAGGGACAGAAATACAGAAATCAGTGAAGCAGAAGTGCTTCCCACCCTTAGATAAAAAAGAGTTATTGACAGAAGTTTAATATAAATTGGAGAAAGATATTTCTTGGAGGGTTCTAAAATCAGGGTAGCTGCCTAGCCAGCATGGATCAGTGGTTGAGCATGGTCCTGTGAACCAATGCAGGAGATGGCAGTTCAGTTCCCAGTCAGGGCACATGCTAGATTGTGGGCTTGATCCCCAATGTGGGGTCTGAAGGAGGCAGAGGGTCAATGAATCTCTCTTTATCTTTGGTGTTTCTATCTCTCTTCCCTTCTCTGTAAACAATACAAATATATTTTAAAAGATAAATAAAATCAGGATAGTTTTCTATGGGCAAATGACACAGGAGTCATTTTCTATTATAGAAAACTTTCTCTGTTTATAACAGAGCATTTTAAGAGTCCTTATCACTGTTCTGTATTTTGCAAGCAACATTCATTATAACAAAATAGAAGAAACCAACTTTTAATGAATTCTCTTCTTCCCAAAAGTTATCATATTTTGTCCTCACCAAATATTTTCTTTTTACTTTGTTACTGTATTTTGATTTTTAATGATGGTATTTCCATTTGACTTTTACGTTTAATATTACTTGCTTTAGACAGGTAATTTTGTAAATCTGAGTAGTGCTTGTTTCAAATGAGCTTATATATTAGGCTTCTTGAAAAAAATTCCTATTTCATTAGGTCTTATGGTAATATTTTATTTGCTATCAACATAGATACTTCTAAGAGTGAAAATGTCATTTTATTAACATGTAAGCTAAATTTCAGGAATAAATTTGTATTAGGTTTTGGTCTTGAAAAATCCTTTAATCCTTTGTAGTACAACAGTAATGGCATAGAATAAATTCAACAGTTCTGAGTTGCTGTGGTCTTATATGCTTTCCTGAGTTTACCAATTCACTCTCCCACAATATATTGTCAAAAAGTGGTGTTGATATTTGGCTTTAAAATTTGTATTTAAAAAAAGCTTTTATTAAATATGTTTTTGATAAATTCTAAACTCACTTTCTTAAAAGTCAGTCCTGTTAGAATCTTGGATAAAATTTTATCTTATAACAAAGATGAGGATAAAATGAAGTAGTACTTCTTAAATGTTGACTTCTTTCGATTAAAATGATAGAGAATGTTACTAAGAATTTGAAGTTAATGCCATGATAAATTAATTTCCTTTAAAATATAAATTATAGAAGTAATTTAGAAATTAGTGTCATTGATTGTATATAGCATTTGAAATGTCATGGAAGGTTGCAGTCTTAGAGACTTGGGTTGTAGGACTATATGCAGTGTAAAAAATGGAAGCACCTGCATTACAGCAATTAGAAATAATTTATTTGCAGAAAGGTAAACAATGTAACTTGGTGATCTATTTTTGTCTGTATAAAGACAAAAAAATTAGTTTTCTCATTTTAACTACATTGATTGAATCTTGGATATATTGTAATATCACAATCCTATTTTTTGAGGTCACTCTTACATTTTTGTAATGGGTAATCCTTTTTTTAACCACCTAAAATTGGATCTACTTAGTTCCCCTCTCACCTTTCTACAGTTGCCTAGAATCAAGTGTTAGAAAGAAAGGAAGAAAAGAAAGAAAGGAAGGAAAGGAAGAAAGGAAGAAAGAAAGAAGAAAATAAAAATGGGATTTTAATACTAGGCTTATGAATTATTGGGTAGCAGGAATGGAACATACTAAGTGGTAGTCACTACTGTTTACTCAGGCCAGCACCTTGGAAATAAATTTACCAGAATTAAGTGTAGATTTCATAGTAATGACAATTTGGTTTATTTCATTTATCAAATATTTATTGAGTATATCTTATGTGTGAAACTGCCTTAAATTTTCTTTGGAATGAGTAGAATATAATATGATGACCAATTGAGTGGTAACTAAGTGCCAGGCATCATACTATCAGTAAACATTTTATGTAATCTCATAATCCTCTCAATTCTCTGAGGTAGAGGCACTATTATTCCCCAGTTTAAATGAGGAAACTAAAGCATAGAGAGCTTAAGCAACTTGCCCAATGTCACACAACCAGCAATTGCTTAGAATTAGGATTTGAATCCAGGTAGACTCAAGAGACCTTACTTTTAATCATTGCGGTATAAATCATGTTAGTGATTGAGCTCTATTAGAGTTAGATTTAGAGTTGCAGTTAACAAAGAAGTTGTATCCTAGATGCTAAAGTCAGTGTGGCAGGCAAAAACTACTTGTATTCAAAGAATTGAAAAAAATCCCTTTGGAGACTAACATAATTTCAACATAGCCACTTTTTCCTCTAGCATTGGAATAGAATTACTTTTCTTATAAATGCTAGGTGACCGAAACTGGTTTGGATCAGTGGATAAAGCCTAGGCCTGCAGACTGAAGGGTCCCAGGTTTGATTCCGGTCAAGGGCATGTACCTTGGTTGCAGGCACATCCCCAGTAGGGGGCTTGGATGAGGCAGCTGATCCATGTTTCTCTCTCATTGATGTTTCTAACTCTCTATCCCTCTCCCTTCCTCTCTGTAAAAAATCAATAAAATATATAGAAAAAATAAATGCTAGGTATTTGACTTGTTATTCAGAGGCCATGTTGGAAAAGAAATATGTAAAATTATAGGAATAGTACAGGAATCACAGTATGGTGAGTTGCTCATTGCGAGAGCCACTGTGAGTTTAAATCTGGTGGGGTATGATTGGGTGGAGGTGGCACAGGATAGCAAGTCCATGTATCATCTCTTTTATTTTGGGGTTTATGTGCATGGAGTGGAATTATGATCATTATGTATTTTAATAGTTGTTTTTTAAAATATTTTTATTGATTTCAAAGAGGAAAAGAGGGAGAGGGGAGGAAGAGAGAGAGAACCATGGATCGGCTGCCTCCTGCACACCACCCACTGGGGTTGGGGGTGGGGACATATATTGAGCGTGCAACCCGGGCATGGGCCCTGGCTCGAATTTGACCTGGAATTAGTTTGCAGGCCGAAGCTCTATCCACTGAGCCAAACCAGCTAAGGCTATTTTCTTCAAAAAAATGTTAAGCATCTCTGTTGAACTGGTTCCAATAGCTTTGTGCCTTCAGCAGGTGCGAGCAGGGGCCAGTGCCATCAGCGCATGGAAGCAGCGGCAACAGTGTGGCTGCTGGCAGACAGGCGACCAGGGGCTGCAGCAGGAGGGGCCGGGTGGGGGCACGGAGGATGGGCTGAGACCCTCCCCTGTGCCTACTGCAGCCTTCTCTCAGCTCACAGTTCCTTCAAGGTGCACGAATTCGTGCACTAAGCCCTAGTATAGATATAAAACATAATGCAGGTATGCTCCTTGAGTTATGCAAACTGGCAGCTTGACATGTCTTATTTTTGTTAATTTCTCTCTTCCCTGCAAGACTGCACACCCTCAAGGGCATGGACTGTGGCTGACTTTTCATCACCACATCTTCAACTAACACTGTTGCTGACTTTGCGCAGAGTAAAACTTTGCTTTAGGACATTTATAATATAGGGGGTAGAAGGGAAAGGAGATGAAAAGACCATTATGTGGACATTTAGCCTTTCCGAGATAGATAAGATATGTGTGTGTGTGTGTGTGTGTGTATTTTTTTTCAGTTTTTTATTTTTTATTAAACTCTTGATCCCCTTCACCTCCTTTCTGTAAGTACTTTCATATTCACCAACTCATTTGCTAATTTTGGGTTAGAGCTGTTAAGGGGACCAATGATAGTTTTTCTAACTTACCATTTGGTTTCTGGCACTGAAACAGCCTTCCCTGCTTTATCTTGCCTTCAGGATGAACTGGAAATCTGGTGGAATTAAGTAAGGAATGGCTGAACATTAAAATGTCACACCTGTGCTGCTTTCATAGACTTACATAAGGTTGCTATAAAAAAGACAGTTGGGAATGGTAAATGAATCGGACCTGGCCTCTATAGACTATCCTGCTCCTTATACCAGTTCAGATTTTTGCAAGGCTTTCTTAATTCCAGAGGATTTTGAATAATTTGATGGGCTTTTATGCAGAAATCACATACTTTTGGGATGCCTTTGTCTATAATGAAATTAGCATTTTGACAATATTATAAAAACTTGAGAGATTTCTGAGTTCCCACTTTAATTTTGGTGTGCTTCATTAACAATGAATTACAGTTTTGCAGGTGAAGGTTATGTGAGAAATTGTGTATAAAACATAAATAAATATAATTCTCATCCTTATTTCTTCTTGTGACTAATAGCATTTGTATTCAAGATAACTTAGGAGCTAAAGGTAATGTTAAATGTCATTATCAAGACAGAACCTGCCAGAGTCAATTTGTTACCTGGAGCTAGTAATTTTGTCAACATTTAAGGGTCTTGTGGCAATATTTTGGTGCAAATTTTGTAAGATAAGGTAAAGAAAATATACATTGCATAAAGAACCTTAAGCAATTAGGAGCCATTAAGTTAACTAGTAGATATCAAAGATTGTAAGTGTGATGCAGAACAGATCCATTGGAATAGTCTCCTTAGATTGCACTTTCCCAGCAGAGAACATAGATTGGTATGAGTGCTTAAATTGAGACAAATTTCTAATGAGAGTTTGGGGATTATATGGAGAAATTTAAACAGGAGATCACACACACTAATAAAAAGGAAATAAAAAGATGTATTTCAATTAAATAATGACTATTCAGTAGGCATTATTTGATTCATGAGCCACTAATTAGATTAAGAACTTCATGGGCAATAGATAGATCTATTCAAGGGGACACATTTGTTTCCCATCTTCCAACAAGTGTTTCTGTTTAAATTTTATTCAGACCTGGTTTTTAACAAAACTTTAGGCACTGAGTAGGAAATATAATTGAGCCTTGTCATGACTAAAGAGATGTGTGTTCTTTCCTCTGAACTGGTTGTACAGAAATTTTAGAAGCCAGTGATTGGTATTTTTGTTGTTCACATGTCCTATCAGCTAATTCAGAGGTAAGGAATTCTTCGATTCTATTGTTGTCAACTCTTAATTACCCTGGATAGATTATCTTTTGTGAGTTATCTCAAGGTCCTTGATCACATCTAGATTTCCACTCAGTTACCCAGTCTGTTTCTGGGCCGCAGTTTTCTTTATTAAGTTGATGTATGCACATTAAAAGAATAAAAAGTAATTTCAACATGTGCTTGGCAAATTGTGTTAAAATGCAGTTGATGACTAAATTATTTTAAGTATTCCAGAACTGACTTTGGATGATACGTAACTTTTTGGTGGCTCAATAATTTGTTTATACCCCCATCTTGGCAAATAGGGGGAAAAGGTTTTAAAGGTGTGTATTGTAATGTGGCTTTTATGATATTGTGATATAAGTATTAGGCTATCATTGTGTGTGCTGTGAGACACATAGGGCCTAGGGTCCAAAATTTAAGGAGGCACTACATCATGCAAGTCAGAGCTCAAATTTTTGCTCTAGGCATCTGCTTTGCCTCTCCCTATTTCCAGTCCTGATGCCATGACAGGTTCATAGAATTTTGGATAAAAATCAGTAATTAAATGCTTATTGTGTGTTAGCCGATGTATTAAATGCTTTATGTGCACTTAGTACTATCAGTAACCCTGTGAGGTGAGAACTTCACAATCAGTAGTTCCATTAATTTCTCATTGAATTTAGAAAGATTAAATAACAAATGATTTGACCCACCTGAGTAGAAATTCAAACTCAGGTCTTTGGTTCAAACATATACTGCTCTATATTATCCATCTGTATAGAAAAACTTAATTACTTATTGTTTATTTCTGTATTAAGAAACACTACTCAATATGTAAGGCCACACTGACATGATTAACTTTTAAGGTGAGTGAATCAGAGGTCTCTGTAGTACTAAATTGAAAATCCACAAACTTGTATGGCTGAGTATCCTAAACTGACTTTGAATCAGAGCACATTTTCACTGGCTTTGGTCTCCAGACATTCTGCAAGGACTCTGAGGGTCTTGACTGTAATTGATTGACCCATGAATGACACAGATGAGGACAGATTAGTCTAGAAATAGTTCAGTTTAGCAGACTAACATGTCCTCTGTACAATAGGCTATATATTTTTAAAAATATCTGTCACCATTTTAATTTGTTTCTTAATGTGAATTTTTGTGGACTTCTATTTCTAAATTGTGAAATTTGGAGATTGGACTAGATAATATATAATGGCTGTTTTTGCTTTAAAATTTGAGGGTTTTAACAAGTAAGTTTCTTAAATGTATAAGCATGTAAGAAGAATAAGGGTAAATTTGGAGATCTGTAACTATCTGAGTTATGGGAAACTCTGGGTTCAGATATCTTTTGCCAGCCCTTATCCTTACTACTGGGGCCATTCACCTTTGTTTTTCAAAATGATTTGTTTGTAATGCTCCTGGACTGATTATCCTAGAGTAGTGTTTTTCAAATTGTGGAGAAAGGATGTTTAAGAGAGAGAGAGAGGCTGGTAAACTATAGTTACTTAATACATTGGATGAGTGAACAGTTTTAGTGTTTTATATAGAGAGTTTGATAAACTATTTTATTTGTAAAACAAAGGAACATCAAACATTCTGCTGTTTTAAAGAGATTTAAAATCACTTATCTTTCCTATTTATGTGGCTTTTATGTGTCCTTGATCACTTGGCTAGATGATTGTGGGGGAGATCTGACTTACAAAAAGAGATCTGATCTTGTCATCCTAGATTATAATGCACTTAATGGAACTAGCTAATACTGAATAATTACTATGTGCCATTCACTGTTCCATTTAATCTTAACATCAGCCTCAAGGGAGAAATACTGTTATTATTCCCATTTTGTAGTAGATGAGGAAACTGTAGCACAGAGAAGTTTGAAAACTTACGCCAACTCATACAACTAGTAAGTGGTAGGCCCAGGATTGAATCCAGACAGGTCTGGTTCTAGAATCCCTGTGCTTATTACTCACTTCTCTAATAACGGTATTGTTAATGTTAGTTACGTATAGCAGAAACAGTCATATTCCTGTTTTCCTTTAGGTAACATTGTGGGTTTTGAAATTTTCCTTAGAACTTTAGCTCTCACTTACTCCTTGATAAAAAAAGTCAATTGTAAGTTTTAAATGAGTATTTATAAAGCATATGTTTAGGACCATGTCTGCATATGATTAGTTAAGGAACACCTGTCTCTGACAGATACATGGAGAGTAACAAAAAATGATAAAGTTAATGGAGTTAAATTGAGAGCATTTTTACATTTTTACTTCATGGTTCATTGTGCTCTAATTTGCCAATGTTTGCTGTTTTCAAAAATATGTTAGCTCAATTTTCAGGTGATGGTTTTTAGTTAAACCTTTGTTAATTAATCTTTCAGCAAATGCTTATTTGGTCAGATGTGTTTACAGAGATGTTGAAGATTATATCTTTTTTATCTTGTTTTAAAAAACAGTAAAGCTGGAATCCTTCAACAAGTTAGTGGTATCAGATACTCAAAAATTGTGGCATAACAATGAGAGTGCCTTTAAATTTTTGATTGAGTAGCATATTCCTCCCAATGAGGTGATAATTTTGTGTGGAATGTGTACTTACTTTGGCTATTTAAAAATGCAAAAATAGCTCTAGCCAATTTGGTTCAGTGGATAGAATGCGGGCCTGTAGATGAATGGGACCCAGGTTCCTTTCTGGTCAAAGGCACATGCCTTGGCTCAGGGCTTACTTCAGGGCACATGCAGGAGGCAACCAGTTGATGTTTCTCTCACATCGGTGTTTCTACCTGTCTTTTCCTCTCTCTTCCACACTCTCTAAAAATCAGTGGAAAAATATCTTTGGGTGAAGATTAACAACAACAACAAAAAGCAAAAATACAGTGCTTAGTAATTAGTAAAATTAAATACTTAATATAGATTTAAAAATGACCTCATCTTTTATTCGAACCACATCCCTTTCAAGTATACAGCTCATTTTTAGTTCATATTGTAGAAGAAACTAAAGCATAGAGAGGTGAAGTGACTTGATCAGAGAGACATGATGATTTATGATTGACAGTACCAGTATGTGAACCCTTGCTTTCAGATATTAATTCTTATGCTCTTTTCCCATATTATCTCTGATATTTTGAAGTAGCCTAAAAACAGTTTGTTATATATAAACAAACACAGTGGCAAAGTGTCACATACTACATTTACCATTAATAAGATATTGTTTCCAGATGTCTCTAAATGCAAAATTCAATAAATATTAAACTGGCAGTATTACATATTCAGGGAGGTTGAGTTTCCCCATTACCTCATTTAAAAAGAAAACTATAGAATAGAAGACCTTGCATTATAAAAAATATATAATTTGCAAAGGAAGAAGAGAGACGTTGATATATCTTGAAGTCAATTAGCTCAGTTTGGTCTGAGTAGGATTTCCTATTTCCTACCTGCTTTATTCCTCTGTCTCCCTTTCTCTAGCTTCCTCCTTTAGCCCTTTGGTTGCTTGTTTGGAAGTGACCACAAAATTTTGACTTGAGAAGGTCCTAAAAGGTAGATTGTGATATCATATGTTCACCTTTCCAGCCATACGTAATGGCCAGACTGAGCTACACAGCCTTGGAATAAATTCACTTTATCTAGGACCCTGGTGGGTATGATTCATGATGCCAGGTCCTTAAGAAGAAAGTAAGGAGTTGAAACCTTAAGTCAACCAACTATTGAGAAGGCTTTCCTTACTAGAATTTGTATAATATGATCTGTATTTGTATGATCTGATGAGATATTTTTCTTTAAAAAAAAATTTCCCATGAGATTACTTTTGAGCCTAGAGTAGGTATCAATACATAATAAAATATTTTTATCACTGATTTTAGAATTCAAGGCCTTAAGATGATATAATTTTATCCCATTTCTGTTTCTGCTGAGATTAAGTGAAATTTGACAAAGTTGGAACCAAAACCCCCTGTCTCAGGTGCTTAAACTTAATTTTACCTGTGTCTTTTAGATTGACCTTAGCATCTAGGTTCTCTTAACTCCAGCCATAGTTCTTTCCATTCCATTGGTTTCCAGCCTGTTCTGTTCACAAGAGTCATCTGGACTGTCTGCTAAACATATAGCTTCCTGGACCTTTTCTTGGACATTCTGATTGAGAAGTGTCAGTTTTTAGTAGGCACTGAAGTGATTATGATAGCTTAGGTCATCCAACATTTGGGAACTGTATCACTTGCACCCTTTCCCATAGTGAAAGATTTGCTTTGTGCTAAAAGTAAGATAACTTTTCGGATTTTGCTTATGTGTAAATTAAGGTTAATCTAATGTTGGAAATGCTTGCATTTTGAAAATTTTGTGAACCATTAAATTATACACTAGTTGTTTCCCCAGGATCTAAAAAATATTCTAGCAGCCCTAATAAAAATGAGACATTAGAATTTATAACCTCTGACTTTTATATTTCTTTAGTTTTATTTGGTGATTATGTAAATTTCTGTTAGAATTCTGATTTTATTTGCAGTTATTTGGTACTTATATTCTCTTAACTTAGTATAATAGGAAGAGCTTGGGATAGCTAGAAGTACAAACTGGTAAATGTGATTGGGTCCAGACTTTAATTGATAGAGTTAATTAGATTTCTGTGTTTTTGCTTTGCTAGGCTTGATAATTTTAAAAGTACTAACAAGGCTGATTCAGGTTATAAATTGCCCATCTCTTATCTCATTAATTTGTTCATTCAAAAAACATTTATTAATGGCCTACTATATACTTGGTATGCTGATCCTAATTTCTCTAATGGGAAAGAGAAAAACTTATAAATGGGTAACAAACACATAGATTCTGTTTACTGCCAGAATGAATAAACATCTTTTAGCTAAATGTTCATGGGCAGGTTGACGATTCAACCAAAATAAATAACACTTCTCTCTTTTGGAAGGGAAATTAAAGGAATTATAAGAATTTAGGAACAGTAAGAGGACTGAGAACTGGATTTGACTATAGAGAAAAACAAGACAAATGGACATGCCTAGAAACATTTTAAGTGTCCAATTTACTTAGCAAGATTCTTTTCACTCCCCAAACTGTATACATCAGTACCAAAGATTTCCCTTGGTCTATTCTTTTTATTTGTAAGTAAATATATCTTTGGCTCTAGAGTTATCTCATGCCTCAGATGGAGTGAAGGAAGGCTGTTTCAGGAAATGCTGACTCTGTGGCTTGAGATATACCCAAGTATAGTTCTTGAAGTGAACAAGCTCCTGTTGGTTGGGCAGGGCAGAAACTCCAAGCCCTAGAGTTTAGCATTAGAATGGCTCAAGAACCTATTTTTGGCCATTCTAAACAAATAATAATTGTTTTAAGCCCAGCAAGGTATTTAAAACTGATTCACCTTGTGTTAGAAATTTGCAGTGCTATTTTGAACATTTAAGGAAATGAGGGGAAAATTTAAATAACTAGGTTGCCAAGTTCTAGTTGTTTTGATATCTCCATGTCACAAAGGCTTTTTTTGAAGAAAAGTTTGTTGAAAAGTATACTTTGTATTTAAATAATTAGTATCTATAGTTCTGTTTCTTTTTTATTTTTTTTAATTCTGTGATGACAACCACTCAAGAAACAAATCTTACTTTGAAAATGAAAACTTATACCCCAAAGCAACACATTTGAAATGTGAAATAAATAGTTCTTGCTATATTGCCATCTTACCCACATTCATTTTTATTTCTTACTAGAGGTCCAGTACACGGATTTGTGCACTGGTGGGTGGCATGGCCTTCGGGGATGGGCCCACTGTGGGAGTGCCACTCATCCTGGTCAGCCCAGCTGCTGTTCCTGCTGCGGGAGCAGCCACACATTCTAGTGAATTGAGTGGCACTCCCACTGTGGGAGCGCACTGACCACCAGGGGGCAGCTCCTGTGTTTAGTGCCTGCCCCTGGTGGTCAGTGTACATCATAGTGATTGGTTGACCAATCATTCTGGTCATTCTGCCTTTCAGTCATTGGGCTTTTATATACAGATAGATTAGCTAGAAATTTTAACCATGGGTAAGTCATTTCTTTTGAACTTTGGTTTCTGATGTACTAAAGGGGGAAAAGGTGACTTTTTAAGGTCTTCCCAGATTTGTCATTTAGGGTCAGTAATCTTTAATCAGTGGAGTATACATGCATAATCAGTAATCACTCTAGAAACCAGTGTCCCTTAAAGGATTGATAATGTGCTGCCTGACTGGCCACACCCATGCTGAAAGGAAGGAACCTTCTTAAAGGGACAGGACCTTAGCCCTTCCTCAGTTTAGCTGACCTTTGCTCTTTAGGTAGCAAAATCTTGGAGTGATTGCAGATTGTACATTTAACCATTTCAAATGAAGAAGCATATAAAAGGTATGACAACGTATTTAAACTTAAATTCGCAGGACAGTTTAATTTAAACTAAAATTAGCAGAACAGTTTAATAAGCCTTGTTGGAATTGGTGGTTTGTTTTTGTTTTGAATTTTGGGGGACATTTATTAAAGCTGCGGACAGTGAAACAGGAAAGGATCAAGGATAACAGAAGAGGAACTACATAAAAATGTGCCTAGGTTGAGCTACTTTGCTCACTAAGCAGTCAAAGAGAAGGGGGGCTTGAGACAGGCTCAGGAGGTTTGCCTGGGACAAACTGCTGCTGCCCATTGCTCCCCTGGTCTAAAGCCCAGTAAGAGTCCCTTAAAATTTAGGAGATGCATGCCTGTTGGGGAAGAAGAGGAAGAGGGGAAAGGCTAAGACATGCTCCCAGGAGGGAGAGTGCACTGGAATTGGTGGTTTTTAATCTCATGTTAACACTAATGAAGCCATGAGTGGCCCTATTTTGTAAATGTGTGTTCTAAAAAGTTGTAAATTAATCCACAGAAACAATATTAAAAGGTGATTAAGAGTGTTGTGGGCCAGCCCAGAATGGTGTTGCATTGTTACTGTCTTTTTTAAGACAAATAGTAGTTGACAGTACTGTAAAATTAGTTTAAAGGAAATATATAATTCATTTGAATCATAAAAGTGAAAGCTTTCTGCATCTCTTTCTGGCTTTACTAGGTATACCAGTTAATAATGTGGATTTTTTTTCAATAGGTGGAGTTACACATATGTTGATATATATGCAATTTGATATGTATGCTGTTTTTTTTGTGTTGACAGCAAGCTTCAAAACTTCATATGTCAAATTTTTGGAAGGTGTTAACATCATAGATATTTTTACACTTAAAAATGTTGAATTTTATGCCAAAAAAAGAGCATTTGCAGCAAGTTTTAATTCATTATTTTGGAGAAAAAGTTATTGTATACTTCGGGAAGCTTATGATGAATATGCTTCATCTCAAGATACTTGTGAACACTGATTTCAATGCTTTAAAAGTGATGATTTTAATGTGAAAGACAAAGAATGTCCAGGTCAACTGAAAAAGTTTGAAGACCAACAATTACAAGCATTATTGGATGAAGATGAGTGTCAAACTCAAAAACAACTTTGCAGAAAGATTAAATGTTGCTCAGCAAACAATTTCTGATTGTTTACAAGCAATGGGAAAGATTTTAAAGGAAGGAAAACGGGTGCCACATCAACTGAATGAAAGACAAACAGAAAACCAAAATGTCATCAGTAAAATATTGCTTCAATGGCACCAACGAAAGTTATTTTTGCATCGAATCGTGACTGGCGATGAAAAGTGGATTTATTTTGAGAATTGCAAACGCACAAAATCATGGGTTGATCCAGGTTAACCATCAACTGCAAGGCCAAATTGCTTCAGAAAGAAGACAATGCTCTGCGTTTGGTGGGATCAGGAAGGTGTAGTGTATTATGAGCTTCTATAACCAGGTGAAACCCTTAATACTAGTCGCTACTGACAACAAATAATCAGTTTGGACCACACTTTGATTGTGAAACGATAAGAATGTGCCAGAAGACACTGTGAAGTAATTTTGCTTCATGATAACACACCATCACACACTTCAAAACCAGTGAAAGGCACGTTAAAAGATCTTGCCTGGGAAGTGTTAACCCACCCACTGTATTCACCAGACCTTGCTCCTTCAGATTACCACTTGTTCATATCGATGGCACATGCACTTTCTGAGCAGCACTTCAAAACGTACGAAGAAGTAGAAAATTGGCTCTCTGAATGGTTTTCCTCAAAACAAGAAAAGTTCTATTGGGATGATATCCACAAATTACCTGAAAGATGGAGAAAATGTGTAGCTAGTGATGGATACTACTTTGAATAAAGCATTTTTGATGTTTCTCTTGAAATTGTCGTGTTTTTTTCCATTACAAAATCTACATTACTAACTAGTACACCTAATATATGCAGGGACAGGCACATGTGTTTGAAAGAGTAAAAGACAAAAATGATTCTATTGAACCTCCATTAGTGGTTCACCTCCTTTTTACTCAGATTCTTGTAGACTTCTCTCACTATATCAGCCCTTATAGGAATGATCCTACTCTTTGAGTGTTATTCTTGATCTCGCCAAGAAACCAATAATTTTTTTTTTTTAAACTTGTTGTCCATGCTTGGGAATATTTGAAACACCTGGTTTTTGTGATGCTGGTTCTCTCATCCCATTTTCCCATAGCAGTATAGCATCCTGACTTCTCCCTTATGTCATACTCACAATTGTTCATTTTCTCTTTCCTTCCATAGTATAAGCTGCCTGAAGCCAGAGACTGTCTAGTCTTGTTTACTGTTCTCTGTCTAGTACCAGGCCTGATGCTGTGTAGGTAATGAATAAATATTTATTTAATAAGGGAATGATTTTCTTTTTCTGTCACCCAGTGAGATAGCTTCCCAGGTTCTGTTGACCCTTTATTATTTTTTACTTGCTTTTTTCATTGATACAATATATATGCCACCTTTTACTGTTAAATTGTGCATACTCTATCATTCTCATTTTGACTAGTTTATCTGTATTTTAGCCCCTATACTTTGTTTCTAGTTTATTATAAAAAAGTATTCACCATTTATTTCTAAGTCGAAAAGTACTTACCAGATGGCCTATTAGGTAGTTAAATAGGAACAGTAGGGCCACAACTGATATTTGCCTACTTCCTCTTACTTATTATTCAGGTCTTGTTGATCTCTTGTAAAGATACATGTTTTCCCTGCCTTCAGTTTCTGTTCCACCATTCTATTTTTAATGCTATGGCCAAGCAATCTACTTAAATCAATGGTTTGATCAGGTAATGACTTTCTCTTGCCCTAAAATAAAATTTAGGAATTGGCCTTGTTTTGTTGTTCTGTGAAGTCAGGGATCGTATATCAGCTCAGAAATTGGACAAATTGTCTACGTTTAGAACTACCAGAAATGGAACCAGACTTTTCAAGTAGGTGTTGAATTCCCCTTCACTGGTCAGGATATGGAAGGATATAGTAAGAAGTTCTCAAATGGGATGGATTATTAGAGAATTTTGAAGATATAAGTACTCCAGGCCTTTAATATTATCTTTCAAACTGCTTAGGCTTTTCACATTCTGGCCCAGGTAAATTGTTAATGATTAGAATATCTTACTCATCCCCACTGCATCTTAGAAGTGGTAGGTTCTAAACATATATTTATTCAGTAAATACATAACTTCTACTTCTGGGTATTTTCCTTGGTGGATGAACTCAGGTTCTTTGTTTCCACTTCAGTCTTGATTTTATGATATGGGAGTATCAGATCTGGATTCTGAGTACTGGGATTCAGTGTTGGGCCTCCACATTTGTGATCTTGGGCAAATTATTATCTCTAAGCCTTCTTTTTAATGTAAAATTAGAATGACAAGTATTGTAAATAAGTTATGAGGATTAAATACACGTTGAAATGTTTTATAATCCGAGAATGCTTTGCAAATGGTAGAAATTATTATTCACATTGATTGTTTTGTAACTATATATATAGTTAAATCACTACTATTACATTTCCACCTTATAATTAGGCTTATTTTTTATCCTTGCAAAGGTAATAAATGTAGTTGTTTTCTCTTTAAAAAGCAACACATTTCCTTAACTCTTCAAGGTAAAATTTCTCTCTTATATTATTGAATCGTGCTATTTTAATTCCAGACTACCAGTGTCTGTGGATTTCCTGTTTTAGGTTAAAAAAATACCATTGACAGAATTAAGTAACATTTTTTTCTCCCCAAATGGTCCATATTTGGTAGCAGTTTTCCAGTTTTAAGATTTGACTTAAGTTATTTGGTACTTAAGATTTTATTATTATTTTTAGGTGACAAGATCAGTGAACAATTAGCAAAAGGCATTTAATGAGAATGTTATACACTTTAATTCTTTATTCTTTACTTGTATTCCATACACACTTAACACACTTTAATATATGATAGTTATAAATGTACTAGAGGTCCGGTACACCAAATTCATGCACTTAGGGTGGAGGAGGGGACCTCAGTCCGGCCTGTGCCCTTTCACAATCCAGGAACCCTTGGGTGATGTTCAGGTGCCTTGAGCCCAGCTTCTGGCTGAGCAGCGCACCCCCTATGGGAGCACACTGACCACCAGGGGGCAGCTCCTGTATTGAGTGTCTGCCCCCTGGTGGTTGGTGTGCGTCATAGGGACTGATTGTTCCACCATTCAGTAGATTTGACTGCTAGCCTTTTATTATATAGGACTGTAGGCCCGGTACATGAAAATTCGTGCACTGGGCGGGTCCTTCAGCCTAGCCTGCCCCCTCTCACAGTCTGGGAGCCCTGAATGGATGTTCTACTGACAGTGTAGGACTGCTCCCAGACGCCTGAGGGAGGCAACCAGCCAATCAGGGGAAAGCAGCATCCCATTACACCTCTGCTTCTGCCACTGCCGGCTACTGCACCTGCCTGAGCCTTTATCCTTGCAACTACCCCGGCTTGTCTGAGCCTCGGGCTGCCCTGGCAGTGGCAACTGCCATCAACAGCCTGTCTGAGCCTTGGGGAGCCGCTGCCGCTTTGTCCAGAAGTACGTCTGCCCTAATTAGCATATTACCCTTTTATCAGTACAGATATTGTATGTAAATGCTATAATTATGCATTTTGATACTTTTTCCTAGATTGCATATGATGGAATTAGATAAATCATTAATTCATGCTGCTTCATAAAGAGCTCTTTCTGAGTTCAAGATCAGTGGGATCATGCAACACTGCTTTGTGGAGTAGTACCTAATAGGAGAGATTAGCTGTTAAGAAAGGGCAATTCTTGAATCTGAGAAGGGAAACAGAGATGTGTCACTGACTAGGGCTGCCTTTACAAGTAGGATATATTAGCAGTTCTGATTTTCATAAGATAAGGATTCTACTTTGGAAAAGAAAGTTGCTGGTATCTGTTGTTTCCTCTTCATGTACTAACTTGCTGTTCTTTCTCCCCTTTAACCAGGTCAATATATGTTTTGTGACGTATTCTTTTATCACAAAAAAAGAGAGAAGAAATACTGCAGTGAATGAAGATTCCTCTGCATTTTAGCACTGCTTTTCCTACTGTAGTTGGCTTTTGAATGAGGATGACAATGGAAGAGATGAAGAATGAAGCTGAGACCACTTCCATGGTTTCTATGCCTCTCTATGCAGTCATGTATCCTGTATTTAATGAGGTAAATCAGTAATATTTTCTCATAGGATCTCTGCAAATCCTTAATGCCTGCTTCATTTATCCATTTATTTGTTCCTTCATATAACAAATACTTATATAAATGAATTCCATCTATGCATTAGGTATCATGCCAGGACTGGACATAAAACAAGTGGGGTGAGAATCCCAGATATATTGTTCCCCCTCTAGAGGTTTCACTGTAGTTGGAGAGAGATATTAACTAAAAGAATACAAATAATTAGATAAATGAAAAATTGTGGTAATGGCTATGAAGTTAAAAAAAAATTACATAGGGTCTGTTTTGGAGGCAGGGTAGACCTCACTGAAGAAGAGACATGCTAAGATCTGAAAGGGATATGGAAGGGTTAGGAAGCTGAAGATTTGGGGACAAGCACATGTTAGAGCTGGCACAAACTATCCTAATGGACTAGTCCGTACCCACAAACATTATTATCGATAAATGAAACATAACAGTGCTTTATATTTAAAGAAGATGTAGTTTTTTTTATTTTTATTTTAGGCATATTCTAGGACAATACATTTTTTTTCTTTTAAATTAATATTTACTATGTTAAAGTGTGTAGAGAATTCTAGAACTGTGCAAGTTTCTTAAGTATAATCTAATCACTCTCTGCCTTTTAATGGTGACCTAAGGTCCTGATGTATGAAATTATTTTCCTGAAATTACCTATGACTAAAATCTAGGACTCCAAGTTTTGTGACATTAGGCTTTTTATATAATGAGTTGTGGATTTGTGGATGCTTTATTTTTTTCCCGTTTTATTAATCTAATTGATTATAAGGCTATTCATACCATTAACCTTATTGTTGCTACTACACAACCTGGAAACCCTTACCATTTCCAATAATTTTTCATTTCTTTTTGTAAAATAATTATATTAGAGTAAGATCGTGAGTTGAAAACCATTTCTCCTACATTATTAGGTTTATTCATAATGAATGTATTTGATTTATTTTATGATCTAATGTCTTGGGGGTCAATAGAGAGTGGTTCATCCTCTTCAACTCGAAATCTAGATACTTAGTTTAGTTTCCATTTCAGACAAATATTTTGAACTTCAAACACTGTCTCCTAAATAGTGTTAGGCTCAATGACCAAAGGAGAAAATGCAAAATAATGGCTTGGGTAAAATTTATTTCTCTTATATAAAAAGTTCTAGAGATAAGTGGACTAGGGGCAATGTTATGGCACAATATCACCTGAAACTTAGGTTCCTGTCTTCTGTCCCATCATCTTAGTGCTAGCCTTCCATTATCAAGGTTACTTCAGCATGTGTGTGCTGCTGAAGCTTCCTGGAAAGGGAAAAAAAAAAAAAAAAGCAGGAGAGTGTGTGTGAGTGTGTGTGTGTGTGTGTGTGTGTATGTGTGAGAGAGAGAGAGAGATTGACTTTCAACTGATTCTGTTTTTTAAGAACCTTTTTGAATGTCCTATATGAGACTTCAATTTACATCTCATTGGCAAAAATGTAATCTTATGACCACACCTAGCTGAAAAAGAGGTTGGGAAATTAAGAAGTTTGCTACTAGGGAGGAAGTAAGTAGGAGGCATCTTTTGAAAAACCTGTCTCTATTATATTGCTACCATGCTAGCTTCTGAGGCCCTCTTTTAGTGCTGGTTACACCTATCTCTAACAGCTATAGCAGACACTAGTAATTAATTCCACTATTTTGTTTTAATACTTTACCCATTCATTGCAAGGCTAGAGTTATTGTTAGAAGCAAGTGTTTCCCTTCTGTTTCGTAAATATTCACTAGATGCCAACCATTTATTTTTTAAGTGTTCTGATAGGGTCTGGAAATGTAGAGGTAAAAATAAGTTTTCCTTATAAGAATCTTAAGGAATACAGATGCTTAAGCAGATAAGTTATTTAATAATCCTTGTACCAGGTAAGAAGTAAGGAGACAGTCCCTGAAAGCTGGTGAGTAATCTATCATGATGATTAGTGTTTGGACTTCTCAGGTACTTTAAAGAACCATCATGACAGTTCCTTCCAGAGGTGCTCCCTCTTTTCATGTCTATAGTCTAACTCTATAGCTATCTCAGTGGCTATTGGGTCAAGTTGTTTTGGGAGAATACTCTATATTTACCTGGTTACTTTGAGTCTTTTCTTGACAGGAGGGCAAATTATATTTCTGAGCTTCAGTTTGATCCTTTAGTTAATGAAGAGGAATGAGCAAAGTTTTTTTTTTTCTAACAATTTGATATTTTTTTACATATGGAAAGTGGATTTTCAGTCTTGACTTTGGAAAATAAATGTATAGGATGTAGCATTCTGGTGAAATGCTGTTAGGATTAATACAAGTTTCCTAATTTATTTGGTATACGGAAAATTAACTTGAAAGAAAAATAAATGGCTGTGAATGGACTAGTGAAACTCTTGCAGAAATAAAGGCAGTGATTCTCTCCAGATGAGATCTAAAAACATGTAGGTTAATGGGCCCAAAATTAGAACATGTTGCCAAATGATTCATAGTTTGTTCAAGAACTAATTATTAGAAGTAAGTTTTTAAAATGAAATGGCTAGAAGAGGCAGACTGAGAGATACTACATCAAATTCTCAGAGTCTAATTCTCAAATTGAATTTATTGATCAAATATGGTATCAAGTTTTTTTAAACAATTATTTCTGTCATGTATTTTAAAAAGAGAATACAGAATGAATAAGCTTTTAGGAATATTAGTAGTAGTAGATTTTCTCTTTGACAGAGGTTGAAATCTGGGCTTGACTTAGGAATGGAGTCAAATGATTAGTGCATCTTCAAATGTGAAGTTTTTGTTTAAAAAGACTAAAAAACTAGATTGTTCTCTGACATTCCAGGATATTATTGTAATATCTTAAATAAGATATCTAATCATTTAATTGATATTTATAGTTCAAAGGAAGGTTTTTCTTAAATCTACTAATTGGGAAATTAGTTTGGCATTGTACTATTCAGATTTAAAGATAAGTGGTTGTCAAGTTAATCATGCAGAAAGTAGTTCCACAGAACCACTTTGAAGGTCAATGAATCTTTACATTTTGTCTACAATCTATATATATAAAAGCCTAATATGTAAATTGTCCCTGTGGGAGTTCGACTGGAAGACCAATGACTCCCTATGGTGTTTACTGAACACCAGGAGTGTTGTGGAATGAAGGAAGAACCCAGCCAGCAGCTGGGTTCAAGACCCCGATCAGCCTTGATTGCTAGTCAGGCCTAAGAACCCTACCCGTGCACACCAGGCCTCTAGTGTAATATAAGAGTGAAAAAGCTTAGGCATTCTCACCATAACATTACATCCATAATAATAACTATGATGGGTCTCCCAATCATCATGTAGAACAGATTTTTAGATGGTAGACCATCCTTACACTTGAGGAAATTTTGGTACTCTAGCTCACAAGGCAAAGTTATTTATGGCATTCTGAAAGCTTAACGCTTGCTAAACTTAAGGAAGTTATGCTAGGACAGCTGAAGGAGTGGACTTGTTTAATCAGCAGCTGCAGAGTTCAGAGTCCAAGTGTATTGCATGTGTTATAAATGTACTGTGAAATAGGTCTCCTGTTTGCATTATGGAATGAGTTTATAAAAATCTAATGCCAAGTGTTAGAATAGCTTTTCAGTTACTTATTATTTTTCACTAATTTTTTATATATGGAGGAAGAGAGTTGTATGCTTCATTTCTTCATTCCAGGAAAGGATATACCACTGTCTTATTTTTCCATGAATTTTGGAGGGATTGTTTCAAGGTGAAATATACTGTATAAAGAAGTAGGTATTTTGAGAAAAAATAACAATTGTGCAAACAAAGGTGAATTTTAGATCATCAAAGTTTTATACTTTTGTTTATTAAAACAAAAAACACACAATAAGTAATTAGTATTATTCTATTCAGAAGAATCCAAATCAACTATTTCTGCTAACTCTAAGCAGCATTTTTGGTACGACTCTTAATTTATCAATAAGGAAATGAATCCTGAGAATACTTCTCCAATTTACCTGTCCTTTTTATTTTTTCCTAGTGAAAAAAAAAATCCCAAATTTTGAGCATAATAAACATACTTTTTCACAGTGAAGGCATGGGTTTTCCCTATAATACCACCATCCAGAGGTAATCATAATTAACATTCCATTTGACTTAATCCTCTGTTACTTATTAGGTTATATAATCTTGTCTTAGTTTTTTTACATGTAAAATGAGGCTAAAAAATATTTCTTACCCTGGCCTGGCTTGCTTGGTGATTAGAGTGTCAGCCCTCAAACTGAAAGGTCTCAAGTTCAATTTCTGGTCAAGGATACGTACCTGGGTTGCAGGTTCCATCCCTAGCCCCAGATGGGGCATGTGTAGGAGGCAACCATTTGATGTGACTCTTTCACATTGTCTCCCTTAACACGTGGTAGAAACTCGGGAATTTGTTGGCTCTTAAGTAGTTGAAGAGATTCAATGATAGGGTAGACTCCCCTCTGGAGAGGGTGAGTATAGGGATGCTGGGTAGTATTAGTGTCTTATGCATGGGTTTTGGAGCCAGACATATTCAGTGTGAATCCTTTCTCCACTAACTTTTTAATATTTGCATAAATTTATGCAAACTGAGTTTCTTTTTAAAACGGAGATGATGATAACTAGTTCCATATTTATTGTGAGGATTAGAGATACTCTATAAAAATACGCATATAAGTCCTTAGTAAATGATAGCTGTTAGAATATTACTGGAACCTGATATTGTCATGAAAGGTACTAGTAAGATAAACATGATTTTATTATGAAATCATATATCTCAAATGAGAGGCCTAAAATAGAAGCACTTTTAATAGAGAAAAGAAAAACATATTTTGCTGCCTAAGTATTACAGGCTGAAATTATAGATTCCAGGACAATTTAGATAAATTTATGAGAAAATAAGTTTGATTAAAATATGTATAGTGCCTATGTTTCTCATACTCCATGGGGAATGTGGATATCACATAGGTATAAAGCCTAGTGGGTTTATTACAAGATTTGTGAGTATATAATGTATACCAGAATGACTCCTCTCAGAGGTGCTTCATAGCTCACAGATTTGATTTAGTGTGTTACCTCTGACCTTCCCCTTTCTTTTCTAAGGTACACATATGTAAACTGAATATAGAGATCTAGAGATGCTGATGGTAAGGGCCGTTGGCTAATTCTATGAGTTCTTCACGGACTATTCTTGACTTCTTTTCCTGGCCTTGAGCCTTTTGCATATCAGGGCATTAGAGAATGAGTTATGTTGCTGATAATTGAAGGCACACATGTGACTCAGACCTTTCTTTGACTTGTTGAAAGAGGTTAGAATGTGGTGTTAACCCAAATAAGGAAATAGGTTTCTATCAGGGTGGAAACATTCATCCTGTCTCTTTCTGCCTATCCTGCATAACAAGAACTTGAGATCAGACGAGCTGCATTGTTATTTTAATCTTCAGTTGTATTCATTATAACTAAGTGAATTCTGGGGGGAAAATTCATTTTTGGAGATATACTTCTTCGTTACTTTTATATAAACTCCTCATGGAGTTGCTTTTTCGCTATATTAACTTGTCCTCTTTGTGTTTTCCCTTTTACCTACTAAAGACTATGTTACATTTTGCAAGATGTGTAAGAAGCTAAGTTAAATACATACCGTACTTTTTATTTTTGGAGATAAAGTGGTGTTGGAGACTGTGTGTGTGTGTGTGTGTGTGTGTGTGTGTGTGTGTGTGTCTTTAGAATATGTCAAAAGTAGGTTTACAGTCATTTGTATGGAACAATACAATAAATAGTAATACAAGAATAAACTATTTCCAATACTCACAGCTGTAAACCTAGTTTTGCCTCACCCTGTATGCTGTTTATAAAGGAAAACCTACATTTTCATTGCCTTGAAATTGAAAGGAATATTTATTGCATAATAGGTTAATAAGTTTTCGGTAGAAATTTTCTATTTGCATAGAAATTTATAAAGGTTAGAATGCTTTTCAACATTTAATACTGTAACAAATAAAAAGAAATACTGTGAGTTTTATTGAGTTAACTGGCCTAATTCTTAGGGACTAAAGAAATCGGAATTTAACTGAAGATAGTTATTTTAAACCTGGCAGTTAACTCTTCAACAAAGAGTTGTTTTTGTTTTTTATGAAATTGTACTAGAGGCTCGGCGCATGAAATTCATGCATGCGGGGGGGGGGGGTGGTGGAGTCCCCTCAACCCAGCCTGCACCCTCTCCAATCTAGAATCCTTTGGGGGATGTCCGTCTCACAATCCTGAACTGCTGGCTCCTAATTGCTCCTGCCTGGTCACCCCTTACTGCCCACCCTGCTGGCCTGGTAGACCCCTCTGCAGGACTGATCGCCCCCAACTTCCCCTCCTGCAGGCCTAGTCACCCCTCACTGCCCCCCCGTGCCAGCCTAATTGCTCCCAACTACCCCCCACCTTCCAGCCTGCTCACCCACCGACTGCATTCCCTTTCCTGCCTGGTTGCCTCTAACTGTCCCCCCCAGCCCCCCACTGGCCTAGTTGCCCCCAACTGCCCCACTTCCCCAGCTGGCCTAATCACCCTCAACTGCCCCCCACTTGCTGTGCTGGCCTGGCTGCCCCTCACACCCCTCCCCCCCACCAGCCTCGTCGCCCCATGCAGCCTGCTGTTCAGTTGTTTGATCGTCCCTCACTAACCCCCCTGCCCACCTAATCATAGGCAGCCATCTTGTGAGGGATCCTCTTTATTATATAGGATACCTTCTTTGGCTCACTGAAAGTGAATTGCATAAAGTTTCTAATATGGTCATTTTATCTTTCAAAATTATAAACTTTACATCTTGCATAATAAAAGCTAATATGCAAATTGTCCCTTCTCCTGGAGTTCAACCAGACGGGGCCAGCTGGCCAACTGCCCATGGCACCTCCCCACAGCCAGCCCAGCCCCAGACAGCCCCAAATGGGGCAGATGGGCCGGACCCACCAGTGCACGAATTCATGCACTGGGCCTTTAGTATTTGACATAAAAATTAAAAGCATTTGGATTGAACTTTTGATTTAGTATTTTAGGTAACTCTTTTTTAATCCTGATAAAATACTGGAAAGATATACGCATCTCTGAAATCCCGGATGATCCATAGTCTTCAATTTGAGTGTCAAACAAACCTTTTATCTGCACTATTTGCTAATTAATAAAATAAACTAATCTCAGCTTAATCCTTTACTGAGGGGATTGAAAAGCAATTAAGAAGGAGTATGGTGGTAAATACAAAGAATCTTAAGTAGCAAATGTTTTTCTTTGTATTGGTCATTTTATATTCAGTAGACACACACAAAAGAGTTTATTTTTTCTATAGGGATTTATATTATTTTGTATTCTGTGCTAATCTTAAAATAAATCTATCTTTAAAGTACAGTGTTTCTGAGCAACCCACTTGGGTTTCTCTCCTCCCTGTTAAAAGGAGTCTGTCTATCTCTCAATAAACTGCTTTTGCTTAAAATAAATAAACTACAATGTTTTGTATTTTTTCAAAAAAGGAATAAATAACTGATATACATAGCTTAATTTTTCATGGTTTGTAATGAAATTTTTTAGATAATTCCCTTTGAAGAATTATGGTGATTTGGAGTTAAGTAGCAAATACTTTTGTTTGTTGAATGATGTGCTTTCTGTAGAATGGAATATCAGAAATGTTGCTTTTTCTAAGAAAATTGATATTAATTTTTATTTAAAATTTTTATTGCAGCTAGAACGAGTAAATCTGTCTGCAGCTCAGACACTGAGAGCAGCTTTCATTAAGGTGAGGCACAAGTAACTTATTGTGATTATTAGAATGTATGTTATACATAAAGCTAAATATTAGCTGATAATTGCCAGGTTATTTTCTTAGTGACAATCCTTTTAACTATCTTGTGCCTGTTTTGGTGTAATCTGTAAAGATTAATACACTTAAATAAAGTGAGCTGACACAAGTGCTCTTTCCTGAAAATTCATCCTTTCACTTGGTGCTTTTGAAACTGACTTTGGAATATTCTCTCTTTAACTTTGGAGTCGATTTTTAAATTATTTTTTATTTGACTTGTTAAAACCTTTTATAAAATTGTAACTGAAAAAGGTCCATAATATTCAGTTTTAGGGCATAAGTATAAAACAATGTTTTGAGCGTGAAAATAAGACCTGTGTGTACATCAGATTAAGTATATTTTGAGAATATACAGGAATATTCTCAAAGTAGGAATTTTTCTGTTGTTTTTAGACCTGAGATTTTCATTTGATAATCTGTCACTGTTGAGAACTTAAAATATGGCTAGTTATCATTTAATTGTACTGTACATATAAAATACATGCCAGATTTCAAACACAGTTCAAAATAAAGAATGTAAAATTTAACTCAGTACTAAGTAATTTATATTGATTAGATGTTGAAATGAATGTTTTAGATGTACTCTTAAGATAATTACATTTTTCTATATTTTTTTAAATATATTTTTATTGGTTCCAGAGAGGAAGGGAGAGAGATAGAAACATAAATGATGAGAGAATCATTGATCAGCTGCCTCCTACGCACACCCTACTGGGGATTGAGCCAGCAACGTGGCATGTGCCCTTGACAGGAATGGAACCTGGGACGCTTCAGTCTGCAGGCCTACGCTCTATTCACTGAGCCAAACTGGCCAGAGCTTTTAAAAAATTACATTTTTTTAAAAAACTTTTTGAATGGGGCTACTAGAAAATTTAAAATTATAGGGGCTTATATTTGTTTCTTGCATTATATTTTTATTGGATGGTCCTACTTTACATGTTGGGTGCATTCTTGCATATAAAACTTTATACCCATCCCCCAAAATACATTATCAGGGTGCCTCAAACTTTGATTTTTATTTACTTTGTGTGTGTTTGTTCCTGTCAATAGCTAAAACAACTTATGTTTTAGGTAAAGTATTTTAATCTTTAAATCAAGAATAAATTTATAGTTGAGATTCATTGGAGCTGAAATTGTAAATCCATCCAATATTTGTATGGCAAAGATTAGCTTATCGATTCCAGTCTTAACTGATAGCATAGATAATGTCACTTGGCATCTCTCCTTTCACATTATATATGTTGGATTAGAATTATTTAGATGTATTTAATATTCTACAAAATGTAGTGTCTGAGTACACATTCATACTAGCTTTTTTAAAACGTATTTTTGCCAAATCATTGGGTTAATAAAGAGAATCAGCAAATCAATGCCATTATCTTTTCTTTTTTTGCTTTCTTCTTTCATTATTAGTGTAATTTTAAATGCCATATTTGGTCATTAGGGAGGCTTAATGGCAACTATTTTAAGCATGTTTATAACCAAAGAAAAGAAGGAAAAGTGATAGGTTGCACAATGTAGTATTGGTTAGGCAAAAGTTCATTTTTAGGCTTTTCTGATACCTAGAACAGAGAGTATTTATCCTGTGTGTTTCGGTAAAGACCCTATCTGAGGCAGTAAATGGTATGCTAAATGACATTCATAAAAGAGATAAAATAATGAATTTCATGAAGCTTTTTTTGGTAATGTCTTTATATATAAGCTCATGTTTTAACACTGAAGTACAGGTAAAAAGCAGTTTGTTTAAAGTATGTGGCTATGGTAGATCTGGGTTGATACATGGGTAAATTTTGCTTTCCATGGCATGGATTCTTAACTAGGGATACTGAAAGTTATTTTGGAGGAAAACATTAGTCAGTTTTGCATTGATTTATTCTTAATTATCATATTATGTTAAATTTCAAATGAAATTAAAGGAAGACATACATTAGAAAGATAAAGATTTTTGTGTTTATATAGTATATTTAAATGCATATTTTCAGTTCTGGGTCCATAACAACAGTTATATTTATCAAGCTTTAATATCTGTTTTTGTTATTGGGGAAAAAGGGTTGAAATAATTTATTTCAAGATAAAATGATTTTAGTAAATATATATTCTGCTTTTGATTCCTTTCCCCCTAGAAGTTCTGATAGATTGTGCTGTTGAGAATCACTGATTTACAGATTGGATATCACTGCCCTTGGGGACAGTTTTTCTTTCAGTTGGATTCTTCATAAAAATTGTATACTCATAGAGTTGAAGGTTTTATTTGGGGAGAGGGAAGAAACCTGTAGGTATATACTCTGATTTAACAATAGATCTGTTTATTTTGTCAGAGTCATTGGATAAATTTAAGGCTTTTTAAATAAAAAGTAGCCTAAGTAAGAGTTCAGACAGAAGATAATAAGGAAGCTATTATCAAACTATGTGCCGGGGCTCCCTGGGACCCCATAACAAATATCTTGGGTGTCATGAGATATTTAAAAATTTTAAAGAAATGCAGTGATATTCAACATCTGTTTGACACTGAACTACTAGCTTGCAGTATGCTGTTTCACATATTTGATTGAATTACATTCCTTTCAACTATGTCATGTCTTTGTCACAGCTGGACTTTGGCCATTGCTGTGATAAAAAGCAAGTACCATAAGGAAATCAATGTACAATAGGAAATGAGGGTAGTGTCCAATCTAATTCCAACATTTGAGACATTGTGCAGTGCCCAGCAGGATGTACAGATCTCATTAAAATAAGTAATTATAGTTATTTGAAGAATGAAATTAAATACTTTCCTATCAATTGGTGTATTTGTTAAATACTTCTAAGTTTTTAGGCCTTCAGTATTTATTAAGTTGTTTGAACTTGACTATGTAATACACAGTACTGTTAGGTCTTTCTTTTGGCACTAGGAACACTGACTTTAGGAACCTCTGTGAGATTTCTGCAATGTTTCAGCTTTGGTATGTTAGGGCACCAGACCAACTTGATATTGCAAACTTCGTTGTCAGGCTCTCAGCATTTGATTTTTTTAGCCCCTTATTATAACTTAATCAGAGAGATTGTTTTCTGGAAGATGCATTGTCTGGAAGCATATAGAAAATGTTCCCCTGCTTCCCAAAATAATGTCTTAAGAAAGATAAACCAGTTATCAAATACTGGCTTATTTAAATAGTATCGTACCTGTAATTTTGTGTCAGTTCACCAAATTTATAAAGTTTATACTGTATTGTATAGCTTTTCTTTTAAAGACAATTCTTGTTTCTTTTAATTAAATAGATCCTACCTTAAATCTGTGGAAGGAAAAATCAAAACAGATTATACAGTGGTTCCCTCTTATCCACAGTTACACTTTAGTTACCTGTTTTAACTGCGGTTCAAAAACATTAAAAGGAAAACTCCAGAAATAATAAGTTTTATAATTTTTAAATTATAAATTTATGGTTTGATTTTAAATTTAAGTTTTAAAATTTCAGAATAATAAGTTCTTAGGTTTTAAATTTTGTTCTATTATGGTTATTGAAATGAAATTTCACACCATCCTGCTCAGTCCTACCCAGGACTTGAATTATCCCTTTGTCCAGTGTTTCTATGCTGTATGTGCTCCCTGCTGTTAGACATTTAGTTGCTTCTTGACACATCAGTCTTTCATGGTATTGTAGTTGTGTTTAAATATCCCTTATTTTGCTTAATAATGGCCACAATGCTCAAAAGCAGTTATACTGGCAGTTGTGATATGCCAAAAGAGAAGCCACACTGTGCTTCCTAAGTGAAAAGGTGAAAGTTTTTGACTTAAAAAGAAAAGAAGAAAAAAAGTATATGTCCGGGTTGCTCAGGTCAGTGGTAAGAACAAATCTTCTATTCATGAAATTGTGAAGAAAGAAAAATAAATTTGTGCAAATGTTGCTGTACCTTCTCAAAACTGCAAAAGTTACAGCCACAGTGCATGGTGTTTATTTAGTTAAGTTAAAAAGTCACTTAATTTGTGGGTGGAAGATATGAACAGAAAAATGTTCTAATTGATAACAAAAATGTGTTGGACCAGGAAACATTGAGACTATGTGAGGATTTAAGCAAGGGATCCCTTGAAACTATTGACACCAAGCCATTTACTGCAAGTAAGGGTTGGTTACAATAAGATATTTTGATAGAGACTATATTTACATAATTTTTATTGCAGTGCATTGATAGAATTGTTCTTTTTTTTTATTGTTCTTGTTGGTCTCATTGTGCCTAATTGATTTATAAGTTAAACTTTATTATAGATATGTATATATAGGAAAAACATAGTTCAAACAGTCCCCAACTTATCATGGTTTGACTTAAGGATTTTTTGTTTGAATAGTGATTTGAAAGCTATCCACATTTGTTAAAAACTATACTTGGAATTTTGAACTCTGATCTTTTCCTGGGCTAGCAATATGTGATACAATATTCTTATGATGCTGGGCAGTGTCATTGAGCCACAGCTCCCAGTCAGGCACTCCATCATGAGAGTAAACAACCAATACTCTACAGTATACTGTGTTACCAGCTTTTTTTAGATACTGTGTCCTGAGTGTGGTAGACTTGGCTAAGCTGTGATGTTCAGTTGGTTAGGTATATAAAATGCACTTTCAAGTTAGGATATTTTCAATTTGTGATGGGCTTATAGGGTCATAACTTTGTCATAAGTTGAAGAGCATCTGTCTGTATAGGGTTTGGTACTGTCCATGGTTTCAGGCATCTGCTGGGAGTCTTGGAACATATCCCCCATGAGTAATGGGGGACTACAGAGTAAAGAAATATAATTCAGCTCTAGCCAGTTTGGCTCAGTGAACAGAGCATAGGTCTTCAGACCAAAGGATCCAGATTTGATTCCGGTCAAGGGCACGTACCTTGGTTGCAGGCTCTTTCCCTGCCCCTGCCCTGGACAGGGCTCGGGCAGGAGGCAACCAGTTGATGTGTTTCTCTCACATCAATGTTTCTGTTTGCCTTTTCCTCTCTCTTCCACTCTCCCTAAAAAAATCAATGAAAAATATCCTCGAGTGAGGATTAACAACAACAAAAATGGAATTCAGTAAGACACATTTTATTGTCATTAATTATATATCAAAATGACTTTCCTGAGGATCATTTGACAACAGTTAAAAGTGATCTCAGGATTGAAATGTGTGTATTTTCTTTTCCCATTTAATTCCATAGCATTTTAGTTTTTTGTACTGAAATCTAATGAGAAATAAGATGTCATAATGGAGAGAGCAATAGGAACAGAAGAAAGCTGGATCTACAGTGATACCAGAGTGGAATTGCAAAGGCAGAGATTAAATGTGCTTGACATATAAGAAAACAAATAGGTCGCCATATGGTTAAGATCATAAATTGTTTCTATTTTCTATTTAATATCAGGACAAGAAAGATGGGGAATCATCAGCATAATGATTAAAATTGGCAGTCATCCTAAAAGTAACAAACGTGTAGTGTGATTATAAAATTTAGAATAATTATAAAATTGGATAAAATTACTAGGGAAAACCCAAATCTTGAAAATTAACTTCAGTAAACTCAGAACTCTTTGTGCTCAGTACTGAAATGACTAGAACGATTTAGTGCCCTAAGGAGTAACATAGAATCATTGCAAACTCATTAGTGAAACAAGCTCAAGGTAGTAAAAGGATTAATAATGTTCTGAAAACTAATATAGGTAATAGTCTTGCTACAAAAATAAAACAGAAAGTGAAAATCATTGTATGAGAAAGTATTTAAGGGATTATCTCTTCAAGAAAACTTGCAAAAGTAACCCTGTTTTATTTTTGGTATTCCTGACATTCTGTTAACTTAAATGCAGAGAATCTGTAAAATACTGGTAAAATGTCTAATTGCTAGATTAATTAAAAGATTACCTAATAAAAAAAAAACACCTAAAAATCCTTAGTCTATTTTAGCTTCTAAAAAAAAAGTAATTGATGGATTACCAAAATATAAATGTATATTAGTATTTCTACCTTTGTTATTAGTTTGATTTCAGGAGAATATAAAGGAGAAGTAGGAAATGTTAAGTACTTTATGTTCAAATGGAAAATAGACATTGCCTGTAATAAAAAGTTACTGATATTTAAGTTTTATCAAACAGAAGTGATACCATCACCACTCCTCCTTTACAAAGATTTCTGCCTTTCTAGGTTCATCAATCTTAAGTTCCCAAGTCTTCTAAACATTTAAGTTTCAGTTTTAAAATTCTGATTTCATTTCTACATTTCAAAACTAGCTTTCTCTTTATTATAGGCTGAAAAAGAAAATCCAGGACTTACACAGGACATCATAATGAAAATTTTAGAGAAAAAAAGTGTAGAAGTTAACTTCACAGAATCGCTTCTTCGAATGGCAGCTGATGATGTTGAAGGTAATCAGAAAGTCTTGTTTAGTGTCCTTACAGTTGTTGAACAGCCCTTCTTCCAAATCTTTATTGCTTGACACAAGGTTCTAGGTCCTCTTTCCCCTCTTCTCCTCCTCTTCTTTTTCTTATTATTATCGTGATAATATTGGGTGTGGGGGTCTATCCCAAATTGTCGTAATATTGGGTGTGGGTTATTTATCCAAATTGAAAATGTTTAGCTTTTCATCTTCTGTTATCTTACTTCATAGGAGCCCTATTATTACCAAAATAGGAAAGTAGTTCTTGCTTTCTGTTTTATATTTGTCAGATTCAGATTTAATTACTTGAAGTAAAATGTTTATTTATGTTGTACACTTTAACTTTTCCCCCCTGTGAATATGTTTGATGAGTTCTGGTTTTGGCAAAAGATAAACTCTGTGGAATGGTTTTTTACATTTTGTGTTGACTTGATGCAAAAAGCAGTTTGAGTTGCTGAGGGTTTTTTCTAACTTTAGTGTTTTATTCAACCACAGATTTGAGAGGACAATACATAATAACCATTCTTTCTCATGTTTTGCTTTTTTAAATAATTAGAAATGGGTTTCACTTAAATTTAGTACCCATTTCCCCACTAATTAAGGAAAAATAGAAGTAGAATTTTCCATCTTTATTGAGGGAGAAAAGAGGGAAATATTTTAACTGATTTCATAATTTATAAGAAATTCCTCATCATTATTCTAAACTTAGCATTTCCAGTCTCTGAGGCCAGGTTGTATTGATTGGTAGGGTTGTAATGTTTCCAAAGTCTACAATGAATCTACTTAGTAATGTTTTTGCCTCTACCAGGTCTGACTAAACTTCCTTTCTAAGGTTGCTCTTCTGTGATCCAACCCTCCTTGTGTTGAATTTTTGGTAATGTTTTTTGGTGTGTGCTTTTTAAATGAGATTTCAAGAACATGCTGAAGACTTTAGTAGGTAGTTTGGGTTTTGGTATAGTGAGCCATTGTATATTAAATATAGAGATTTTTGTTAAGCTCATCTTCTCTATTGGCAGGTACATATTGCCATCATATTTGTCATGAACGTCATTAAGATTTTCTTGAGAAATGTAGCTTCAGAGGCTTGATCAATTTGATTAAGACTCCTTTTAATTTAATTTATTTATTTTGATTTCATGGGCTTTCTATTTATCCCAAATTGAAAATGTTTAGTTTTTCATCTTCTGTTATCTTACTTCGTAGGAGCCCTATTATTACCAAACTAAGTTGAACTCTTAACAAATTCTGCTTTTGCAACCTTGTCTTTCCTGGTTATCTGGCCTTTCTACTCCCCTCCCTCACCCTCTTGACCAACATTGGGAATTCGTAGACTTGCATTTGACAGGGAGTTGCCTGATGTTTTTTATTATGCATTTATTTTATCAGAGTATATGATTGAACGACCAGAGCCAGAATTCCAGGACCTAAATGAAAAGGCACGAGCACTTAAACAGATTCTCAGTAAGATCCCAGATGAGATCAATGACAGGGTGAGGTTTCTGCAGACAATCAAGTAAGCAACTTCTTGTTGTTTTTTTTTGTGTTTTTTTTTTTTCAAGCACTTTATAGGAGCCTCTCATTCTAGATATTTCATTTTAGTATGACATAAATGTTAAAATATTAATTTGAAATAAATTTGGAGTTTTTAAATGCTATATCTTTATTAAATTCTAAGCCATGCCATTTCACTTCAGAATACAGTAATATTTGTCTAGAGTGTTTAATTTTAAAACTGAATGAAATGTATATAAATTGGAATATAGTTTAAACTACATAAAACATAGAAAAATTAAATGTCAGATTAAAGTGAATAAAGAAGTTTTAAATTATATAGCTAGATAACAAAGGATACCATTGTTTTTATTCAGAAATGGCACAAGTCATTAGAGTAAGTCATGTACTCTTTGTGGATAAAAAACAGAGAAATCTTGGAATAATTGCAGTCATGCTTTACCTGTTGATGAAATCACAGCTAAAAATTGCTGGAAAGGAAAGATTTAGCGATTGCATGAAATTCAATATTGTTAAAGAACTTAGAAAGGCTCACTTGGAATAAATATTAACATTCATTTCTCAGAAATCATATTCTTTATAATTTACATTGCAAAATGCTATTTTAACTAGTTTGGGCACCTATTTTGAGTGAGAGGTAGAAGTATGTCCCATTTTGAAAATGTTCATGATGGATGCCCAACCAGCTCTCAAGGAATGTCCCTCGCTTCAGTCTTCTAATCGAGGACCAAATATATTATAAAGGCTTCATTGACTAGCCAAAATCTGTGCAATGGGATACAAACCTAAGATAAATATTTTGCCATTATTGAGAATCCCCAACTTCCTTAAACTATTTTTAATATGTGAAGAAGGAAGACAATCAACTGTTTGTGGATTTTTAATTTTTAATTTTGGTATAAACATGTTTGGTCATAAAAGGATAAATTGTCATTGGTCTCAAACACAGCTGTTTAAAAAACTTATTTCTACAGTTTTCTAATAATTAAGTTTAAAATTATTTTGGTGATGTGTACTACGCTCCTGTGAAGATTTGACGTTCTTAATATTTTCAGCAAATTTTGCTTCAGATCATTCAAGTAGAGGTTTATAGAATCAACAACATTATCTTAATAATATTATAATCACTTACATAGAACTTACATGCTAAGCACTTTTTAAAGTACTTAATAATGTATTAACTTACTACAAATCACTGCAATAGATGAAGAAATTGAGGCATCAGAAATTAAATAACTTTCCCAAGTTCACAGAGCTGGTAAGATGGGAGAGTCTGGTTTGAAACCAAGTAGACTGACTCTAGGGTCTATGCTGCTTCCCTATAGTAGATTCATAGTGTTGATCTAATTTGGTAACTGAATGAAAAGTTTCTGTTGTTGGGAAGAAGTTTGATAAAGGACATCCTATATAGAATGCTAGTAGGTCAGAGGGAGAACAGTGTTGTCATTGTAGTCAGGGTAGAAATGACAGACCCGGAGTCCTTATCCTGCTATTTTGACTCCCTCTCCCCCTGTGGAGTCCCTGAAGCATCTGTGTTAAACCCAGTCTGGCCCTAGAGAGATACAGTTTGAAAACCACTTTATTAGCAGCTGCATTTTAATCATAAGGATGTTGAGGTCAAGAGCCTAAGACTCTTGTCCAAAGTCATTGACGGAACTGAATTAGAGTTCTTGTCTCTCATTTATGGAACAACATAATAATATTTTGGAGAGTACTCTGTACAACTGAATTAATATTATTGGCAATTAAAATTTATATTTTAAACGTTTTAGGGATAATTTGCCATGGAATGTTTGTTGATAATATGTTGTATTTCTGAGACTAATATTCAATAATGTATGAATTAGCATATGTAGCTAAAGCTGCAGTTATTTGTGTTACTGATATGACAGGTAGATAGAAAAAAAGATAGATTTTGATATTCTATTACCACTGTTACATTGTTTAACAAATTAGTGGTTAAAGTTTTAGCAACATGAAAACAATGGTTTATCCTTTAGTCCAACACATATTGTACACTTACTATCTTTCTTTCAAATGTTTTACATTCTCATATTTAAGGTAATTATGCTCTTTATCATTTATTTTAGCAGTATTTTTCAGTAAGCATGTATCAAATACCTACTATACCAAGTATTGTGCATATTGTTATAGATTATACCAGAGTAGAAAGAACATCCTGTCAGCTGATAAATATCCAGATAATTTTGTGTTAGCAGAATTATGTTTGAATCTCCACTTCAATATTTAGCTCTGTGACCTTGGTTAAGGTGCTTAGATTTTATATTTCTAGTTTCTTCCTGTGAAGATGAGGGTAATAGTTGTGAGAATTGGAAGAAATAGCATCTACTGACAACACATACTGGTATTGTAAAGTAAGTTTGTTTATTTCAGTTTCTCTCTATGGAGTTGATTAGTAAAAATGATCCAGCAAACAAATATTTTAAAGTACTTTTGATTAATGAGTGTTTCTGTTTGATTACATTTGAGCTTATGCAAATATTTTATAAAATTAATTCATGGGATTCTTTTAAAAGTCTGACACACTCCAATTAATGGATGACTAGTAGAGACTTGCGATTTAATAGACCAAAACGCTATGCATTTATCTATTTACTCATTATAACCTGCATTTGCATATTCATAGGCCAAAAATTCGCCAGGGTTTGGTTTCCATGATAGCTTCAAATTAGCTTTTCCAGAGTTGACCTGTCTAGAGCAAACATATAGCATAGGAATTTCCTTCCTTTAGAGTGTTTGCATAAACATACACAGATTAGGGTTATATGATTAGAAACTCTATTGTTCTATGCAGTTTTTTGATAGGCAGTCTGTTTATATTTCATCTGATGCCTGTTGTCTTCTCAGTATTATGTTTCCCCAAAGTTGCCCTTCTTAAAAATACTCTGAGCCCCTTATCATAGAAACCATTAACTCAGCATATAATTATACTATAGTTCTTTTACAATCAAGTTTTCCCTAGTTCTTTATTTAATTGAAGTATTGTATGTTGTGTGTGTGTGAGAGAGAGAGAGAGAACCTATTTTGTTTTAAATAGGTTCATTGTGAATTTAAAGAATCAGCCATATACAGAGATTTGACATTTTTTTACTTGTTGAAATTGTAATTTTCTCACATAATAGGATGGTCACGTGACTCCGTTTTATTAAGCATAGGTGGACTTACAGATATCATAGCAATACAGCAGGATTCACCTTGCTTAAAACTACAAATGAAATAACAGTTGTATAACTTAAAACTGTTTTTACTAAACTAGAGGCAGAAAATAAATCCACAAAGTCATTTCTATGTAAAATTCTTTTTTTATTTGAACATGCAATGTTTTAATATTTCAGCCTGAGGCTGATGTTTGACATAAGGATGTAATAAGTAAGTATCCATTGAAATGTCATTACCACTTTAGCATAGGTAAAAATATCTTTCTTCATTCCAAAATCCTATCTACTTACAAGTTTTAGAATTTCCATATGCTGATTTACTGGAAATACGCTGTGAAACACACACATGTCCAGAAAGCTGGACAATCTGCACAATGAACCTTTTTTTTTTCTTTAGTAGCAAAGCAGAAAGATTGTTATGAAATAACTGAAATCTGACATTTGTGATTAAAAAGTCAGTAATAAAGAATTATACTTGGGATAGTATGGATGTATATCTTACTAATTCATATCTTTACACTTGGATTGTATTTGAACAGCAAAGAGAATGAATGTGGAAAAGAGAAGGCTTGCCTTAGAGAATATGAGACTGCTTTTAAATGCAGAATTATGTTAAGTTCAGTTTGACCAGGAAAGATTGCTTTAAGCTAGAACATGAAAATTAAAAAGAGCAAAGATATAAAATACAGGAAGAGTTCAGAAAAAAGTGTTACAAAAATAGGAAGGATAGTAAAAAAATAAAAGATTTCTTCTCTTTCTCATTTTTTTAAGGTGAGGGAGATACTGATGCATAAATAGGTGTCCCCTAAAAATGTATACACACTTTGAATGATTATAAAGTCAGTGTTTATTAACATAGTTCATTTTCAAAATATAAAAGAATCTATAGGAATTATTAATTTTTTTTTCCAACACTGTTTTTAAGCTGATGACCATTCTGGTCCAGGCACTGCTGATAACATGAAGTAATGGAATCACAAACATCAAGAATCATTTTTTTTTTTTCAGTATTTGTGTGCCCTCAGTTTGTCAACTGTTGCCAGTTTTGTGCAGTAAACTTCATCTTTTATATATCCCCATAAAATAGTTTAGTGGATAAATTTTCTTTTCAAAGCTTTGTCTGGCTTCACCCATTATTTCAAATCAGTTAAACTTGAAAAGGAGTAAAACTTAGGTGAGTTACCATAATTTAAAGTGTGTATACAACTTTTGGAGGACACCTGAAGGATGGTTACTGGAAAAGGTAAGGTAGGAAAATAATCTGATATTGTCTCTCCCCGAAAATTATATACTTTAAATACATAAATATAGATTTGGAAGGGGAGGATATGTGGTTGTTAGAAGGAGGTAAATGTTTCAAGAGAAGAGCTATGTCTGAGGAGGAAATATTTCAAAATAAATTATTTGGTATGTAACTGGGAGTGTTGGTGAATATAGAAATGAGTTATATGTAATAGCAAAATTTCATGTAATTGTTCATGAGATAGCAAAAACAGTATATGGTAACTTAAAGTCAGCTATATTAGAGAAAGGAAAAATTACTGGAAAAAGATGAGAGGCAAAGGTATATTCTTTTAAATTTAAATCAGTAATATTGAAAGAAATGCTAATAATTTGGGAAGATTTATGTGGAATGTGTGGTCAGTAGTGCAGCAGTTAGAGTCACAGAAGGGTACATGCTAAAACCCCCATTCAGTCAGCCAGTCAGATGTTTGCACTTGACATAATGTCGTATGGTAATTAATAGTGTGGTTAGTAATTCTTAAAAAGACATATACAGAAAAAAAGGGACATGTGTAATGCTTTCAACAATAAAGATTCTTTAAAAAGATATAACCAAATTTCTTTCAAATGTAACTGATTTTAAGAAGATTCTTTTTTTCTTAATGCACAGGGATATTGCTAGTGCAATAAAAGAACTTCTTGATACAGTGAATAATGTCTTCAAGAAATACCAATACCAGAACCGCAGGGTAAGTTTACTAGAAGCCATCCTAGATGTTAGTTTACACCTAGTTATTTTATTGAAATGAATACTAAGATGATTGATTATTGGGAATAACCTCCAATCTTTGACTTTGGCTTTTGTGTCATTTCTCTTTTCTTATTTAGCTTTTTCTTTTTTTATTGTTTTTGATGTCTGTAGGCACTTGAACACCAAAAGAAAGAATTTGTAAAGTACTCCAAAAGTTTCAGTGACACTCTGAAAACCTATTTTAAAGATGGCAAGTAAGTACTTTTACTTATTATCCTTCTCTTTTAAAATTAAATTATATGGTTTGTATTATACTAAAACTATATAAATTAAATTCTTTTTACTATAGTACCAAGGTCAGAAAATGGTCTGCCAACTACTAACTGTTAAAAATAAAGAGTGAATGGTGATAATCCAGCCATACCAGTCCCAGACAGGAGGAGTTGGCAGGTCTTTTTCTGAAAGGGGCCAGATAGCAAATATTTTGACTTGGTGAGCTCTTTGCAATTGCCCACCTCACCTATGCTGTTGTAGTACAAAGGTAGCCATGGATAAAATGGAAATAAGTGGGCATTATAGCCATGTTCTAATAAAACTTTATTTATAGACACTGAAATTTGCAGCCACTCATCACATATTATTTTGATTTTTTTTCTTAATTTTCCCATTTTTAAAAACATAAATGTAATTCTTAGCCTGCAGTCCATACAGAAACAAGGTGAGATTTTGCTTCTTGGCCCAGTATTTTTAGTAGCATCAGAATCCCCTGAAGGCTTGTTAAAGCACAAATTGCCCCAGAGTTTCTTATTGTCTAGAATGGATCCAAGAATTTGCATTTATTTCTAAGTTGTTCCCAAGTGATAGTGATATGGTAGGTCTGTTGAGAGCTGCTGCACTAAAGTTAAAACAATGGTTCTTAGTCCTATTTGCATATTAGATTCCCCTGAGTTCAGTTTTTAAAAATTCTAGTGCTTGGCTCCACCCATCTTCAGAGATTCTGATTGAATTGGCTTACAGTGGGACAGGGATTTAAGAATTTTATACAAGTGTGTTAGGTGACTTCACAGTGCTACAGAGGTTGTGATTCATTGTCCTGGCAGGAGAGACACTTTCACAGGAAGTATACTGAAAAGGTAAATTGCTTATTATTTTTCAATTTATGTATAATTGGCTGTTAAGCATTTCAGAAAACCAAAAATTTTAGGTGTTTTTAACTATATATCCTATCTAATAGAAGAGTAATATGAAAATTGACTATACCTCCTCTATACCCACAAGCCATGCCCACCAGCCAATCAGAGCAACTATGCAAATTAACCCAACCAAGATGGCAACAGCCACAGAGAGAGCAAGAGGGAGGCTTGGGTTGCCCCTGGTGATGGAGGAAGCCAAGCTCCACCCCCCCTCACCCCCACCCTGCCCCACCCCTGGCTGGTGCTTAAAGCAACAAAGTTTCAATGGCTGTGCTAGCAGAAGGTTTGGCTCTGCTCTAGGCTACAGAGTTTCAATTGTAGAAGATAAATAAATTCCAGATACCAGGGCCTCAGCTTGGGTCACCTGGAGGCATGGCCAGCCTGCAAACCACCACAGGCCACTCATCCAGGCCACCTCAGGCCCCAAGGGAACACCCACCCTGATCCAGGACACCCTTCAGGGCAAACCAGCTGGCCCCCACCCGTGCACCAGGCCTCTATCCTGTCTAATAAAAGAGTAATATGCAGATTTACCATCACTACAACACACAAAGATGACTGCCCTTATGTGGTCAAAAGATCCTGCCCCCATTTGGACACAAGATGGTCACCAGAAGAGGGCCGGCAGGGGAGGGCTGTTGGCAGGGACCAGGCCTGTAAGGGAGGGCAGTTATGGGTGTTCAAGCCTGTAGGGGAGGGCAGTTAGGGGTGACCAAGCCCACAGAGGAAGGCATTTAGGGTCAAACAGGCTGGCAGGGGAGCCGTTAGACATCAATCAGGCTGACAGGGGAGTGGTTAGGGGGTGATCAGGTAGGCAGGCAGAAGGGGCTAGGGGCAATCAGAAAGGCAGGCAGGTGAGTAGTTGGGAGCCAGCAGTCCTGGATTGTAAGAGGGATGTCCGACTGCTCTTTTAGGACTGGATCAGGCCTAAATGGGCAGTCGGACATCCTTCAAGGGGTCCCTGATTAGAGAGGTAGCAGGCTGGGCTGAAGGACACTCCCACCTCCCCCATGCACAAGTTTTGTGCACTGGGCCTCTAGTATGTACATAAAATTTATAGATGATGCAGAGGCCATGTGTTCTGTGGCATTGAACCTGATAGAGGATTTTTGTATCAAGTAGAATTCAGAAGATTTTGTTGACAAACCATTTTCTAACAGTGTTTAAAGTTAGAAAAGTAGTGATTATTTCAGCTATAATTGGCATGGCCTCTACCAGGCTATCCTATAGAAGTTTTAAAATCCCTATACTGTGCCACGTTATTCAATATTATTGTGATTTTAAAATAGTAAGGTAGTATATTTGCATGGTCTTGATTTTTAAAGCTATCTTTTATAGTTCAAATAGGTCAAAATATTTACATTTATATTATTAATTTAGAATGCAGAGCTAAAATATTAGTGGTTTTTGGTTGTTCCATATTGCTATACAGGTTGTCTCAGGGAAATGCTCCTTCATGATTTAGTTTAATAAGTTGGCAGGTGTGTTCTGAAAATAAATTTGCATCTGTTTTTCCTTCATCTCTGCTAAGCCCAAATAACCAGAAAACACATTAAAAGGATAATTTACATGTTGGGATCATTATTTCTGCTTCTAGCTAATTAACAACTGTCACGGAAAAAGCACATTGAAAGATAGAAATTCATTGAGAGCCTAATTTTCATTAATCTGAAATGATTTACTTTCAATTTTTTAACAGTTTGAACAGGCATATAGATTACTTAGGCTTCCTGACACTACTTTTTTTCTCCATTCAGCAGCTTCTTTAAATTACAATTAGTTGTGTATGAATAATGTGCCATGAGTTTTGTACCTGTCTCCTCAAACGGAAAGTTAGTTATTACAACAATCTGATTATTGAGCCATCCATCTTTCAATAGAGGGATGAATTCAACTAATTTGTTGGGGTCCTTTCTTGCTAAATGTCTAAGATGAAGATAAAATCTTTAGCTATGCAATTAAAAACCTGATAAGGCCACATAATGGGACAAGGGCATCAGCTCTGTCCTCTAGTTGCATGAGGATGGGCTGATAGGAAATGCAGTACAGCACAACATAATTTTTAAGAACATATATGTTGTCAGCTCCAACATATTGAAATTGCATGGTTATTTTGTTTTAAAAGATTAATTTTAAAAGCAGTTCAGAATTCTCAAATTTGTTTTTGAAATAAGGTGTGAGATTGGGATGAATCATATTTGAAAGTAATTAGGGTTTTCTTAAATATTTATAATGTCCATTGCCATATAGATTTTGAGACTGAGTGTAATACTTAATGCAGATTTTAATTTGGTAACTTCTATGAACCACAGCGGGGAAACTACATATGAATCAGTTATTTGTTCAACCTATAGATCAGCGGTTCTCAACCTGTGGGTCGCGACCCCTTTGGGGGTCCGAACAACACTTTCACAAGGGGTCGCCTAAGACCATTGGAAAACACAGATACGATTCATAACAGTTGCAAAATTACAGTTATGAAGTAGCAACAAAAATAATTTTATGGTTGGGGGTCTGCACAACATGAGCAACTGTATCAAAGGGTCTCGGCATTAGAAGGTTGAGAACCACTGCTATAGATGAACCCTGGTGGTTCAGAAGCCATCATTAGCAGCCCACCAACACCTAATTATCAACCAGAACCACTAGGGGGCAGTAATTCCTAGATAGTTTCAAATGGTGGAATACCATTCAATTCCAATCTGTAATAAAATTTATGATACTCAGTACTTCCTTGTTCTTTTTTTTTCGTAAGTTGATTTTATTGCATAGAATTAGTATAAACATTTTTAAAGAATGATTTTTTTGGATAAAATTAATGCTTGTTCTTTTTTTTTTCTTTGAACAGGGCAATAAATGTGTTCATAAGTGCCAACCGACTAATTCATCAAACCAACTTGATACTTCAGACCTTCAAAACTGTGGCCTGAAAGTTGTATATGTTAAGAGATGTACTTCTCAGTGGCAGTATTGAACTGCCTTTATCTGTAAATTTTAAAGTTTGACTGTATAAATTATCAGTCCCTCCTGAAGGGATCTAATCCAGGATGTTGAATGGGATTATTGCCATCTTACACCATATTTTTGTAAAATGTAGCTTAATCATAATCTCACACTGAAGATTTTGCATCACTTTTGCTATTATCATTCTTTTAAGAATTATAAGCCAAAAGAATTTACGCCTTAATGTGTCATTATATAACATTCCTTAAAAGAATTGTAAATATTGGTGTTTGTTTCTGACATTTTAACTTGAAAGCGATATGCTGCAAGATAATGTATTTAACAATATTTGGTGGCAAATATTCAATAAATAGTTTACATCTGTTAAACATTTCTTTACTTGAAAAAATTGATATATATATATGTATATATATATATATACATATATATATATATATAAATATATAACCATAAGACCAAGTTTACTTGGGTTAATGTCTAAAGAACTTTTAATGGGAGCTTATTAGCAATTTATCAGATAATTAAGCAGCAAGAATTTTTTTTTTAATTTTTGTCTTTTATCACTCTGGGCAAAAAGTAGTCAATGGAAATATTTTTTTATTTATATAAAGGGTACTATTTTTCCAGCCTGTTTTAAGAGACATATGAGAGAGATGTCAATTTATAGTGTTTTCACGTTACGATGCCACTTTTTGAACTCTGACAGTGTAAAATTAAATATTTGTGTGCTAGGCCCTAATAAGCTTTGCGCATTTTCCCCCAAAATAGCCAGAACTAATAGTAATTTGAAGCTATACCAATGCTCATTGCTTTGAAATTGTCATGCATGTTAATATTATATACTCTCTTTAATATATATAGTTCTATTTCACCATAGAGAAGTATTAAGGAAATTATGTATCAAATATTCATGTAAATGAGCATTTTCATTTTTCAGTTATGAAATAAAGGAAAAATTAGAATTTGTTTATTTTTTATAAAGATTTTAAATGTTAAACTACATTTCTGTTGGCAATACAATTTTTTTGCTATAATGAATTTAATTACTTTTTAAATTTTTCTTCTTTTTCAAAAAGATTTTAAAAGAACTACTATCATTGGCAATAGAAAAGGAATAAATTGTCCTGTTAGATGCAAACAGAAAATATGTGGGAAGAAGCAAAACTATAGACTACTAGATGAAAGCTCATAATTTATGGACATTTTATTGAATTGATGTGTGTTCTTTCTTCCAAGCCAGTAAAACAAATAGAATCGGTTATCTTAATACTATTTATTTTTTACATAAAACTATTATTTACTCTTAGAAGTAGATGGGTGGTCATTTGCAAAATAGATATGAGTATATGAAAGCAGCATGTTTTTTTATCAGATTTTTTTAACATAAACCAGTACTTCCTCCTGTTGTCTTTACCTCCTTAACAGAACAAAGTAGCTACCATGCCACAACTCATCTGTTTTCATAAGCCGCCTTCTATCTTTTTATTCCACTGTCTAATATCTCCGGCTTTGGTTTTCATGAAACTTACCTTCAGAAAGGAGACTTATTCTTGGGATAGTTCAGTTTCTTACGTAATCTTGGTGGGGAAGGCCAATGTGGCCCTGGGTAGATACTTTTCCAGACAACTGAGAGGTGGCTCCCAAGAAAAGGAAGACAAGGAGACATCGAGCACCTTCTCTTTGTAAAGCACTATTCTAAGTACATTAATTCTCTTAATAGTCCTGTGATATTAGCTACCTGCCTTATAGTTGAGGAAACTAAAGAGAGCTTAGGTTACAGGAACTGGTACAAGCTGGAGCCAGGGGTTGAATTCAGTGTTTTATCTCCAGGCTCCACGTACTTGTCACCAAACTGTACTTCATCCATTGGCAAAAATGGACCTTGTTTAGAACATCGAGTCTGTAACACAAAGCTCTCCTTGTTCCACATGGAAGTGAAAAAAAACAGATAAATCTTTTTTTATAAATCTAAATTTTGCTTTAAAGGGTCATTCTTTGGTGATAATGGCTATTTTTTTGGATGTTCAAAATGTCCTCTCCTCACACTTTCTTGAAAGAAATGATGTAATCTTAGATGGTAGGGATTTTTGTTTTTTGTTGTCAATGATTGCATTTTCACAACCTTATCTATCAGGCAAGACATGAGATTGGAAACCCAATATCAATCCCTCCTATTTAACTTTTTATGGAAATGTCTTTATTTTTTAAATATCCATTTATGTATATGTACATATATGTATGTTTGTACATATATATAATTTTATTTTTCCACCACTATCTCCTCTAAGCCCTCTTCTACCTCCACCTGGAAATTATTTTAAATTTACAGAAAATTGGCAAAAATAAGAATAGTACAAAGGACATCTATACATCTTTTATCCAGATTCAACTATTACTGAGATTTTACCATTTCTGATTTTAACATTTTCTTATTTATCCTCCCTGAAATCTCCTTAACTCTAGATAATTTCCATAGCCCCCTTTGTCTTTTACAGCTTTGACTTAACATGTTTCCGAAGAATACAGTCTTTGTCTCTCTACCCCCTTTTTAATAGTATGTTCTTCATTTTGGGTTTCCTCATTAAATTCAGGTTTTGCGTTCCTAGGATACCACATTGGTGATGCTGTGTCATCAGGTACCACAATCTATGGGAGACTCTTTAAATTCATTCTAACATTTCCCCCAGGATTTAGCATCCATTGATGATTCTTGCTTATTCCATCTTTATTTTGATAGTTGCAAAATGGTGATTTTCTAATTATAGCATTACTTCCTTGTGTACCACTCAGCATTCTGCTGTAAGCAGGAACACTCCTTTCTTCTTCATCTCTATCCAAGTGAACGTTTGTATTAACTATTGTTTTGGACTCCTGATTTTCTATTTTTCCCAGGGCTTGCACTTCATTTCTTACTTTGTCTTGTCTTAGATTTGGCCAGGAGGAGCTTCTGGGTCCTAATTCCTGTGGCATCTATCTTTTTTTTTTTTTTCACACCATCGTAAATAAAAGATGTTCCAGGATCTAGAATCGGCAGTTTTTCCAAGGAACCCTGGCTGCTGGGTGTGTCACCTTTACTAGGTGTTTTCCTGCTGCTAGGCCTATTCAGCAGAATAGGAAATGTGCATGTACACATATATGTGCTCATACCCACATTTGATTTAGAAATCATGCGTTCACTGATACCTCCAATTCTACCCTCCTCCTAGGGTTCTTTCTTGCTTTCCCCATTTCATATGTCCCTTTTTCCTGAGAATTCTGTCTCTTTAAAAAGTCCCATCAGTTTATTCCCCTGTTCATTCTATAATACATATAAAAGAGTTTTTCCTTTCTTTTGCCCATAGAATGTTTAAAAACACACAAAAGTCTGCAAAATTGTTTGTATCCTCTATCTGTAACCTGCTCCAGACCAAAAATATATAATTACATTCTGTGTTCATAAATTACTTCGATTCATTTTTTTTCTTTTATTGTGTTACTTATTTGAAATAAATTGGGTTCATTTGTTTCAGTTTTCTTCCAAGTATAAGATATGTTCCCCTCCCCATCCTTGGTTTAATTTTATTTTTAAATATAGAACATTAACATGCCTCCAAAAGTCACAGCTATCAGAAGGTATACTGAGAGAGTGTCATTCATATCCCTTCAGCCCCATCTCCTCCATCCCCACCCCTGTAGGTATCCAACTTCACTGTTTTTCCCCGTGTTTTTTTTTTTTTTAATGAAGAAAAGTACTAAATGTGTTTTCTTATTCCCCTTCTTTCTTACACAGAAGGTAGCATACATACAGGGAGACCAATCTTGATTTGCTTAGGACAACTTTTTCTGGGATACGGAACTTTCTATTAAAGCTAAAACTGAACATGTTAAACAAATTGGGAAGGTTGGTCATTTTATATACATGCTCTTAAAATATTTTTACTGATGTGTAATTTACATCCTGTGATATTCACATATATGTCCTTTAAAGAATATTGAGGTAAAATTCAATGCCACAAAATTCGCCCATTTTAAGAACTGTGCACTAACTACAACAATCCAGCTTTAGACACATTTTCAAAATCCCAACAGAATTCCTCATGCCTGGTTACAGTTAAACCTTGTTCCCTCACCCTGGTCCTCCCCAGTTCCAGGCAACCAATAGCTAGTTTCTCTTAACAGATTTTTCTTTTCTGGGCATTTCATAGAAATATAGTGATATCTTTTGAATCTGGCTTCTTTTAAGTTTAATGTATTTAGAGTCCATCCATCTCATTGCATATGTCAGCATTTCAGTATTATTGCTGAATAATATTCCATTTGAATTTTGCATGTTTTGTTATCCATGTAAAAGCTGGTGCACATTTAAGTTGTTTTTTTGTTTGTTTGTTTGTTTTTGGACTATGATACATCATGCTGCAATGAACATTCACCTACAAGTCTTTTATGTGGACATGGTTTTCATTTAAGTGGAATTTTTGGATTGTATGATAAATTCATATTTTTAAATTTTATTTTATTGTTTAAAGTATTACAAATAGTAGTTCATGTCTCCTTTTTTTTCCCTATTGACCTTCCCCCAGTTTCCCCTAACCCCACAGCACATACCCTCTACCCCTCCCCCAGTGTCTTGCATCCATTGGTTATGCTTATATGCATGTATACAAATCCAGTTGATCTCTTACCAACACCCCCCTCCAGCCTTCCCGCTGTAGTTTGACAGTCTATTGCCTCTGTAACTATAAAGAACATCATATTTAACATGATATTTAACATCATATTTAATATGACATCATATTTAACTTTTTAACACACTGTCAAATTGATTTCTAAGTAGTTCTACCTATTTATATTCCCACCAGCAATGTACGCGGATTCTTATTTCTCCATACCCTCACTAAAACTTCTATAGACATTCATGTAGATACAAAGTAGTATCATTGTTTAAATTTTCATTTCCCTAATGGTAAATGAAGTTGGTCACTTTTTCATGACTTATTAGCTACTTCACATACATGCTCTGATGGACTTTGCATTTTTCACTAAACATCTCCAGTAGTCAAATCACTCCATTTAAGTTCATAGAGATCTTTCTTTCTCTTTAATCTTTGGTAGATGCTCAGCATTCCAGGACATGAAGGTACCATATTTTATCCTATCAATCTGCTATGTTGGGGCATTTAGGTGGTATTCAATATTTTTCAAAATTATAAATACTATTACAATGAATGATCTTACATACTCTTTTCTATTTTAAGGTGTACTTACAGAGTAGATTTCCTAGAAATGGGATTATTGAGCCAAAAGATGTTTGCTTGTGTAGTTTTACTAGGTACTAGAGGCCCAGTGCACAAATTCATGCATGGGTGAGGTCCCTTGGCCTGGCCAGCAATCAGGACCAATTGAGACTGTCTTGCCCAGTCCCTATTTGGGTTGGCCAGCTGGGGTGTGGGGGAGTGACTGGTTTGGGGCCGGCCTGCCCAGGGGAGAGACCATGGGGGGTTAGCCCACCATGGGAAGTTGGCTGTGAGAGCGCACTGACCACCAAGGGGCAGCTCCTGTGTTGAGCGTCTGCCATCTGGTAATCAGTGTGTGTCATAGCCACTGGTTGACCGGTCATTCAGTCATAATGGTTGCTTAGGCTTTTATATAGATAGATATTTATCAAGTAGTTTGTAATAATTTTATAGTACCTGAAGATGTTTTCTATGTGCCTTAATATATGGTCAGAGTTTTGCATATCTGTGTAAATGCTTCAAGCCTACATGAGAAGATTAAATATCTTATTAATTGATGAAATATTCAATATAAATCCAAAACATATATCCTTACTTTTTTTTCTTTTTTCTGTTTACTGGCCCTGTGCTGCACTGTTTCAGATGTCTATTAGTAGTGTGTTTTCTGGTTCTCCTTTCTGTTCCTAGTATTTATTTTATATAAGTAGTTGCTGTGTTATTTGTTGTATAGCTATTCATACCTGTTACATCTTCAATGTGAAATGTGGATTTTAATATTATAAAGTGTCCTTTATTGTCTAGTTTAATGCTTTTTGAAGTTTGTCTTTTGACTTTGAGTTAAACCCATTCACATTTACTGAGATGACTATTATGTTTGGGCTTAAATTTGTTATATTATTTGTTATAATTTCTCTGTATTTTTTTTTTCTTTTGTTGGTGTGTGCACTTTGTTGTGTTGGCTTATTTTTTTTAAGATTTATTTTGGTATTTAAGAAAGTCTGTATTTTTTAAACCTGGGGCTTTGGATTAATATTTTATAGGATTTTTAATCCTTTTTTCCTCCTTAAATTTGTGCTATCCCGTATGCCAGATTAAGTCACATCCTTGAACTCTCACCTATTACCTAAATGAGAGTCAGTGTTGTTGTTTTTTTCCTACATTTCCCTTTTTCTCTCCCATTTTTCTCTCCCATTGTTCTACATTATCAAAACATATGATACTCACACATACTCCTTCTTTTTCTGGTCCCATCACTGTTTCAATCTAAACTTGACAATTAAATGTACGAATTGCCCATGATTAGTACTTTTGCCTAAATTCTCTCAATCATCTAGGTTGGATAAACTCATCTAATAGCTTTTATACTACACATTTATATAATATTCTGAATTCTTTTATGTTCAGAATAATTTTCCTGTAGTATTTATAGTTAAAGTATATATTGGTTGTATATATCATGCTTGGTTCACATTTTCTTTCCTTAAGTTTCATGAAAATGTAGCTTTACTATATTGCCTTGCTTTATACATTGTATGTTGTTTTGAGCAGTCCAATGTCATCTAATTCTCTTGCCTTTACATTATTTTATCTTTTTGCTTGGAAACCTTAAAGATTTTTTTAATTTTCAGAGTCCAAAGTTTTATTATGATACTAGAGGCCCGGTGCATGAAATTTGTGAACTCTGGGGTGGGGGGTGGTGGGGAAAGTCCCTTCAGCCCAGCCTGTGACCTCTTGCAGTCCAGGATCCCTTGGGGAGTGCCCAACTGACGTTGCAGGCCCACTCCCAGGGAGCGGGCCTAAGCCTTCAGTCGGACATCCTTAGTGCTGCCACGTACGCAGGAGAGGCTCCCACTGCTGTAAGCACCAGCCATGAGCCTTGCTTCTGGCTGAACTGCTTCCCCTGTGGGAGTGCACTGACCAGCAAGGGGCAGCTCCTGCATTGAGTGTCTGCCCTCTGGTGGTCACATCATAATAATCAGTAGTTCTCCTGGTTGATTTGAATATTAGCTTTTTATTATATAGAATGTATCAGAGTTGATCATTCTAACTTAATTTTCTTGGCACTTGATGGGCCCTTTCTGTTTGTAGATTGAGGTTTTCCTTTATATCTGAAAAGTTTTCATGGGTTACAATTTTAAGTATTACTTCTGTTCCATTGTTGAGCCCTCTTTGCCTAGCTTCCATTTTAACCACTTTCTCTGAAAACTTATTGCATTATTTCATTTCACTTCTCTTGATTGTTTTTTTCTGCTTTTCTTCAACACTAATAATTTTCTATCCAAATCTACTTTCTCAAGCACCTTTGAATTTAATCTTGGCTTTTGGTGTAATTTTTCCTCTTCATTCAACCAACTCTCATTTCTTCCTATTTTTGTGTTTCTCTTTTATTAGTACCTCTGATTTAGGCTACTTTTTTCATATGACATATGTTTACTTGTGGATATTTTATTTAGTCGGGGTGTGCTGGTATAGTTTTATTTAGCTCCTTGGGATATTTCATTTTCAGCTGCAGAAATGAAATCTGTTGATATTGGAGAATGAAAGCTCAGTGTGCCTTTATTACCATCAAATGCTTAATTTTCTGTTATTATTTCTTTCCTCCTACTCTCTCATTATTTTTTGAGTACAATGCTTCTTCAAAGCAACCACTTCCAGTCTTGTCTCTTACATGTAACTAGTTCTATGAACTAACTATCAAATAACCACCCATTTTCAGAATCTTGGCTTTTGCTGTTGCACTTTCTCTTTCTAGGGGTGATTTAATTTTGCTTTTTCTAAGTCCTCTGTTCCTTTTCTATTCCTTAGCACAGAATCACTTAAACTTATCTCCTCACTCCCAGGCTCACCAGCAGTAGGAGAGAAGTGTGAACTCTGTTGAGATTTTTCTTCTCCGCTTACAGGTGATAAAGTTGTCTCCTAATCCTGATGGCACAATTAGGTTTAATTTGCTCTCTTTGTTGAAATTAATAATTTTATTTAGGAGGACATGGTGGATGTTAAGAATCAAACAGTCACCCTTATTCTCCTAACCGGAAGTTTCCTTTTTCAATTTCTAAAATAATTTTCCTGGCTTGTGAAATCCAAAATTCCTAAAACGTATGGAATAAAAGACTGAGCCTTAGGGATAAATCACCACTTGGTGTTTTTCATGGGCGGACAGATTCAGAGGAAACTATTGGCTCCCCTCAGTTCTTTCTGTCCCCTTCCATAGGCAGCCCTAGTAGGAAATGAGCTCCACTGCTCATTCCTGGTGTTGGCACTCTTGTCGCTCACTTGCTGGTTCAATTGGCTTATATTTTTCTGTTCCAAGAAAGTTCTAAATGGCAAATTCATGTTGGCTAAAATGGAATGCTCAAGGGCTTCAAATTAAGAAATAATGTGTCTATTGATTATTTTTAGTTGTCCAGTGAACTATGCAAATTAACTGTGAGAAGTGATAAACTAATTATAAATTTTGAGTAAAATCTATTGTTATTAATGCTGCTAAATTCACATATATTAGCCTAACTTTGACTGCTATAAGGAAATGCAATAACTGCATGCCTTAAACAGTAACTATTTTCCCACAGGTCTGGAGGTTGGAAGTCTGAGTTCAGGGTATCAACATAGGTTCTGGTGAAGGCTCTCTTCCTGGCTTGTAGATGGCTACCTTCTCACTGTGTGCTCACATGGCAGAGAAGGAGAGAGGGAAGCAAGAGAGAGGGGAATTGATTGATTTTAATATAAGGCATTTTCTCATGGGATTATGGAGGCTGACAGGTTCCCAAATCTGCAAGGTAGTTGGCAAGCTGTAGATTCAGGAGGACAATAAGTTAGTTTCAGTCAGAGCAAAAGCCTGAGAGCCAAGAAAGCCAATGGTGAAGTTCCCATCTGAAGGCAGGAGAGAAGCCAAATCCCAGTTCAAAGACCATCAAGCAATAAAGAGTTCTCTCTTACTCAGGGCAGGGTCAGCCTTTTTGCTCTAGTCAGGTCTTTGACTTACTGGAAGAGGTCCACCTGCATTACAGAGGTGGTCTGCTTTACTCAGTCTACTGATTTGAATGTTAACCTCACCCAAAATTGCCCACATAGAAACGTTCAGAATAATGTTTGACCTGGGTACCCCCTCTCCCATTCAAGCTGACACATGAAGGTAACCAACACAGACTGCAAGGAGGGAATCTTGGAACTGTGGTTAAGACTACTAAGGGGAAAGGAGATAACAGAATAACCTAGAAGAACTAACAAAAAAATCTGAATTTAGCCTTAGCCGGTTTGGCTCAGTAGACTATGGATTGAAGGATCCCGGGTTTGATTCTGGGCAAGGGCAATTGCTTGGGTTCTAGTCTCCATCCCCAGTAGGGGGTGTATAGAAGGCAGCCAATGATTCTCATTCATGTTTCTATCCCTCTCCCTCTCTGAAGTCAATAAAAATATTTTTAAAAAATATGAATTTAGAATTTAATTCATGTGAAATAATTCCATTTGAAATGTGGTTGTGACATCACTAATGAAGTTAGTCATTACAGTAATTTGGGTTCTGAATATAAAATGGTTTCAATTTTTTAATTTGATAAATCAATGGTTTATAGTGATCACCCTCCCTCTTGAACTATAGCTTACCAACAAATAGGTCTAAAGAATGATAGTTTATTTTCATTGAAAAATAAATAGGACTATTAAATATTTGTTAAAATAATTTTATTGACATTACAATGTTACAGAATGCCACTCCCTTCCTAAATCACACACAGAAAGAAAAAGGGAAGACAGCCAGCACTGTACTCAACACTTAATAGGCACTTCATAAATACTGAAGAAATGACCCATTATACTACTTTTGCTTCAATAATATCAAATGTATGCTAAGTGTAGAAAATCTTTAGAGATTAAGAGAGGACTAAGGGTGTTAAAATAGGATCTTTTTTTTTTTTTTCTTGCAGAGCAACAGACATAAGAATCAAGGAGGGGAATGCTAAGAAAAACTATTGAACCTTCAGATATTTTGAGGAAGATCTAAGACCAATACTAAAATTACTATTTTTTTTAAAAGAGGGATGAAGCCCCTGAAACACACACACACACACACACACACACACACACACACACACACACAAAAGAATGTAAAGATAATTTAAATATATATATATTATTGATTTTTTACAGAGAGGAAAGCAGAGGGATAGAGAGTTGGAAACATCGATGAGAGAGAGACATTGATCAGCTGCCTCTTGCACTCCCCCTACTGGGGATGTGCCCGCAACCAAGGTACATGCCCTTGACCTGAATCAAACCTGGGACCTTTTAGTCCACAGACTGACACTATCCACTGAGCCAAACCAGTTTCAGCAAAATAAATTTTCATACTATGTGTTTCAGCTACAAGAAACTAGAGGAAGAAAGGAAATGTTCTAGAGCATGATTCTAAATAGTGTTACCTTATAAATGTACTAAAATGTTTTATTCCCCATAAAATAATTAAGATGCTTGTTACTGTTTTGTTAAGATGCTAAATCAGAGCAAATAGTGCTTCAGAAGATATGTCTCTTCACCTGGGCACATTGCCTAAAAAGCTACACACTATTAACAAGACATTATTTTAAATGGAATTTGAAAAAGAAGAATTTATATAGATTAAATTCCAAATGAGCTAAGATTTCTGGGGAGAGGGGGATGTCTGTATAGTGGCCTATTTCATAATTGGCATTTGTATTTGGCTTCTTTATAATGTTTATGCTTTCTTCTTTTTTATTAAGCTTTTCCAAAGATTGTTTTTGAGAGTTTTTATGATTTTGACCAATTGACATTTCTATTCCAAGCAAAAGTGCTAAGCTTTTTCAAGCATGTATTACTAAAGTCTTTGAGAAAATACTAGTAAACCTAGTCATTTGATACACTGCAGGGAAAGTCCCACCATCTTTCTAAATCAAATCAGCTATCACACACGTATTTAATATTTTATTTTATAATTATCCTACAATGTCTGGTTTTGTGAGTATGGGTAGAAGTTACTCTCTGCATAGCAGTATACTCATTAGCATACTTCTTACCTG
>JAAGEH010000045.1:19940471-19983483 GCA_011751065.1 Lasiurus cinereus | reverse complement strand
AGTTACTCTCTGCATAGCAGTATACTCATTAGCATACTTCTTACCTGGCTCCTTTTTTGAAGGTGCCTGTACTCAGAAGTACTAGGTGAGCTACCTTGGTTTCCTCCAGACACCCTCTCTTAAGGAAACTGCCTCATCTATCATCTTTGCTGAACGGAAAGGGATCTTAGCTGTTTTTTGTGACCCTTCCCAGCTACACTGATTGGAACAAGGATGGAAACCTTATCCAAGGCAGAAAATTGATGGTGGATAGCCTTTGGGTTTGCCAATTCATGATGAGCCAACCCTCTTCAGATTCCTGCTCCAGCTTCTAAACTGGAGAATTTTAAAGATTGATTGTCAGTGGAAGAGGAAACAGACAAAACACATGAAGCTATAAAGCAGCGCCCATGAGTAACATTGGGAGAAACTGAGTAAGGATGAGGTAGGGAAAATTGATCTGAGAGTCAATTGTCAGTTTGTAGTGAAGAAACAAAAGCAGAAATGCTGGGAGTTTCTCAAGGTACATTTAGATGAAAATATATTTGATTGCTATTGAGATAAAATCAAATTCCCAGCCCTGGTTGGGTTCCTTCCGGTACTGAAGTATTACATCAAATTTGGTGATGCTGTAATTTCTTACTTCTCCAGGAGTCAGTCTCTTTCTCTCTCCCTCCCTTTCTCTCCCTCCCTTCTTTAATTGCTCTATATAACAAACTCTCATTACTTGCTTATTTGAGTGAGCTTGCTTTTATAACCAAAATAGCCTGACCTACATTGCTTAATGGTAGTTCTTTGGTAGCTCTATTTATGGAATATTAATACTTAAGTATTCATCTATTTTTCCTAATATCAAAATACTATATTTGTTCTCTTATTTTCTCCATTCCTCCCAATATATTTTGCCTCCCTCATTTTTTTTTAAATTTAAAATCTTTATTGTTTAAAGCATTACATAAGTCTCATTTTTCCCCCATTGAACTCTCCCACTCCTGGTCACTCCCACCCCCAGTACATGCCCTCACCCCTCTACAGTCTGTGTCCATTGGTTATGCTCATATGCATGCATACAAGTCCTTTGGCTGATCTCTTACCTACCCCTATACCCCCAACCTCTGCCTTCCCTCTGAGGTTTGACAGTCTTTTCAATGCTTCTATGTCTCTGGCTCTGTTTTTGTTCATTATTTTATGTTGTTCATTATATTCCACAAATGAGATCATGTGATATTTATCTTTCTCCAAATGGCTTATTTCACTCAGTATAATGCTCTCCAGTTCCATCCATGCTGTTGCAAATGGTAAGAATTCCTTTTTACAGCAGTGTAGTATTCCATTGGGTAGATGTACCACAGTTTTTTATTTTTATTTTAGGTGTTTTTTATGTTTTATTTTTCAGTTATGGTTGACATTCAATATTATATTAGTTTCAGATGATTTTATAGTGCTTAGACATTTATATAACTTACTAGGGTCCCAGTGCACGAATTCGTGCCCCTTGAAAGGACCTGTGGGCTGCAAGACTACAGTGGGCACAGGGGTGGGTCTTGGCCCATCCTCCGCACCCCCACCTGGCCCCTCCTGCCATGGCCTCCAGTCTCCTGTCTGCCGGCAGCTAGCACCCACTGACAGTGTGGAGCCATTGGGGCCAGCACCAGCAGAGGGTGCGAGCAAAGCTGGCACTGTCAGCGGGTTTGAGCGAAGGCTGCTGCCCCCCATCGCCCTTCAGGAGAGGAGGAGTTGGAGAAACCCTCAGGTGACTGGGGCCGGCAATCAGGGCCTGTGCTGGGCGCCAGTAGTAGGTGCAAGTGGCAGCTCTGTTACCAGCTGTGGGTGTGAGCAGGGCCAGCACTGGTAGTGGGTTTGAGTGGCAGCTCTGGTGCCAGCAATGTATGTAAGCAGGGCTGGTGCCAGCATCAAGTGCGAACACCTAGGGGGACTGAGGCATACTGGAGCAAAGAATTTTCAGACCAGAGGCTCACTCCAATGACAGCGACCAGCACCCCACCTTGGTTTGGCGCCCCTGCTCACCTGCTCCACCATCCCGCCATGGCCAACTCCCATCATGTTCCGTGCTCTGAAGCCTGCTGCTGACACCTGCCATGTTCCGTACGTGCCCCCTGGTGGTTAGCGCATATCATAGCGACGGGTTTGGTTCTGCCTTTAGGTCTCTTTACATATTAGGGTTTTATATATATAGATGGGGTGATCCCCTAGATAAGTGTAGTACCCATCTGGTATCATACAATATTATTGACTATATTCCCTGTGCTATACTTTACATCCCAGTACATGCTTTGTAATTGCCAATTTGTACTTTTTTAAAAATCTTTATTGTTGAGGTGATTACAGATGTCTCTTATTTTTTCCTCCCAGGGCTCCCCTCCACCTAGTTCCCACCCTGCCTTAGGTCCTCACCATGTGTCTGTGTCCATAAGTAATGCATACACGCATATAAGATCTTTGTCTAATCTCTTCCCTCCCCTGACACAAACTTTCTTCCCTCTGCAGATCGTCAGTCTGTTCTATTTCTATGCCCCTGATTCTATTATATTCACCAGTTTATTCTGTTGATCAGATTTTTAATTTGATTTTTAGATTCAATTGTTTATAGATATGTATTTGTTGCCACTTTGTTGTTCACATTTTTTGTCTTTATCTTTTTCTTCTTCTTCCTCTTCTTAAAGAATACCCTTCAGCATTTCATATAATACCGGTTTGGTGGTAATGAATTCCTTTAGCTTTTTCTTATATGTGAAGCTCTTTATCTGACCTTCAATTCTAAATGATAGCTTTGTTGGGTAGAGTAATCTTGGTTGTAGGTCCTTGCTATTCATCACTTGAAATATTTCTTGCTACTCCGGTCTAGCCTGCATAGTTTCTGTTGAAAAATCAGCTGACAGTCATATGAGTGCTCCCTTTCAGGTAACTAACTGCTTTTCTCTTGCTGCTTTTAAGCTTCTCTGTTTGTCTTTTGCCCTTGGAATTTTAATTATGATATATCTTGGTGTGGTCCTCTTTGAGTTCCTTGTTTGGGGTCTCTGTGCTTCCTGGACTTGTAAGTCTATTTCTTTCACCAGGTAGGGGAAGTTTTCAGTCATTATTTCTTCAAATAGGTTTTCAATATCTTGCTCTCTTTTTTCTGCTGACATCCCCATAATTCAGATGTTGGTATGCTTGAAGTTGTCCCAGAGGCTCCTTACACTATCTTCATATTTTTAGATTATTTTCCCTTTTTGCTCTTTTGGTTGGGTGTGTTTTACTTCCTTATATTTCAATTCATTGATTTGATTCTTGGATCCTCTAGTCCAGTGGTCGCCAACCTTTCATACTTCATGGACCACCAGTGGTTCGCAGACCACCGGTTGGTGACTACTGCTCTAGTCTACTATTGAAACCCTGTACATTATTTTTAATTTCAGTCAGTGTATGCTTAATTTCTGACAGATCCATTTCAATTTCAATTTTTTTTTTTTTGGCATTCTCATTAAGACCCTTGAAAATCTCACTAAGTCCCTTGGCACTTTCTAGAAGATTCTTTAACTTTATAACTTTTTTGTTGTTGTTGTTGTTGTTTTAACTCTATATCCAGTAGTTTGCTTTCTCTAATTTCTTTATTTGTGACATGTTTCTTTGACTCTTCATTTTGGCTGCTTCCCTGTGTTTGTTTCTATGTATTGAGAAAGCTGCTAAGTCTCCTTGAGTTGATAGAGTGGCCTTGTATAGTAAATGTTCTATAGAGCTCAGTAGCTCAGCCTCCCCAATCACCTGAGGTGGACACTCTTGGTGCACCCCTTTGTGGGCTATGTGCACAGTCTTATAGTTGAGCCTTGATTCCTGTTGGTGTCACTGGGAGGAATTGACCTCTAGGCCAAATGGCTGTGGGGATCACCTGTGACGATAGTGGGAGAACTGCTCTGTAAGAGATACCCCTATGGAGCAGGACTTGCTTCAGTGGGGCTTTGGTGCTCACTGAGTCTGTCCCTTGAGTGTGTTTCTTATGGATGTGTAGAGTTATAATCTGATATGGTCTCACACTGACCACTGGGTACACTGGCTCTTGGGTCTCCAGGGACATGCAAAGTCAGCCATTGCCTGGGGCCACACAGCAGGAGCTACATAGAGATTTACAGATTCTTCTCTTTGTATTGGGTTTGCAAGTGCCAACATGAGGCTCAGCTGTGAAGCAAGGCAGGTTGCTGCTGGTGCCAGGTCTTGGGCCTTTTATTGATAAGTTTAAGGCTCCCTGACCCAGCTGCAGCTTGTTTGACAGGTTTTAGCCTAAGCAAGGATAGGCCATTCATATGCAAAAGCTTCTGCCCACAGCTTGAGTGGGGTTGTAAATTAGATGGACGGGTCTCAGGGAATCACCAGATTGGAGCAAACAAATGACTGCCAGTCAGCTCTGTGACCAGGGAGGTCTCATCAGGAAACAAAGACCACTGCAAGCACCTCTATCTTGAAGAAAGCTGTCCCCGAGTTCCTGCTATGATGCCAGACAGTCCAATTCCTCCTCATATATGTCTGGGTCCCTCGGAGCCTCACCCTGGTGCTGGACCTCAGAGGAAGCAGAAGCTTGTAAGTTCAGTTCATAGTGCTGGCTTTTTAAGAGAAGCAGCTGGGTCTTCAGCAGCCTGTGTGTCACTCAGCCCCAACCTGCACTGGTTTTTCCAGCCCATCATTCTTATTGCCCATAGGGACTTCTTTTCCCAGTTTTGGGACCCTGGCATGGGGGGCTGAGACCCGTTACTCCTCCTAGGACACCTTCATAGAGATGATCTCCCTCCCAGTTAAAAAAACAGCACACATGGGTGCCAGACCAGCCTGTTCTGCACCTTCGCACCTCCTACCGGTCTCTGTGTGCTTTCTTCATTACTTCTCTAGTTGTAGGACTTCCATTCAGCCAGCTTGCTGGCAGTTCTGAAGATGGTTGTTCTGTATTTTAGTTGTAATTGTGATGTGTTTGTGGGAGGTGGTGAGTATAGATGTTTACCTATACTGCCATCTTGGTTCTCCTGTCCCCCGTTTTTTGTTTTTGTTTTTCACCCCAGATAATTTACCACTAAAATGAAGGAGGAAGAGAAAGGAGGTGAACAGTGTAATTATGCATTGCTGTTCTTTCTGCTAGTCTGCACAATTATCAACTAAAGCATTCTCCTGCCTAATCAGAATGTCCTTATAATTTAGAAAAGGATAATGCCTCTAATTCTATCTATCACTAACTAATAAAAGGCAGATAGATTTTTTTAATTTGCCTTTTACTTTCCTGCTTAAGAGAGAAAACCACACATAACAGATACTTCCCAGGTAAAAGGAAAGCACAGTAATTCATACCTGTTTGTTCCTTTACCTCCTGTGTGTTAAAAAATACAAAGAGCACAGACATAGGAAAATGACTTCAGATGTAGCTTTTCCATGATTGGTGGTTAGAATCCTGATCTGTGGTGACCCCCTCCCCCCAATCTTGATCTCCTTCCTTCCATCATAAATACAAAACATAGAAAAAACTCTGACATATAAAGCCCACTCTTGATTGGACACCCCTCTTAGCTGATTCCCAGAAACCTGGGTCTCCTAAATCTAAAACTTAATGTATTGCTTAAATATTGCATATTCTCTAGTATTTTCTAACAAGACATGTTATCATCATTCTAATTGTATCTATTAGGAAGTATTAGGTAATATTAGGAAGTGTTATTTCTTAAACGTAAGAAATCTAGGAAAAGATGGTTGTTGATGTTGGTTTAAATAGCTCAAGCAGTGACTTTCAGAGATTTTTTTGCAATCTTTCCCTCATTTACCAGGCATGATGTCCACATTCAGGGCAGGATGAAGAAAAAGGGAACTCCTTTCCTATTTTAGCTTTTAAAACAAAAGCCTTTTCAGGACCCACTACAGTCTGATACCTAGAGTTTCATTGGCCAGCATTGTGTCATTGTGTCATATGGTCATTTCTGTCTTGCCTGGAGTTGGACAAGGTGTTCTTCATGAAATGATTATTTCGTTAGCAAGGAAGAGACAGAGAGGAGATGAGGGTAGGAAACTCAAACTGTTAGCAAGACAGCTAAAAGAAAAAGATTAACAGTTGATCCAGACACCTTTGCAAGCCTCAGAAATATGAGGTATTTGGCCTTGTATAGAATTCGCTCCAAGAATTATAAGAAGGTTATGTATACTGGACCTAAGGAAAATGAGAGGACTCTAATGGTTAAAGCTCCTGTACTTTCCTGTCACAAATGATTATGGAGAAATGGATAACTAATATTATGACATACAGGCTGCCCTGGAAAGTGGGCACAGTCATGGGCATCTGGGTGGGAAGAGGGGTGCTGTGACTCCAGGTGTGAAAGCTGAAATGATCCCAGAGCCAATGGTTTCTCTGAGGGAGGTTGTCCTATCCAGATGACAACTACTGGGCATCAGTGATCTTCCATAAATGCATATCTCATCCTGTTACATCCTCTGCTTAAAAATGCCCATGCTTCCCGTGCTCTCAGCAGGCACACTTGGCTCCTCCACACAGCTGTCATGGTCTAGACTAGCTTACTTCTGCAGCTGCCCTCTTTTCCTATGCTGTATGAGCTCTCCAGACTAAACTACTCATCCTCAGAAATCCCCCATGAACTTGGTCCCTTACAGACATTTGACATATTGTGTCCTCTGTTTAAACTCTCTTCTTCTTATTCTATCTGGCAAGTACCTCACCATCACCTGGGTACCATCAGAGCTTTGGTTTCTTTCAGTCTTCTTTCCTCATTTCCAGCTTTGTATGTGCTTCCTTGAATCCATCTCATCACTGGTCTTACAGCACTGAATAGCAATCCTCTCTTGTTTATCTTACTTAACTATGTCGTAAGCTTCATGAGAGTAGGGGCCAGTCTGTCTTTGTCACTTTATATCACTGGTGCATAACACTATGCTTGGCCCATAGTATCTAGCAATCAACACACGGGGAAATGAATGGGTGAATAAACAAATATATTTACACTATACTCCTTTGAGAGAATTCACTTGCTATAAAACAAGTACCAAAATCCCCATGCAGGTAGAGTAGATAGCATAAGGCTCAGCATGTGGCATGCTTGACTGACAGATCCATTAGTTGATCATATGATGATTTCATTCATCATCATGAAAAAGTATTGACCATGTCCACACTCATGAAATCATGTTCTGGGTACTACACGTGTATGACCACAATTGTATTACCGGAACACAGCATCTTTTCTTTTACTGTGGTGCTCACAGCATTCTTATATTTTCCCCTCCCCTCTTTTTAAAATGAAGTACTGGAAGGGACTTTAAAGATCACGTGATTTAAATTTTTAGATGAAGATTCTGAAATCAGAGAAGTTGAATCACTTCCTCCAAGGTCAAGCAGCTGGTGGCTGTTCTAGATTTGTCATTATCTCCTTTGTTGGAGACCTGACTCACTTCCCTAAACTTAGCATCTTGCTTGGTAAATTTGTGAGCCAGACCATCACCACCACTCTATTTTCCCAGCAGGTGGAGGAGCTCTTTTTTCTGAGCTGACTGCCTCCTCTCCACACACGCACATCTGTAGTGGACATGAACACAGTAATCAGCATCCTGCCATCTGTGTACCCCCCACCTCACTGGAGACTGCACTTTAAAAGCTTGCCTTGAAAGGACCTCGTGTGTGTGTTTTTACTTTTTCAGACATTGGCAAGAATTAATCTGGAGAATTACAAAGCCAAAATATGTTGAGTAAATTAAGACCCATTTTCTCTGACAGCATTTGGTCTAGGCAATGATTGCAACAGCTCCATCTGCATTTGCAAGATGCCTTCTCTATGAGTGCACTTAACAACTTGATTTAGGAGTGTACTTCTGATATTAATGTCACTATTACTGCTCCTGCCACAGAGAAATGGAGGCCCTTGGTCTTGAGGGCTTTTCATCAGAGCGCCAGTTCAGGAGCCCTATATTCTGTGAGAAATATTTATTGTGGCATTGCTCTCTCTCAGGATCACAGCTTTCAATCTTCTGGAGTGCATTTGTCTCACAACTTTGATTTTTACAAGTTTTTGAATTTCCTTTTATTGCCTTTTATTTTTTAAAATGTCTTCACTTTCCTAGATAGATTTTCTTAGAGTAAAGAAAGGTGACATGGCAGCATTTTTCACAGGAGTGAAAATTTTTCTAATTTTTTTTTTTTTTTGTGTGTGTGTGTGTGTGTGCAAGTACAGGACTGGCCCAAAGGAAGAAGTATGAAACACATAAGAAATATGTATTTAAGCCTGGTCGGCATGGTTCAGTGGTTGAGCGTTGACCTCTGAACGAGGAGATCATGGTTCGATTTCCTATCAGTGACACTTGCCTGAGTTGAGGGCTTGATCCCCAGTATGGGTGTGTAGGAGGCAGCCAATGAATGATTCTCTCTCATCATTAATGTTTCTCTTTCTCCCTTTTCCTTCCTCTCTGAAATCAATAAAAATATATTTAAAAAAATTTGATCCCAATCCATTTCTTGTTCTGTAATCTCTTTTTTATTTATTAAAACATTTATTCAATAAATATTTATGTGTTGCCTACAATGTGCCAAGTACTAAGCTCCGTGTTTGATGATAATAATAAACATATTAATAACAAACATTTCTATATATGAATTGTCTTTCTTATACTAGTATATCTATATAACCAACAATATTAGTTTCCAAGGGCTGCCATAACAAAGTACCACAAAGTGAGTGGCTTAAACAAAAATGTATTATCTCAAGTTCTGAAGGCTGGAGGTACTAGGGAAGGATTTGTTTCAGGTCTCACTCATAGCTTTTGGTAGTTCTTTGGCTTGTGGCTGCATAACTCCCATCTTCACATGGAGTTTTGTCTGTGTGTATGCATTTATGTACAAGTTTCCCCTTTTCATAAGGACACAGTCATATGGATTAGGGGCTTACCCTACTCCAGTATAACCTTATCATAATTTAACTAATTAATACTTCTACCATAACTCTGTTCCAAATAAGACTATATTCTGAGTTATCAGAGGCTAGAACTTCAACATAGAACTGTTGAGGAAAATTCAGTCTATAATACCAAGTCCAATGTCACCTCTTCCAAAGCCATCTCTGCTCCATTCACCACACACCCTAGCTCTATTTAGGCAATGTCGTCTTTAATGAACCCAATGGAATTTTATCTATAACATACTTTACCTATATAATTCATTTTTTTCAAATTTTATCTCCTTTCTGTTAAGACCCATGACTAATGATTATTGGTATCAACAGGGTGATGCCTACACATGATAAATCACAAAATTTTTATAATATGAATTAATAAAACAATCATCAGCTATTTACATAGCTCTTTCTAGTTAGCAAATGATTTCATATACATGATCTCATTTGAGCCTCAAAGCAAATAGTTGAAGTGGGCATGTAGGAGTTATCTCCATGCATGATTGGTAAAGCCCAAAGAAGGTAATAGCCCAGAGTTATGTGGACATGGTGGAGATTGCATTTAAATCCAGATTCTGACCTTTGAGCTCTTATCTCATTGTGTTTTTTCCCTTTCGGAAACATTTTCATTTCCAAATTACCTCTGCCACCCAATTAGTGATCAGTGCTCACCCAAAACACTGTGACTGCCCACTCTCCTCCCCTGCTCAATAGGCATGTGTCTGAGAAGCTATACTCTTACACATCTTTTCTCTCCCTCTATCTTTCTATATGTATATGTATAATCTTCCCTTGAGGCTAACCTATTCAGAGAGTCTATATTGAATTAAAATTTTATACTTCCCTTCTAGAATAGAATTTTTAATGTTTTATAAACAAAACAATGATGCTGAAGATTTTGGCATTCAGACTATCTAAGAGAGCCATTTTGTGATGGATAGTAGTGACACTGTTTTGGTTATGGGAAAGAACTGTTTCTGATGTCTTTAAAACTAGATTCAGACAGTGCTAGACAGACTAGTCCTTCTTAGGGAAGATTTTTGTGTTTACCATTAGCTTGGACTCATTCTAAGACAGAAAACACTTTTTCAAAGCATTAAAAACCACACATACATACATATTGTATTAATAACTACCCTTGGAAATATTGATACAGAGTAGATTTAGATATTAGGATGCCCTACAAGCAATAAAAATTAGCATTCAATTCTGGCTTCAATATCAAGTGTCATGATGTGGCTAATTTTGCCTCATTCTGTTCTACAGTTACAATATTCCAATCCCTGATCTCCTGAGTTGGAGGTATTTGCTTTTCTCTGACTGTGCATTAATATTAATGCTGACTTGTGTGCATAATGTTCTTATAATTTACAGACAGCTTTCACTATGTTATCTCATTTTACTTTTAGAACCATTCTATGAGGTCAACACTGTTATTATCTTCATTTTTGAGAAATAAATCAGTTTGCCCAAGATTATAGATAGAAAGTGAGACATCCAAGATGTGAGCTTGGTATTCTGACTCCAAATTCTGAGCTCCTTTGACTTTATTACCTGAGCTATGCTTTATTGTTTCCTCGCTGGATGATGTTTAGCAGATTATTCTGTACAGGATTTTATACTATGGAGTATATAGAAGACTTGAGGTTTTTTTTTTTTTTTGTGTGTGTGTGTATGTGTTTGTTGTTGTTGTTGTTGTTGTTGTTAATCCTTGCCTGAGGATATTTCTCCATTGATTTTTAGGGAGAGTGAAAGAGATCGGGAAAGACAGGGAAAAACATCCATGTGAGAGAAACACATCGATTGGTTGCCTCTTGCACGAGCCCTGACCAGGGTCTGGGCTGGAGAGGAGCCTATAACAGAGTTATGTGCCCTTGATGGGAACCAAACCTGCAACCCTTTGGTATGCAGGCTGATACTCTATCCACTGAGCCAAATTGGTTAGGGCAAGAATCTAAGTTTTGAATTCCAGCTTTGCTACTTCTTTGCTAGGTGATATTGGACAAATTACGTAGTTTGGTTAAGCCTCAGTTTCTTTATTAATAAAAATGGTGGTCTTGATAGTGTCCAGATTATAAGATTTCAAAGATAATTAAAATGATAAAAAAATTGGTGTAATGTCTTAGCAGAAACCATAGCATGACATTACAATTTATGAGTTGTGTGAAGTTGAGTGAGATGCTTAATCTTCTTTAGCTCCATCATCAGTATAAAAAAGAGTGACAATATTCAGTATCTTGCAGGCATATCACAAGGTTTAATAAAATAACATTTGTGGGATTGCCTAATACAGTGTTTGGCATATACTCAGAACTCAATAATTGTTAATTTCCAACCTACCTGCTTTCTTTCTCTCTTCAAAGAGGAAATCAATAAATGTTTACTGGATTTTCAGTGACTCCTTCCATCCAATGATTTTATGACTATTTTTTAGTGGTTCTGTACATCGATGCAAGTATTCAATATCAAGGTGACTTTGACAAACTGTTTTAAAGTTCCAAGTAGAATACAACGCAGTGTTCTCTCAGAGAGGCAGCATAAAGGAATCTGATAACCTAGTTCAGAGTAATTGCCCAGAAAGTGGCTCCCTAGTGAAAGCCTGGCTGACAACAAGAAAGTCCAAGTGCGACCTTGAACATGGACATTGGATTTCAAGAAGAAGGATTTGTTAAAGCAAAGAGGGCCTCAAAAGTTAATAACTGTTGGAAAGACTCACCAGAATTTGCATTAAAAGATTGAACTTGTGATATTTTTCAAGCACCGATTCTCAATATTCAGTTTAGTGGATCCTATTTGTCTATTGATAAAACCACAGTGGTCTTTTTTCAAATGGGTTAGAAATACTTAAGTCCATAAGTGGAATTTTCTCAATTTTACATTCTACTTCCATATATTTTTAAATTTGGCCATCATTCCCTGCTTCGACGAGAACTTAAAGTAAATGATAAGTCATTCATTGCAGAATTACACATTTAGTTATTGTGGGATATCATTATTTTATGAATTTTCAATGTTCAAATACTTGAATAACCTGAGAAATGCCGTTATGATTACAGTTTGTTACTTTGGAAATTGTTCAGAAGATAGAAAAAGGCAAACATTGTGTTGCCTAAGATTTAACAGAGGATCTGCTTTCTCAAAAGACAGGATTAATTTAAACCAACGTTTACTGTCTTATGGGTCTCTGAGCAACGGTGGACAGAGAGCTGTGTCTCATTCATCTTTGCTTTTCTGGTGCTAGAGTAGTGCCTGGCACAGAGTAGGGCCTCAACACATTTTCATCTTACATAGAAATTATATGTATAAAAAGAAGAAATGCTTTGTTTCAAGAGTGCTTGAATAGTGTATTAAGAGTATCTTGAAAATGCATCTCAAATTTTGTTTCCCTCATTTTTTTTTTTTAATTACGGAATCCTGCCTCTGTTTCTGACTCAATGTGACCTATTCCAAGGACCCTGCTTTGCAAACTCAAAGCTATAGGTGAATTTCACTTTCCACCCATCTTATTTCACAAATGAGTTCATGTTGCTACCCATTGTGTAGTTTTATGCAAAACTCTGCGTTGGGCAATGTAAGGCTATAGGCACCAGTGAGGTACTGTCCTTGTTCTTAGGGAGTTAATGTAGTCAGAGAGAGTGATACCCAGGAAACTAATTATATTTCAAGGCAGAAAGAAAAAGTGCTGTGGTTAAAGTACAAACAAAATGCTGTGGTTGCAGAGGGGAAGGCGTAATTAATTTGGACTGGGAGGAGGATCAGGAACAAGGAAGGAAAGAAACTAATATTTAATGAGGGATTAGAAGCTGCCTAAAGCAGGGCTGCTACTTTCCCTCAGGCCCTGGGAGGAGATTGTGTTGTGGTCCAGGCCAGTGTGGTTCAGTGGTAGAGCATCCATTGGCCGTGCACTGAAAGGTCTTGGGTTCGATTCCCTATTAAGGACATGTACCTGAGTTGCAAGTTTGATCTCCAGACCCGGTCGGGGTGCATGCAGAAGGCAACCAATTGATGTTTCTTTCTCTCTCCCCTTCCCCCCATTCCTCTCTCTCTAAAACTCAAGTGAGGATTAACAACAACAACAAGAGCCTGAATAAGAGGAGGTTTGGCCATTGGCTTATGTTGAGAAGGCCCATGTTCCAGCAAAAAGGAGACCATGAGAAGCTACCCTTCTATTGGTCTGAAAGGACAAGAAGCAGCCTCAAGTTGGGATGGTTTGATGGGAAATGGGGTTGATAAGAGGGAGCTGGTTTCAGTTAAAGGGAGGAGGTGTTTGGGGGAATTCTAGGCACAGATGAAGAATGTTAGTAAGAATAAGCTAATAACCTAAAAGAGGAAAGATGAGGTCCACATTTATGTTGATAAGTATAAATTACTGAGGAAAAAGAGAGCAGGGCTGTGGGGGCAGATTGGGAAGTTGTGATGAGTACACACATGGGAGTGTCCATTCAATGAGGAGAGTGTGTCAGGCCCAGGAAGCAAAGGAGCGTGGTGTATCCGTTTGCTTTGTTTTCTTGGGTGCTTAGCTCCCCAGTGTGCTAGTGCATTTTGGCCTGTCCTTAAAAAACAATGGAAGCAAGTGTGGGTTTGTTTGTTAGCGTTCTTTCCAACCAGCCTGTCCACTCCTTGAGAACACAGATTGTCTCCATCCCTGCACCATTCCCCAAAGAGCATAGCACTGGAGAGGGCACATATTCACAAAATTGTGATTGCTTTATGACAAGCAAGAAGATACATTTCAGCAGAGCAAGAGGCTAGTTATGGATTTTACAGGGTTGTGGGCATTTAACCTGAAAATGAACCACACAGTGACAAAATAGTTTAAAGTTATTTTTGGCTTTACAACCAAGAACTATTTTCTGATGCCATGATTTTACAGAAAGAAAATGGTGTCAATTGATTAACTTTTACAGCAATTTGTTAGCTGCTTATTCTGTTTTCCTGTTTGGACTAATAAAAACATTTAGAGTTGCATGTTTATGAAGGCTAAGTAGCTCAGACAGTTTGACTGTCTTTGAATAACGGTTCAGTTGGTTGGGTGTTGTGTCATGCACTGAAAGGTTGCTAGTTAGATTCCCAGTCAAGGCACATACCCAGGTTGTGGGCTACTGAGGATGTACAGGAACTGGTCAATTAATGTTTCACTCTCACATCAATGTTTCTCTTTTTCTCCTTCTCTCTCTAAAAGTAAATAAAAGATATTTTTAAAAAGAATAGTTAAAACCTATTTCTCCTGCAGCTTTCCTTACTGAGCAAAGCCCACCTCTCCAGAATGCTACGATAAAACATTTTGCAGTTATGGGACATATTCAGCTGATCTAAACAACTATTAATTTATAAGTTAGGATGGTATAAGACAAATTTTGTCCATATGTGAGATTGTGTAGGAGAGTTTATAATATTAGGGCTTAAAAGTGGCTTCTTAACTTAGATGAAGGGCTAAACCAAACCAGGGAACTTTGTGGTAGACATGTCCCTTTTGCCTTTCTTCCCTGTGGGCCTAGATATGATTTCAAAATCCTTCTCAATTCAATACTGTAAATAGCAAGAGATTGGGATTAACCTGAAAGATGAAGTAGACAGGTAATCATCCCTAAAATACTATAAACCACTCTGGGTAGGTCCCAGATCCAATTTAGGACATGACATGGAATAGGTTTTTAAGAAATGATTTTTGGAATAAATGTTGGGCAGAGAAATAGATGAATTAAAAATGCATAATTGAAATCTCACTTATTTTTCTAAAACTGGTATAGGAAAGTATTTAGGGTGCTTCCTTTTCTGCCTTGTAGGAAATGTACTGATGGTACCATTAGCTTGTGAACACCAGCTCATAGGATGACTGAGTGGAAAGCACCTAGAGAATGTTTAGTGACAACTTTTCAGAGATGAAAATAAGGTGCAGAGAAGGTATCATGTATAATTTAGGCTCTGGAAGAGGGAGCCACGCCGGTGGCTGTATTCTACACCTTACTAACTGTGTGGCCTTTGGCATCTGCTTTGTCCCTTAATCTACAAAGTGGAGATCCTGATCTTATCTGCCTGTAGGGTTGTTGTGAAGCTTAAACTGGGTAAGAAATATAAAGTGCTTCCTGTAGTGCCTGGCACATGGTAAATACTTTTAAAAATGTCAACATTTCTCTCTCCCCTTCCCCTCCTTTTCATTAATAGAAGCTAAACCAGTGATGGCACTATGGGTAGTTTTATCATAAGGCTTATCATATTAAGTTTTGCTATGTTTTTCATCTGATTTTCAGTGAATTGAAAATTCTTTCAACCTGCCCTAATTGTACGTACACAGAAACCAAGGCAAAGAGAATACTAGGAATGGATTCTTATGAAATAAGAAAAACAAACAAACAAAAACAAAAACAAAAAATATTTCCTAAGTATAAAATATACAATTCCTGAAGGTTACACGCTTTTCTTTATCTAATCATATTGTTTTATAATACATGACATGCTTCATAGAAAATATATTTATAAAAGATGTCTTTAAATAAAATGGTGATAAAATTTAATGAAAAATGAGCGGGCTACATTGTCCTTTTAAAAAATCCTCAGCATGTTCATTGTATATTTGACCTTTGGGGTCAGTTGTTCGTTGGGGGCTGGAGGGAGGAGAAAGGGGAAAGTTGTAGTTGGCTCTCTGTTGGTTGCCAGGAGACATACAAAAGCAGCAGGAACAGAGGAAACACTGGGCATTGCTGGGAGGTGGCTGGCAGAGGGGAGCGCTACATTGGGGCAGAAACTTGGCAGCTACCCCAACTAATGTCTCCAGTCAAGAAAAGGGAGTTTAAAACCACAACATGTTAACAGACACGAGGCTGGCCAACAAGGCTTTGAGAAGTTGCCTTGCTAATGCGTGTGAAATGAGGATTAGAAGCTGCACTCTGGGCCCGTTGCTATAAACATTGGGGGAAGAAGCTTTATCCATTTTTTAACCAAGTCAGGTCCAACCGATTATAAGGAGGGGGTATTTTAAAACCACTGAACTGTGGACTTGGAAAATAAGCTGTGGAATTCAGGAAGAGTGGGGTTGAGGGTTTCATTCTCCATCTCCCAGCTTAAATATTCTGCCTCCTTATTATAAGTCTTGAAATGTATGTTTACTTGAAATCCTATTGCTAAGTTGGGTTGCTGTTTTTTTCAAAGACACCTTTGGAAGAAGAAATAAATAAAGGTATAGAAATAGTTGAAAGCTGTTGAAAGAGGTGAAGCCATTATGAGTTCCAAGAGTGTAGCACTTGAGTTGAACAAGGGGTCAGAGCCTGGGCGAGGGAGGACAGAAGATGAAGACCACAGCACAGCATGGCTTGAAAACCAGCTCAGTGTGGGCGACTTTGTCAAAATCCAGAGGGCCTTTGAGGTAAGCGTTCATCTCATTTACTGGAGACTTGGACTTGCTCATGAAGGAGACTAGACTGAAAAGGGAGATTTTTCTCTTAAAATTGCTAATGTATTTAATGTTTAAAAATAAGTTCACATGGTGACAGATAATTACTAGACTTAGTGGGGTGATCACATCATAAGGTATAAAAATGTCGCATTGCTAATTGTATACCTGAAACAAATATAACCAATATAAAAGTATATAACAACTGTACTTAAATAAAATAATAAAAAAGAAAAATACATAATGGCATTATTCTTAAAAGCAAAGCAAACAACAAACAAAACAGGGAATTTTTAAAGCATTGGTCAGGCTTGGATTTAACACGAGAGTAAATTTTATCCATTCTTCCAACCTAATTACTTTATTTAGTATGAAATTGCTTCTGTGGAATACCATTACAATGGAGGAAGGAAAATTCATTCTTGGATAAAATTCTTCTTAGAGATCAATGAAAAGAATGGTTATGAGTGAGGAAAGCCAGTTCTCTAAGGTGACTCCCAGCAATAACTCTTCTTGCAAATAACAGGGAAGCAGGGCTCTGGAAATGCCTCTAGTTTGAAAAAATTCTCCCTGCCTCCCCCTGAGTAACACAGCTCCTTTTCAAAGCTGATTTTGCTACTTCATTGTCTGGAGATTTCAAGTGAGGGACCAGTCTCCCATGCTTTTTCTAAATATGGGAGCAGTGCCAACAAAAATTAAATTCAAGTTTTCTTTTTAATTCTACACCTATATATAAAGCCTAAGCAACTGTTCCACTGTTCGACCAGTAGCTATGATGCACACTGACCACCAGGGGGCAGACGCTCAATGCACAGGCATGGAAACATGGAACAGACTGATGAATCTCAGATGGAAGTGGGGAGAAGGTGGGTAGGAAGAAATTGACCAAAAATCATATATGCACACTAGAGGCCCCGTGCATGGATTTGTGCACCAGTGGGGTCCCTCGGCCTGAGCTGTGGGGACCGGGCTGAAACCAGCAGTCCAACATCCCCTGAGGGCTCCCGGATTGTGAGAGGGCACAGGCCAGGCTGAGGCACCCCACTGGTGCATAAATTTGTGCACCAAACCTCTAGTATAAAATAAACCTTAAGAATTTTAATTATAAATGCATAATTTTTTTCTTAGTTAATTAGTTGGGAATTCTGTGGGTATGTACCATAAAGAGAATACTCATCATAATGAGTTTTAGTTTCTCATTTGGACAAGAAGAATTGCTCTTCTGTGCTTTGGAACTTACATAGGCATGAGCCTCCATCCTTTCTACTTCATTATGTTTGCTAAAATATGATCTCAGGGATTCAGAAGGTCCTCCAAGGGTGCTTGAAAGTGTCCATATTAATTTGAAATAGATACACAATATTTTGGAATATTTCCTTGAAATTAACAAAGTATGATGAAATCTAACAACTATATTAACCTGTAATTGGCACAAATCTTAATCTTTAGCTATCAGAAAAAAAGTAGTTGCTAACCACTGAAAAACTACTATACTGTGTTTTGTATAACAAGTTAGATTTTACCTGTGTTGATAAATTCCTGTCCTGATAGCATCAATCATTTTTTTTTACAACAGAATCTATCATATTTAGTAGAAAAGACCTGCTCTGCCCTACACTTTGCTCATTCTAATCTTTAAGTATTTGTTGTTCATCCAACCCCATTTGTCTGAAAGATTTCAATGCTGCTTATGTCCGATGCCCCAAATAAATTTGGCATATTTTGACAGACATAGCAAACATTTTGACAGGGCATTGAGAAAAACATATCAGCAGCTTTGACTTTGCAATACATAGAAACATGGTAGTTTTATTCTGGTGCTGAGAACACAAACAATTTGAATAGTCAGGTTTATTAGGCGAGTCAGCATTATAATATTGATATGTTAGAGAATGAAACAGCTTCAGAAGGTTGAGGGGCTAGGCATTCTTTTCAAATTATTGATTGATTATCTGGAATAAATCCATGTGAAACTGGTCAATGCAATGTTAAGATTTTTCTTTTTTTTTTTTTAAACTTTGTATGTTTTAAAGGCCAGATAACTAATTTTGAAATTACCATTTGGGAAAGCACATATTACGGATGAAATTGTAGTCCAGAGATTGCATGAACATAGAAAAATCTAATAATGGTTTTTAAAAAAGGAATTGAGCTTTGCAGGTATATTATCAAGAAAAAAACAACGAAGTCTGTCCATTTTTTAACAGACCTAATACACACAAAAATGGAAGAATTCAATGGCACATGTACAAGTAGGAATACAAGTTAGGCCTTTGGGCCAACATGATTTTCAAAAACAGCATGGACAACTAGAGAAGAATGATACCCTAGGCGATTTCCATGAAGTCCAACCCATCAGTCATGAGCATTGGGCTCACAGATATAGACAGAGCTGCAAAAGGAAACACTGCTCTCAGCAGCTGTCCTGTCTGTTACACAGAACTCTAGAGGCAGTGATTTGTAAACCCAATCACTAAAGATGCAATCTGAGTCCCCAGAGATGTTCAGGGAGAGTACTCAGAACAAACTTGTCTTCTTGTGGGTGAATGGAATCTAAACACAATGCACTTATGCTGACTTCATCTTAAAAGACAAGAGAAGTTTAGGAGGCGATTGTGCTTGTCTGAGAATTGTGCTTGAGGTGTAATAAAATGAATAAATCCACAGAATGTATGATATCCTCATGCTTGGTTGTCTTTTTCTATTATTTATTTTATTTTTTTGTCTAAAATTTTACATGTCTCCTTCTTCCCCACTTGACCCTTCTCCCTCCAGGCATTCCTATCCTGGGCAAGGCCCCATCACCCCAGTGTTGGTGTCCATTAGCTAAGCTAATAAACATGCATACAAGTCCTTTGGTTGTTCTCTAACACCACCCCCCACTCCCTCTCATTCACCATTTGTCTCTGGATCTATTCTTGTTCATCAAATTATGTTGATCATTATATCCTATATATGAGTGAGATCATGTGATATTTATCTTTCTACAACTGGCTTATTTCCCTTAGCATAATGCTCTGCAGGTCCATCCATGCTGTTGCAAATGGTAAACGTTTCTTCTTTTTTATAGCGATGTAGTATGCCATTGTGTAGACGTACCACAGGTTTTTAATCCACTCATCTGCTGATGGGCAATTAGGCTGTTTCCAAAACTTAGCTATGGTAAATTGTGCTGCTATAAACATAGGAGTGCACATATTCTTTCTGATTGGTGTTTCTGTTTTCTTGGAATATATTGGTGTTTCTGTTTCTAGAAGTGGGATTACTGGGTTAAATGGGAGTTTCATTTTTAGTTTTTTGAGGAAACTCCATACTGTTCTCCACAGTGGCTGCACCAGTCTGCATTCCCACCAGCAGTGCATATCCTTATTCTCCATATCCTCTCCAGCACTTGTCATTTGTTGATTTGTTGATGATAGCCATTTTGACAGTGTGAGATGATATCTTACTGTTGTTTTAATTTGCATCTCTCGATGATTAGTGACTTTAAGCATGTTTTCGTATATCTTTTGACCTTCTGAATGTCCATTTTCAAAAAGTGTCTTTAGGTCCTTTGCCCATTTTTTGATTGGATTGTTTATCTTCCTTTTGTTAAATTGTATGGGTTCACTGTAAATGTTAGAGATTAAACCTTATCAAAGATAACTTTGGCAAATATGTTCTCCTATGCAGTAAGCTTTCTTGTTTTTTTTTTTGATGGTTTCTTTTGCTGTACAGAAGCTTTTTATTTTGATGTAGTCCCATTTGTTTATTTTCTCTTTAGTCTCCATTGCTCTAGGAGCTGTGTCTATAAAGATATTGCTATGGCAGATGTCTGCTGTTTTGCTGCCTATGGAATCTTATAGGATTTTTATGGTTTCCCTTCTTACATTTAAGTCCTTTAGCCATTTTAAGTTTGTTTTTTCATATGATGTAAGTTGGTGATCTAGTTTCATTTTTTTTCATGTATCTGACCAAATTTCCAATACCATTTATTGAAGAGACTGTCTTGACTCCATTGTATTCTCTTGCCTACTTTGTCAAATATTAATTGAGCATAATGGCTTAGGTCGATTTCTTGGTTCTCTGTTCTGTTTCATTGGTCTATATGTCTGTTCTTATGCCAGTACCAGGCAGTTTTGAGAACCATGGCTTGGAAATATAGCTGATATTTGGTATTTGATCCCTCCAACTTTGTTCTTCTTTCTCAGTATTATTGTGGCCATTTGGGGTCTTTTGTTGTTCCAGATGAATTTTTGGAAAATTTGTTCTAGATCTTTGAAGTATGCTGTTGGTATTTTAATGGGGATTGCATTGAATCTGTAGATTGCTTTGGGTAGTATGGACATTTTAATAATGTCAATTCTACCAATCCATGAACATGGTATATTCTTTCATTTGTTTATGTCTTCCTCTATCTCTTTTTTCAATGTAGTATAGTTTTCTGAGTACAGCTCTTTTGCCTCCTTGGTTAAGTTTATTCCTAGGTATCTTATTTTTTTTGCATTTGTAAATGGAATTTTTTTTTCATTTCTTTTTAAATGAGTTCATTTTTAGTGCATAAAAAGGCCATAGATTTGTGGGTGTTAATTTTGTACGCTGCTACATTGTGGAAGTTATTTTTTGATGGAGGCCTTGGGGTTTCCTATGTATAGTATCATGTCATCTGCAAATAAGGACAGTTTTATTTCTTCTTTTCCAATTTGGATGCCTTTTATATTTTCTTCTTGCTGATTGCTATAGCTAGCACTTCTAGTACTATATCAAATAGGAGTGGTGAAAATGGGCATCCTTGTCTTGTTCCTGTTCTCAGGGGAAATGAGTTTAGTTTTTGCCCATTAAGTATGATGTTGGCTGTGAGTTTATCATATGTGGTTTTTATTATGTTGAAATATGATCCCTGTATTCCCACTTTGCTGAGAGTTTTTATCAAGAAAAGATGCTGGATTTTGTCAAATGCTTTTTCTGCATTGATTGATATGATTATGTGATTTTTGTCTCTCAATTTGTTCGCTTGGTTTTCTTTATAAAATTCTAAAGATGGCTGCAGGCAGATTCTACAGCCACGGTTCTGACACTAGATCTCTCTCTTTCTCTCTCTCTCCCCTCCCCCTCTCTCTTTTTGCTTTTTTGCTTATGTGCACCCGAAGAATTGTCAAACATTTGATAATGTCCATCTTCTTCATTGGCAATGGTGATGCTTAATTGAAAAATGGAAAATTGGGTCTTTTAACCGTGGAGCAAATATTTCACACATATTTCCAAATGAAATATTATATACCATATAAATTTTGGTAGTAAAATTTAGAGAAAAAGTAAGTAACACATATTTATTGCAAGATGGTACAACTAAGTTACAATCACTCATTGTTTGAATTCTAGTTTTGCCACTTATAATGTGACTCTGGAAATCACTTAATATTTTTGAGCCTCTTTCCTTTATTTCTAACATGGGGAAAATGGGACTGTTGTGAGGATTAAGTGAGATGCTGTCTAGAGAGGACTTGAAAGAATAAGTGCTCAATTAATAGTTCAGTGAATAGATGTTGAATCACATTGTTCAAGTGTGATTACAAGTTCAGTGAATAGAGGTTGAATCACATTGTTTCTAATGTCTTAACTCCTTTAAAAATGTTTTTATTGATTTTAGAGAGAAGAAGGGAGAGGAAGAGAGGAATAGAAACACCAATTATGAGAAAGAATCATTGATTGGCTGCCTCCTGCATGCTACCTATTGGGAATTGAGCCTACAACCTGGGCATAGGTTCATGGGTTGAAGCTCAACTAATGAGCTACAATGGTTGGGCTCTAATGTCTTGATTCTAATTCATATATTTGCTAAAGGCAATTAAACTTCTAGTAACACTCACAATGATGCTTCTATTTTCCTTTTAGTTGTGGTAGGACGTGTGTGTGTGTGTGTGGGGGTAATAAAGTTTGCAAAGACGTAAATTCACATAGAAGAGTGAAAAAGCATGATTTTCCATCTCCTACTTTATATTTTATTAACATTCAACTTATTTTAATTGATGTCTTGTTCCTCTTCTTTAGAACAAAAAAAGTTACCTGGGTAGAAGTACTAGAAAAATTACCTGTGAATTTCATTTTCTTTCAAGTGGTGGTGTGCAAAAAGCCATATGTAAGCTTGAAGAGAGGTTGTTACTCAAACTTTCCTGTAGCACCTATAATGCTTAGAGAAATGGCATGATCTTTGGATACTTATATTATTTTGATCTTAACCATATTTTACAATATCTTAGATACTTCAAAAGTCAGCGATTGTGTAAGGAAAAATGGCTGTGGCTTGCTGATTTTATAGGAATGCTGAGAAACAGAAATTATGGGCCAAAGGAAACGAGATGCTGGAAAAGTCTCATTGAGACCTCACATATATTGAGTTTCTTCCCAGAGTATAGCTCTGAAGGTGTGTGAGTATTTGTGTATGTGTTATTGTTTTTTGTTTGTTTGTTTGTTTGTTTTTTGTAATTCCTCACTGTTGACCTCTACGTGGCAGGACATTCTGATATTTGGTCCTAGATGTCCTGCTGCCTATTTGGCCTAGGATTGTAGTTTGCCATTTTGCTGGACTCACTGGGTTGGGTCCTGACCTGCCTCTGTCAACAATCCTGGACTGTATCATCTGCTGGAACATTTGTTCTGGCTCAGGTGATGGGCCCAAAGTCAAGAGCTGGCCCTATGCTGTCTACTCCATGCTGCCATTTGACCAAGTCCTGCTAATTCTTTAGATTTAAATAGCTAGAAACAAAATCTCCTAAATGACCTGTAAAAGGTGATGGGGTGTTTATATTCAAAGTAGAAAGGGCCAAAAAACTGGTAAATTCAGGGTGGGAAAGGCATAGTAAAATTCTGATCAGGAAGTCACCAAAGATGTTCAGGGAGGGTGCTCAGAACAAACTTGTCTTGGAGGTGATTGGAATCTAAACATAATACACTTGTGCTAACTTCATATCAAAGGACCAAAGGCAAATGTGCTTGTCTGAGAATTGTACTTGAGTTGCAATAAAATGAATAAATCCACAGAATGTATGATATCCTCATGCTTGGTTTTCTTTATAAAATTTTAAAAATGGTTGCGGACAGATTCTACAGCAGGGCTATCAGTCATACTTCTTTGTTCCAACAAGTCAACACCGAGGTTCTGACACCCTGCCAGGTAGGCGAGGCTCTAAGGGATCAAGAAAATCAGATTTGCCCTATCCAGTTTGGCTACGTGGATAGAACACTGACTTGTGAACTGTAGGGTCCCAGGTTCTATTCCAGTCAAGGGGATATATCTCAGTTGCAGTCTCAATCCCTGGCCCTGGTCTGGGCACTTTCAGGAGCAACCAATTTATATGTCTCTCTCACGTCGATGTTTCTCTCTCTGTGTGTCTGTCCCCCGACATAACTCTCTTTAAAAAATTAATGAAATATATCCTTGGGTGGGGATTACCAAGAAAAAGAAAATGAGATTTAGTCCTTTTCTATCTCTCCATTATTTGTCCCTTTTTCTAAACTCTCAGGATTCCTCCCAATTCATTAAGGAACAGTCTTCTCTTATCTTCTCATTGTCCATTGTATCTTTGCTATCAAGTTACCCCAATGGACAAGACTGCCTGGATGTATCTCATGTGCTAGAACTATTCTCATCTCTTGCTTGTTTCCTTTCTACCCCAGGAATCAAACACATAAATAAATAAAATCACCCATTCTTGTTTCATTCCCTTTCCTTGAAACCACTAGAGTTTGCTCCTCTCTGATAAGATATAAGATAGTCCATGACAATTTCAAAAAATCAAATAAAACTTGCAGTTAAAAACTCTGCTGCTCGCTTAGGCAGCACATATACTAAAATTGGAACAATACAGAGAAGGTTAGGATGGATCCTGCACAAGGATGGCACACAAGTTCACAAAGCCTCCCCACTCCCGCCAAGAAAAACACTGTGTATTGTATTATCCAACAAACTTCCAAATTAGGAAACTTTAGTTTTTATAGAGTGTGCAAACTGGATGAAACGGCTCAAACACGATAGGGGTTTCTTTCTTATTCATGTTTGAAACTAGAAAGTGGGTATTTTTAATTGATGGGCAGCTCCAAGTAGACATTCAGGTATCCAGACTCCTTTTAACCTCTATTTTTCACACTTGCCATGCCTCAAGCTAGCATGGGGTGCAGGAGCGGGAAGCAGCCATGGGAAAGTTTTTATGGGCCAAACTCACATCTCAGTTGCATGGGTGACTGGAAAATGTAGACAGGTGTTTGCTCAGAAAGCAGTTTCTCCCACAACTCTTAGCGTTTAATGAGAGGAACATTTTCTTTTCTCCTCATAAGCCAACATGCTTTATTTTGAAAATTAAGGAGAATCATGTGCCTAATGGTGTTTTGTGTTCTGCTTTAGCTGCCAAGAAGTTAAAAGCTAAAATTAGTGTTCAACTGATAGAACTATTTTTAGCATAGATTTTTCTGGGACAATTATCTGTTATTTTCATTATATGACTCTTGTTCTTTTATCTTGGCTTTAATGGTGCAACCGCCTATGAACCTTCTGTTATAACTGAACTAGAACTCTTCCTGGAAATCAGTGGAGGTAAAATGATGAATACAAATTTAATTTATTTCAAGTATGGTAAGATTTTATAAAGCACTTCTGTGAGTATTTTGACATTTGATCCTCTCACCAAACTGGAATATAGTCAGGGCAGACATTTTTATTTCCCATTTACACATAAGGAGAATGAAGCTCAAAATGTTTAATTGAATTATGAATGGGGCAGACAGAGCTAGGGCTCCGAGGGTAGATTGTCAACTCTCCAGCCCATTGTATGGCATGGCTGCCACAAGACAACCTCTCTTTGGGATATTGCTCTAAGGACTAGGAGAAGGGCTTCATTAACAAAACAAGCATGCTATGTTACTAACACACAGGCACGTGTCTTGGTAATTTGGAATGAATGTGTATTCAACAAATACGCAACAATTCCTACAATGAAGTCGATGCAGAGAAAGAATGGAAGAGTAGAAGAAAAAGATAAGCATAACCCATTACCTTTTCAAAATTATATTTTCCTGTCTAAAGGCATTTCAATGAAGACTGTGAGAAAGCAAACAGGTAAAGCTTAATTTACAACTCTATTACATAGTGCACAGTGCATTCAGCAGCCTCGGTCAATTCATCACCTACTGAACACGGGCAGCAGGTCAGAGTATTTCTATTTTGATGGCAGCAGAAAATCAGTGAGGCTCGGCAGGTCCCTCTCCTCAGCATTAGGTAATAGCGTGAAGACAAATCCAATTCCACTGCAGCTGGCACAATTGGAAATGACAGAGGACTCTGGTGGTTTCACCTGACTTGTTAGAATTCATGGGTGAGGTTAGCCAACAATGTCATCACCAAAACACAGGAAGAGAAGTTGGTGTCAACACGTGACAATTTGGTTTTCTTGAACATTGTGGTCTTTGTGCTGAATTTTGTGACAAGTTCTAACTAACAGCTTCATGCCTTTTCCAGTTTCTCTGTGTGTTTTTGGAACAGGTGCTTATAAAACTTAATGGGGATCAGAAAGGGTGATGAGGAGTGCTTTTTGTGAACAAATAATTTAACCTTGAGCTTTGGCCAGGACTGGAACAGGAAAGGAAACCACAAAACTTGTTATGAAGGAGAGAGAAGGAAAGAAAAGATACTTATTGCTATTCATTTGTGGTGCATCGACATAGCCAGATCTATAGAGCAAATCCTAATTTTTCAAAATACTGAGCATTAAAAGGAAACAAGAAAATAAAGAACTGTAATTTGTACCATTTTGATGTCACATTTTTCACATATTTCCAAGTATAGCATACCCAATGATGACATAAGACCCCACCAACTCTGTTGCTAAAATTAGGAAGCCTCTGTATTTTCCTTTTAATTGAAGAGTTTGGTATAGATTCTCTAAACTTTCTACCAGCTCTAAAATGCGTGAATTCAGGATACATTAAATTCTTTGACTCAACTTATGGTTTCTAACAAGAGGACAGCAGCCTAAGTGCCCATCAGTAGATGAGTGAACAAAAAAGCTGTGGTGTATTTATACAATGGAATACTATACAGCTGTAAAAAAGAAGGAAATCTTACCTTTTGTTACAGCATGGATGGACCTGGAGATTATTATCCTAAGTAAAATAAGCCAGTCAGAGAAAGACAATACCATATGATCTCACTTATATGTAGAACCTAATGAACAAAATAAACTAATGAACAAAATAGAATCACAGGCATGGATACATGGAATAGACTGACAGCTGTTAGAGAGGAGGGAGGTGGGGCTAGATGAAAGAAAGTGAAGGGATTAACTAAAGAACATATAAAAGCATAAACCATAGACACAAAGAGCAGTGTGGTGAGAGAGGGAAAGGGAGGTGAGGGCTGGATAGAGGTGGGCAAAGAGAGGGGCTGGGAATGAAAAGAGACTTTGTTTTTTGGAGGAAACTCCATACTGTTCTCCACAGTGGCTGCACCAGTCTGCATTCCACCAGCAGTGCACAAGGGTTCCCTTTTCTCTGAATCCTCGCCAGCACTTGTCATTTGTTGATTTGTTGATGATAGCCATTCTGACAGGTGTGAGATGGTACCTCATTGTCATTTTGATTTGCATCTCTCAGATGATTAGCTACTTTGAGCATGTTTTCATATGTCTCTTGGCCTTCCTTCTGTCTTCTTTAGAAAAGTATCTAGGTCTGTTGCCCATCTTTTGATTGGGTTGTTTATCTTCCTTTTGTTGAATTGTATGAGTTCCCTGTAGATGTTGGAGATTAAGCCCTTACCTGTGATAACATTGGTAATGGAACTCCCATTTGACCCAGTATTCCCACTTCTAGGAATATATCCCAAGAAACTAGAAACACCAACTAGAAAGGATATATGCAACCCTATTTTCATGGCAGCACAATTTAAAACAGCTAAGATTTGGAAAGCGCCAAAACTGATTTGGCTCTGTGGATAGAGCATTGGCCTGAAGGGTCCCATGTTTGATTCTGGTCAAGGGCATGTATCTTGGTTGCAGGCACATTCCCAGTAGGTGGTGTGCAAGGGCAGCTGATCAATGTTTCTCATGGATATTTCTGACTCTATCTCTCTCCCTTATTCTCTGTAAAAAATCAATTATATATATATATATATGATTTGGAAACAGCCTAAGTGATGATTAGCAGATGAGTAGATTAAAAGATTGTGGTACATTTACACAATGGAATACTACACTGGGGTAAAAGAGAAGGAGTTCTTACCATTTACAACAGCATGGATGGAACTGGAGAGCATAAATAAGCCAGACAGAGACAAATAAATATCACATGATCTCATTCATTTATGGAATATAATGAACAACATAAACTGTTGAACAAAAATAGATCCAGAGACAGAGACATATTGATCAGACCATTAAACCTCAGAGGGAAGGTTAGGGGAGAATGGGGATAAGGGGAAGAGATCAACCAAAGGACTTGTATGCATGCATATAAGCCTAACAATGGACACAGACAACATTGAGGGCATGAGGGAAGGGGAAAGGGAGGGAATGGGGGAACAAGGACACATATGTAACACTGTAATCAATAAAGAAATTAAAAAAGAAAAGAAAAGAGACTTTGTTTGGGGCCATAGGTGCATGATGCAGTATGCAGATAATGTTTTATTTATTTATTTATTTATTTTTATTTTTATTTATTTATTTATTTTGTCCTCATAACATTTCTTTTTTTTTTATTAATTTTTTATACATATCTCCCCATTGCCCCCCCTCCCTCCCAGGCATACCCCAACCCCCCAGTGTCTATGTTCATTGGTTATGATTATATGCATAGATACAAGTCCTTTGATTGATCTCTTATCTACCTCACCTAACTTTAATCTTCCTGCTGTAATTTCACAGTCTGTTTGAAGCTTTACTGTCTCTGTATCTATCCTTTTGTTCATCAGTTTATAATGTTCTTTATTATCCTCCAATGAGTGCGATCATGTGATGCTTCTCCTTCACTGACTGGCTTATTTCACTAAGCATAAGGCTTTCGAGTTCCAACCAGGTTGCTGCAAATGGTAAGAATTCCTTCTTTTTAATGGCTGCATAGAATTCCATTGTGTAGATGTACCACAGTTTTCTGATCCACTCATCTGCTGACGGGCACCTAGGCTGTTTCCAAATTGTGGCTATTATAAATTGTGCTGCTATGAACATAGGGGTGCATAAATCCTTTCTGATTGGTGTTTGTAATTTCTTAGGATAAATTCCTAAGAGTGGTATTACAGGGTCAAATGGGAGATCCATTTTTAGTTTTTTGAGGAAACTCCATACTGTTCTCCACAGTGGCTGCACCAGTCTGCATTCCCACCAACAGTGCACAAGGGTTCCTTTTTCTCCACATCCTCGCCAACACTTGTCGTTTGTTGATTTGTTGATGATTGCCATTCTGACAGGTGTAAGATGGTATCGCATTGTCATTTTGATTTGCATCTCTCGGATGATTAATGACTTTGAACATGTTTTCATGTGTCTCTTGGTCTTCCTTCTGTCGTCTTTTGAAAAGGTTCTATTTAGGTCTGTTGCCCATTTTTTTTATTGGATCCTTCATCTTCCTTTCATTAAGTTGTATAAGTTGGTTGTAGATTTTGGAGATTAAACCTTTATCAGTGATAGCATTTGCAAATATGTTCTCCCATGCATTGATCTTTCTTGTTGTTTTGTTGATGGTTTCTTTTGCTGTGCAAAAGCTTTTTATTTTGATGTAGTCCCATTTGTTTATTTTTCTTTAGCTTCCATTGCCTTTGGAGCAGTATCAGTGAAGAAGTTCTTTCAGCATATATCTGAGATTGTGCTGCCCGTGGATTCCTCTAGTATTTTTATGGTTTCCCTTCTAATGTTTAAGTCCTGTATCCATTTTGAGTTTATTTTTGTATTTTGGTGTAAGTTGGTGGTCCAGTTTCAATTTTTTGCATGTATCTGTCCAATTTTCCCAACACCATTTATTGAAGAGGCTATCTTGGTTCCATTGAATGTTCATGCCTCCTTTGTCAAATATTAATTGAGCATAGTGGTTTGGGTGGATATCTGGGTTCTCTATTCTATTCCATTGGTCTATATGTCTGTTCTTGTGCCAGTACCAGGCTGTTTTGAGAACAGTTGCTTTGTAGTATAGCTTGAAGTCTGGTATTGAGATCCCACCTACTTTATTCTTTTTTCTCAGAATTGCTGTAGCTATCCATGGTCTTTTTTTGTTCCAGATGAATCTATGAAGAATTCTTTGTAGGTCCGTGAAATATGTCATTGGTGTTTTAATGGGTAGTGCGTTGAATCTGTAAATTGCTTTGGGTAGTATGGACATTTTAATGATGTTGATTCTCCCAATCCATGAGCATGGTATGCTCTTCCATCTGTTAACATCTTCCTCTATCTCTTTTTTCAGTGTCCTGTAGTTTTCTGCATAAAGGTCTTTTACCTCTTTAGTTAGGTTTATTCCTAGGTATCTTAATTTTTTTGGTGCGATGGTAAATGGGATTGCTTTTTTAGTTTCTCTTTCTATAATTTCACTGTTAGTGTATAGAAATGCCACAGACTTCTTAGCATTAATTTTGTATCCTGCTACATTGCCGAATTCATTAATTAAGTCAATTAGTTTTGGAATGGAGTCCTTTAGGTTTTTTTATGTACAATATCATGTCATCTGCAAATAAGGACAGCTTTACTTCTTCTTTTCCAATTTGGATGCCTTTCATTTCTTCTTGTTGTCTAATTGCAATGGCTAATACTTCCAGTACTATGTTGAACAGGAGAGGTGAGAGTGGGCATCCCTGTCTTGTTCCTGTTCTTAGGGGAAATGGTTTTAGTTTTTGCCCATTGAGTATGATATTAGCTGTGGGTTTATCATATATGGCTTTTATGATGTTGAGGTATGATCCTTCTATTCCCACTTTGCTGAGAGTTTTTATCAAGAAAGGATGTTGGATTTTGTCAAATGCTTTTTCTGCATCAATTGATATACTATGTGATTTTTATCTCTCAATTTGTTTATGTGATGTATCACATTTATTGATTTGCGGATATTGAACCATCCCTGCATTCCTGGGATGAATCCTGTTTGGTCATGGTGTATGATCTTTCTGATGTACTGCTGGATCCGGTTTGCTAGAATTTTGTTGAGGATTTTGGCATCTATGTTCATGAGAGATATTGGCCTATAATTCTCTTTCATTGTGTTGTCTTTATCTGGTTTTGGTATTAGGGTGATGCTGGCTTCATAGAAGGTGTTTGGTAGTATTCCTTCTTCTTGAATGTTTTTGAATAGTCTGAGGAGGATAGGTTTTAATTCTTCCTTGAATGTTTGGTAAAACTCTCCTGTGTAGCCATCTGGACCCGGGCTTTTATTTGCTGGAAGCTTTTTGATTACTGCTTCAATTTCTTCCATAGTTATTGGACTATTGAAATGTGTGGCTTCCTCCTCATTGAGTTTTGGGAGGTTATATTTTTCTAGGAAAATGTCCATTTCTTGCAGGTTGTCCAATTTGTTGGAATAGAGTTGTTCATTGTATTTTTTAACAATCCTTTGTATTTCCACAGGGTCTGTTGTTATTTCTCCTCTTTCATTTCTGATTTTGTTTATTTGGGTCTTCTCTCTTTGCTTCTTGGTGAGCCTGGCTAGGGGTCCATCAGTCTTGTTTATCCTTTCAAAGAACCAGCTCTTTGTTTTGTTGATCTTTTGAATTGTTTCTTTGGTCTCCAAGTTGTTTATCTCCGCTCTGATCTTCACTATTTCCTTCCTTCTGAGTACACTGGGCTTTTCTTGTTGCTCATGTTCTAGCTCTTTGAGTTGTAGGTTTAGGTGATTTATTACCATTCTTTCCTGTTTTTTGCAGTAGGCTTGTAGGGCTATGAACTTCCCTCTCAAGACTGCTTTCACTGTGTCCCATAAATTTTGTATTGTTGTGTTGTCATTGTCATTTGTTGCCATGATGTTTTTTATTTCTTCCTTGATCTCTCTGGTTACCCAGTCGTTGTTTAAAAGCATGCTGTTTAGTCTCCATGTGTTTGATTTCTTTCTATTGTTTTTATTATAGTTGATTTCCAGTTTTATGCCACTGTGGTCTGAGAAAATGCTTGATATGATTTCTATCTTCTTGAATTTGAAGAGACTTTTCTTATGACCCAACATATGATCTATCTTTGAAAATGACCCATGTGCACTGGAGAAGAATGTATATTCTGTGGCTTTGGGTTGAAATGTTCTGAAGATGTCAATTAATTCCATCTGGTCTAGTGAGTCATTTAGGATTGATGTTTCTTTGCTGATTTTTTGTTTAGAGGATTTGTCCAATGGTGACAGTGGGGTATTAAAGTCTCCTACTATGATTGTATTGCTGTCAATCTCTCCCTTAATATCCTCCAAGAGTTTTTTTATGTATTTAGGTGCTCCTATATTGGGTGCATATATGTTTACCAGAGTTATTTCTTCTTGTTTGATTGTTCTCTTTAGTATTATGAAGTGGCCTTCTTTATCTCTTGTTATGTCCTTCACTTTGAGATCTAATTTGTCAGATATAAGTATTGCAACCCCAGCTTTTTTTTCATTTCCATTTGCCTGAAGTACCATGTTCCATCCCTTCACCCTCAATCTGTGTGCGTCTCTTTTCCTAAGGTGGGTTTCTTGCAGACAGCAGATATATGGTTCATGTTTTCTTATCCAATCGGTTACCCTATGTCTTTTGATTGGAGCATTTAATCCATTTACATTTAAAGTTATTATTGATAAGTACTTATCTGTTGCCATTTTTAATCCTTACCCCCGAGTTCCTTCTTCGCTTCCTCTTTCTTTTTATTACAGCAGACCTTTTAACATTTCTTGCATTGCTGGTTTGGTGGTAATATATTCCCTTAGTCCTTTTTTGTCTGTGAAGCTTTTGATTTCACCTTCAATTTTGATTGAGAGTCTTGCAGGGTACAGTATTCTTGGATTCAGACCCTTCCTTTGCATGGCTTTGTATATTTCATTCCATTCTCTTCTGGCCTGACGAGTTTCTGTTGAGAAGTCAGTAGCTAGTCTTATGGGGGTTCCTTTGTAGGTAACTTTCTGTTTCTCTCTGGCTGCTTTTAAGATTCTTACTTTGTCGTCGGTGTTTGCCAATTTAATTATAATGTGCCTCGGTGTCGGTTTGTTGGGGTTCATTTTGCTTGGGACTCTGTGAGCTTCTTGGATTTGTGTGGGTTTTTTCTTTTCTATATTGGGGAAATTTTCTGTCATTATTTCTTCAAACACGTTCTCTAATCCTTGTTCAAGTTTCCACTCTTTCTGGAACCCCAATTATGCGGATGTTATTTTGTTTCATGTTATCCCAAATTTCCCTTAGACTCTCCTCTTGCTTTTTAACTTTTTTTTCTAGAAGCTGCTGTACTTGGGTATTTTCTCCTACCGTGTCTTCTAGCTCACTGATGCGGTCCTCTGCTTCTTCTAGTCTACTTTTGATGCTTTCTATTGTGTTCTTTATAGCAGTGATGTCATTATTCATTTCTTCTTGTTTATTCTGCACCTCCTCTAGGTTCTTCTGCATTTCTTCTTCATGCTTCTTCACCTCCTCTAGGTTCTTCTTCATTTCCTCTTGGCTCTTACTCATATTGTCAAATTTGTCTTCCATTCTTTTCAACCACCTTATGATAACTTCTCTGAACTCTTTCTCTGGTAGGCTTATTTGTGGTTCTATTTCGTTTACTTCCTTTTCTGGTGAAACCTGCCTTTCTGTCTTTTGTGGGCTGTTTCTTTTTCTGCCCATGGTCTTTCTTCTCTGGGTGTCTGGTTATGTAGTGCTCTCTCCTACGTTGATTGAAAGGCACAAACTACAACACGACCAGGTACAGCACACAAGGCACTGAGTAGAAATGTATTCAAGATGTTAATAATCACAAATAAGGTGATCACCAATGAAGGACAAATTAGGGGTAAATAGAGAAAGAAGAAGAGGAAAATGAGGAAGAAAGAAGTGCCAAAATCAAATTGGGAGAGTGAGAGAAAAAAAAAGATAAATAATTGAACAATAAAATAAAATAAAATAAGAAAATAAAAAGGAGAAAAAGGAGAAGGAAAGAGGAAGAGAAAAAAGTCAGAGAGAAAAGAAAGTGTATAAGAGAGAAAAGAGGAACAAAATATAGATGTCAGGAGACAACTCCAATAGAACAGTCACTAATCCCAATAAAGGCCAGCAACCAGTACCTAGAGATTAATGCAAATTGCAAATAGCAACTGGTATCGAGGGAGATGAGGGAAAAGAGAGGTAGAAAACAAAGCAAGCAAAAAGCAAAATAAAACAAGTAGAATAAACTAAAACAATCTCTCAAAAAAAAATTTCAAAAAATCGATATAATCACTTTTCAGGCAAATAGCAACAAATGGACATAGAGAAAAAACAACTTTTTGGCTAGTGAAGACAAGAGGGGAGAGGTTTGTGTGGACTTGTAGTAGGGGATTTGAAATTAGATATATAAATGGGGTGAAATTTTAACCAGGTAAAGAGAAAAATAGGGAGAATTTAAAATTGGAAAAGGGAAAGAGAAACAAGATAGCAAAATGGGGAAAGTTAGGAGGAAAGTGTTGGCATAAAGGTGGAGTTGAATTGGAGTAAAATTATGCTAAAGGGAAGATGAAAATAGAATGTAGAACTCTAATCCCGAAATAAAATAAAGAGAAAACAAAATGACACTTTTTTTCCCCAAAACGGTAAAGTACTAGTAGTAATTAATACTAGTTTAAAACAAAAATGTAATAATTATAAAAGTAAAATCAATTGAGGCAGAAAGAAAAAAAATATTCTTTTAATTAAAATATGTGAAAATGAAAAAATAAAGAATTAAAAATTAAAAAAAAGAAAAAAGAAAAAAGAAAAAAGGGGGGAAAAAAAAAGAAGAAAAATAGAATGGTCCGTCACTTCCCCTATTATTCTGCTTGGCACTCCTGTTTCCCAGTAGGGGAGGTATTGCAGTTCCCTGTGTTCCCCTCTTGGTGTTTTAATGTCTTTATTCTCTTGTGGTTATGCGAGAGTCAATTTGTGTGTCATCCATTGGGTGGCAGTGTTTCAGAATTGATCTCTGAGACAAAGCACAGGACCTCTCTAGGCTGTGCTCAGATCCTACTACTTTGTGGTTCCCAAAACCAGTTTGTGGGGGTTTTGCAGCCTGGACACTGCAATAACTCTCAGGTTGTCCCTCTGCCCCAGAGAAAAAGAAAAAAAAAAAAGTAGTTTTCCGGAGCTCTCCTCTGTCAACAGCTCAGAGGGTCTGCCTTCACACTCAGGGATTGTTAGGGTCGAAACGCTCGCCGCTCAACGGAAGACTCCAAGAGACGTTCTCATGCAAACAGCAAGGGGTTTATTGCAGACCAAGCATGCTGGGGCTCACAACATACTCCAAAAGCAGAGCAGAGGCTCAACCTGAGGCCCAGATGGCTTCAATCGATCAGATTGCCGTTTTATGAGGAGATCACTCTGTCCCCCTTGGAACCTGGGACGGAGACTAGAGTGTCCTCTCTGGGGTGTCCAGCCCTGTCCACTCGGCCAGGGTATCTCGCTGGGAGGCCTCCAGATGTAATGGGGTAACCCGCGACAGACGACCACCAGACAGTCAATTAGGAAATTTAGGAAGCCTTCATTACGAACTCGAGTCGAACTCGAGTCCAGGCTCACAGTTCCACTGACACAGCAGGGAAGCACGAGAGCCCCGAACCTCTGCAGCAAGTTCCTTTTATCCTCAGCGCAGGAGGACTTGGCAAATTTTAATTGGCTAAGCATTACTAAATCCCATATACTGACTCTTTGTCTAAGCTTTTTGGTTATGCAAGTAAGCAGTCTAGATAACGGTTGTCCTTGCAGGAGTTGTTTGTCAAACTTTATGGCTTCTCAAGGCCGGGGGTGCCTTCAGGCACCTGGTGTTCTGAAACCCCCCTTTCCTTCTGCCTCCAGGCCTGAGGGCACCCTGACCCTGATTCATTCTTTATGGGGAAATGCAGTCTGGTCCTTGCCCCTCCACATTCCCTACTGGTCTTATAGGGGAATCAAATCCTTGATTCCGACTGTTCCCACTCCCTGTTTGCTATGGGTTGGTCACAACAGGATCACGCCCTGACCACCTCTGCGGACCTCTCCAGAGGCAGCTTTCCCGCAGCCCGGCTCCCACAGTGCGCGTCTCTGCCCTGCGGGGGTAGGAGACCGCACCCTGGCCCAGGCTAAGTCTGACCCTTCCGCGCGTGCCCTGTGGATCTCTGAATCCTCTGCCTGCGCGTCTGTGCCGCCTGGGAAGCCGCGCTCTGGGTCCTGGCTGCTCTGTGGGTGCCTCCGTCAGCCGCAGCTTTCAGACCTCGGCAGACATCCACCTCCCCCTTAAGTCAGGCGCAATCTGACCTTTCCGTGTGCTCTGTGGATCTCTGGTTCCGCCAAGTGTCTGCGCCGATTGGAGAGCGGAGTTCTGGGTCCCCGGGTCCCCGGCTGCTCGATGGGTGCCCAGCGGAAGGCTTCAGAGCGCCGCAGACATCCACCTCCCACTGCAAGATGGCTCGGGCTCCGCGTACGCGCTGGTGGCTCTGGCAGACAAAATCCCCGTGGCAGTGGGGCTGCCTGGCCGGGAGAGCCCCTTCCAGCAGTTCCCCGCCTTCCCCTGGAGGACAACTGACTCCTAGCTTGCCAACAAACACTCCCAATGCAACTCTCAGCCGCTCTCTCTCCCTCTGCCCAGCGACAAAGCTCCAGACGTGTCCGTCTACTCCGCCGCCATTTTCTCCTCTCGATAATGTTTTATTGAGTTGTACCCTTGAAACCTGTATGGTCTTATGAAGCAATATCACCCAAACAAGTTCAATTAAAATATTTTTAAAAACATACAATTAAAATTGTTTTTAAAAACAGTATATACTTAACTTTCTGTAGTGATATTTCCAAATGAAGATCATTGAAGCTCAATTGTCTCTTGGCTGCACCAGTCCTCTGGTCAGGCTCTTGCCCCCAAGTCCCTAATGTAAACAAAACAGATGATAGTAATAAACTCACTTAGGTCTGAAGCAGAAAACTGACAACATCCATAGACAGAGAAAAATGATATGGATAGTTACACATTTCGGTGATTATGATTATCTTTATTTAAAAGTGAAAGATTTATTGATTTTTGTTTTTCCGGCAGTTGCAATTCAATTCTAATTTACCAGTTGATAGAAAATCTAATTGTTGAAATTTTGGCCTAAGAAAGTTTAGTTCCAAACTCCAAATTTAGTACAGAGATGTCAAGATTTGTGCCTTTGTTAGCCACAAAATTTAAACTCCATTTATACTGGTGAGCTTTTGAATCACTAATGTCATAATGTAAATGAAAATTAAAACTAACTAAAATCTATTCAAGCAAGCAAAAGGAGTAATATGAACCTTGGCTGGTAGACTAATTTCTCCTGTTCTGTTGCTCAGTCTCTCATGAATGTGCATTGGAAGATGAAAATTGCAGGAGATGATATAAACTGCTGCCTCTGTTTTGGAATTACATATCTAATTTGCTCCAGAAGGTGTTCATGGGGTTTGACAGCAAACACTAATGCATATTCTTTATCAATATGCTTTGAAACCCAGGGAAGTTGAGGCAAGTGTGATAGAATGAAGCATGAGAAAGCAGCATGTTCATTTAAAATTTAATTACAGAGATGGAGGAAAGAATGCATGTTGATAGCACATACTAATTCAGCTGTCACAAAACATTACCCTAAAATCACACCAAATATTTGGCAGAAGAAATGTTATTTATGGTGAAATGCTTGTTAAAACTAACAGGTTCTGGGGAAGACAAGATTCTGAGATCCTATTAGAAACATTTTTTTTTTCATGTAGAGAAAAAGAAACATTGCCGAATTCTAATAATCTAAAGTAAATACAGAAAAAAAAAATCTCAAACTAAGGAAAGATTTCTGAGCCACACAAGATTTCTATTTATGGATTTTTTTTGACATGGTTAAAGGTTAAATTCAGTTTGAAATGGGGGAAAACAATAATTAGTGTGATTCTGGTGACCTTATTATAATCTTGGTGCCTCGACCCATATGTCATTCATTATGATCAACCCAACTAGACTCCCCTCTTGTATGTATAAGTATTTGAAGTGCATAGACCTTGTCTGTCTTGTTCAAAGCTGGTGGTGTGAGCTTACAATAGATTTTGACATGGAGCAGGCACTTAATGTATATTTGTTAAATAAATACATGAACCTACCCCATGCTAGCTTGTGTGCTGTACATGCTCAATACACATTTGTTACTGAATAGATCAATAGATAGATATAGAGATGGATAGAGGGAAATATTTCTCTAAGTGTCTTACAATTCATTAGACATTGCTTTTCAGGAAAAAAAAGCTAACCAATGGATAAGGGCAGTGATTCCTGGTCTGTGACATGCAAACACACTGTTAGGTTTGACAGAGGAGAAAATACCCAGATTTCTGATCAAATTGAATTATGCTCTCTCCGTAGTTTTTAACTGGGACCTATATTCTTATTTTGGGCAACTCCTTATTTATCAAATAGGAGAAAAGAAGAAAGTTTTTTTTTTCATCATTTCATTATCCAATATTACTATAGGAAAATGTAAAGGGGATAAAACATAAACAACATTTCTGAAAGTTGGCAGGTTTTGAAAAAAATTAAGTGTTTGCTTTGGGAATGTATTGCTCTGTTTTACTAGAAAGGATGTAAATGTTTAGGCTTACTAGGACTATTTTTTAGCAACCAATTGGTGAGTTTTATGAAGAATGAGAAAACCACAGCTTTGGGGCAATATACGCAATTTCATACTTTTCTGAAGGAAATGTGAATCTGTTCAACCATCTCCAGAGAGGGATTTGGCAAGACATATCAAAAACTTTAAGAATGTGTAAATTCTATGACTCAGCAATTTTGCTTCTGGGAAATTTCCCTCAGGAAATAATTGGGCAACTGAGCAAAGAGGTATGTATAAGAATGTTTGTTGCTGGCTAGTTTACATAAAACAGCAAAGAATTGAGAACATTGAAAATAATAGGGGTTTGTAACTTGTAGGTCTTCTCTGTAGAATATTGTGCCACCATTAAAAATGATGAGAAAGGCCCAGCCAGCCCTGAATCATTGGTTGAGTATTGACCTATGAACCAGAAAGTCATGGTTTGATTCCTGCTCATGGCACATGCCTCGGTTGTTGGCTCTATCCCCATTGGGAGGCATACAGGAGGCAGCTGATCAATGATTTCTTTCTTATCATTGACTAGAAAGAAGCCCAGTGCATGAAAATCCATGCATTGGAGAGAAGGGGGTGCCTCAGTCCAGCCTGCCTCCTCTCACAGTCTGGGAACCCTCAGGGGTGGGAGATGACCCAGTGATCAGGGGAAGGTGATGCTCTACCACACCTCTACTGCTGCCACTGCTGGCAGTGCAAGCCTTGGCTGGCCCTGGTTACCTGAGCCTTGGGTGGTCCTGGGCAGCTGGTCAGGCAGGCACCATCCAAGGCTTGCCTGTGCTTCAGGCCAGCCCTGCATGACTGGGCAGCTGACATCCAAGGCTTGCCTGTGCCTTGGGCTGGCTTGGGGTGACTGGGGGACTGAGGGGACTGAGGGACTCTGGAGGCAGGTGCGCAGAGCAGTTGGACCTGCCTGGGGGTGGGCCCAGCCATGCTGTGTGCCTGCTGCCCCAGTGGGGCTGAGGGAACTGGGCACTGCTATTTTGTGGCTGTGTGTGCTACCATCTTTGTGAGAGTGTGATGGTCAATTAAGCATATTCCATCTTCATTAGATAGGTTGTTCCTATCTCCCCCTCTGCCCTTTTCTCTGATATCAATAAAGTATTTTTTAAATGATGATAAAGACCAGTATTGATTGTACAAGGCATAGCTTGCTGATGTAGTCTAAAGTGGAAAAGCAGCAAAGATGTATATCATGACCCCATTTTGTAAATAACACACAGACATTTCTATTTCTATAGAGAAACAAATCTGGAAGACTGATGGCATTATGGAGGATTTAGATTTGGGCTTATCTATATCTTGAATTTTTCTATAGTAAAAACAGATTATTTTGTGCAAGATAAATAATTTTAAAAATGCACTAGCACATACACATTGCTAATTGAAAGCACAATGATATATTATTTAAGAAAAATAGGCTGTCAAGTTTCTTACAAAGGGTATATTCTTGAAGGTTTGCACTTAGGTTTCCTATAAGTTATAGTGAAATCCAAATTTTGCAAAGCTCAGAAGTGAATTTTACAGTTTTTTCTCTTTTTTTAAATAGGCTGCTCACTAGAAATGATTATACTGAAGAAAAGCCTTTCTAGGCAGAAGGAAATGATATTTGTGAGTATTCTTTGAAAGGGATTCAGGGAGACAGGAAACTTTTCTAATGGTCTAAAGTTGTGCTTACTGAGAAAATCAACCAGACATTCTTGCAAGAAAAACTGGAGGAAATCAATGATTATTTTCTTACATAGCAAAAAAAATTGCCAACTTATCTTAGGAAGGACTGAATGAAAATATGCTTTCTAATGAATCTTAGTTTTCACTTTTACCAGAAAATGAGTTCTAAGAGACAAGGGATATTAAATTAGTACTTATTTATGTAGATAAGTATATATGTATATAAAAATATGTATCCGAAAAAATAGAGGAGAAACCAAGATGGCGGCATAGGTGAACACCTAAACTGCTGCCTCGCACAACAATTTCAAAACTACAACTAAAAGACAGAACGGACACCATCCAGAATCACAGGAAAGCTGGCTGAGTGAAAGTTCTACAACTAGAAGGAAAGAGAGGGGCTCACAGAAACCCAGAGGAGCTGCAAAAAGGAGACGCGTGCACGCTGAGAGAGCGGGCGCCAGAGGACCTGGCTGGCTTTCTCTGGCGGGAGGGAAACGGAGACTCTCAACGGCATTGAACCCCTTATCTTACAACACTAAACCCCAGATCCAGCCGAAACTCATACGGGGGAGTTTGGACTGTGAAAAGGGAGAGGTGCATGGAAATTTAGGGGAGTCTCAGAAGATCGGGTCCGGTCTTGCACGCGCATGGTGCTGCGCGGAGGACAGACTACTGACTGTGCCACAGGCTTTCGCAAGTGGGCGGGAGACAGACCCTGCCAACTGTGCCACTTCTGAGTCCACTGAGCCCCTGTTTCGGGCGAAACCCTGGGGACCTAGACTCGTGTGGTCCTGGAGCGAAGGGGAGATGGAAAGGCAGCGGTTAGAGGCACTGCGGGTGCGCGCGCGTACAGGGACCGCTCCAGCCATTACCCGGTCATGTGAGACTCGGGGGCCGTGGAGGGCGGGGCCGACTGGAAGGCAAGGTGGACCCTTAAGCCCTGAGACTCCACCCTCCCAAGCTGAGCAGAAGCTTCTGCGGCTTTGAGTCTGCTATCATAGGGCTGAATCCAACACAGAAGTTTCCCCGGCATGGTGAGGATGCCGAGACAGGGGAAGGGATCACAAACAAAAGAAATGGAGGGAAAAAAAAAAGACTGGATATAGAGTTCAAAACCATGCTTATGGGGTTTTTCAAGAATATGCTAGAAAAGATGGATAAATTTAGCAAGACCCAAGAGGAGATGAAAAAGGACATACTAGAGATCCAGGGGAGCCAACTAGGGATGGAAAAGGTCCAACTGGAGATGATAGAGGACCAAATAGAAATTAGACATACACTGACTGAAATAGGGAATATTGTACAGAGTTCTGGCAGCGGACTGGAGAAAGGCAAGAATCAAGTAAAAAATTTGAAATATAAAGAGGCAGACAACATTCGACTGGAAAGGCAAGAAGAGAGGAGAATCCAAAGGTGTGAACATAATGTGGGGAGCCTCTGGGACAGTTTCGAGCGTGCCAACATCAGAATTGCGGGGGTGCCAGAAGAAGAGAGAGAGCAAGATACTGAAAACCTATTTAAAGAAATAATGACTGAGGGGGACCGGGACCTGGGGAGGGAGCCGCCCGCGTCCCCGGCCCGGAGGCAGGCTCGCTGGCGAGGTCGAGGCCCCGGGGCCTGGGGGGACGTGTCCCCCAGCACAGGGCACAGGGTTGGGCCCCGCAATGGGGAAACGCAGGCATGGAACGCGACTAACGGAGTTCCGCTCGGCGCCCCGCCGTCCTCCTCCCAGTGCTGGACTGAGTCCCCCCTGCTGGCGACGCCCGTGGGGGAGAGGGACAGGGCTGGGGGGCTGGGATGCTGGGGCGCTGGGGCTCTGGGGTGCTGGGGCCAGGCTGCAGGCGCTGAGACCCTTGCGCTGAGGCTGAGGCTGAGACCCTCGCACTGGGACTGGGGCTGAGGCTGGGATCCTCGTGCTGAGGCTGCAGGCGCTGAGACCCTCGTGCTGAGGCTGAGGCTGAGGCTGAGGCTGGGACCCTCGTGCTGAGGCTGAGGCTGAGGCTGGGACCCTCGTGCTGAGGCTGAGGCTGGGACCCTCGTGCTGAGGCTGAGGCTGAGACCCTTGTGCTGAGGCTGAGGCTGAGACCCTCGTGCTGAGGCTGAGGCTGAGATCCTCGTGCTGAGGCTGAGGCTGAAACCCTCGTGCTGAGGCTGAGACCCTCGTGCTGAGGCTGAGGCGCTGAGATCCTCGTGATGAGGCTGAGGCGCTGAGACCCTCGCGCTGAGGCTGAGGCTGAGTGGTGCGTCCTCGGCTCTCGAGCTGCCAGGGCACCTGCCCTCAGGGCTTCCGGTGCGGCTCGGGCCGGGCCGGTGCTGCTTCCCTTAACCCCTGCGACCTCGCGGCCCCCCGCGCCCCCTACGTGTGTGTGCTGCCACTGTGGCAGCAGGAGGAGGTGTGCTCAGTGGGTAGAGCGTCGGCCGGCGGACTGAAGAGTCACTCACAGCGGAGCCCGCGGAGGACTTGCTGCTCCAGACCCACCCGTGACTGATAATTCTCAGGGGGAAAGGGGTGAGGGGTATACAGGGAGAGACTGGACAAAAATCATACACCTATGGATGAGGTCAACGGGAGGGAGGGAAGGGTGGAAGCTGGGTGGAGGAGTGCTATGGAGGGGAAAAAAGGAAAACAAATGTAATAATCTGAATAATAAAGATTTAATTAAAAAAAATTAATAAAATATATTTTTAAAAAATAAAAATAAATAAAAATAAAAATATGTATCCAGTTCTGACTGTAGTAGCTCAGTTGAATGGATATGGTCCTGGTTGTGAGCTCAATACTGAGTCAGGGAACAGACCTAGGTTTGATCCCTGGTTAGGTTATATATAGGAGACAGCCAATAGATTCATTTCTCTCTCTCTCTCTCTCTCTCTCTCTCTCTCTCTCTCTCTCTCTCTCTCTTTCAGCTATATATTCAAAGATAGCTCAAAGATAAATTATTTTGCCACACACTATTGAATTGAACACAGGTTGAGAGTTTGTAGCAACTAAATCATAGTATACATAAGCTAATTTTTAGATTGAAGGATTATTTTATCTTCCTTTCTGTGGAGTAACCTTTTGCCAAGAAGGTTAAGATAGACATCTCCAAACTCACCTGAAGTTCATAGTGGCTCAAGTGGCTCAAGACAAGACAGAAAGTACAATTCCTCCCAGTGATGAAATGTAGGTTTTATATGCATGAAATGGTCTACCAGTCTTGGTGTCTGGGAATAGATACACTTTACTTTCACTGGGGTCACTTAGGATAGTTTATACTTGTGCCTGGAGAAATAGCAGTTGAAACAGAGTGTACACAGTTTCTTTTTCATGTTATGC
>JAAGEH010000045.1:19899976-19940071 GCA_011751065.1 Lasiurus cinereus | reverse complement strand
CTGGTTGTGAGCTCAATACTGAGTCAGGGAACAGACCTAGGTTTGATCCCTGGTTAGGTTATATATAGGAGACAGCCAATAGATTCATTTCTCTCTCTCTCTCTCTCTCTCTCTCTCTCTCTCTCTCTCTCTCTCTCTCTTTCAGCTATATATTCAAAGATAGCTCAAAGATAAATTATTTTGCCACACACTATTGAATTGAACACAGGTTGAGAGTTTGTAGCAACTAAATCATAGTATACATAAGCTAATTTTTAGATTGAAGGATTATTTTATCTTCCTTTCTGTGGAGTAACCTTTTGCCAAGAAGGTTAAGATAGACATCTCCAAACTCACCTGAAGTTCATAGTGGCTCAAGTGGCTCAAGACAAGACAGAAAGTACAATTCCCCCCAGTGATGAAATGTAGGTTTTATATGCATGAAATGGTCTACCAGTCTTGGTGTCTGGGAATAGATACACTTTACTTTCACTGGGGTCACTTAGGATAGTTTATACTTGTGCCTGGAGAAATAGCAGTTGAAACAGAGTGTACACAGTTTCTTTTTCATGTTATGCTCAAATCTAGCATCTGATATCATAATGGCAATGGCTGTAGACATAGGGCTTTACATATTCTTCTGCCTTTACACATATTATTCTGTCCAACTAGTTAGCAGTTGGGCAACCCTGATAGATAGAATCAGTTTATTTTGTTTGTTTTTATTTTAAAATTTTATTTGTTAATTTTAGAGAGAGAAAGGAAGGAGGAGAGAGAAAATGAGAGAGAGAGAGAGAGAGAGAGAGAGAGAGAGAGAGAGAGAGAGAGATTGATTTATTGTTCTACCTATTTATGCATTCATTGGTTGATTCTTGTATGTAACCTGACTGGGAATTGAGCCTACAGCCTTGGTGTATCAGGGCAATGCTGTAACTAACTACCTGCCCAGGATGAATCAGTTTATTAAAATTAGTAATTCTGTACAACTCCAGAGGCCTTCCCCCCGCCCCCACACACAAATGAATTTAGCTTAAATCCTCAGAGAAGTCATTGCTTTCACAACTTTATAGTCTTAGTCTTTACTGTAAAACCTTCAACCGAGAATTAACCCTTCTTGAATATAAATGTGCTATACTCACAAAAAATTATCCCATGTGGTATACCATATATACATTGAACTATCAACTAGCCCTCAGAGCTAGTTATTATATCCCTATTTAGAGGTGCAATAACTGAGGCTGAGACAACCACAGTTGTGATATCCTATCTAATAAAGAGGGAATATGCTAATTGATCCTCACTGCCCCATCCTCAAAGATGGCAGCATCCACAGCCAATAAAAAGGGAATATACTAATTGACTGCTGTGCCCTCAAAGATGGTGGTGCCCACAGCCACAAGATGGCGGTGCTCAGTCCCCTTAGCCACTCCAGTGCATCTGCATTCAGAGTCCTCCAGTACCGTCAGCCCCCCAACCCCCCAGAGCTGGCCTGAGGCACAGGCAAGCCTCAGATGGTGGCTGCCCAGGATCTCAGAGCTGCCGGAAGCTCAGTTAACCAGGGCTGGCTGAGACTTGTGTTGCTGGCAGTGGCAGCAGCAGAGGTGTGATGGAGCATTGCCTTATGCTGATCACCGGGTCTCCTCCTGCCCCTGAGTGCTCCCAGACTGTGAGAGTGGGCAGGCAAGGCTGAGGGACCCCCCTTCAGTGCATGAACTGGACCTCTAGTATATATATAATAGAGCAGAATGAATGAAGTAATCCTAGTCCCAGAAAATAAATGGGAACCACTGACAAAACAAGTTAATGCATTTGTGCTCTAAAGTTTATATAAAATATCACGTACTTTAATTGTATATTTATCTAATTTATTAAAGTGACATGGAATTGATAAACATATTGATCAAGGCATAATGGTTCTCGTTTATGTAGGCTTTTTTAAGGCAAATTCCTAAATCTTACCCAAAGTTATGCCAAAATCATAGTTTTATTTTAAAACTTAAGACAACAAAAGCTCATGAGTGAACAATCAGTAACGGAACTGTCAGGTATATGATATAATTTACTTTTCTGTCAAATTTCTTCAGGTTGGACATACTTATCAAATCTTGCCAGTGCATACTGGCATTATCAATGTGCAGAAAATTATTTTCATTGTTTAACTCAGTTTGGGGAAGAAAATTTGTTTTATTCTTTGTTTATGGTCTAGTTCCAATTTCATATTTCATAATATAAAAAAAGGTTGTTTTGATATTTGTCAGTCTGAACAGTTCTTGTTCTTAGAAATAAAAATAAATTACTAGTTTATAGCAAGAAAATATTCTGAGTTTCAGCTTTAAAATCTTTTTTAATGGGATACTAACATAGATATGAGGTTGGTTATGTAATATAATAATTTAAAATAAAAGATTAACCTTGACTCAGTTTTCACAGTTTACAGCGTTGTCTTAGATAGAGTGTTTTTAGGATAAGATTTCTTTCTCTACACTTAAAATCTGGGTCACTGAAAAATTTCCATGTGTCTAAGGTTTTTAGACTAAAAATAATTTAAGAAAGATAAGAATAATGGACTTCTGAGTAGTGCAAAGGGCTAGATACCAATTATTTCTCAGGAAGTTAATTTAATTAAAGGCCTAGATTAACTTCTGTTATATACTTGTACACATATCTCAGTTAATCTTTTTATATTAAGATTTTGCACTTCTTGAGGAATTTTAGGCTCACAACAAAATTAAGGGGAAAATACAGATGTTACCCTTATATTCCCATCCCAAAACATGCATAACCTCCCTTATTATCAGAGTAGTGCGTTTATTACAATTGATAAATCTACATAGACACATCATATATAATCACCCAAAGTCCAAAGTTTATATTAGGGTTCATTCTTGGTATTGCACATTCTATGAATTTGGACAGATGATAATGACAGATACCATCATTATGATATTCAACAGAGTAGTTTCACTGCCTTAAAAACGCTCTGTGCTCTGCCAGTTCCTCCCTCCCCTTTCTAATCCCTTGGCAACCACTGATTTTTTCTAGTTTTGCCTTTTCTAGAATGTCATGTAGTTGGAATCATACAAATGTAACCTTTTCAGATTGGCTTCTTTCACTTAGCAATATGTATTTTTAAGTTTCCTCTGTATCTTTTCATGACTTCATAGCTCATTTCTTTTTAGCATGGAATAATATTCTATTTTCTGAAGTACCATCATTTATTTATCCACTCACCTTCTGCAGGACATTTTGGTTGCTTTCAAGTATTGGCAGTTATGAATAAAACTGTTATAAACATCTGTATGACAATTTTTGTGTGGATCTAGGTTTTCAGCTCCCTTTGATATATATCCAAGGAGTGTGATTGCTGGATTTATGTATAATAAGAGTATGGTTAGTTTTGTAGACACTGCCAAACTGTCTTTCAAAGTAGCTGTACCATTTTGCATTCCCACCAGCAATATATGATTATTCCTATTGCTCTACACCCTCATCAGCATTTGGTGTTATCAGTGTTCCAGATTTTGGCCATTCTAATAAGGGTATAGTGATATTTCATTGTTGTTTTAATTTGCATTTCCCTAATGACATGATATGGAGCACCTTTCTATATGTTTATTTGCCATCCGTATATCCTTTTTTTTTTTTTCCTGAGGAGATACACTAAGGTCTCTGGCCTATTTTTTTATTAGAGTTGTTTGTTTTCTTATTGTTGACATTTAAGAATTCATATATTTTGGATGGGTTCTTTAGATATATCTTTTGAAAATATTTTCTCTTAGTCTGTGATTGTCTTCTCATTCTCTTGACATTATATTTTACAGAGCAGAAGGTTTTTAATTTAATGAAGTGCAAATTATAAATTCTTCCTTTCATGATTTATGCCTCCTGTTATATTTCATCTAAAAAGTCACCACTAAACTCAATGATCATCTAGGCTTGCTTCTATGTTATCTTCCAGGAGTTTTATTGTTTTTTGTTTTATATTTAGGTTTGTGACTCATTTTGAATTAATTTTTATAAAGGGCAGAAGATCTTTGTCTAGATTTCTTTTTATTATTTTTTTATCATGTGGATGTCCAGTTATCACAACAGCATTTGTTAAAAATATTATCTTTTTGTCGTTGTATTTCCTCCTTTGTCACTGGATGGGGACTGGTCTAGAGCTAGTCTGCTTCAGGCTGGCCTATAGTGTCTGGGTTCTTAACTTCATGCAGGAAAGATTTCACATCACAAGTCCAGGTGATTATGAGGATACGTTTTTTTTTTTAATTCTTTATTGTTTAAAGTATTACATATACTGTATCTCCTTTTTCCTCCATTGACCTCTCCTCTAGCACATTCTCTCACCCCCCTACTGTCTGTGTCCATTGGCTATGCTCATATGCATACATACACGTCCTTTGGTTGATCTCATACGCATCCTCCTCCCTGCCTTCTCTCTGAGGTTGGACAGTCTATTCGATGCTTCTACACTTTTAAAGTTGGGAACATGAGACAAAGGAAGGACTGAGGGTAGAGGAAGCAATAGGAGAGAGTCTAGGTGGTCCTCTGCTTTGGCTCCCTAGAAATATGAAAGAAGTGATGCTGTTAGTTCTCTGGGAAGTGGAGGTCACAATGACAAAAGTGGGGCAAGGTAGGGCTGCTATTAGCTGGAAAATTAGAGAAAAAGGGGGCCTTGAAGACAGAGCCAGGGGGTAATCCCAGGACAAGCTGCCACTGCCCATTTCTTTCCTGGTTGCAAGTCTCTAGGAGACTCTTAGAGTTAGGAAAAAGTAAAAAGTTCAGGCCAGGGAAGAATATGGACATGCTCTGAAGCAAGACCATACTTTGTCTTGAAAGTTTTTATCTTTCTTCTATGGGTGAGAATCTTAAGGGAGGGTTTCAGTAAAATATTCATCAGCTTTCCAGGTGTGTTTTTAATATGTCAGTGCATCAAAATAGGGGAGTTGGGGATTTTTCTTTGGTTTGCTTTATTGTTTTACTTTTATCTTTGACTTGTCTGGCTCTAAATATGTTTTTGTTATTTGTTCCCCTGACTTGATCTGTCCTTGGGTTTAGCTAGCACAAGTAGCATTAATTGGTTCTCTGTTTTTTTTTTATCTCCCCAACCATGATGGTTTAAGCTGTGTCTTCTCTGCTTAGGGAGAAGAGGTATAAACCATTTGTTCTCAAGTGTCTTCAAGAAAAAATAAGGTCTTCTATTTGTTGATTCTTATGCCAATACCAGACTGTCTTGGTTACTATAACTTTAAGTTGCACAGAGTCAGTCCTCCAATTTGATTCTTATTCTTCAATATTTTATTAGTTTATCAGGGTCTTTTGCCTTTCCACAAAATAAGTTTCTGGAATTTTGATTGGGAGTGCATAGAATTTTTGGATTATTTTGAGTTTTCCTATTCTTGAACAAGTACTCTCCATTTATTTAGTTCTTGATTTCATAAATCAAAAGTTTGTAGTTTTTATCAGATAGATATTGTACATACCTATTTTGTTAGATTTATACATAAGTATTTTATTTTTGTGGATGCTAATGTAAATGATATGGTTTTAATTTCAAATTCCATTCGTTCATTTCTAGTGCATAGGAGAGCCATTGACTTTTGTATATTAGTGTTGTATCCTACAACTTTGCTGTAATCACTCACTAGTTTCAGGAGTTTGTTGATTCTTTCAGACATTCTACATAAGTGATCATGGCATCTTCTTATTGAATTAAGTTTATAGTATGATGTTGAATACCATTGATGAGAGTAGACATTCTTGTATTGTACTTGATCTTAGTACAAAAGCTTAAAGTTTTTCACCATTATGCATATTGTATGTTTTTTTTTGTAGATAGTTTTATCAAGTTGAAGAAGTTTTCTTTTATCCTTAGTTTACTGAGAATTTTTATCATGAATGGGTATTGAATTTTGTCAAATACTTTTTATGCATCTATTGATATGTCAGTTAATATTTATAATGATTTTCTTGTGACTGATATTGTCATATTCATTTTATAGATGAGGAAATTAAGGTTCAGCACTGATATAGCCTTCTAATAGTTTCCCAATTTCTGGTGGAGTCAGGATTAAATCTACAATTGTTTGGCCTAGTCTATAATAGGCTGCCTCCCAGAGCTGTCAACCCTTACTTTTTGGCTCTGAACTAATAGGAATAGTAGGTTCTCTCATCATGAATCTCAATGTACTAAGCAACCTTCCAATATTAAGCTAGGTACTTTCTTGAAATATGGATGATTTTTATTATTCATGAATTATGTATTTGTGAATTTGCCTACTTGCTAAAACTTATTTGTAATGTCAAAATCAATAATTAAAGCGATTTTATGAACATTCACAGATGTATAAAGAGTAGCAAAAAACTTCCAATGTACACACTCCAGACTGAAGTCAAAGAAGATAATACTGTACTCTGCCTTCTTATTCCAATTCTCTTCCCATAAACAAGAATCCTATTTGTGGTCTATTTAGTACCAAGTTTTTTTTGCTTTTTGTTGGTTATTTCACTCTTTATATGGCCCCAAAGAGCAATGCTGAAGAGCTAGCTAGTGTTTCTAAGTAGAAGAAGGCTGTGATATGCCTTATGAAGAAAATACCTGTGCTAGATAAATTTCTTTCAGTCATGAGTTATAGTGCTATTGGCCATGAATTCAATGTTAGTGAATTAATAATATATATGTTAAAAAGGTATCTTTCAATGAAACACACATAAAACAAAATTATGAATTGATCAGTTGATGAAAATACACTGACCAAAGGCTCAAAGAAGCCTAACCCTGTATTTTCCCTAGGATCAATGGTTGAGTATCTGCTGATTTAGTGTTTGTAGAGACTTCATAAAACATAACTAGTATGAATAACTAAAGTCAACTGTATATGTGTTCCCTGTTCTTTGTGTATATTTACAGAAAGTGGACTACTTACCCTTGAATTAAAGTTCCTCTGTTGTATAATTTTACTGGTTGTACTAAACTTTCTTTAGGGATTCACCCATTTTCTATAAATCTCTAAATTAATTTCCTATGGATGTTATAACCAATTATCATAAGTTTAGTAGCTTAAAGTACACGACTTTATTCTCTCATAGTTCTAGAGGCCAGAAGTTTCAAAATGGGTTTTATGGGGCTAAAATCAAGATCAGACTTATCTTCCTTCTATAGATTCTAGGGGAGAATCTGTTTCCTTGCCTTCTTCAACTTCTAGAAGCTGCTTACAGTCCTTAACACATAGCCTTGCATCACTCTGACTCCCATTTCCATCATCATATCTAATCTCTGACTCTCCTGCTTCCCTCTTCTATTTACAGGGACACATGCTATTGAGGATGTCTGTTTGTAGCACTATCAATTATTTGCTCCCCCACCCCAAGTCACTTAAGTATAAAGTAAAAGACATTTTTCTTTGCATCTTGGAAGAATCGCTGGTTAGATCCACCGTGGGGGTGGGGTGTAGCACAACACTCTGGTACTTATATTTTCACTGTTGTCTTTTTTTTTATTCCAATTTCTAGCCCGTAGAGCCAGGTCAAACAACCTGTATGTCTCGAGAAGAATTTATGCAGAGGATGACAGAGATTGTTGGTTGGGGCACAAAGGAAGAATATGGGAAGCTCTTTGACAAAGTGGATGTGGCCCGAGATGGCTTCATTAACTGGGACAAGCTGACTTCATTTATGCTGTTAATACTTTATGAAAATGATGAACGAGCAAAGGCGATTTCGGTTCCCCAGTGGAAAGAACTTAAATTCCTCCCAGGGAAACACAAGGACACCATTCAAAAAGTCATTTTCTTAAAGACTTCAAGTCGTTACCTGACCATCAGTAAAGAAGGTTTATTAGGAATCTGGGGAGAGAATTTAAAGTTGCAAGAAACATTTCCCATCACTTCAGATGCCACCACGCTTAAACACCTGTGGGTGACAAGTCTGGTTTCTCTGGAGAATGTAAACAAGGTACAAAGTCTTTATATATAAATTTATTGCTTGTATAAGGGGACACACGATGGGACAGGGTTCCAGATCAATATCAAGTGTAACACCAGCAGCAACAGAGTGCTGCATTACTCTTTTGTGCCTCTAACCTGACTTGGAAGGAATACAAGTAGAGCCAAGAGAGCTATTCTATTTTCAAAGCTTTTCTCTTGTATGCCTTTAAATGACTTGGCTGATGACTCAGGTGCTTGGCTTTGTCTCCACTATGGTCATGCTGCATTATATGCAGAACTGAGAGGCTATACAATGCATGGCACAGCTGAGTGCAATTACAGGGAACTACTTGTCTCATTTTTATGATTTTGACCACTGTATTAATCAGTTTCTTAATTCTGATATGTATAATCCACTCAGTCCAAATATCTTTCTATAACCATACCTATGAGCAAGGTAACATACTGAAAGGAAAATCAGTTTGTGAGAAGATGCAGCTTAAAGAATTCATGTTCTTAGTATTTTATATTAAGTAGATGGTAAATTTCACTTTAAAAATTTTAAATTCATGCATGAGCATGGATAATAGTATTAAGAATAAATATTCACGCTTAACCAGTTTCCAATTCACAGGCAATCTTGTTTTATCTATACCTCCCCTCTTTGAAATCCAAAACATTCAATAATTTAATTTGTAAATATTTGGTATTTTTAAAATGTGTCTCTTCTTAGTATAACCATACACCACTATACATTTAATATAAACAGCAATAATTCATTAATATTATTAAATATCCAGTCATGTACATATTTCCTTGTCTTACTCTTGTTGCTTTTTGTGTGTGTGTTTTTCTAAGTTGTCCTTTATTAAAGGACAAAGGGAACTATGAAAACTAAAATAAATTTTAATGAATGAATATCAACAGAGGAACATAGTTAACATTGTGTCTTTGGAGAAAGTAGTTTTATCACTCCTAAACCTATGATTCACATTAAGAATATACCTTATGTTTCATTGACAGTTTTAGAGAAAAAACTATTTTTTCCACTATAGGTATTTTGTATCACGTAAAACATAATAAATTGCTGTATATTTTTAAAACTTATATGAATGATATTATATTCTATCAACTCTTTGAACAGAACATAAAATTATAGAACTGGCCAGATAGCTTAGTTGGTTAGAACATTGTCCTGATACTCTATGGTTGTGGAATTGATCCCTGGTCAGGGTAAAATACACCAATCAACCAATGAATACATAAACATGTGGGACAACAAATCTCTCTCTTTCTCTCAACAATCAATAAATTTTTAAAAATTGCTTAAACATCAATATAAAATTACATAGTATGCATGTAACTCTACATGCAGCACAGTTGTTTTTTATTTTATTTATTTATTTTTATCCTTATTAAATTTTTTAAAATGTCTTTATTGATAAGTGTATTATATATGTGTTCTTATTGTTTGACAGTTAGTTTAAACTAAGATCCAAATAAATTTCAAACAATGTGAATAGTTGCTATGTCTCTTTTGTTCTACACATTTTTCTCCTCTGTATGGTTTGGTATTATGATAATACTAGATGCCTGGTGCATGAAATTTGTGTATGGGGTGGGTGTCTCTCAGCCCAGCCTGCGCCCTCTCAAATCTGGGACCCGCTCGGGGAATGTCTGACTGACTGCCAGTTTAAGGGATCAGGCCTAAATCGGCAATTGGACATCCCTCTCACAATCCAGGACTGCTGGCTCCTAACCATTCCCCTGCCTACCTGCCTGATTGCCAGCCTGATGTTCCCCTAATTGCTCCCCTGCCAGCTTGATTGATGCTTAACTGCTCTCCTGCCAGCATGATCATCCACAACAGCCCACCCTTGCTGGCCCAATTGCCCCTAATTACCTTCCCCTGTGTGGCTGAGGGGACTGGAGGACTCTAGCTGGATGAGGTGGGACTGAGGGGCCTGGGGGACTGAGGCTGGGTGAGTCAAGGCTGAGAGGCCTGGGGGACTCTGGCTGAATGAGGCGGGACTGAGGGGACTGGGTGCCGTCATCTTGTTAGGAGTGGCAGTAATTTAGCGTATTACCTCTTTATTAGATAGGATTCATTTCATAACATGATTTCTGAAGTGTTTCTTCCACTTCTATTTTTGAGGGAAGAGCTTTAGAAGGACTAGTGATTCTTTAAATGTTTGTGGAATATATTAGTGAAGCATTTGGACTAGAATTTTTTTGATTACTAATTTAGTCTTTTATTGTGTATCTGCTGAGTTTTTTATGCTTTTGAGTTAGTTTAGGTAATTTTTGTATATCTATGAATTTGTTCATTTAATTGAAGTTATTTATTGCCATATAATTGTTTATGGTATTTTCTTCTTCTTTTTTTAATACTTACCCAAGGATATTTTTTCCATTAATTTTTTTCAGAGAGAGTGGAAGAGAGAGGGAAAGACAGAGAGAAATATTGATGTGAGAGAAACACATCAATTGGTTGCCTCCTGCATGCACCTTGACCAGGGCCTGGGCTGGGAAGGAGCCTGCAACCCAACCCAGTATGTACCCTTGACCAGAATTGAACCTGGGACCATTCACTCAGCAAGCCAATGCTCTATCCACTGAGCAAACTGGCTAGGGCCATGGAATCATCTTATAATCCTTTATTTTATTTCCATAAAGTTGATAGTAATATCCACTCTCATATTTATGATTTTAGTAATGTGTATCTTTTCTTTTACTTCTTGGTTTAGGTAAGTTTTGTCAATTTTATTGAAAAATTTGTTTGCTCTTTCAAAAATAGAGTTTAGGATATTATCTAGCTTAGGAAGGTTTTTCACCAGTTTTTTATCAATTGAGTTTTGTGACAGCTTCTGCTTGCTTTGTAAAACATGGTTTGTAAAGTTTCTGTTATGACTGTATGAACCTGTAGCTCTCTGTGTCTTTGTTTTTTGTTTTGTGATTAGTCATCTTTTTCCCATGAATAGAAGGGGGTGAGAGTATAAAGTAAGAATAATGAAAGAATGTTCAAATAAGTTCAAAGGCAATTTTTTTTTTTTGGTTACTGTCCAAAGTTAGAATAAAACACATTTGTGCCCCTATGCAATACTTATGTAATACTCTTGAGAATCCTTAGGAATGATGTCTGATTTGTTGCTAAGATTTGCATGTCTGCTTTGGATATTGATTTCACTAAATCTATCAGACATGCTTTCTGACTTTCTACATTTTTTCTTTAGATAGCAGTGGCTTTTACAAGTAAAAAGATTTGTTTTTATGATCTGCTGTCCAAAGAACAATTTTCTTGTCAATATAAACTCCAAGGCCTGAAAGGAACACCAATTTGCATGGATTATTGGTATGATCCTCATGATGCCAATGAATCAATTCTGTCTTTTGGGGACATAACTGGAAAGGTAAGTAAGGAAACAATAAGATTGAACACTATCTAATTAGAAAACAGTAGCTAAATATAGAAATAGAATGCAATAAATGTGACCTTCCAATTGAAATGCATTATAGATTACTAGAGGCCAGGTGCACAAAATTCGTGCACCTATACCCTCTTCAATCAAAGACACCTCGGGGGATGTCTGACTGCCTGTTTAGGCTGTGATCAGGCCTAAACAGGCAGTCAGATATCCCTTTCACAATCCAGGACTGCTGGCTCCCAACTGCTTGCCTGCCTGCCTGATTGCCCCTAACTACTTCTGCCTGCCAGCCTGATAACTCCCTAACCACTCCCCTGCCAGCCTGATCGATGTCTAACTACTTCCCTGCCAGCCCAATCATCCCCAATTGCTCTCCCTTGACAATCCAGTTACCCTCAAATGTCTTCCCTTGCATATTCCCTCTTTATTAGATAGGGTTTTTTCTTTAACATATTGGACAGTTCTAACTGGTTTGGCTAGGTGGATGGAGCATCAGCCTGCAGACTTAAGGGTTCCAGGTTTGATTCTGGTCAAGAGTATATACCTTAGTTGGAGGCACATACCAAGTGGGGACTGTGCAGGAGGCAGATGATTGATGTTTCTCTCTCATAGATGTTTCTAGCTCTTCATCCCTTTCCCTTCCTCTCTGCAAAAAATAATATATATATATATATATGTATTTTTTTTAAGAAACATTTAAGATTCCTCCATATCTGTCTGGCTGGTGTGACTCAGTGGTTGAGACCCCAGGCTGCTGCAGCTGGGAGGGGATTGCGCCGAGGGGATGCGGTGCCCTTGCCAGGCTGAGACCCTAGCTCAGGTTGCTGCTGCTGGAAGGAAATCGGCCGTAGGGAGTGAATTTGTTTTTGTTTTTTATAGAGTCAGGAGGGCCTCTGGGCAGCATTCCGCCAGGCCACTTACTCTGCAGGTTTCTCAGAGGCAGCCCTCCCTGAGACTGGGGGATCTGGCGAGGCTGAGAGGACTGGGCATTGCCATCTTGTGGCTATGGGCATACCATTTTTGTCACAGAGTGATGTTAATTTGCATATTACTCTTTTAGTAGACAGGATAAAACCACACATGATGGACATGGAAAAAAATGGATTAGGTCATCACAATTTCTCTTCTTTTTTTATTTTAAGTTTTTATTTATTGTTTGATTTTTGAGAGAGAGGGAAATGGAGACCGAGAGAGAGAGGGAAAGAAACATCTATCAGTTGCTTCCCACCTATGCTTGGGCCAGGGATTAAACTTGCAGCCTGGGTTTATATTCTGACTAAAAATAGGATCTGCCACCTTTTGATGTATTGGATGACCCTCCAACTAACTAAGCCACACCATTCAGGGCCTCTCTTCTTGTTTATAACAATCAATCTCCATTGTGGGTTTTCTTGACTATGTATAATCTCAATTTTCATATTTAGACATTTTTTTTCTTTTTTCATCATAGGATGCTTATAATCTTTAAAAAAATGTATCTTTATTGATTTCTGAAACGGAAAGAGAGAGAGAAATATCAGTGATAAGAGAGAGTCATTAATTGGCTGCCTTCTGCATGCTCCACACTGGGGTTCGAGCCTACCACCTGGGCATGAAAATCAATACTTAACCATTAAGCAATTTCAGCTGGGCTGGATGCTTATAATCTTTTAGAGTCCAATATTAATAAACATTTTATATCAAATGATTAAAGTTATCTTTCATAGCTCTTTCAAATTTCCTTATTCTGATTTTTTATTCATAAGGTTTCAGGCTTTTTAGTACCAGCCTCCTGGAAAGTAATCATTTCCTCTACATTTGACAAAGGATAGATGAGTTAGAGGGGGCAGCATAGAAACCCAGACATGGAGGAAATGGTTTCTGTCTTCCTATCAAATTCCACCCAATCTCTGTAAAATTATCATCTATTGAATGACACTAGAATATGGCTGGGAATTTGTAAGTAGTCTAATTTGAACAATTTCCTTTTGTAATTGTCAAAGATTTTTATTCTTACTATTATTAGTGATGAGTGTATCATAAAAGCAAATGAATCGCCCTTGGTAACTGCCTTACTAACATTGTAGTTGCTTTGTCTTTTAATATAACTGCTTGCATCTTTTAAATAATATTGAAGAGCTTCCTATTAGTTCAATATCAATTTTTTTAATGTTAAAGAATATAGATTTTCCTTGCAATAATTTCTCTGCCCATGTTTGTTTCTCTTTCCATATTTCTCTCAAGGTTCAAGCCATTGTTTTCACGACAGCCTTGATTTCCCTGTTTGAGCGTCCCGCTAGTACTGCATGTGAAAATGAAGAAGCCACTGTGACCATTAACTGGGCAGAACTGCTCTCTGGGTATCACAAATGTTGCTATACGTTAGAGCACAAACTTCATTGCGGAGAGTGGGTCAGGCAAGGTACTGCATTTCCATAGTAATGAATGAAACAATCAACTTCAACTTCCTCATTTATATTCTTTGATGAAAATGTTTCCCACAAAATGTTCGAGTTTAGAAACCAGTAATTAGTTCTCTGGAGATTTTGTCCTGGACTCTTTGTTATCCCTTGCATACTAGCAGGACCCTTTCTTTCTTTTATTTCCTTCTAAATTATGCCTCAGATAATTAATTTGGGTGAACTGTGTGCTCAAAACATCTCAAGAGAAGGGAGAAAATTGCCACAGAATCCATTTAACTTTGACTCAAATCTGATTCTAACTGGTCTCATCTAGTCACTTCAAGATGCTTCATAAAAGGATTTAACAAATTCCCTCCAAAACCACTCCTTTGTTTTCTTTATGCTCTCATGGGAAATATATTAGTTTGCCTTCAAAATGGAATCTTCTTAATTGCCTTTTCTACTTTTTTCTTTTCTTTTTTTTGGTATAATGACTGAGTTTCTCTGATCTAGAGTACTTAAGTGACATTTCTTTGTTTGATAGGGTTAGTTGTAAAACAAACTATAGAAAGCCAGAAGTTTCATAAACCTAGTCACCAATGAGTTTATTAGTTTTGCAATATGCCTAATTTTTATAAAATTTGCATCTGATGGTCAAGATCCAGGTATGCAATTGTCCACTCTAACACCTCCTTGGGTCCGGACACTGGTAATTTTCTCATGACTAAAATGCTACACTACATAGTGCCCAAGGAGAGGAGTGGAAACTTACACTTTCATTGACTGCATTGTAGGTCTATTTCTAATTTGCTTTGAAGAATAGACAGTTGAAATGGACCCAACCACTGGTAGTTTTACCCTTTTTGGGTTTTAGGAGGTTGGTGACTTTTAAATGCATGACCCACAATAATAATATTTCATAGGAAAACCTATAAATCCTGCATTTTTCCTTCAGTATATATCATACCATGTCTTTGGTACCTTCTACTCACCCTTTAATTATGGCAGGATATTAATACTGTAGTGGGGAAAAACAAAAGATGTTTTTTTTTTGGTCATCAATTGTGTCTGACAGGAACACAATTGTGTGTTACATTTTCATAAAATGGAAACAAAAATCGCAGTACTAGCACCTGTAAGGGCCTATTGAAGGTGCTTCTAAACAAGCATGATATTTTAATACATAAACCAAAGACTAGGTAAACTATGGTAATAAAGTTATAGTTAAAATCTACTTGTGGTGGGTTTCCTGAAGTTTAGTGTATTATTTGAGTCCCAATAACCTTAAATTAATTTGGATAATACAGAGAAGTAGCTAATAGAAATCTGTTTTTGAAAAGGTTGGGGATGTACCAATTGAGATTTTTTTTCTGGGCATGAATAGTGTTTAAGTATCACTTTTATGCTCAGGGGAAGAATGTCGAGTTCTCACTCTAAACCCTGTCACACTTTCACTAAAACCTTTCAAAAAGCAATCCTGTTGGTGAAGTAAACTGCACATGAGTATTTATCTGTTAAGTTGAAGACAAAGAACGTTTCTCTTAGGCAATGTGAATTCTTTGCTCATCTTGTTTAGGATGTATGTTTTCTTATCTTTAGTTTTCTTATCTACTGACAAGAGAACATTGGAATTTAGTTTAGTTTAATATCAACAGTAGAGATTTGTGCTTAAAACCTGAAGAATCCAACTTCAGAGTTTAGCCTGTAAATCACTGCAATAAAGAAATGGTTAAAAAAAAGTTTTATATGTGAAAAATATTAGGGATCTTTGCTATCTAACCTGGATGATGTAATTTCATAGCTTTTGAATCAAAACTCATTGTAACTAAGTGGATACTCTTTAGAAGAATAGCTGAGAAAAAAATATTTACTTTGGCCAGTTTATTTAAATTGTAGACTTTATGTGTCAATCAATCAACAATTATTTATCTTGTATGTGCTTTAAAACTGCCTTAGGCATTGGAGACTATAGAATTAAGAGTAATTATAGGCTTAACTCTCAAAAAACTTAACATATGAGGAGAAAGAAGGAAGCAGGGGGGAGTTAGGAAGGCTGGAGTCGAATATAGGACAATGGGCTTCCTAGTGACTATGCTCCCTGGTCTGCAAGATTTACTCTCTCAGGAGATAGTAACCGTTGGCTGCTTTCATTTGATATTCTTTTTACCCCAGCAACATTAATTGATATCCTTAGAATGCCTCAAGAACTATTTCTTGCTGATTTTCTCCTCAGTGTGAGGACAGAATGTACAATTAAGAAAAGAAATACTTGAGCACGTAGACTAATAATGTTTCACTGAAGCTAAGGATAGAATATCTGTAAAACTGAAATGTCAAAGGAAAAACCCAGTTTCCGACATAAGAGCATTAGCTTAGTGCTTTAAGATAAGGTTTTGATTTCTTACTTGACGCTTTATGGGAGAAAATGTTTTCATTTTGTCTGAGGGGTTCTGTGTCATATTTTAATGTAAAAATAATTACATCCTGAAATGCTTGCAAAGTAAGTACAGAGATTTCAGGCAATAGTGGCAAGATGTAAATGTCTTAAATCTCAGGGAATTTTCCTTTTTTTGGTCCCAAATAATTGCCTTGTCATGTAGACAGTATCATTGGAAACCACAGAATGGAGGTGTAGCTGTTGAAAGAGTGAGTACTCAACAGTCAACAATAAAAACTATCGATTATTACATTAAACTGTGTTTTGCCACCTTTGTCTGACCACAGACAGGAGAAGATACAAACAGTTTGAAATGATAGCGACATCACTAATTGCTGTGCTAATTAATGGAGCTGTGCCAGAGAATCTAGAATACAGATGCCAGGCTGTTTCCTCAGGGAGCCTTCATAATTGATAGGGACTAGGTTTGGAATCAGATTTAGTGTCTTGCTTGTGTGTTGTTCCACTTGGCTGTGTCTAAGTCAATCCTCTGGACAAAAAGATGGTGCACCACTGAATTAGCTGGAACACCCGCCTTTCCTGCCAGTACCCTCACTGTGTTCAAAGCAGTTGAACCCAGCTGCAAGCTGGTTGCCTAGGTTTGAATAAAAGAGGCTTCTCTCTGCAGCTGGTCCTATGGCATGTCGGAAGGGGAAGTTCCCATTGTATCATGAACATAGATCTAATCAGCATTTTGTAAGGTCATTAAATTAATTACATTATTTAGAAAATTGCTTACCAATGATGAATTAGATGCACTCTGATTTTTTAGAAATGGAATAGAGTTGTTTCTTTCTTTCCTCTTTCAAATAATAGTTGCTTAGAATACAGAGAGTCCTGTGGTAGTCTCAGAGTTTGGGATTCTAACTTCAAATATAAGAAATACAACTGAAAATAAACTCTCTCAAATAAGAGAACATCAAAGGAAGTTCAAAGCAGGGTATTTTCCCAACTCACATGACTCATAAAGTAAAAGTCCAGAGAATGATAAGAATTCCTAGTTAGACATAGACCAGTTTTTACCCTGCTTCAGATCTACCTTTTGGCAAATGACATAGAGTGGTTTTGTTCTAGCTCACTCTAAGTGCACCTAATAGCATTACTTACTTAGCTGTTAGGTATAATTTTTCATTTTCAAATAACATTACCTAATGGCTATTATACATGGGCATTTTGACACTTGTGAGGACAAGGATTGATGGTAGGTTCCTTAATGTTTTCTAAAAAATAACTAAATGGCAGAGAGTAGAAAAGTTGAAAGTTAGCATCTTAATGGACAGACATTATTAAGTTGTCTTTTTCTCCCTCAAAATATTATCTAAAAGAAATTTATTTTTCATGCATTTCTTCTATAGTTTCCATATGCGTTTTTATCAATAAGTGCTATATGTGGTGTCATTTTGTATGTTTTTTTTTTAAATATATTTTTTTATTGATTTTTTACAGAGAGGAAGGGAGAGGGATAGAAAGTCAGAAACATCAATGAGAGAGATATCGATCAGCTGCCTCCTGCACGCCCCCTACTGGAGTTGTGCCCACAAGCAAGGTACATGCTCCCGAACCTGGGACCTTTCAGTCTGCAGGCCGACATCTATCCACTGAGCCAAATTGGTCTCAGCCATTTTGTATGTTTTTAAGCCTTACATAAATGTATCATTCTGCCTGCATTCTCCTGCAATTTGTATTACTCCATGTTGCGAGATAAATCTGTGTTGATTTAAATGGATTCCCCCCAATATTTCTCAAGTTGTAGATTTTTCTACCCTTTATCCAATATCCTATTGATGGACATTCAATGAGTTTTCATTTTTTTGCCACTTCAAATCATGCTTCTAGAACATTCTTTACATATTTCCTCATGCACATACATGGAGTTGTTTCAGCTTACATGCTTAGGAGTGGACTTGCTATGTTGGGGGTTTGGGTTCACCTATCTTTAATTGCCAGTGCTGCCACATACAGTTAGCACAATTTTGCCATATGTTGCCAGATGGTTCTTCAAACTGGTTGTATCAGTTTACACTCTCAACAGTAGGCAACATCCTCTCCACATCTTCACCAACCTTACAATTGTTAGATGTTTAAGTTTTGCCCATCTGATGAGTGTGAAATACATTCATCAACTGTAGTTTTAATTTGCATTCTCCTGATTACATGTGAGAATAAAACATCTGTCATAAGTTTATTGGCCATTTAGAATTCATCTTCTGTGAATTACCTGGCATATTTTTCTATTGAATTATTTTTCTTTTTCTTATTGATTTGTGCTTTTTTGTCAGTTATCTGTGTTACAAATATTTTCTTTCAGTGTAAGGCATACTTTTCATTTTGTTTTATGGTGTTTTTTTTATGAAAACAAGTTTTTAATTTTAATGCCAAATTAATTAATCTTTTACAATTATTGCTTCTTTTGGTGTATTGTCTTTTTAAAAAATCACTTTTTAATTTCTCAATTATAGTTAACATATAATATTATGTTAGTTTCAGGTGCATACTCCAGTGATTATACATTATATAACTTACTAAGTGATCATCCTGATAATTCTCATATGACCTGATACCACACATAGTTATTAGAATATTATTAACTATACTAGTGATCCTGTGCATAGATTCATGCACATTGAAAGGAAATTTATTGGAAGGTGGCCAGCAGACAGGATAGGTGAGATGAGCCGGACACACCTTGGAGCCAACCTCTTGTGGCTCCAGCCCGAGGGACCCCACCTGCCAGAGGGACCCCCCTAGTGTCTTCATAGTGAGTGGGGGTCCCTCTGGCAGGTGGGGTTCCTCAGCCTGGCCTGCAGGGATCAGGTTGAAACTGGCTCTCCAACATCCCCCAAGGAGTCCTGGAGTGTGAGAGAGTGTTCTGCAAAGTTGAACACAATGGCAAGTGTGCAATAAACTAGATTTAGGGCTGACAGTACCCCAGCAACAACATAACCCATGGCTGAAGGTGGAATTGTGCAGCCAATGAGGAATCGGGATCCCTCTTATCTGGTTTTGGGGTGTGTTACCCAAGAACCATCGTTGCCAAGTCACTGCAGCTCGGCAGCTCCTGTATTGAGCATCTGCTTCTGGTGGTCAGTGCTTGTCATAGTGATTGGTCAGACACACACACACACACACACACACACACACACACACACTGAATAGCCAGATTATTATGATCTCTGAATGCATAATAGTCTGGCCAACAGTATATATCCTATATAATAAAAGGCTAATATGCAAATTGTCCACTTGACTAGGAGTTTGACCAGCAGCCAGGCTGGCCCGACCCCATGTCCCCTCCCCCTGGCCAGGCTGGCCCGACCCCCACCCATGCATGAATTCATGCAGTGGACCTCTTATGTGTATACACACACACACACACACACACACACACACACACTGAGTGGTCCGATTATATATATATATATATATATATATATATATTCCCTATGCTGTATTTACATCCCTATGACTATTCTGTAACAACCAATTTGTACTTATTAATCCCTTCACCTTTTTCACTCATTCCCTCACCCCCTGTCCCATCTGGCGGCTATCAGAATGTTCTCTGAATCTATGAGTCTGAGTCTGTGTTATATTTTCAACAGAAATTAATTTTTTTCCTCTACCAATCCCCAAACTCACCAGAATATTAAAAACAAATCATTTATTTTTAATCAGCTCATCCCATTCCCTAGCCTGGTATTTTAAAAACATTATAACCTATCATTTCTTTTTCTATCTTTAAGAAGGAGGAAAACATTTTTTTTTTATCTACCAGATAATTTGATTTTAAGGGAATGGCTTTACTTTCACCTTTTACTCAGGCATTCTCAGGAGGTCTGGCATTCTACAATTTAATCAGAAACAAGTTCTCTCTTGCTTTAGAAATACAGTGTGAATTGTTGAGTCTCCAATATATAACACTACACACAGGCCCATAAATGTCACTTGATTACCTGAAAATTCAAATCTTAAAGCTATACTTTGAATACCTGAGCAGAATGTACTTTTTTTTATATCCTCAAAACTGAAGATGATACTTGTATATAATGTGAGAATATGTGACAAAGTAATTTTCTGGGTAGAAAGAACTTATTTGGATTATACCGTAGTGACATTAGGAAAGTTCCATGAATTTGAAGACATACTTGTAGTGTTTGATTTATACTTTAGATCTTATAATATTGCTTCACTGAGCCAAGTAACAATAACCTTAAGGATTTTCTCTAAACAAAGGGAATATTTTCAGTGAGGCTGCTTCCTAATGAGAACAATTGTCTTCAGATTTTATACTGTTGGTACTTCTAGTAAAGTAGCAATAGTGGTGTTAGCAGGTGATCAGGGCCCTCTATGCTCCTATAGTCAATACTCCCCAGTGAGGCTAAAAGGACTCACCTTTATAGGAACTGATCACCTCTGCATCCTTGTCTTTCTTCTTCCCTTCTTTGCTTCCTTCTTTATTTCCTTCCTTCCTTCCTTCCTTCCTTCCTTCCTTCCTTCCTTCCTTCCTTCCTTCCTTCCTTCCTTCCTTCTTTGCTTCTTTTTTCTTTCTTTCTCCCTCTCTTCCATCCCCTTCTTTTTCTTTTTTTTAGAAGGAAAGACAGTAGATGCAAGAAAAGGATAAAGATAGAACAAAAAGGACATAAAAATACTGTTCCTAGAGAGTAAGTGATAAGATCAGGAAAGAGAAGACTCCAGATAAAGCAGGAGCTTGGGCTTAGATTGAGAGTGGGGAGGGGACATACATGTAGTGGGTAATGAAAACAACCTCAGACCTGCATGCATGTGGCAGTGTGGCTTCGTGGAAAAGAATGATGGAATAATGCAAAACAGATCCCACCACCAAACAGGAGTGGGTTCAATCTCATTCCTACCTCTAATTAGCTGCCTTCCCTGGAGTAAATTGGCTTTGGACTGTCCATTTCCTCATCAGTAATCTACTTGCTGAAGATCATCGCACCTGGCATAATGCCTAGTACAGGGGAGACATACAATAAAGTATCCTAATAGTTATTACAAATAATTTATAGGCTGAGGGAGACTGCATAATGGGAGATGAGCAAGAAATAAACCATCGAGGCTCATTCCAGGCAGAGTAGAGAAGTAGACCATTTTGGTCTGTAGTAGTGCTTCAGGCTTCATGACACACTTTTTTGGTGAATTATTCTGTGTGTCTAGTGCTTAGTGAGGCAGCTTTGCTTTGGTTCCCCTTCTGAGAGTCTCCTTTGTATTGCCCCAGTCCTTCCCGTTTCTTAGACATTGTGCCCAGGCATTGAGTAGGAGAAACCAGCATCAAAGTCCAGTTAAACTCATTTAAGGGAAGTAGAAACTAAAAAAAAAAAGAAGCCCAACATTAGAATTGGTAAACACAAGGGTGAATGGACATCAGTAATTGAAGTTTTAAGAATCACTTGAGAAAGCCAGCGAAGTGTTTCAACAATCCACAATTACCTTGTAGCTGGAGGTTCATCACCTGAGTTCCTCAGATCTGCGTGGTTGGGCTTTGTGAGTGAAGGTGGAGAGGTTCCTAAAATCCTGGTGTTTCATACGAAATGTTGTGTGCATATCCATCTTTCTAGTGGAGAAGGTATATAGCTTTCATTCGATTATCAAAGAGACATTTAGTCTTCTAAATTTTAGGAGCTATGAAGTGATTCTCTGGAGTATAAAATAATGACAATACTCTGTGGAATGCATTCTGGTGTTTGCTACTTAAAGTGTGATGCTGAGCAAGCATCAGCAGTAACAACTGGGGATTTGATAGAAATGCAGAATCTTAGGTTTACTGATCGACAATCTGCATTTTTACACTTATCTGATCCCCAAGTGACTCATATTGAAACTTGAGAAGCTCTGTGCCAGTGGTGGGAGATCATGCCTGCATTCTGAATTTTCACTTTAACTTTGCCAAATGTTATGTAACATTAAACTCTACCAAAAATCAAAGTCAGAATACTTGGGCTCTAGTGCAGAGTCTGACAACAATCAGTTGCTGACTGGCCAACTCATTGAATGTCCCTGGGTTTCTAATGCTTCATCTGTAAAATAAAGTAGATTTAGTCCTCTTTCAGCTGTAAATTTTGGAGGTTACCTTGTTCCCCATACATATGCTTTATCACCACTTTTCATCAATTGAAATGACATCTTTCTCTCAACACTCACCAAATGTCTTCTAAATCCCAAAGCCCACACTGTTTTGTTCTTTTTTGAACTTGTATTACACTTTCTGTACCATTCAATTGATTACTTTATTAGTTTTTCCTAGTTTTTGATTTACATATTTTATCCTAATCTTGGGGGCATCTAGACTGTGCACTTCTTCTCTTATTAATTTTGTCATAAGACAGAACACATAGTGGATGCCAATAAATCTTGGAAGATTGGATGCCTTATTTTGAGACACATTGAATACTCTCAATTTCATTAATTTATCTTTGAATTGGTCATGTTAAGCCATATATTTCATAAATTGGTCATGTTAAGCCATATATTTCATATGAAGATAAATATGAAGTATGTTAAATTAAGCTATTCACATAATGTAATATAGGTTCTTAAATGAATACATTCTAGTTGTTATTAACTCAATAGAAGGATACAGGAAAAGAAATGTATTGAATTATCCTCTCAAAATTTTCTTGCCTTCAGTAATTTTATATATATATATATATATGCCATGTCTAGCATGACCAACAATATAAAACCAATACTGTGGTGCTCACTTGGAGAAATAAAAATCTAAAAAAAAAATCTTAAAATGACAGAGGATATAAGACTCCTGTGTTAAAGACAAAAAGATATTTTTACAGCATAGCAAGCAGCATTGGTTTCAGTATATTCATGTCAATTCCCCTTGCTAGCAAGTCCCACAGCAGCAAAGTATGGTCCCAGGTGAATACTTGCACATGCAGTGGGCTCTGTTACAGAAAAGACACCCCAAGCTTAGAGAAGCTGAATCTTTTTTACTGAACTTGATGCATGTCTGCCTTTCATTTTAGAGAAACACATTATTTTTCTTATTCTGGGTAGTAAGTTTGTGTACATTTTGCTGCAAAGAGAGACACCAAATCTATATTACAATTTTTTTTTCTAACCAAATATCTTGGAAAAGATAGTCTGGAACAATAGGAGTTAGTGATTAGTTTCAAAGGAAGTGCAGGAATTCTAACAATCTATTGAGAACTGTTTTCCAGCAATCTCATTCTCAATTTTATATAATAATAGAGGCCTGGTGCATGAAAATTCATGCACTGGAAGGAAGGTCCCTTAGCCCGGCCTGCTGACTCTCACAGTCCAGGAGTCCTCAGGGGTGGGAGATGAACTGGTGATCAGGGGAAGGTGACACCCCTATCACACCTCTGTTGCTGCCTGTTTAACTGAACTTTCAGTGGCCCTGGGCAGCTGGGCAGCCACTTTCTGAGGCTTCCCTGCACCTCAGGCCAGAGCTGGGCAGCTGGGCAGCTGACATCTGAGGCTTGCCTGTGCTTCAGGTCGGCCCTGGGAGGCTGGAGACTAAGGGGACTGGGGGATTCTGGAGGCAAACACACAGAGTGGCTGGACCTGCCGGGGGCAGGCCCAGCTAGCTGTGCCTCACGCCTGCCACCCCGGTAGGGCAGAGAGGACTGGGCACCACCATCTTGTGGCTGTGGGTGCCACCATCTTTGAGGATGTGGCGGTCAATTAGCATATTCCCTCCTAACTGGCTGTGGGCTCCGCCATCTTTGTGAGGGCATGATGGTCAATTAGCATATTCATCTTTATTAGCTAAAGACAGGCATATTTCTAAGGGCCATTCTATTAAAACTAGATTCCTCAAGCTGTGCAATGTTACAACTTCTTCGTCATAAGGCAGGAATTTGATTTTGGGGTCAAATCAGAAATCCTTAAACTCTGAGCCAAATCACTGAGCAAAATGTATAAGTGAATGTCATGAGGGCAGCCATGGTTAGAAGTTGGGAAAATATCTTTGCTTTTGGAGCCTGAGTCTCAAAGAATGGAAAGATTTTTCTCCTGACCAAAGAGTTCTTACTTTCCTTGCTTGGGAAATAGGATTTTGCTCCACATTTTCTGGCACCGGGTCACAAGTAAGGCAGAAATAGCCATTTTACCCAAGACTCTAGCTGTGTTTATGAGTACTCGCAGGAAATTGAGTCCTAGCCACCTCACTCTCAACATTCTAGACCAGGCATAACTTAAATAAACCATGGTTTGGACATGAGCTGGAACTCTGAGAGAAGCAGATGGCTGCTAAGCTCCTGTTTGCCTGCCTCAGACCCAGGAAGAACCCAGGGATTTGAGCAATTACTTACTCATCTTAGCTTCCCAGAATTCCATATCATTAGAGTGATTAATATTTTTTCTGCCATGTATTCCAATTAAAATATTCAAGATAGCCTTATATTGGGTAAAAAGTTTAAATGCAGACCTTGTTGTAACTTTCCACTATAAATTCTTTAATGGGAGGTCAGTGGATGGGGTAATCTGAGTTTAATTTTTAACTTTACATCTTAAAATGGTTCTATTTTGCTCATGTCTTGTGAGAAATCAATTAAATATTATTTTCCCTTTTTTATCAGTTACTTACAATGCCTCTTTGGATGCTATCATTTCCAGCACAACCAACAATACAAATACTGTGGTACTGGCTTGGAGAGAAAAATCAAAAAAGCATCTTCAAATGACATATTTCAACATTGCCCAGGGCATTCATGCTTTTGATTACCACTCTCGGCTCAATTTAATTGGTACGTAAACTAATTTATGATAACTATGAGAGCCTCATAGATAGTCTGGATGCCTATTAGTAAGTATGAAGTCTCTACACCTAGTTGCTTTATTGCCAGAGAGACCAACTTGAGAAGCTTACATTTTATTGCCTGAGAATGTCTGATAATGATGCATTATGATGCACAGTATATAAGAGCTATACTGGAATGAAAATATGAGAAAGTGCCCCAATGCTTTAATTAGTGTTTTTACTAGCACTGGTAGGGTAGTAAAGTGATATACAGAAGACAGTTTGTGCAGTGTCTCCTATTCTACCATCATTCTAACACCTCCTTTAAAAGCTTAACCCCCAAATACAACATTTTCTTTGCTACCCATTCCCCCACCCACATACACACATGAACTTCAAAATGTAGAACATATTCACCTTCCAGAATACAACCTCTAATGGTTTTTGAAAAAAAATTCAGGTCATTCTAGCTGTAGTTTATTAAAGGAGAGTTTTTCTTTTGATATACAAGAACATTTCTTAGCTGTGGAAATAAGCTACACAGGTTTTCAGGCATTAACTGTGTAAATATATTGACATTTGAATGCTGATGGTTTGGTGTATATGCTATTCAATCAAACATTATAAAAATGTGAGGCATTATTAAAAAATTAATAGGGGATTTATTGAGAATGAGCATATATGGTTTACAGAAGGAATCATTTGAACGCTCATTCAATAATTATCATTCATATGAAGAGTATGATAGACTTTTGGCTCTATCAATAGGTACTGAGTATCAATTTAAGTACTGAGTCCCTACATTTTCAGCAATATTAGCTGACAACTATAGTAAAAGATACTCAGAATATGAATTCAGGAATCTGCCAACATTAAACTCTCAAGGAGCATTGTTGATTTATTAGAGAATGCTGGAGGGGTTGGTGAATTGACTTTGGAAGGACTCAAATATCAGCCATTTCATTGATTGATTGATTACTTAGGTCAACCCCTTTCCACTGATCACTATTTTGTACCTGGCACAGTGCTGACAAAATGAGGGGGGATAAGCTCAGCTCCAGTTGGCTCTACCTGAGGGCACAACAAAGAATTCTCTCTGGATTCTTCATAGACCCAAAGAAACACTGTGGTCACTGCTCTTGACAAGCTCCCTGAGTACAGCAAAATTTATATTAAAAAAATACCTTATTTTCTCAATTAAACAAGTTAAAAAGCTACTTGTCTTTCTTGTTTGCTTGTAAATAATCACTTATATAGCACTGAAAATAATTTATTTCTTTATAGTTTTTTAATACATTTGGAAACTTTGAATATTGCTTAGTTCTTTCTTGCTCCTGGGATAACTAGTGTGACTAGGTTCCTAAGTTGTGTTGGCTAGAAGGAGGAAATATAAGGACTGGTAAGCAGGATTCTGTCCCCACCGGTTTGGGCCACTGGCTGCTTCCTAAATGGTTCTGTGTTGGCCTTTCACCTCATGAGCACCCTTCCCCCTGCTCCCTTGGTTTCGGCTATTTGTATGATAGAGCTCCTGCCCCATGAGCCTGAACCATTGGACAATGACAAGATTTTCCATCGTTTTGAGAACAGCATTTGTCTACAGATATAAGATACATTCAGTTCAAAAAGAAAATGTGGGCTATTCATGTTATTAAAAACATTTTTTTCTTTCTGATTCTGATTAGCAACTGCTGGCATTAACAATAAAGTTTGCCTTTGGAACCCTTATGTGGTCTCTAAGCCAGTTGGTGTTCTTTGGGGTCACTCAGCAAGTGTAATAGCTGTCCAATTCTTTGCTGCAAGAAAACAACTTTTCAGCTTCTCCAAAGATAAAGTAAGTAACATTGTGTATTTATGTAATTCTGCTTCCCCAGTTCTACCAAAATCTATTGTTGAGCTTCAATTACTCTGAGAAATGGTTTAGATTTTAAAATACACTGGCTAACTACTATGTCTTTGAAAATTTATATTTGCAAAATATACTGATGTTCATATAACAATAGTTCCAGGTAGTGGGGCAAAGTCATAAAACTTTTTAAAACCATATACTCATGAATTTAATTCATATTATTGAGCTCTTAGTAGATCACATCTTGAGAGTTTCAAGAGTTCTCACTAATTCAATGGAAGAAAAACAGAAATGGGGATGATGAAACACAGCCAATTAACTATTGTTGCTTCAATAAATAAGTAAGAAATTAAAGTTAATCTGAAGAACGTCAAATACATTAACAACATTTCAATTAAGTATGTCAGTTCATTTCTATTTGATGTTGATGGGATATTTTAAAGATGATGGGAAAAACATAGCACTGGAACCAGATAGTCCATGGTGAATTTTGACCACATTATTTACTACTTATCTTCCCTCAGGAAAACTTCTTAATCTCTAAGAATCCATCATTTGTTCCTCTGTAAAATTTCCATTTTACATGATGCATGACTAGTTAACTTCTAGATCTAGTAAACATGTGATAGATTTTAATATACCTGGTTATGAAGAGAAGGGTGAACAATAGGCTTTGGGGGACAGCTTCTGAGACTCTTCCAGTGAATCTAACTTTTTGTTTTATTCTAACGTGCTATGTAAAAACCAGGAATTCATCTTCAACTCTTAGCCTCGCCCCACCCATAAATCCTTTCAAATGAGCATATTTTACTGTGTACCTATGACATAAATCCTCTCCCTTTTCTTTCAGCTTCGACAATCAACTGCTAATTCCTGCCACCACCGTTCAAATTCCAAATCTCATATTCCTTTGCTCTACAAACTACAAAGCTTTACAAACACATTTCCTCACTTTAAGATGGGTCTGACTTCAATCTCCCCTCCATTAAGAAAATTTATTCAACCCTCATCTTTTCCCTTGATCTAACCTTCAATTCTAAAAGTCTCGCAGTTTTATATAAAGCCCTGACCCCCCATCCCCCAACCTACTTTATTTCCTGCTTTCCTCTTTCATTCATTGAATGCTCCAGCCATATCAACCTCCTAGCTGCTTTCATTCACTGTGTGGTCTCATGGCTGTGCAGCATGCTCTTCCTTCTGCCTTTAGTCCCCTCTCCTCTATGACCAACTGGCAAATTCTTAGTTGTCCTGGAAGTGTCAGACTTTTTGGAGTCCTTCATGCACACCTAGGTGTTTCCCTGCACTCCTGTTGTACCTGTGTATCCCTCGTTAGAGTCTCTGTCATATTGAACTGAAATCGTTTTTGCTTCCTTAAGCAGGGTCAGAAATTTTCCCCTTGTATTCTAGCACAGTGCTTGGCTCTTCATAGTGTTTGTCCCATGATCCGTTATTGACAGCTGGAAGGGAAGACACATTACTGTGAATCGGAAGTACCAACGAAACTAAGAATGAAACCTTGTTCTGATGCCCTACTCAGATTTAGTTGTTTTATTTTTTTTTTAAATCATTTAACATTTTGTTCTTTCATTATTGAATTTAAGACAACCTTAAATGTCTTGTATACTGAAGGCTGTATATGTACATATTATAATCTAGAGGCAAAGATTACTTGTGGAGTTAATCTTCGTGTTTCCCAAGACCTTGCACACATAACTACACATTAAACACATGTTAAATACATAATATATAAAATACTGTAATTGTCAACTACCTGACATAATTCATGAAGTTAGGGGCTAAGTCTTCGTTTGGATTGTGCCATGCATACAGGAGGTCCTCAATAATTCTTGAGGAAATAATACATTTAATTATTAGTTAAACTAAAAATACCTATCAAACATAAATATAAATTAAATACCAGATATTTTATCATTTTAGAGTTATCTGAAAGGTTTGATAACTTTAAATGCAAGTGAAAAAAAAATGTCCTGAGAGTCAGAATTGATTGTGTACAGCTATTATCAATGTTAAACCTACCTTGCCTCTTCCAAAGCATTTTTATCATTCTATTTTTGCTTGGACTTCTAAAAGCATAACATTATAATTAAGCTTGTCATGCTGTCTTTCACGTTAGTCTGAATCCATTTCCCTTTGATAGATGCATAATAATCACAGTCTTTATGTCTTCACAACAAACAACAGGGCTTTCTGCTCTCAGGGTAAGCCTTTGCTTTATTACCACAAGATTATTTTGGGTATTTTATAGACTAGGAATAAATTAGGGAACAGGGAAAATGAAAGGAAGCATCCTTTTTAAAAAAAAGAGCATTTGAGTGAACCATGTTATGGTCAATGAATTACTAAATTAGAGGATTTTCAGAGCAAAGTAATGTAGACCTAAAAAATTTCCTCCGAAAATGATCTGAGACCAGTTGTCTTTTGGAAGACTACTCTATTGCCACTTCCCAGTGCCAAATAAGCAATAAGTTTATCCCTGTAGAACTTGGTAGCATTCTAAATAATTGTCCAAGTGCATTTTGTTTTGGATCCCAAACTGCCTCATCAAATGGCAGTCACCGAGCGCTGGAAGCCAGCAAGTTGGTCATTTGATGGAGGGATCACCATGGGGAGTGAAGATTTTCAGCCCAGGGGTTGATATTCCAACCAGTGGACCTGATTAGGCTTTTCTATTGTTCTTAACCCTTTTTTCCTGGGTTACTAATCCTTACCTACCAGAAGCAGATCGTGCTGTAACTTAATCCTTTCTTTGAGGTTCTGACTTTGCCCATGGCCTGGTTTCTCTATTGTAGTACTAAGATTGGGAAGGAAAATACAGTTAGACTTTTGTGTCCGTGCTTCCATCTTACCTGTCTTCCTTTTCCTTCAATATCAACCCCCTCCTTCCACCCTCAGCTTTCCTCTATTTACCGGGAAGAATCATTTTCATCTTGTCTTAATTATGTAAGTACATGAATGAATGCCCTCCCATAAAAATTACATAAGAAGAACCATGTACCAAAAAAGAGACTATTCTTCCTGCTAACTTCCCTTTCAAATCAATTCCTCTCTCCCTAAATAGCTATTAACAGTTGATGGGTACATTCTCATATTGTTTTATTATGACTTAATATGTTGTATTATTGTATATCATACATTTATTAAGTATTTTATTATATAATTCTAATACAAAGTATTTTTTATTAGTTTTCTGGTAAATAGTATCACATGAATCATATTTTTCTGTAACTTGCTTTTCTTTAATTAATCTCTCCTAGAGATCTTACCATGTGAGTATACATAGATCTGAATTTTTACCTGCTACATAGTAATTTATAGTATGGATGGCTATAACTTAATTGTTTAATCAACTATGTATAAAAAAGACATTGTTTCTATTTTTTTTTACCTTTATAAACCAACTTTCACACACACCATTAATACCTCATTAGTAAATTTCTTTGTGATAAGTTTCTAGAAGTTATGCTATTGGATCAACAGAAATGCACTTCTCAAAGAATTTTTATAAATATTGGTGATTTCAACTAAGAAATAATGCACTAATTGGAATACTCATAGAGGTGTATAAAGATCCCAGTTTCTCTAAGCTCTTGTACCATTAATTTGTTCTTTTTATGAATTTGATGATAAAACATTAGGGTAAATTTTTTTTTCAAATATTTATTGGCCATTTACATTTCTTGTTTTTTTTTTTGTGTGCATTATCTGATCATGTCTTTTATCTTATTAGCTAGACTTAGTCTTTTTCTCACTGATTTATTCTCTGAAAAATATTTTGATTATTCTTTATTTATAAGATACAAATATGTCTTTCAAGCTTATATCCTTTACCCTTGTTTATATATTTTTCTCATTAAAATATTTTTAGTTTTTATAAAGTTGAGCCTAAGAAATGCTTTTCTTTATGGCTAGGAATTGTGTATCTAGCTTAGGATGCCTTACACACCTATACTTACAAAAAATCCCTGTTTTATTTTCTAGAAATACTTGTTATGTTGTAGAATTTTTTTTCTACTTAACTTTGTTGTTTACTTTTGTGTAAAGCTTTTTATTTTCTACAAATGGATATCCAAGCTTATTTTTTAAGTAATTTCTCTTCCATTGGTTTGAAATGCTATCATTTTCATCATTTGAAGTATTGTATATGCATGAATTTGTTTCTAGATGTTTTATTTGTTCCATCAATTTATGTCTTTTCCTACACTAACTAGCATAGCTTTATTGTATGTTTTGATTCTGGGTAGGGCAACTCCTATTTTTTTGTTTTTCTTTTTTCAATTTTAACTATTGTTTGGCATTTTATTCTTCAGAATAAATTCTTGGATCAATATTTATGTTCCATAAAAACCATGTTAGTATTTGAATTGGAATTTCATTGAATTTGATATTTTGACACATTTAAAATATTGAGAAAACACATTCTGTATTTACCCACTTATTCATTCTTTTAGCTGTTTTAAAAAAATTATGCACAAATTTTTTCCTTTTCTTTGTTTAGGTTTTCCCTCCATATTTAAAAAACACCCTTATCATACATATTCTTAACTTTAAAAGGGGTGTTTCTAATAGGGGTATGCCCACTTTCATTATAACCCATTCACTGAGTTTTCAATTTTTATCAGATTTTTAAAAATAATTTTAAACCTGCTTGGCAATTTTAAGTAGTCTTTCATTGTTTATTTTTGACTTTGAGCTCTTTAATTTCATATTATTATTTGACATTCTTATCTGATAATTTCAATGTCTGGAGTTCTTGATGATTCAAAGCTAAAAATTGCTATTCTGGTGATTCTCCTTGAGAGTGATTTCTTATCTATATATATAAAAGCCTAAGCAACTGTTATGATCAAACAACCAGAACAACCGGTCGACTAGTCACTATGATGCGCACTTACCACCAAGGGGCAGACACTTAATGCAGGAGCTGCCCACTACTGGTCAGTGCACTCCCACAGCCATGGTCCTATGGTCCCTCCTCTTGTCCAGGAGGCCTTGTCCAGCAAGTGCCGGTTGGCAGGTCCCAGCTGGCAGCTGGCAGGCCCTGAATAGGACTGAGTGAGACAGCCCTGATAGGCCCTGATCACCAGCCAGGCCTAGGGACCCTGCCCATGCACAGTTTTCGTGCACTGGGCCTCTCGTCTTTTATATTTGGTTATCTTTTGTAAAAAAAAAATGTTTTTATTGATTTTTAGAGAGAGGAAGGAGAGAGTGTTAGAGAGAAATATCGAAGAGAGAGAAACATCATCAATTGGCTGCCTCCTGCACACTCCCTACTGGGGATCAAGCCTACAAAGTGGCCGTGTACCCTGACCAGGAATCAAACTGGTGATCTTCTGATTCATGGGTCAAGGCTCAACCACTGAGCGACACTGGTCGGGCTGCTTATCTTTTATTGTTACTTTGTTTTTTGCTATTGCTAAACTATGGGCATCCTGAGGAACTACATGGAAGATGCTTTGCTCCAGAGGAGACTTATATTGTTTTTGATAGTGGAAATGAGGAAAACTCTGTCCTGAGGCTACTGCATTCTCCTTTTCCATCATTCAGTTTAATTGAACAGTCTCTTGCCTCAGTACCCCACCTTGCTGCTGGTCCAAGTCTTAGGCTCCTGGTTGTAGTCTCTGCCTTTTATGGCTACCATTTATTGTCTCCATCTTGAGGGTTGTTTTTTTTTTCATCTCTTTCTTCTTTTAGAACAGTGGAGCTTGTCCCCACTCCCTGAAGACCCAGCAAGACAGCAGTTATGTTTTATTCAGAGTTGTGTTTCTTTGAAGCAGGAAGGCTCCCTACAGAAACCTACTCTGCAGTCAGACTTGCACCAGAGTTCCTTTGTTCTACCTGTTTTTTATTTATTTTCTTCAAAGATGTGGTTAGTATAAATTTTAAGTAGCTTAAAAGAGAAACTTCAAGTGTTAAAATTTACTTTGTAAAATAAAGGAGTAACTGATCTTTGAAGAGCAAAGTTAGAAATCTTTTTAAAGACAAGCAAAAATTTTGCATACCCCCCTCTGCCAGTATTGTGTGAGTAACGAGAATGGAAAAATCAATTTCATTGAAAATTTTAAGTTCCCCCAATGAACTTTTATTCTAAAAAAAGAAAGCAGCTAAAATGAAATGTTGACATTAGTTAGATGTAGTCCCAAATTTGAACTGGGAAATCAATGCGATTTCTGCAGAACAATTCATAGTGTTAGAAATCATTTTGGTGGTTTTTCAATGTCAATGTCAGAATTTACAAAAAGACACATCATAAAAATCTGAGTCCTTCAGCTGTATGTCTTCTCTCACTTTTGTTAAAAAGAATGAACAAGAAAAGAGAGAATGACATTAACTGGTTTTGCTCAGTGGATGGAACGTCAGCCTGTGGACTAAAGGGTCCCAGGTTTGATTCTAGTCAAGGGCATGTATTTTGATTGTGGGCACATCCCCAATAGGGTGTGTGCAGGAGGCAGCTGATTGATCTTTCTCTCCCATCAATGTTTCTAACTCTATCTCCCTCTCCCTTCCTCTCTGTAAAAAATCAAATATTTATAGATGTACTACAGGCCCATTGCAGAAAGATTCCTGCAATAGGGCTATAGGGCTTTCTGCTGCAGTCTCCACTGCCCTGCAAGCTTCTCTCCCTTCTCAGCAGCCCCACCTGCTTCCTTCCCTTCTCCCTGCCCTACTTGATTGCTTCTAGCAGCTTCCTTCCCTTCTGCAGTACTTGGCTTCCTTCTACACTGTCTTCAGTCTTCACTCTGCACCAAGATATGCAAATTAACCGCCATCTTGGTTGGGTTAATTTGCATACTCACTCTGATTGGCTGGTGGATGTGACTGGTGGGCATGGCTTGTGAGTGTAGTGGAGGTATAGTCAATTTGCATATTATTCTTTTATTAGATAGGATATATATACACATACATAGAGAGAGAGAGAGAGAGAGAGAGAGAATGAGAGAGAGAGAAGAATAATGGTGGTTATGGTAATAATTTAAAAAAAATAGCACAAGAGAAGATTTTAATTTGTGATCAATATTTTGTTTGACTTCAGTATTGGAAAAATAGTGAAAATATTTTTTAAAGGAAGATTTTTTATTTGACTTTAAGATAAAAATTTAAGTTGAGGTATCTTGCCAGCATGTATCATGTCAAACAAAATTCTCTTTAACTAGTCACTGATTATGCTTTTGTGGATTATCCAAAGGCTCAAATTCTAAATAAATGGACTTGTTAATACATAAAGGGTGTGTTCAGGAAAACCAATGCTCTCACTTCCTGTTATCCCATTATCTGCAAGTAGGCTATCCATTTTTGTGGATTACCCCTGGAAACCTGAGCTGCTGAACTGTTGTCCTCAAAATCCCTTAGTGATATATATTCTCTCTCTCCGTTTTATTGACATAGAGTCATCTTAGTCTGTCTTCTACTTTCCCCTCACTCTTATATTATTACTAGAGGCCCAGTGCATGAAATCCATGCACTGGGGGCTGGGGAGGGGGCTGTCCCTCAGCCCAGCCTGTTCCCTCTTGCAGTCCCAGGACCTCTTGCTCCTTACCGCCCACCTGCTGACTGCTCCTTACCACTCGGCTTGCTGCTCCTTAAAGCTGCCTCAGAGGTGGGAGAGGCTCTCACCACTGCTCCTGCACTCGCCAGCTATGAACCTGGCTTCTGGCTGAGAGGCACTCCCACTGTGGGAACACACTAACTATAAGGGGGCAGCTCCTGTGTTGAACATCTGCCTCTGGTAGTCAGTATGCATCATAGCACCCAGTCATTCTGGTCATTCTGCTGAATGGTCGCTTAGACTTTTATTATATAGATAGTCTCATAAAGCCTATGTGAGATGACTCTGCCCATCTCTGGCCAGGAGCAGGTAGAGGTTCTTCAGCAGAACAAGACTCAAAACACGGTGATGTCCATTTCTTTAGTCCAGTTTTCCTGATAAACCTCCTTGAGTTTGTTAGAATTATTGTTATTTTTGAATATTTAGATAATGGGCTGGGCAATTTCAGTACATTCTAGACTAAACTGGCAAAACTTTAGTGCTGGCAGGTACCATTTGGTAAATGACGAGAGGTAACATCACTTGGAGTAGTTTAAATCTAGGATCTGAGTATCTGGAGTCTCAATAAATTAGTTCCTGCTTCTAGTGCATATAAGTAGTACAAAATTTGACTTCATAATCCTGCATTATTAAATAGCTAGTAGTTGATAAAAGATAAAGATTAAACAGAAAAAAATGTCATCATTCTTATGTGAATAGCTAAATTTTATCTTGATATAAAACATAAGCTTAGGTACTTATTCTTCTTAATATGGGATAGAGATGAAATAGACACTTCAAATAGGGCATTTTCAGGACTTCACTTAATAAGTCTGAACAAACACCACAAGTTCTTAGTTATCATGTTATATAACTAGAAGTAGTATAATTTAGATGAAAATTTGTGGAAAATATGAAAAAAAATAATTATTTAATTGTAATTTTTAAACTTAAGTCTTTGTCAATTTATTTATTTTTACTCATAAAAATAAAGATAACTTCCTTAGGATACCTGGAATAAAAATTGACATTAAATATTGTCCTTTCTGAGCTATGGCCTCATTCTTTGTCAAAAGTCAACTTGAACGTAAAAGAAGAGATTCACAAATATTAACTAGATATTTAAGTGACATTTTGTCAAAAGACTGGGTTAATAAAACTCTATTACTGTAAGATATTTTTCATGATTAAAAGGATATAGACTAATTAAGAAAGAAGGAAAGTACAGTTATCTGGTTTAAAGCCAAGCCACATAATATTATTGATTAGGCTGAGAGTAAGTTTTTCATTCAAGGAGATTAGCATTGACCTGAAAACCAAGTAGAGAAGTTAAGGTATAATACAAAGGAAATATTTAGGAAATTAAAAAAGAAATACTAATGTCTGATCCCCATGCTCAGAGATTATAATTTAGTTGGCCTAGGAAAAGGGCACAAGTATAAGCAATTTCTAAAGCACCTTAGGTATTTCTGATGTCAAGATTAAGAACCACTGGTACTGTGCTCGCTTCAGCAGCACATATACTAAAATTGGAACGATACAGAGAAGATTAGCATGGCCCCTGTGCAAGAATGACACACACACACACACACAAAAAAAAAAAGAACCACTGGTACTGAGTGTGGTTAAAAACTTATGGGGGTGGTCACATATCATGTAGTGATTTCTAGAGATCCTGGACCACTGTTATATACATTGATGGCAACTCATCAATGCTGTTGTTTTGATTCTTAGCAGAGAGAAAAATTAAAGAATTAAAGACAAGGTGGTCTTGGTAGGATCATTAATTGAGAGAGTTCTCCAGATAAAGGAAAATCAAAACAATAACATTTATTTTTTGAGAAAAACTAATGAATATACACAATCTGATAAAAATATCTCTATAGCAAGAAGTAACCCATCATAGACTAGAGAGATTATTGCTTGTGTATTTAAGATTCTTATTTAATTTACATGATTAAATGTCGATAAAATATTAAAAGCCAATACAAATTACTTGAACAACACAGTGAAAAATGATTCTGGGGGAACTACAGTCCATTAATACTGTTGAGTTATTGTTAATCTATACTCAATTATGCCTCAGATAATTATTCTTACATGAAGTTAATTTTTATATTTTAGAACAGGGTTCATACTAAATAAGACATGATTTTGGACAATGAAGGCAAGACTATCATAAGTAATATGAGTGTTTGAGAATGACCTAGATATGTCTAATCCTATGGTTTTAACATTCTAAAAATAGTTTATCAATTCTATTTATATTTAGGACAAATTAAACTCTATTTGCCAGTCTTGATTCTTGTAGAATCTATATTTCGGGTGATAAACATTTTCTAAAGAGTTTCTAGAATATTTTAAATAAAAATAATTTAGTAATTTTTAAGAATCAAAATGAGTTATTCAAGAAAACCCAACTTACTTTATAATTATAGAGGGTGGGACAAAGGTAGGTTTATAGTTGCAAGTGAATGAAACATAAGAGTTTATTTTTGTATTGTTATTTATTAATTATTGTATTATTTTCAATATGAACAATTATAAACCTACTTTTTTTGTCCTACCCTGTATATTCTCAGAGTAAGAAGAATTGGCAATGATGTTTAATTTTGTTATAAGTGTTGGTAGTTGGAGGGTTTACTGTATACCTCAAGCATAATTATTTCTGCATGATATTTGAAAAATTCTCATAAATATCATTGTAGAGTGTATGAGATCGAGATCTGAAATTAGTTGAATAACCATGTAGAAGTGAGGCAAGTTTTTTTTTTTTAAGGGAGTGCTATATTCTTAGACTTGTCCTAACTAATCTTTTCAACAACAAGCTGTATAAAGATATAGTTATTAAGTGAGTTACAACCTTCAAGAAATTTAAATAATGTATTTATTGAACCTCTATGATGTCCCATGGGATCTGTGAACAAATCGAGGAGGAATTATCAATATAATTGAATTATGATCCAAATTATATTGTCACATTGTAACTCTGAATTAAAACTAAAAAAAAAAATGCTATTTTTAGCTTAAGATACCAGATTTTTGGGGATAGGATGGTAGGTATCTTGTTTGATTATTTGTTCATCAGAATAAAATCTAGCATTTTACTTGATTAGAATCTCAAGGTAAGTGAAATACATGATGGTGTGGCTTCATCAGCTAATGAAAAAAATAGGCTGCTTTAGAGCAGTCACAGTACCTGCAAGGATATTGAGAGTCACCTGCAATATTGACTCTGAGCACATTGCTGAAGACAAATTCTTGAGGATCCTAAGGTGTTCATCTTATGTTTCTGTGAGTCAAGAGGTAGTTTTAAATTTATAGTGCATTAATTAATGTCTAAGTATATTTTTTAAATTATGATAACCAATAAGATTAATGAATAAAATGTTTAAATTGAGAGAAATGGGAAGTGGAAGAGAGAAAAAGAATGTTACTAACTCCTATACACACACACACACACACTATCATTATTTGGTGTCACGGAGAAAACCAGACTCCTAAAAAGATAAAGAAGGCTGTCTTAGAGGAGTTGAGGTTGGGAGGCCTGGGCTGGGAAAAAATAAAGTCTGTCAATGCCATTGGATTTTATACCATGGTCATATCCTAATTTGGTTTTCAAAAGTAAAGAGAATCTGGGTGACCATCCTCCCTTGGAGAGAAAGTGGGACAAAGACAAAGTGAGAAATGAGATAGAGAGGCTGCCAGAGAGGAGTGGGATCTGCAAACTGATAACATGGTGGTTGAAGGAACTGGGGTAATTTAACCCAGATAAGAGACATAAGAAGAAGTTTATGTAGATGGGAGAAAAGAGGACAGGCTGGAATCAGGAGCTAGAAGAGGACATCTTTGGCTGAACATATTTAGTAATTACTGCAGAAATTCCTATCCTGTGGATTTTTGGGATCTGTATGGGAGGTGTATGAATCCATGTACTCCCAAAGTTGCATGGAAAGTTGTGTCCTTTCATGGGTATATGCATTTAGGGGGAAGGGTCCAACTGTTATTTTCAATAGATTTTTTTCCCCAAAAGTTTACAATTTAAAATAGGTTAAGAACTACAAGACTGCCTGCCTTATGGAATAATAAACCACTTATTTAAACAGAGATCATTTCTATTTATTTATTTTAAATATTTTTATTGATTTCAGAGAGGGAATGTGAGAGAGAGAGAGAGACATCAATGATGATAATCATTGATTGGCTGTCTCCTGCATGTCCCACACTGGGGACCAAGCCCACAACCTGGGCATGTGCCCTGACCTGGACTTGAACTGTGACCTCCTGATTCATAGGTTGATGCTCAACCACAGCCATGACAGTCAGACCAGAGACCATTTTTAATAGATGGTAATTTTCCCATTGGATAAAAGGTTTATTTGGAAGAACCCTTTTCATTCTCAGCTTCTAATATTTACACAATGAAAAATGATAAAATAAATCTGTAATGATAAAAGCATAATATGTAAATTGAGCAAATGATCGAACAGCAAAATGGCCATCCGGACAACCTTCTGGATGATCACATTATGACATGCACTGGCTCCAGGCCAGCCAAGGCAGGAGCAATGCAATTGGTCGGGGGACCCTGCCATCGCCCCACGATCACCCCAGAGAGGAAGGCCCAGGCCACCCTCTGCACAGCGATCGCCCCGAAAAGAGAGTCCCAGGCCAGCCTCCTGATCATACCCCATGCCTGTCACCTGCAGAGGGAGGCGACCGATGGCAGGGGATGGGGGCCGGCACCATATAGATGGCAAGCAGTGGCAGTGGTGGAGCAGGGCCAGCTGCTGGCAGTTGGGTGAAGGAAAGTCCCAATAGGCCCTGATTGCCAGCCAGGCCTAGGAACCCTGTCTGAGGGGTCCCAGATTGTGAGAGGGCGCAGGCAGGCCTTAGGGATGCTTCCCTTCCATGCACATATTTTGTGCACTGGGCCTCAAGTGTAATAATAAAAGAGCAATTATTGAACACATTCCATGCTGGTTGTCATGCTAAATGCTTGACATGGGCTCTCATTTAATCCCTCAACAGCCTCAGATGAGGGAGGCACATCAAAAACTCAGAGACAAAGGCACTTGCTGGAGGTCAGAGCCAAGATTGGAACCAAGAAATCTGGCCCTGGAGCTGGTCTGCTAGTCCCCTTTGGATGGGTTTTTTACTGTCTTCATTCAGACTCAGTTTATGTCACTTGCCTGTATTAGTTCTCACCACAACTCATAGTGGCAACACTTGTATCTGCAAAGCTACTCTTTCTGTTTTTATTTTTTCCTGGGTTAGTCTTGCTGTATCTGAACATTATCTTTGTATTATGACTGTGCTTGAGTAAGAGTCTAATATTTATGGATTATTTGGACTTGATATTGAAAGGACCTGAAAGGAATTTTAGAGACAGGACAGTGAGTTTTAGGGAATAAAGAGGGTCCATGGAAGAAGAATGCATATATGGGGGCTTGGAGATGCAAAAAATGCTTATATTACTTGTACAGAGGATAGAGAAATGCCACAGGATAAGGGGGGAAGAAGACATATATTCACAGAGGATAAAGAAAAGTTACAAGATATTGAGAAGAGGGAAACATTTTCACAGGGGAGAGAGGAAGGTTGCAGGATAAGAGGAGAGAAAGGGGAGGGACACCACGTGGGCTTTGAGCTTTGAAACTGATTCTATGTAGCAGAGTGACCAATGAGGGGTCCTAGATTGAGGAAGGGTCCAATGAGAAAGGGTCAGATTCAGACAAAAACCTACAGCATATGTAAACCAGGGACAAAGAGGCTTGAGATAGATTTTAGATTTAGATTTTGTTCCATTAGAGAGAGAGAGAGAG
>JAAGEH010000045.1:19873372-19899876 GCA_011751065.1 Lasiurus cinereus | reverse complement strand
GAGAAAGAGAGAGAGAAAGAGAGAGAGAGAGAGAGAGAGAGAGAGAGAGAGAGAGAGAGAGAAGATGGAGAGGTAGGAAGAGAGGGAAGGAGAGAGAGTTCATTAGTTTTCCATTGCTACTGTGACAAATTATCTCAAACTTGGCTTGAAACAATACAAAATTATTTTGTGTTCTGCACGTTAGAGTTCCAGCATGGGCCTCACTGGCCTAAAATCAAGATGTTAGCAGGGCTGTCCTTTCTGGAGGCCCTGTGGGAGAATGTTTCATTTTCATTTCCAGCTTCCTTGGCTGGGGACTCCCCTCCCCAACTTCACAGCCAGCAGCAATACATTGAGTCCTTATTACATTCCATCATTGGGATCTCCCTGGTGATTATATTGGACTCACCCAAATCATGGAGAATAGAGGATAATCTCTCCATCTCAACATCCTTGATTTATTGCATCTGTGAAATCTCCTTTCCTGTATTAGATAGCATCATCACACATTCCAGGGATAAGACAGGGACATCCCTGAGGATCATTCTGAGGGACATCTCTGTCCACCACAAGCACCTACCAAAAGCCAGGCACTGTTCCAGGGACCAATGCAAAACATAATCCCTTCTCTAGATGACATGGTTACAGCTGATGGAGTATTTTAGACGGATAAGAGAAGAACAATATGTGCTCTGACAGAAGTGTGATCCACTATAATACTCCTGAGAGAACAACCGCCTGCGGTCAAGGATGAAGCAGAAATACAATTTGGCCCAAGAATTGGAATTGTTCTTGACTTTTTCATATGACTTTATTACCTTCCATCTAGGTTTTGAGACTCTGGGATATTCAGCACCAGCTATCCATCCAGAGGATAGCGTGTCCTTTCCCCCAAAGTCAGGACTTCAGATGCCTCTTCCACTTTGATGAAGCGCACGGTCGACTCTTCATCTCATGTAATCACCAGCTGGCCCTGCTGGCAATGGAACGGGAAGCCAGCAAGAGGGTGAAAAGCCACAAGAGCGCAGTCACTTGTGTTCTTTATCATTCAGGCTTGAGGCAGGTAATGATGCTTTTCTTTCACTCTCCCAGCATATCTCCTTATCCGGAGGCTATTTCCTTAATTCCACTAAGGTTCTGGAGGACGAATAGAGAAAAAACAAACAAACAAAAAACAAACAAACAAACAAAAAAAAAACACGAGGCAAGAGATTTCCTAGACGTGTGCTTTTCTACAATACTGTGTGTCCAGGTGGATTTGAAAATGATTTCATTTTCAGCCAATGACCCCCAGCAGCACTGACAGAATTATAAGGAACGACAATATTCCTGCTAACACAAACACAGCGTTACATGATCGAACTTACCTTTATTACCTGCCAGCTTGGGTCCTGATGGCAAATGCAGGTAAACCTGGCTAGAAAATTTTTCTTTTATGAACACCATCTCCCTGTATCCCCACGGAAAGTTCTGAAATATGCATGAAATGTAATTAGCAGAGATCCATTTTGCCGGCATATTTTACACCAGAGGCTCTCAGTGGCAGCCCGGAATGTATTCATAATAAAATGATTCAGTTAAATGTGGTGCCACTTGCTATGCAGCTTGAGTGTTGTTTGTCTCCCCACCACTTTAATGACGCTCTGCAGCCTTTGCTCATGGGAGTGCTACCTGCATGTCAATGACCAAGCCGGCTCCCCTGGTGCAGAGCCTTCTTAGTGGACAGGAAGGGCAAGCTTGGGGGTGCTGGGGAGGGAGCGGGCACCCATCTACTGCCAGGATCACTTCAGGTCCTATTGTAACAGCACAGCAGGACTCCAGTATCCAGCTTTCTGGCCAATTAAACAGGAACTCCAGCCCATTTTTTTCTCTCCCTCTGCAGTCAGGCAGACAGGAGCAGTTCAGATCTTGTGCAGGGGGTGGAAAGCTCTTTGTTAGTAATGAGCAGTGTGTCATGTCACTGTTTCAAACATTCTGTTTCCTGGTTATTCTAGGAGATAAAAATCCTTTACGCAACAATCCATTTTGAATTCCATCTGGGGGAAATGTTCCCCCGTAAATGTTTTACTGAACTTTATGAAGGCAACCGGTTAATTCGGCTCCCCGGTGGCCCGCTGAGAGATGTATTTGTTTCCAGGAGAACATTATGCTAATTGAGATCTGCAAAGTTAAACAGCTAGGCTTGTGCTTAGATGCTAAGATCCTGCATTGCCCAGCCATAAGATGAGCCATATTCTCGGAGGAATTCAGGAAATGAGGCCCAAAGGAGTTCTGGAATTTTCTACTTGGGGCATGAGATAAAGCCAATATAACAAATACAATCAAGTTTTAGGCAAGGATAGAATATGCACATGTGGTATATGATGGAGGAAGAATAACTGTACCATGCAGTGTGTACACTTCTTTATTTTCACTGTTAGTAGCATAAATAATTAAAAGCATTGATACATATATAAAGCTCATATAGCTGTGTACCACATTCATAAGTGCTTTCTATTAGCTGCTAAGCTATAAAGAAACACTTTTGTGCTGTATTCCATTTTTCAATTATGAAAATGTATTGGCAGTCAAGAAAAAGAAAACAATATCATCCACAGTCCCATCAACCAGTGATATTTGTTACTTTCGAGTAATTAGACAAAGCAAATAAAACAGTTTTGAAGAAATACCAGGAGCTGGGACTGAGGTAGACTCTAATCTTTTTTTTTTTTAAATAGATATTTATTTATTTCAGAAAAGAGGGAAAAGTGAGAGATAGAAACATCAATGATGAGAGAGAATCATTGATTGGCTGCCTCCTGCATGCCCCTTATTGGGGATGGGGCCCTCAACCCAGGCATGTGCCCTTGACTGGAATGAACTCAGGACCCTTCCGTTCATAGGCCGATGCTCTATCCACTGAGCCAAACCAGCCAAGAAGAGACTCCAGTCTTTAAGGGCAGGTCCAGGGTGTCTTCCTGGTGCTCATTGCTCAGGAGGGCCTCACACAGGATTGTGGAATAAAAATGGGGAAGCAGACACATGGCCAACTCAAAGGCAACAGTGGAGCTGAGTGGAATGAAGTAGCAGTAAGAGCTACCCATGGAGAGAGATCAGTTCTGCCTGGGGCTGAGGAGGGTGGCATTTCAGCCGAGCCCTGAAAGCCAGAGTGGAATCTTTAAGAGGAGAAGGAAGTAGTTCCAGACAGAAACCACTACGCGAGCACCTGCCAAGCGGCTTGAGCACTCACAGTGCATTTACCGGGAGGGGTTCAGGCTGGTGTGGCCAGTTGGGGAGCACTTGGCAGATGTTGGCGTTGAAGCAGTAGAAGGAACTTAGAGCCAGATGGTGAAGGTCACTCACCGGCCATACCACAGTCTGGTCTTGGAAAAATTATTGCTTAAACTTGGGGTTAAAACACCAATTCTCAGACCGCAGGGGACTCAGAGCTTTACAGGGAATCTGGGAGGTCAAAACTATTTTAATCATGATATGAACTTGTTTTTTGTTTTTCACTCTCATTGTCTCATTAATGTATAGAGGAGTTTTCTAGAAGCTACATGATGAGCTATAATATAATTGCTGTGATGTCCAAAGGAATGCGTGCTTCTTATTATTGTGTTTTAACAAATTCTTCTGTAAATTTCTAATGTAAATTACCTATCTATCTTCTATCTGTTTGTCTGTCTATCTATCTATCTATCTATCTATCTATCTATCTATCTATCATCTATCTATATCTATTTCTTCCATATAAATAAGTTATTTGAATTCTTCAATAATTTTAAGAGTGTAAAGGGATATAAAGACCACAAGTTTTGAGACACTTTGTGCTAGAGTTCAAATGTTGGGCAGATTACTTACCATGTCTAAGCTTCAGTTTATTAACTTTTGAAAATGTGTGCATGTGTGCTTGCATGAGTGTGTGTGTGTATGTGTGTGTGCGATGTGCGTGCGTACGCTTGTGGGTCACAGACTTAACAGTAGCAGCTTGTATCTCTCCTGCACCCCTGGGTATGGCCTCCTTTCAGAAGCAGTTCCTTCCTCTTGGCAGCCAGCCCTACAAGCTTCCCTCTCCCTCTCAGGCGGAGTGTTGAAGCTTTATCATACCTCTTTTGCTTAACTTCTCTGTCTTTGCTCATCTTGTGAAAGCAGATGTTAGAAAGAGTTAGGAGATGGTTTGGGCTTTGTCACTAGCCTGCTTTCTTCAGGAACACCCTTGAGGGGAGGGAGTTGTTTGTCCTGTCCATTCTCAGCCATTGCCATTCCTGCTCATAAACATTCAGTTATAGGGGTCGACTGTGGTCCTCTCAGCTCCCCGAGTCTCCAGGGACAGCCCTGACCATGCTGATCTCACCCCTCTCAGAGCATCGGATACATCTGGAGTTGCTTTTTAGTAAAAACACTCAGCTCAATTCTCATTTTTCCCTCCTCCTATGTTTTTGTTAAAAGGGAAAGATCCTTGTCTTCCACTTCTGTATTTTCCAACAACTCCTAACATGCTTCTGAGCACCGAATAGATGCTCCGTTGCTAAAGTATTGCCATTTCTCATTCCAAGTTCAAAAGGAACCCAGGCTTTTTCAGTCCACTGACACTTGATATTTGGTTTTCCTGTTTTCAGTCTCTTTTGGGGACTTTCCATTTGTCTGAAATTAATGGAAAACCTTTCTTCTGTTGTCAGTTCAGCTGACATGTTAGTATTATTTAATTCTATTTGATTCCATGGAGAACTAACATAATCCCTATGTAAAAGCAACTTGGCACATTTCTGTGACTTTTTTTTAACCTTCCTGACTTTTGGCATCCTGGCATCCCTAATCTAAGAAAGGGATGGCAAGCCATGTGAAGCCTCTTACAAAGAGCTGTGTGCTGTGTCACACCCTGCGGCAGGACAAGTTGGGACAGCATGAAGGAGTCCCTGGAATGTGTAATTTTAAAAGAATCAAAGTAACTCAGTATCCTGGAAGTCTAATAAACTGCCTTTGCAGTGAGTTCTTAACTGAAGCTTAAAAAAATACCCAAGGACTTTAGGAACCTTTAAAAATATATTTGTAGCTATAAACAGGAATAGATAAAGTTTCAGAGTTATCACTGCGGCTCTCATCCTAATGATGGGGGCTAACGTGTTTCTATAACATAGGTAATGTTTCCGTTTGTTTTGCACCGAGGACACACTTAGGGCCAGGCTAGACACTCAGGTGTCATCAAATTTTGACAGATAATAAGTTAAATAGTTTCATTTTTGAAAAACATTCCATGCTTATTGTGAGATGTTAAAACAATGCAGCAAAGCTCAAATAAAAAGCTAAATAACACCAAGTTCTAAATATCTCCCTGTGCGTAGTCTATTTTGCATAAATGTGGTTCTGTAGGCCACTTTTTTTTATTTTATAATAGATTGAAATGTATTTCCCTGTACCCAAATGTAGATCTAGTTCATCATTTTCTAAAAGGCAGTACATATCCCAATGTAGGTAGGTATCACCATTTACTGATTCATTTGCCTTGATGAGAATTTCACTATTACAATTTTTTTTTCGTACATAACAATATTCACATTCATGACTTTATCTCTCTTGGGTAAAATCTTAGGAATGATTTTCTAGCTTAAAATATATGCACAGTATATAATTTGGTGTACAAATTGCTTCTCATAATTTTAGCATTTTATCCCATCTCCAAGAGTAAACATATTAATCACATCCATGGTTACATGAAGAAACTTGTCAGACAGTGCTGCCTGGTTGTGACCAGCAGGACTCCTGAGACCCTGGGTGGGTTTCCTAATCCATCACGGGAGGTTGGGCTTGGAAATTTGAAGACTAGAACTTCTTTACCTCATCCAGAGTGGTACTCTTTCTCAAAGACAGCTCTCACACTATCACAAGAAATATCATTCCCAAAAAATGACCCTTAGGGGTCATTTTTTGGTACCAATGCATCTCCTCTCCTCTTTCCTACACACCATTATTTGGGGGAATTGAGATTTTTGAGAATCTAAACAATTCTATGTGTAGTTCCCTTGGTAATTATAAAATGTGAGAAAAGGGAGGCCGACAAATTTAAAGGAAATTTATCTCCATCTTACAAGACATTGTACCTCTGGGGTGCTTGTATTTAGGGCAAGATCGATGAGTTTCTCTTTTGAACAGAACTGGATGCACACTAATGGAAGCTTTCTCTTTGCCTGCCTCCTAGCTGGGCTCCAAGTGACCTCCATTCTGTTCGAATGGCTTTTCTTCGCTAGCTGGCTTAAGGCTTTACTTGGTTTCATGTCAATCCTGAGCCTATGAGGTCTAATCACTAGCTGGAGACATGTAAAGTAAGTAACCTAGTCTTACAGTTACACCAAAACATGCACACTCATGCACATACATGCACACCCACATTATAAATGTTATTAGCTTGGAAGGAATAACACATTTTAGTGTTTCAAAACTCAAAAGAGCAGTAGGATATGCCATAAAAAGTTTCCTCTCATCCCAGTTGTCTACCTATCCAGTTTCCCAGTTTCCTTCTAAGGAAGCAACCAGTTTTATGACTTCAATGAGGCCCCTGCAAGGGCTTTTCTATTCATCCCCAAGTACATAGTGCCTCTGGCTGGTTTCTCGGAGCAGCAGCCAGAGGACCAAAGGATCTCTCATTTGATTCCCAGGCAAGGGTATGTATCTTGTTTGCACTTTTGATCCCTGGCCCTGATCAGGGAGGCAACCAATCAATCTGTCTCTCTCACACTGATGTTTCTCTCTCTCCCCCACCTCCTCCCTTTCTCTCTTACTAAAAATCAATGGAAAAATATCATCAGGTAAGGATTTAAAAAATTAAAAGATATATATGTAATTATTAATTTTAAGAACATATTATTTTAAATGCTGTTTACACAAATGATAGCATATTATATGCACAGAAACATTGCTCTGTACATTGGTTTTTCACCTAATGCTACAGCTTAAAGATTGTTTCATCACATTACTTAGAGAGCATGCTCTTTCATTTTTACAGCTCTGTGGTATTCCATTACGTGGGTCTACCAAACTTTTTATTAACCAGTTCTTATAGGCATTGATGATAATTCTGATATTTTTCTATTTCAGGTAATGTAGTAGTTTTAACCTTGAGCTTACAAATTTTAGCACACGTAAGGATAAATCTGTGCGATAAATTCCTAGAATTGGTAAGAAACTATTTATGTCAGAAACCTTGGTAGATATTGTCAAATGTTCACCAAACAAGTTGTATTAAATCTATCAGCAAGATACAAGAGGACCCACCCTCAGCCTATCTCATTCTCACAGTCCTTTTTTAAAGTCCTTATTTATTTTCTTAAAGAGCACTTTTAGGTTCACAGCAAAATTGAGAAGAAGGTACAGAAATATCCCAGTTCCTCTGTCCTCCTTCATGCACAGCCTCCCCTGTTATCCACATTCTCCACATTTGTTACAACTGATGAATTGGTATTGACCTATCTTTATCACCAAACTAGAGGCCTGGTGCACAAATTCATGCATGAGTGGAGTCCCTATGGGTGGCCTGCAGGGATCAGGCCTAAATCCGCAGTCCAATGCCACCTGTAGCTTCTATCTGCTGCTCCCATTCATTTCAGCCCCACTGTGCCTGCTGTGGGTCGTTGCCCAATCAGTCTTGATAGGGAAAGGTGTGCGCTGCCTCAGCAGTGCTCGCCAGACCTGAACCCTGTGTCTTTCGCCCTCTCAAGGGGAGTGGCCTGCTGGATCAGGCTGACACCAGATCTCCCATATCTGCCAAGGGGTCCAGATTGCAAGAGGGCACAGGCCAGGCTGAGGTACCCCATGGGTGCATGACTGAGCCAGCAAGCGACTGCAGGAAGGCTCCAGGATTTGTCCAGCCCATCTCACTCAGTCCCAATCAGCTGGAGCCTAGCAGCAAGCTAACCTACTGGTCAAAGCACTACCCCCTGGTGGTCAGTGCACATCATAGCGAGCAGTTGAGCAGCCTTAGCATATCATTAGCATATTACTCTTTGTTTGCTTGTTCGGTTGTTTTGCCATTCAGTCTATTTGCATATTACCCTTTTATTATATACAATGTAACCACAGTATACATTAGGGTTTACTCTTGATGTTATACGTCCTGTGAGTTTAGACAAATGAATAATGATATCTACCATTATAACATCATCTAGTGTAATTTCACTGCCCTAAAAATCTTTTATGCCCCACCTTGTCTTCCCTTCCTCCTCCCCTAAATCCTGGCAACCACTGATATTTTTATTGTCTACATAGTTTTGCCTTTTTCAGAATATCATGTAGTTGGAATCTTTTAAGTAGGTAGCCTTTTAAGATTGGTTTCTGTCACTCAATAATATGCATTTACATTCCCGCTATACATTTTTAATGGCTTGAAAGCTATTTTTTTACACTGAAGAATATTTCATTGAATGGATGTACCACAGATTATTTATTCATTTACCTATGAGCATGGCAATTATGAATAAAGCTGCTAACCATCTGTGTGCGGGCTTTTGTGTGGACATAAGTTTTCAACTCTTTGGGGTAAATATCAAGGAGCCTAATTGCTGAATTGACTGATAAAAGCTGTATTTAGTTGTTTTTTTAAATAAAAATGCTAATTGCCTTTTATAGTGGTTATATCAATTTGCTTTCCCATCAGCAATGAAGAAATGTTCCCATTGCTCCACAGCCTCATCAGCATTTGGTGTTGTCAGTGTTCCAGATTCATGTCATTCTAATGTATATTATCACTTCATTGTTTCACTATGCACCTCCCAGACCACATATGATGTGGAGCATCTGTTTACGTTATTTGACATTTGCTTATCTTCTTTGAAGACGTCTGTTAAGGTCTTTGGCCCATTTTTAAAATAGGTTCTTTATTTTCTCATTGTTGAATTTTGAATTCTTTCTATATTTTGGACAATAATACCTGAAAAATATGTCTTTTAAGAATATTTTCTTGAAGTCTCTGGCTTGTCTTTTCATTCTCTTGACAGTGTGTGTTGCAGAGTAGAGATTTTTAAAAAATATATTTTATTGATTTTTTTTTTTTTTTACAGAGAGAAAGGGTGAGGAATAGAGAGTGAGAAACATCTATGAGAGAGAAACATTGACCAGCTGTCTTCTGCACACCTCCTACTGGAGTTGTGCCCACGACCAAGGTACGTGCCCTTGACTGGAATTGAACCTGGAACCTTTTAGTCTGCAGACCGACACTCTATCCACTGAGAAAAACTGGTTTTGGCAGAGATTTTTAAATGTAATGAAATTCAGCTTATAAATCATTTAATTCATAGACTCTATCCTTGGTGTTTCATCTAAAAAAATCATTGCAAAACCGAAGGTCATTTAAATTTTCTCCTATATTATCTGCTTTGAGGTTTATAGGGTTTTGTTTGTTTTGTTTTGCATGTATGTCTATGATCCATTCTGAGTTAGATTTCATGCAGGCTTTCTAGGATTAATTTTTTTAACAAGTGGAGTTCCAGTAGTTCCAGCACCATTTATTGAAAACACTATCTTTTCTCCATCGTATTGCCTTTGCTTCTTTGTCAAAGATCAGTTCATTATATTTATGTGGGTCTATTTTTGGTCTCTCTATTCTTTTCCAGTGATCTATTGTCTATGCCTTTGCGGATACCACACTGTCTTGATTATTGCAGCTTTATAGTAAGTTATGAGTTGGGCAGTGTCAGTCTTCTGATTTTGTTCTGATTCTGAAATATATTGTGTTGGCTCATCTGGGTCTTTGGCTTCTCTATATAAACTTGCTTAGAATCAGTGCTGTCTATTTTTACCCATTAGAGCTCTTAGCATATTCATAATAGTTATTTTAACTTCATGATCTGAGAATTCAAACATCCCTGCCATGTCTGAGTCTGATGTTTGCTCTGTATCCTCAGACTGCGTTTCTTGCCATTTAGTTTCCTTGTATTTTTTTCATAGTTGGACATGATATACTGAGCAAAGCGACTTCTGTAAATAGAAATGTGGTGGTGAGGTGTGGGGGGCGGTGAAGCCTTCTAGAATCCAATGATTAGGTCTCAGACCTTCAGTGAGCCTGTGCCTCTGGACTGTGACCCTCACACATGCTTCTCAGTTCTCCCTCCTCCCGCCTTGAATAGAACAGGAAGGCGAGAGGTAGCTAGACTTAGATATTGCCCTTCCCCGGGTCAGTTAGCCTCTGAAAAAACCCTTGCAGATTAGGGTCTGGTTAAATAGTTTCTCCTGAGGACAGACACTGTTAAGATGAACAGAGTACTCTGACATACTACTATTTCAAAATACTTTTGCCTACCCCTGTCAGGAGTATGAGGGGGTTTTTCTTCAACATTTAAGGGAGAACCTGGCTGATAGACTCAAAACAAAACATGAAATTATGGGGTTCCCCTATGACTGGCTCCGCCTGGAAATTTTAACTCTCAGACTTGTCCACTTGAGCCTGCAGCAATTTGTCAATTGCAGTTCCCATTACCTATCTTGGCATTGCTGTCCATGAGTTTTCAGTTCATGAGTTTTGCTGTGGTAAGGTGTGACTTTATTTATTTGCCTAGGTAGGTCTTTCTGATTTGGGGGGCAGCGATTTGCCCTGTGACCTCATTTCTTATATTGATCTAGGAAGAGCTGTTGGTTTTTCAATTTGCTCAGCTTTTTACTTATTGTTGGGATGGAGTGAGAAATTTCAAACATGCAGAATCAGAACCTATTTTTTGAAGTCGTTTTTTTCGTAGCCATTTCTTTACAATGTGAGAGGAGGTGGGATTTTAGAGTCAGAGTGCCCAGTTCTTTACATTGAGCAAGTTATTTAACTTATCTAAGCAAATGTTTTTGTTATTTTATATTTTAATCTAGAAAATAGGAATTACAATACCTCCCTTATAGGTGTTCTGTGAAGGATGAAAGGATATTGTGTATCAAGACACAGAGGACAAAGCAAGAGGGAAAGATAATTATTAATCAAAAAGGGGAAATGATATTTCTCTGATTTTGTCCCCTGGTGTCTGTGGGAGCTGGGTGACCTTAGGAGTGTTTTGAATGCCTGTACAATGACCACAGGTGGGCACACACAGCCACGGCCCTTCCCTTCACACTGCCAAAGCCTTGCCAGCCGTTCTTGCCTGTCCTTGAGCAAGTCCAAGGACACTGTGCCTCAGGGCCTTGGCATCGCTGTTTCCTTCTCTTCAATCAGGTATCTTCATAGCTTTCTCCTTCACCTCAGTCATGTCTTCCTCAATGAGTCCTCCTGAGTCCCCGATTTTGCACCAACTCCCAATGATCTCTACATACTTCTCAGTTATATTTTTTTCATAATGCTTCAGATAAACATATATATATATGTACATTTCTTTAATATTTTCAAACCTGGTTGCATCTCTTCCCTCCTTCCTCCATTGGATAGAAGGGCAGGAATTTTTCACTGATATATCTCCAATGCCTCCATCCTGTGTCTCTCCTATTATAAGGTGTTCCATAAATTTAAAAAATTAATTACAAATTAATCTAAGAAGAAGTGATATCTAATCAATAAGATTTATGAATGGAGAATCACTGCCTTAAAATACTTGAATCCTTTGTCTGTATCAGTATTCCGAAATATTATCATTTTTCTCACCTTGCTACTTACTGAGATATAATTTCAGGGATTTGATGCAAAACAGAAATGAAAGACATAACCTGCTTTATATTATGGGACTATAAATAGCACTGACTAAAATAAATAAATAAATAAATAAATAAATAAATAAATAAAAAGAAAAGAGAAATTAAATCAAAAACCCTGATCCCATGGTAACCTGCAACATGCACTGCTATAATTTTGTATTCCTTTTGCTTAGACCTAGGACTTGGGATGTATCTGAAAAAGAGCTAAAATGCTTACTGTTGTTAGAATAGCAAGAAGACAATTAGGGGACATGAATACAATGTCACATCTCTTAGTATTGACTGATTGGCTGTGACAACCTCAGATGAGAGAGATGAAAGGAGCCATACATTCCTAAACCATCATTAACTCAGGTACAGAAGGTGGCGCGTGCTCCCATCAGAACGATTTGCTCACGAGGCGCAATGCACTGCAGTGTAGTTATAAAAAGAGGCCTATTTCTGCTCTGCAACTCCCCGGGTCCTGCCTGCCTGGGCTGATGAGCAGCAGCCAGGAATAAAGTGAAAACTTAAAGAGATTTGATGTCATCAAAATGTGGCATATGAATGTGATGCGAATACCTCTTCCTGGGCTTTCTGACCAATCAAAACAGCTTGCTAAAGATAAAGTGCCCTGCATCCTGCAGTCAAACCACTTCCTTCATCTGCCAAGTGGTGTTATATGCACTCATCTCTCACTAAACCTGGCAAGCCTCATGTACTTTGTTATTCTTGTTTTCTGACATTGTCATGGACAGTAGAGGTTGGTTCATAGTGGTTGTATTTGTGACATAGTCAGTCCTTGTTTTTCAACACATTGTTTTTAAGAAGCCTGCTTATTAAGGCAGATTGCCATAAAATCAAATTTGACATTATTGATTCAGATTTCATGAGGAATTGTTAAATGAGCACAACAATGTGCTGAACACTGATGAATACTATGTTGGGGTTCAGGCAGATGGGCAAAGGAGGGAGAGTGCAAAGAAGCAAAAAGTGATTTTATTAATTTTTGATTGAAAGTCTACATTAAATAAAAGTAGTGGGTGGATGATTAGATGCTTTGTAACGTGGCTGGAGCTAGTCTTAAACAAGTAAGCAAGTGTTTTCTCTGAATATAAACTTATTTAGTTTGATCTTTTAATTTCTGCCAGGGAATGCCCAACTTTTAGGACAAAACTGTTAGTATGTAATAGGTGCTCAATAATTATTTTTAAAATTTTATATAATAAAGAGCTAATATGCAAATGGTCATCATACCCTTGCGCTCTCATGATCTCATGCTGGGGCTGGGGGACCTGAGGCCATGTTTCCCAGCATCGAGGCCGGGGGACCTGAGACTGCACCCCCCCCCACCCCAGTGCTTTGGCCAGGGGACCTGAGGCCATGCCCTGCAACCCGCAGGGCTTGACGTGGGACCTGAGGCTGCATCTTCCACCCTGAAGGGCTTGACAGGGGTAAGGCACGCCTGGTCAGGGTCTTGCACAATTTCAAGGCATGTGCAGGTGGGTGGGGACTTGACTCTGGGTCCCACGGTGCACCACAGACTCTGACAGGAGGGAGATTTTCATATACATTTCACTAATTTTCTTTCATCTCTGACACTTCTATTAGAGAGAAAGGGCAAATAGCAATATTAAAATATTTCCTCTAATTCCCTTTTAATGTGCATGAATTTCATGCACCGGGCCACAAGTAGAAATAAAAAAATTCTTCACAACCTTTAACTTTTCCTTAAAATAACCACTTTTCAAATTTTCTCATTTTGTTTTCAATGAATGCAATCTAAATTTCTAAGTAATTACAGTATGAGAAAAATTCATGAGTTGTATATAATTTGAAATCTTAATGTACATCTACAAATCTGGTTTCTAAAATTGTAATTGTCTATATTCCCTTTCATGGTTGGAAGAAAGCAAAATATTAAACATTTTGTAATTGATTTGGATATCAGCCCAAATTAAAGGTCAGACAAATAAAGCTTTAATGGAATAGCAACACTAGCTAACTTTTATGCTTGTTTATTGTATGACATGCTCTGGGTTTTGTAAATAGCTTATTTACATCTCTTAAATACAGTTTGAGATAGTTACTATGATTTGCTCTAGTTTGTAGGTGAGGAAACTGGAGCTTAGAAGGATTGAGTAATGAGGTCAGATAACTGAGATTCAAACTGAGGCACCTTGTTCCAGGCCCAGGGCTCTTAACCACTATGTATATTGAACAAACTAAAGCAAACAGAAACACAGTCATTTACCTGGAATGATCCTTAAAGTGCTTGGTCACATTATTTCAAAGATCCAGGGCATTTGCCTTAGAAATTAGACTATCGTTTAGCAAAGGTAATTAAATATGTAAGCTACCTTTGACTTCACTAAGAGAAAAATGTGTATCAAAATAGTATTGCTGCCCTGCTGGTGTGGCTCAGTGGTTGAATGTCAACCTATGAACTAGGAGGTCACGGTTTGATTCCTGGTCAGGACACGTGCCTGGGTTGCAGACTCGATCCCCTGCAGGGGGTGTGCAGGAAGCAGCCGATCAATGATTCTCTATCATGATTGTTTTTATCACTCTCTCTCTCTCTCTCTCTCTCTCTCTCTCTGGAGTTAATAAAAAAAATATTTTTAAAAAGTGGGATTAAATCATTTGAGAAATTATCTGATTCCGAATTGTAATTTTGGAAAAAAGAGCATGAAAGATTATATACTCATGATCATTCCTTTGCTAGGATATAAATGTTGCTAATTGGTGGCCTTTTTTTCCCCCCAGTTCCTTTTCTCCATTTATCTCCAAAACTGTCTTTTGTGAGCATTTCTTACCTGTACTATTACAGCAGCTTCCTGTTTGTTCTCCACACTGTCACCAAAGTTATCTTCATGAACCAACAAACAAAAAATGGCATATAACTCTCCTCCTTATTAAGAACAAATAAATTGTTCTTTATTTTATTTTGAGTCATACACCCTATTGACAGTCCAATGAAAGCTAAAGGCTGTTTTTGAGTAAAAAGAACTTTATACACATTATTCATTACTAGTGGCCCAGTGCAGTGAACTGGGGGAAGTCCCCTCAGCCCAGCCTGCACCGTCTCCAATCAGACATCCCTCTCCCAACCCGGGACTGCTGGCTCTTAACTGGCTCACCTGCCTTCATGATCACCCCTAACTGCTTCTGACTGCCTGATCACCCCTAACTGCCCTCCCCTGCCAGCCTGATCACGTCCCAACATCCTTCCTCTGCCATCCTGATCTCACTCCCAATGGCCATCCCTGCTGGCCTGATCTTGCCCTCAACTCCCCTCCCTTGCAGGCTTGATCTTTCCCCCAACTGCCTTTCCCTGCTGTCTTGATCTCACTCCCAATGGCCTTTTCCTACTGGCTTGATCTTGCTCCCAACTTCCCTCTCTGCCTTGGCCCCCACCAACATTGCTTTGTCTGGAAGGAAATCGGGCATCCAGAAGATGGCCAGTCAACCTGGTCTAATTAGCATATTACCCATTTATTAGTATAGATAAATTATATAGGATAGAATTGCTTAAAGTGGCGGGGGGGGCTTTTTTAGGAGGAGATGCTCTTGAAAGACAAAAATATATAATCACTATATCTGAACTGATAGCCAGCCATATTCACTATGCTGCCAAACCAGTCATTAAAAAATTGATCCACTTTCTTACACCTTACACCAAATAGCTGTTGCCCTTAAAACCCCTCCTCAGCCCCTACCTTAGGTTCTGCCTTCACAGTTCACCCAGATTACGTTCTGATTGGTCAGTCTCTATGCCAGTCAGTTTCAAAAGCTCCACCTCCTAGGCAGCCATTGGCTCCTCACAGTTGACACAGATTTGTTTCTGATTGTCTGGTTTCTATGCCAGTCAGCATCTCTGGGCCTATCTTCAAACTGATCAGAGAGGTGGGGCTGATCATAAGCCCCAGAGAGAAAGAGAGAGGCAAGGGCTGATCAACAGCTGCCACAGAGGCTATGGATCAGACCCTGCTTTTCTGTCCAGGCCTCTTTCTGGGCCTGATCCCCATCCCTAGGGCAGTCAGTCCTGGTGGGACAATAGTCAGTGCATTGACTTCAGGACTGACTTCTGGTCAGTTGAGCCTTCAAACCGCATTCTCTTAGGTTGGGACTAACAAAAAGTAAGTAAATAAATAAAAAAATATCCCTCCTTAGTCCAATTAAATCAGTCTGTGGCATGGTGTGCAGTCATGGTTTATAAAGTTCCCCAGGTCATTTGCATGGTCAAGCCTAGATTACAAACTAGTTGAAGGCAAGGATTTATCAGTGAATCCACTTCTATCATAGAGCTGCATACTGATTGTCCATTCATTGCATGCTCTAGAATGAATGAATGCTTGTATGCATCATAGCCAGCTGCTGTCCAGGCCTAATACAGTTGATAAACTTTAACCCATTTAATTATGAAAAGTCAACACTCACATTTAAGTATTTTTAATACATTTATGCAATGGTAATCAATACGCAGATAAAAGACATACTTTAAGTTTTCTCAGAGTAGATGTTGCTTCAGGCAATTTTTTAATCTATACATTCATATGGTTAGTGGTTCTTGTTTTTTCATACTTTGGGTCTGGAAGTCCTGTTGGTGAGATGGTTTTATAAATATCTTAAAGGGTGCTTAAATGCTTAGAGCTGAAATTAGTGGTCTACCTGCCACTATAAGATTTCACACTGTTGGGTTTCTATATATAATTTTATCCTGACTAGCACTTATTTTGTTGCCTTTCTCTTGGGGGTGTATTATGCAGATTTATATTTAACCTTCCTGTGTACTTTCTTTTTAGTGACCCATCAATAATAGTGTTTGGCTGTAAAAATATATACAGTACCTTGAGAAAGGAAGAAGAAAGAGACTAATAGCATTAAAAGCAATAGCTCTAGCAATTTGTTGAAATTAACTTTTCCTCATAATGGCAAGCAGTGCTTTCTTTTCTGAATGCCAAATGGAAACTGATATGTAACAAAATGTGTCTTTTCATATAGTAAATAGTCTCAGATCACCATGACTACTAAAATCAACTTTCTCATTTAAATGCAAAAGATTTGTAAGTTTATTTTCAGTAGGATTCGATTTCAGGATGGCCTCTAGACACTAAGCTAAATGATGGGTAAGGGAAGTAGATTCCTATCTTTTCTCATAAAGAGAATTATGACCTTATTATCTCAGTTCTGGCCTAGAAATTAAAATGTTATCGGTTCAACAAAAAGAAAGACAATACATTACAAAGTGTCTCTAACTGTTAGGGGATCCCGGTATGGAAAATGCACAGGCTAGATAGTTTTATAGCAATAACAATAATAGATTCTGGGACTATATTTAAATTCTTTACAATGTTATTTTCTCTTAGGTAATCAGCTCTGATGTGGGGTCAACAGTTTGCTTCTGGATGATAGACACTGGGCAAAAAATAAAACAATTTACTGGTTGTCATGGAAATGCAGAAATCAGCACTATCGCCCTTGATGCAAATGAGACACGGCTTTTGACTGGCAGCACAGATGGAACTGTTAAGGTAGGAACACAGATTCTACCAGACAAAAGGGGGCCAGAATACTGTGAGAGGAAACACAGTGTGGACTACATTTATTGAGTGTTTTTTTGTCCTTGCAAGAAGAGAGATGAGACAAGGTAAGAAGAGCTAAAGAACCCAAGCCATCTAATAACAAAGCTGTTTAGGAAAATAAAATTCTGTGGAAAAATGAATAAATTATTTAGAATTAAAGCATAACTTGGCTTTCTTATTTTAGAAAGCTTTTTCCAGTGCTCTGGATAGAGGACTACTTTGGGGAATAAGAGGCCTGAATAATTTCTATGTGCTTCAGCTAATGTGTCTAGTTTCCTTTTCCTCGATTTTTAAAATGAGGAATGAGGGCAAGTAAGTAAACTTTTCAACATGGCATAGACACAACGTTTCCAGAAAATTAATATTTTAGAATCACCACATTTTGTAATCCTTATTTTTATGTAAAGGCAAGGTAGTGAAGAAAGGAGGAAGAACAATCATAATCATATTTATTATTTATCTTACACTCACACGATTTTATGCTTTGGGGCTTTTCTTTATTTTGCAACTATTATTAATTTCTCCTGGGAGAAAGATGATACTATTTTACCTTGCAAAAAAAATGATCAAATTTTTATGCCAAGTTAGATACAACCTGAAATCATGTCCATCAGTTAATCTTCCCTGCTTCCCTGGGCTCTGAGAGTAATGACAGTGTTTGATTGGAGATGACTTGTGATACTCTGACGCAACAGAAGGTACTTTTCTGAATATGCTTGCAAGCTTCTGTCATATCTGGAGTCATGAGGGTGTTAATTAGATGTCCCTTCAATGATAGGATGTCTCATGCGTTCAGGGTAACGGACGCTATCTGGATAGGTAGGTGTCATATCATGGTAGTTGGAAGCAAGTTTGCAGGAGGATTGCAGGATGCTAATGTCCAGTGGGAAGGAGGTGCTATGGCGTGTTACAGTGAAAATCTCTGGGAATCAGCAGAATTTGATTAACCTCTGGAAAGGTTAATGGGTGAAGTATGGATTGGGAGCTTGGATTTAAGCAGAATAGACTCATTTATGGAAGGACTGACTGGTAAAAGGTGTCCTAATAGTCAAGGTGGAATAAATTAAGAATAACTGAAAGTGGAGTATTAGACAGAAGCTTAACAAAAGGAACAAGCAAGTATCTTCACTACTAGTCCTGGGGACTGAGACAGAACTGAAAAATAAGGGAAGTGGATTAGGTTCCCTTGACTCCTGCCATGGAAAATAACCATCCAGAGTAAGGTAGACTTATAAATGGTTGCTAAAATGGTCCCAGCTAAGGGATGTGTAGATTTTGGGGGAATCACACCTTTATAATACCTATTTGTGGTATTATTTTATGGAGGCTTGGTTAGGAGCAATGGGTTGAAGAAAACAGGGTAACATGGGTGAGAAGATGTACACTGCTCTGTCTCAGCTCAAGCCTTGACATCTTAGAAGCTAATGTGAATTTAGTAGTATAATCTCAGCTTTTGAAGGTACATTTATCTTTATCACAATAGCACAACAGAATTCTGAAATTCGGTAACCTCTACATAGGACACATAAATCAGGGTTGAGCTATAGTGGCTGTACTTATGAAGAAACAAGAATGAATGACATTTTTCAATCTCATTTATCATTCGGCATCTAAACCCAATACCTCTGTAATAAAGATTTAAAAGTTTTGTCCTATTTATCAAGGTTTTGAAGTGTCTGTTTTTTAAATTAATGTTTGAATAATTAGTGCATGCATATAATAACATTTAAGATATAAAATAGATGTAAAGTGAAAAAAAAGTCTTTTACTCTTGTTTCCAGCTCCATTCTGTGCCTGCCACTGTTTCCAATTTCTTATGCATGCTTCTAGCCTCTGAGCACTTCTTTCTCAATGGCAGCTCACTGTCCATGCTGCTTTGCATTTTGTGATTTCCTGTCTTGGACATTGATTCATATGAATAAAAACAATAGTCATAATGTTAGCTAACACTTATTTCATATTTACTAGTACTGTGAACCAAGAACTTCCCTAGCATTTCACACACACATACACACACATGCACACAATATGGTTGTTGCTTTTATTTTCTCAGTTTCACAGATGACAAAACTGAAGCCCAAGGAGATAAAGCGACTTGCTTAAGTTCCACAGCTGGTTTAGTTTTGGCTGAGCTTAGACACATGGAGGTGACTCATTCTTCTTAATGGTTACATTATATATTACTGTATAGATATTCCACATTCAATGCTCAGTCTCATATTAACTAACCTGTAAATGGATTAAAATCTTTAGCTTTTATAAGCAGCTAGAATCTCAGTGCATGAAATTCATGCATGGTGGAATAGGTCTGTCCCTCAGTCCAGCCTGCACTCTCTCCAACTTGGGAGTCCTCGAGGGATGTCCGACTGCCCAGTGGGATCAGCAGTTGGACATCCCTCTCACAATCCAGAGCTGCTGGCTCCCGACTGCTCACCTCTCTGCCTGATTGCCCCTAACACTTCTGCCTGCCAGTTTGATCACCCCCTAATCACTCCCTGCCAGGATGACCAATGCCTAACTGCCCTCCCCTGCTAGCCTGGTCACCCCTAATTGCTTTCTCCTGCAGGCCTGGTTGCCCCCAACTGCCCTGCCCTGCAGGACTGGTCCCCTCTAACTGCCCTTCCCTGCAGGTTTGACCACCCCCAAATGCCCTACCTTGCAGGCCTAGTCCCTTCCAACTGTCTTCCCCTGCTGGCCATTTTATGGTGGCCAGCTTGTGTCCACATGGGGGCGGCCATCTTGGAGTGATGGTCAATTTGCATATTACTCTTTTATTAGGTAGGATGTTTCAAGAATATTCTTCAAAATTAGGCCATTTCACAAATTTGAGTGTCTCTGTGTAATGACTTTCTAGAAGTTGATTTTTTGTATCAAAGATGATATGCATTTTAAGTTTGACAGAATGTCAGGTTGCCCTTTGTGCATGATATACCAACAATGTCTCATAGCAAGGCATAGTTTTAACTGCTGAGGACCTACTTACATTCTCTCTTAAAGTATACCCATTGGGTCTATGTCCTCACCAATGCCTGAGTGGAATAATATAGAATTGCCTGTGCCTCCATAAGACTGAGTTCTAGCACCCACTATCAACAAGATATTTTGTGGATAGATGATGGAAAACTTGGTACAATGATCACTGAATTTCAGGCTCTGTATTAGATGATTAAAATTCCAAACACCCCTGAAGAGTAATATTCCTGTGGCATAAATTAAGAATTTTAGAGAGACATGCTTAGAGTGAGAAATGGGATTTCAATGAACTCCAAAATGGGACTCTTCATGATTTCAACTTGCCACCCCTTTAAAAATACACACTAATTTGTTAGCCTTTGAATCAAACATTATTAGAATAAACCGGTAGTATTATACATAGTACATATAATGACTAAATTTCATTAGTGAGTGGATTTTTTTGAATCATTACATATTCTGAGTGAATCAACCCTAATCCAGAATGGAAACACAAACATTTAGAATAATCTTATTACACTGTGCTATTTTACTCATTGAAGAAAACTTTTTCATTTTTTTTGTCTCCAAGGTGATTTTTTTTAAATTTTTGTCTTAAAGATGTGGGATTTCAATGGATATTGTCACCACACACTAAATGTTGGAAGAGAGGGAGTTGTGGATATTTCACAGATCCTGGTTCTTAAGAAGACAATACTGGTTACAGGCTGGGACAGGTATGATGTGCTTCACACAAAACTATAGGAAGAATGTTCTTATTTGAATCAAAATATAAAAGAAAAAAGAACATAGAAATCTTGACTGATTCTGAGTCATTTGACTTTCAGGTAACCTAGGTAAGTGAAAGTGTTTGGAATTGACTGACTGCTTAGTGACTAACTATTATAAGATTGTATCGCTTGAGCAACTTTAAGAATTGTTATAGGGCTTTCTTCTGGCTTTGGGAACCTTCCTTTTCCTTTAACCATTCCAGGTAGGGACATAATACCACATTCTGAGTATTAACTCCAAAAGTTTCCCAAATGTGATAGGCAATAAATTCTTAATGTGTAAATTACATTCTCTCAACTGTAAAAGGAGCTCATTCCTTCTTCTCATGTTGCTTATTTTAAATTGCAGCACAAGAGGGAAATAGCCCACTGAATTCTGTGTTAGTACCTCCTTCATCTTAGTGCAGAGAGGCCCTTTCACAGCCCACTTACTGTTCTCAAGGAGCTATTCTTCCATTTCATTACAAGGGAAATTACTTTTCTGTCCTTTTTTTCCTGAGAGAACTAAGGGACCACGAAGAGAGTCTTTTCTATGGCATTGTATAAGCACTAGGAAAATTAAAGTGCTATGTTTTGAAAATATATTGTCCATAAATTCAACATTTCACAAAATACTGCTTTAATAGGTAATTTGCCCAGCATTATTCACTATAGAATTATGATATGAAGGGTTTGAAGCTAGGATTAAACAGATTTTATACCTAAAAAGCTAGCTATACATACTTGGGGATTTTTATCAATCATATGAAAGGCTTTTCTTCTAATGCAAATGTGCTTATGCAGACAAGCAGATTGCCACACACAGCTCAGTTTCAGGGGAAGTTTGATTATAAGGAAGGAAATATAGACCACATTATTCTACTTGATATTAAGAACTAATTCAATCATCCTCAAATTTGAAAGACAAGGCTTCTTTACATCCCTGGGAGAAATCATGATCCATTAATGACTCATAACCATTTCAATAGACTATGGCCTAATGATCTCTATCATTAGGTTTTGACAGTGAATAACATTTAATTCTCTAATATCGTGGCAGGGTAGATGTGTAGTATACAGCTGACCCAATTTAAATTTGGAACAGAACAAAAAATAATTTTAAAAATTAATCAGTGTAATTTACAACTGTAGAGATACCATTTTCTTAATTATATTTTTAAGATCTCCATAGTTAGAAATTAGCATCACATATAAGTGTTGTTGTTTTTTTTTATTGCTACAGGAAAAATTTTAAAAGATGAGATGTGTAGAGTCATCTGAAAATGGTTTAAAGGAACATCCAATTTTCTGGTCTATCTTTGTGGGTGATCATGTTCTATAATCTTGGGGAGGAAGCTTTGGAAACGAGAGGAGGAAAAGTTATCACTCTTCCCACCTTTCTTCATTTATTCCATCTTCCACAAGGTCAAGACTTGGATCTCTTAGTTGGAATTGAAAGCTAAAAAAAAAAATGTATTTTCAATGACTTCATGTCACTTTATATTGTTGGATTTAAAAAACATATTTTCTAAGTCAGAGGCCTTATGTTAGAGGCATTGCTGGAGGATCCTTGTGGGGATCTTTTTACCAGGAGGCATTTGACAAAAGAAGCAAAAGTATTGGTCAACTATTTGGTAATAACTTGGGAAGGATGGTCCATTATGCCAATTCCTTAATAGTTTAGTGATTAGAGAAGAAATAACTAGAAGACTGATAGCTCATTAAGCTTTCTTTAAAACCCAGAGGAAACTGTTAAGCTTAAGCTTTAACTTCAGACTCTATCTAAAAGAGCCATGCTTGCTATTTTTGCACAGGATAGAATAAGAATTCCACTTATTTAGTTAGGTAGATAAATATGCCACCTCATTTATTTTATCCATAGAGCTTTGTAGCACTCAGCACTTGACACACATTATCTAATTTAAACTTTGGCTTCACCTTGGAAGGTATGAGCTATTTTATAGATATCTCAAATCTGTATCTTTAGCTCTTATCTCTCTAAACTCACTTTCCTGGGTGTGTCTGACTGCAATACAAAAATCAACATATCCAAAACTGAATGTATTATTTATTCCCCTCTCCAAAACTTGCTTCTTCTCTTACATTCAGAGCCTAAGTTAATAGCCAGAGACCTTAGTTTTCCCTTCTCACTCAACTTCACCAAGTAGTCACTAAGCCTTATCCATTTTATATTCTAAATATCTCTCAAACCTGTTCTCCTCTCTACTATAACTGTATAATTCAGAGCATCATTTCCATATATATGAATGCCACAGCCTTCTAATTTGTCCTTTCCTCTAGTAATGCCCCTCTTTTACCTCTTAAATAGATACTGAACATTTTAGCTACAATGATTTCTTTCTACCCTGCATTCTGTCAATGTCACTTCCTTGTTTGATACCTTTCAGAGTGTCTACATAATAAATTGAAGTCCCCACCAGCTTGGACCTATTATTAATTTCATTCTTACTCATTCTCCTGTACATTGTAAACTCAAGGAACAACCTACTGTACGGACGTTCCCAAACAAATTCACTGTTTCCCACCCTCTTGTCCTTATTCTTTTTCCAAGCATTTTCTCACATGGCTAATGTGCATTCCTAATTCAAGTCTCATTCACATATCTTCACCATCAGGATATCTCTTTACTCCCAAGATGGAAATATGCCCTCCTTTTTGTCTCTGTGCTTTCTAGCTTCCTGTACTTCATCTAACATAAGAATATAAAACATGACCTAACTGGTTTGGCTCAGTGGATTGATGGGTCCCAGGTTCGATTTTGCTTAAGGGCATGTACCTTGGTTGCAGGCACAGCCCCAGTAGGAAGTGGGCAGAAGGCAGAGGATCGATGTTTCTCTCTATCCCTCTCCCTTTCTCTCTGTAAAATATCAATAATATATATATATTTTTTTTAAGAAAAAGAGTAGAATACATATCATGAAGCATCTAATAGATAGAAGATTGATAGCTCATTAAGCTTTATTTAAAACCTAGAAGAAACTAGGTTTTAGATAGATGATAGATAGATATAGTATGTATATTTATATAATGTCTATTGCTTAATAGATACTCAATGATATTAGTTATATAAAATTAATGTTTATTGACTAGACAAAAAATCTGATGATTAGCAAGATCAATTTCCCATTAGTCATACTCTGAATAAAAGGCATGCAGGGTAGATATTAAAATCCAATCTCTCTTCACAATAAATAAGGAAGTTAAGTGTTACCAACTTTATTCTATTAGAAATGAAATGAAGCTTAAAGAAGTTGGGCAACCGGGACAATCTTCAGAGCTAATAGGCTGCTGAGTTAGAATTTGACACAAAGGTCTATGTGCTTTCCATTATTTCTGAGTTACACATGAAGTCGTAAATCCTGGGAAAGCAACTATATTCTTTTAAACAAGTAATTTGATTAAGCAGGTTGCTCATATCAATCAAAGGTAATGAATCATTTCTGTGCAATTGAAGAAGTGCATAAAAAGGTATTATTAACAACACCTTAAAGTTCTATTATCATTATTTCCCCCATTTCTTTCCCTCAATTATTTTTATTTTTTTATTTTTAATAAATCTTTATTGTTCAGATTATTACAATTGTTCCTCTTTCCCTCCCCCCATAGTTCCCCTCCACCTGCTTCCCACCCCATCCTCTGCCCTTACACCCCTCCACTGTCCTCATCCATAGGTGTATGATTTTTGTCCAGTCTATTCCTGCACCTCCAACAAATGTTCCCCTGAGAATTGTCAGTCCATGCCCTTTCTATGCCCCTGATTCTATTATATTCACCAGTTTATTCTGTTCATCAGATTTTTTATTCACTTGATTTTTGGATTCACTTGTTGATAGATATGTATTTGTTGTTCATAATTTTTATCTTTACCTTCTTCTTCTTCTCCCTCTTCTTAAAGAATACCTTTCAGCAATTCATATAACACTGCATTGGCAGTGATGAACTTCTTTAGCTTTTTCTTATCTGTGAAACTCTTTATCTGACCTTCAATTCTGAATGATAGCTTTGCTGGCTAGAGTAATCTTGGTTGCAGGTTTTTGCTATTCATCACTTTGAATATTTCTTGCTACTTCCATCTAGCCTGCATAGTTTTTGTTGAGAAATCAGCTGACAATCATATGGGTGCTCCCTTGTAGGTAATTAAATGTTTTTCTTTTGCGGCTTTTAAGATTCTTCCTTTGTCTTTTGCCCTTGGCATTTTAATTATGATGTGTCTAGAAATTAAGCATACAATGACTGAAATAAAAAATAATACACAGAGTTCCAACAGCAGACTAGAGGATTGCAAGAATCAGGTCAAAGATTTGAAATACAAAGAAGCAAAAAACACTCAACCAGAAAAGAAAAAAGAAAAAAGAATCCAAAAATATGAAGATAGTGTAAGGACCCTCTGGGACAACTTCAAGCATACCAACAAGGTAACTGGGGAGTCTGGGCCACTGGGCCCTATAGGACACCTTGCACACAAAGCCACTCTATCAACTCAGGGAAGCAGCCAAAATGCAGAGACAAAGAAACAGGTCACAAATGAAAGAAATGGAGGAAAGCAAATGACTGGATATAAAGTTCAAAACCAGGGTTATAAGGTTTTTCAAGAATTTTCTAGAAAAGGCCAATAAATTTAAAATTTTGGGGGTGTCAGAAGAAGAGAGAGAGCAAGACACTGAAAACCTATTTGAAGAAATAATGACAGAAAACTTCTCCTGCTTGGTGAAAGAAATAGACTTATAAGTCCATGGAGTGCAGAGAACCCCCAACAAAAGGAATCCAAGGAGGAATCCAACAACTGGTAGTCAAGTCTTGATTGTTGTATGTATCACTGGAAGGAGTGTGGTCCTCCTAGGATTCCTTTTGTTAGGGCGTTCTCTGCACTTCATGGACTTGTAAGTCTATTTCTTTCATCATGCAGGGGAAGTTTTCTGTCATTATTTCTTCAAATAGGTTTTCAGTATCTTGCTCTCTCTCTACTTCTGGCACCCACATAATTATGATGCTGGTACGTTTGAAGTTGTCCCAGAGGCTCCTTACACTATCTTCATATTTTAGGATTCTTTTTTCTTTTTGCTTTTTTGGTTGAGAGCTTTTTGCTTCTTTGTATTTCAAATCTTTGACTTGATTCTTGAGATCCTCTAGTCTGCTGTTGGAACTCTGTGTATTATTTTTTTATTTCAGGCAGTGTATGCTTAATTGCTGTTGGTCCTTTTTCATACCCTCAAAGGTTTCACTAAATTTATTGGCCTTTTCTAGAAAATTCTTGAAAAACCTTATAACCCTAGTTTTGAACTCAATATCCAGTCACTTGCTTTCCTTCATTTATTTCATTTTTGGCCTGTTTCTTTGTCTCTGCATTTTGGCTGCTTTCCCGAGTTGATAGAGTAGCTGTGTGTGTGAGGTGTCCTATAGGCCCAGTGGCTCAGCCTCCCCAGTTACCTGAGGTGGACACTCTTGGTGCACTCCTTTGTGGGCTGTATGCACAGTCTTGTTGTAGTCAAGTCTTGATTGTTGTATGTATCACTGGGAGGAATTGACCTCCAGGCCAGTTGGCTGTGAGGATCAGCTGTGTCTATGCTGGAAGAACTTCTATGCT
>JAAGEH010000045.1:19756653-19873362 GCA_011751065.1 Lasiurus cinereus | reverse complement strand
CTCCTGATTGAGAAAGCCAGCCATGTACTCAGTTGCCAGCCCTCTCCACACCCGTGCATCCATACCTCTACCTTCCACTGCTCCTGTGAGTCTTAGTGTACTTTCCTTTTTCTTCTAGTTGTAGAATTTTCACTCAGCTAGCCTTCATGTGGTTCTGAATTATGTCCGTTTTGTCTTTTAATTAGCGTTTTGAAATTGTTGTGTGAAGCAGCAGTTTAGGTGTTTACCTATGCTGCCATCTTAGTTTCTCCTCTGAGCAGAAATTTTTCATTCAGTCACTTGACAAATATTTATTGAATACTTAATATATATGTCACTATGCTTGCTACTGTGGGGTTGTAGAATAAGACAAGCTCTCTAGCTTCTGAGAAATTACAATCTAGCAGAGGAGTGAAGACTACATAATATTTATTAAAGTGAAATGCGAACAATGTAAGAGGTCAGAAGAGAAAGCTATTTCTTTCAGCTCTAGTAATTAAGGAAGCCTACCAGAATAAGATAGGCCTTAGAGGATAAGTGCATGGATAATAGATATGGGTCTGTGTATAAAAGGATATCCATATAGGGATGGAAGAAGGCATCATGAGTGATACAGAGCAGATAGAAGCATGAATGGTGCTTAGAAACAAGAAAGGTGCTTAAAGGAGAGCAGTAAGACTATTGTTTGGATTGACCAAAAAGGTGAGCTTTGGAAATTTAGCCCCTGAATACTTCTAACAGTTCAAAACAACTCCAGTAAGCAATAACTTTTATCTGAAACCTTATATTCTACCTTTAAAGTCCAGGTGAAACCTGCATTTATTATATCAATTCATCTATCCTTATTTTGATGTCAAAAATATTTTCTCCAAAACTCTTTGAGTAAAATGAACACTTAGGAAGGAATTCTGTATATCCTGTGGCTTCCAGTAGCTCTGTCAAATATTTGGTTGGACATTCATTTGATTGGACATTCGAATTTTATTTTAAAAGGCAAGGATAGAAGAATAGAGAGAAATTATTCTGAAAAAAATGTTATTGGACCCAAATATTATTGGGTTTTTAATAATAGGCCCACACATTTGAATTTTTTCATGTATGAAACAGAAAACCAGTAAATGCTTTTCAATAGAGCATGAGCTTTAACTTTGCTCATGCTGTCTCCTACTCTGCATAGAATGCCTTCCTCTTTCAAATCCTGTCCATCTAGTATGGTTCAGCTCCACTATGACCCCTTCACTCATCCTCCTGTGATTTCTGTACCTAGAATTCCATGGCAGTTGATCAGTAATTCCTTGGCATTTACCACATTTCATTGCATTTTAGTCATTTTAAGTTTATGGCTCTATTTCCTGCAGAATAGAGGCTTCCACAGAGGAAATAAGAAATGCCTATAGAATAAATGCATTTTAAGAGATCCCTGAAATAGAATCAGTAATCTAGTAGCAGTAATCTATACCAGAGGGAGGTAGTGAAAGTGGTTAAGAGACTGGTACAATCGTTCAACCATGAGGTAGTGAGCACTGAACTAGGAAGTTGTCACTGGCTGTTACAAGGAAAAAGAAAGAGATAAATATATAACATCTCACAAAGGTAGAATTTGAGTATTTTACCTGAGAAAGAGAAAGACATCCAGGAGGTCTATTAACCAAAATAGGGAATTTAAGGAGGGCTGATGTGCAGGGTAGATGGAAATTTTGGATTTTTGATATGTTGCTACTGTGAGCATTATATGCAACTGCCAACTGGCAAGGGAGAACTATTCAACATCAGAAAAAGTTATAAATGAAGGGAGTTTTAAGAACCATTTATAAGAGAGATTGGAGCTCATGGTGGTCTATAAAATTCCTGAACAAGCTCTTTTGAGTAGAGAGATGGATTTGAAGAATGACAATAAGGAATGTCCATATTAAAAGAGGAGAGAAATAATGGAAGGGAAAATAGAGAATAGAAAGTGAAAGTCAGGGAGGCAAGAAGAGAAGCAGGACATACTAGAAACAAAAGAGTTTATAAGATGAGAAAGCCACATCCATCAGAGAATAAGGAGTTACAATGATAGGACAATTGGGAAACCTTCAGAACTGTGGGAATAGAAGGAAGATTCTGGGAGATGAAGAGAATGAGGTCACCAAGTCTTTGCTCACTGAGCTGTGTGTGGCTTCAGAAGGAGGGAAAAGCTTAGCATAGGCTGGTAGCCAGAGTCCAAATAAGGGGGAACAGGGTGGCAATTAATGCCCTCACAATTTTGTGCTCTCACTTCCTAATCAAGCACCAGGCATTTCATTCTCTGCCCATCGTAGCCTGTCCTCAAATTCACCATCAGGACCCCAAGATATTGACCTTCTTAAATGATTATTTCTGTTCAAAACATATCTGTCCTGTGTAACAATCCTTTGGAGTGGCATTTTCCAAGTGTGTTCCAAAACCGGTAGTTCTTCAAGATACTGTATATAAAAGGACTCTGTGGTCAAGTAAGTCTAGGAAATGCCTCAGGGTATGTTAACAAGTTTTGGATGCTCTGATGAAAAGAAATATTGTCAGTTTTGTTCAAACTACCAAATATTATGTATTCAGAGACTCATCCCCTTTTTTATTGTCACAGTCACAAAACTCTTAGTGGCTCCAATACAGGGAAATTTTGCCTTAGGGTTCTGGTGATGAATAATTAATCTGATAAGTACATACATGTTTGGTCTTAATGATTATGAAAGGATAATTAACCTTTTAATACTAAGTATTTATAATTTATCAAAGAATTTACTGAGAGTATCCAGGAGAAAATTTAATGTGGGGAGTTCAGTATAATGGATGTCATGGGGAGATTAAATTTTGTATAGTACAGTATTTTAGACCTCTCAAGTTACACTGCCCATGTGGACAATGGCTAGTCAGTATGTCTATTCTTTTTAGATCCCCAGCTAAATTTTATATCCTTTTTACTAGGGCTATTACTGTGTTTCGACCTCAGAACTTCCATCAGTTTTTCATCCACCCAGAGGAATGGAAAGGAGGAATTCAGCACCGGGATGACATCATTTGTGCTGCATTTTTACCTCCACAAACGCTTGCTACAGGTGAATTAAACCTTCACTTGGCAATCAATGGTGAAAGTTTGGTTTCTTTTATCTCACTCACTTAAAACACACACACACACACACACACACACACACACACACACGAAACAAAAGCAAACAAACAAACAAAAAAACTTTTTCCAACTGCAAAGTGAATGGATTTTTTGAAGAAGCAATTTTTTTTCATTTAAAGCTATTCTTGGTCCTTATTTCTAGGGCACCTGAGCCTGACTACCTGGCTTTAGATCCTGTTTTCACCACTTGCAACTCATGGTATTGAGCAAATTATTTAAATCAGTTTTCTACGTGCCACAGGGCTAACAATGGAGTAGCTATATCTTATTTTATAGTGAAGATTGAATAAAATAATCTGTGAAAGGACTTACCTCAGTGCTCAGCACACAGTAAACTCATCAGTAAACGTTAGCTTTAAAAAATGTTTTAAATTGATTTCAGAGAGCAAGGAAGAGGGATAGAAACATCAATGATGAGAATCATTGATTGGCTGCCTCCCACATGCCCCCTATTAGAGATGGAGCCTGCAACCTGGGCATGTGCCCTGACGGGGAATTGAACTGTAACCTCCTGGTTCATAGATCAATGCTCAAGCACTGAGCCACACCAGCTGGACATAAATGTTAGCTTTTATTTTGATTGTCCTTTTCCCAGGAGCAGCAAGAGGGCTCTTGGATACAAATTACACTTTTGTGGCACTCAGATGTTTCATAATAGGAATGTATTAACCCTTTGGCAAAATGTAGTCAAGTGATATTGTTAGACGGCCTCATACAATGTCGACAAATTTAAGCTCTTTAAAAGGATCCATGGACAGACTTTGATGTGACATATTAAAGAGAAACAGTCATTATTATATCATTTCTGGCCAAAGAATACAATTTATAAAGACAGATCGCACCATGAAATTAACAAGCCCATATTTTGACAGCCTACTCTTTTTCCTTTTTTAGAATAAAAAATGTCATTGATTAAGAGGAATGAAAGCTTACAGGAAAAAAGCCAGGATGGCTATGAAGTGTTGCAATATGAAGTTTACTGCTCTATCTACACTTAAAGTTGCAGTGTTTTTTAGAACTTTCCTGATTGCCTTCCAGCACAGCCAACACTGCTATTCAATTTGCTTTATAGCTGCTGGAAGTCCACCCCCGCAGGGAGTAGCTCATACTGGAGGATAATGGAAACAAGTAATCTGTAAGGCTGTAGAGCTGTGATTCTGAAGTGTCATAAAATACCACTGTAATTGGTGAATAGGTAATGTCTTCATTCATTCTCATCCCATCAGTCCTATGTGCAAATGTTTGCTTAAACCCTTTGAGAGCAGGGCATTTTAAAATCATAGGAGAAGATGAGTGCTCTGATGGACAGCTAATCTATGGAAATATATCATCCTTGGCCAATTTATGAGTTGCACAGGTGGCTCTCCCCAGGACAGGACAGGACATTTCTCTCCAATCCCAAGAAAGGTACCGTATGTACTCTGCACTCAAACTCAGCTTTTCCCCTCTGCTCTTTACTGGATATTGACACTCTGCTCAGTAGGGAGCTATCCTCATTGAGCTGCTGAGAGCAGAGACTTGGTCAGACTTAGCCTCAGTAGTTGGGTTTTTTCTATGTTCTCTGTGACGAGCAGTAAGAAAAGACTTTCTGTAGGGAAAACTGTAGGATTGGAGGAAGTAATATGCAACAAATAACATAGGAGGGAGGGAATGAAAAAGAAGACACAGGCATCAAAGAAGAGACATGGGAAACAAACCTAAAGAAACTTTATTTGGCTGCCCTCACTTCATAAAAAAGTGTGATAATTATTAACCTTTTCAGCACTTACAATATACTAGGCACTATTCTAGGTACTTCTCATTTTGCACACCAATCTTAAGAAATACAATTTTAACCCAATTTTTTAGATGAGGAAATTGTAGCATCATGTAATTAAATAACTTGCCCAAGGTTACACAACGAGGAGATGGCAGAATGAGGACTCAAACTCAAGTTGTTTAAATTGCAAAGCCCTAACTCTCTAAAATAAAAATATAGAGTAAATTTTATTATACTTAATGAATACATGTGTTTTAAAGATCATAAGTTCTAAATTTTAATAAAAATACTAATTGCATTATTCACTTGTCTTTGATAATATATAGAGTACCTACTATGTGTCGATTCCATGTAAGCTATTATACAAATGACTTCTTCTCATTGCTGTCACTCATATTCCTCTAATTTTCTGGAAATTTATGTTCTCCATGCTGGCTCATCTAGGGAGTTATGATGGAGAAATTGTTCTGTGGAACAACAGCACAGAAAATGGTCACTATGTCCTTCATCCCAATTACCAGAGGCTGCTACAATCAAAATCAGGTGAGAGCAAGTTTGAAACTAAAATAATGTGGCTGAGTCAAGCTACAGCAGGCCTGGTTGTTTATATATGTAGTGTTGCAGCTTGCTCCTAAATTATAGATGATTGGCTCTAAGTGCAAGGGATTAGTGATATCGTTGTCATGTCAAAGTGACTTTAAAAAAATCCTTGAGATTTACTTGGCTTAGCAAATTCTCCTTGGCATGCCATTTTTTTTTCGCTTTATACTATATCAGTGCTTCTGAATTACTGACAGCAGGGAGCAGGCTCTCATTTCTATCTAGTTTGGTTGCTGCCAATAAACTTCACCAGATTGTCTTTGATTGAACCTTGGATACCCCTTGGTAAGCAAATGGGAACTCATGTGCACTTGATTGGCTGCTCAGGCTCAGTCTAGAGCTTGTATTAAATATTATGCCACCTGGAAATCTTAAATTATTTCTTGTTTTAGAAACTTGTGGGAGCATTAGATGGGAGTATATTGTATTTTATGGGAAGTTAGCAGAGCACATGAATATTTTATACTTAAGCAAAATGTCTTGACAATTCCCTTTCACATTTTATTTTAGTTTTGTTAGATACTAAAGGTTCTTCCTTAGACTAATTTATTCAAGTAATGAATATGTCATTTCTCATGGCCCAGCATGGTTCTCTTGTTCTCAATTGGATAAACTCTCAAAGGCTGAATTGGACCTTAGAAGAGACTAATCATTAGATACAGTTTTTGTTTTTATGTGTGAAAAGTTGAGGGACTGATTTTTTAAAATATATTTTATTGACTTTTTTTACAGAGAGGAAGGGAGAGGGATAGAGAGTTTGAAACATTGATGAGAGAGAAACATTGATCAGCTGCCTCTTGCACACCTCCTACTGGGGGTGTGCCCGCAACCAAGGCACATGCCCTTGACTGGAATTGAACCTGGGGCCCTTGCATCTGCAGGCCAATGCTCTATCCACTGAGCCAAACTGGTTAGGGCTGAGGGACTGATTTGATCGGAGTAAAGAAACACTTAAGAGATTTAGGACTTACTAGTTTGCAGGTCCCAAATTCTGACCTGCTTTATGTACAAGGAGCTAACTATTAGGGCTCATCTGAGCCCCCCATGGAGAAGATGGAATTCTGCCTCTTCATCTATATTGGCATTCAGGAGAGCACCGCATTGGTCGTATACTAAACCTAACTGTGGCGACAAAACAGAGGTAGAAAAGAAGGAAAAGCAGGTAGCATCAAGTTTCTAAAAAACACGAGAGGCATTTCTTGCTTTGAATATTTGAAGATACTTCTGTATAGATTTTTCATAACTGTGTGTAGACTATTCATACATTCTAAGATGAATATCCCCAGTTTTTATTAATGTAGATTGGAGATAGTGTCATGAAATAATCAAAATCCCATTAGGAATGTCCTTTCCAAGGTGACTCACTAATAAATAATATTTCTAAAATGATTATTTAAATATATTTAAATAGTTATTATGTCTCATCTTTATTAAATTACTTGCAAGATTAATATTCATGATGAATAAGCTGAAAATGCTATGATAATAGAATCACATTTAACTTGAATATATCAAGATCTCTAAGATGTAACTACAAAATAAGGTACTTATGGATTCACATCAAGGGAAAACTCTGTAAGTGTGTATGGAATATGCAAACACAAAAGCAGTCAAACAATCCTTCAAGTTGGGGTTGAAAAAATGAATAGCAGAAAGCAGGATGGATATTGAGTGGAAACCTATTCTGAGACTTGAGGGGCCATCTGAGACTGTGATGAAGTGGGCCTATTGTTGTTCATAAGCATTTGTTTGAAAAGCAGATGTTTCTGTTCATTAAGGCACCTGGCTTTGTCTCTATCACAAATACAGAGCCTCAAAAGCTCCTCAGTGCTGAGAGGAGCTGCTCCAGCCAGCCCACAGCAGAGCAGGCTACCCTGAGAGCCAGCCCCTATGAAACTGGCACTGAATGCGATAATGCTGTGATGAGGCTTTGCTTTCTTGAAGCAAGAAAAAACATTGCAGCGACAGGTAAACTGTATACTTATATTTTGTCTGCAGAGTGCTTTGATCTATTGTAAAATGTTGGAAAAGGGTGCAATAAAAAGAATTCAATCTAATTGTATCTAAGCATTGTAGAGTTTGACTGTGTCTAGCTGACAGTCAGTACTGGGCTATGGGAGACCTTGACCACGAATGAGGTTACGGTTCTAGAGGATGATTGGTCCAAGAACAGGAACCAGACTGGAAGCCATCAGCAATATATACAGTATTGCATATGCCAGAATCAGAGTGAGAAAAACTCTGGCAAGCTACTTCATATGGGCAACAATCAGAATTGGTATTCCAGCCATGACATAAAGAGGTTAGGTAAGACAGAGGGCACAGTAAGAAATACGCAATATCAGATGATACATCATAGAATTGTACACTTGACACCTATACAATTTTATTAACCAATGCCAGCCCTATAAATTTAATTTCAAAAAAAATTAAAAAGAAGAAAAATGCTTAGGTCTATATGCAGCAGAACGCACGAGTCCGAGGCTGACAGCACTGGCACCTGGTTCAGATGGGCTGTGAGCAAATAGTGAGAGACCTGGAGATTGGAGGCAATAGCAAAATTTAAAATAACTGCCTACTTTTTGTCTTAATAATTTGGAGAGGAACTTACATTTTGGGTATCTTTATCAGCTGTGCGTCAGAGTCCTGGTTAGAGCTTCTGCTGAGAGGTATGTGAACATGGATGCTGCCACATGATTTACTGTAATTATTTAATAAAATATAGATGAAGTAAACATTTTCTTAATTTCTCCTCTGTTTTCAATGGCTATATTATCTTAGGGTTGATTCAACCTGTGTTTACCCAAAATAAAAATACCCCTTTGAGAATAATGCATATTTTTTACTTTTTATCTAAAAAATATATATATGTTAAAAGTGCTTTTTCTTAACATTAGGAATCTAGACATAGTATATGTGTTATATGTCTAAAACAACATATCTGAATCTTGTTTTATTTAAAAATTATATATATATATATTTATTTCAGAGAGGAAGGGAGAAGGAGAGAGAAATAAAAACATCCATGATGAGAAGACCATTGATTGGCTGCCTCCTGCACATCCACACTGGGCTCACAATCATACCGTGACCAGGAATCAAACCATGACCTCTGTCTGGTTCATAGGTCGACTCTCAACCACTGAACCACACTACCTGGGCTGCATTATGTTTTCTATATTCGTTTGTCCATATTCAATTTATAAGTAGAAAATTTGCATGATTTTCATATAAAATTTTTAAACATTAAAACTGACATTCATAATCCTATAAAGCTCTAGAAGCACCGTGGAATATTTAGAGTAGACTTTAAAACATATTCTAAAACTTTACATTTTCTGGAACTCACTTATACTCACAATATGAACTATTATCCTGAAATTGCTCTCCAGACTAATTTTTCTTAATGTTATCAGTGTTCCTAAATTGTTTCCATTGAAGCAGCTACATGCTATTATTTCTACTTTAAATAGATATGATTGTTAATCGGCAGTACATTTGTGAAGCAAATTGAAAGTCATCTACAGATTTATCAAATAATAATAGGAATTTTGCCACAGAATAATTTAGATAAAGTGCTTCTGCAAAGCATACACAAATGGAAAATGAAAGGTTAGTTCTAGGCCTATGAACCAAAAAAGTGTCTCATAAGAGCTTACAATAAATTATTGATTAAAAATGTAAAAATAAGCTCATAATAGGATTCTAAGCTCTGAATGCCCCGACCTTTTGCAGCAAGGATTCAGGATCTGGAAAAGGGGCTGCACACAAATGAATATACCAGACAAGAAATATAAATTTAGAAGGCATGGGAGACCCAGAAGGTATGGTGGAGAGGTTCTCTGAAAACCCGACCCATGAGCTTTTATTTACTAGAATAGACATTTGCCCTTTAGCAAAGTAAACAGGCATATCAATGGTAAAATTTGGTAAACAATGAAAGGATTATCAGATTAGGGGATTGCCTTCAGCCATTCAGCCAAAAGCAGAGCAATATTATACTGATTTTCAGCTCTTGCTGAATATTAAAGCCCATTTAGCCTTCCAGTGGACTTCTTGCATAATTATGCTAACTGCTTGTGGGTCTTAGTCTCTGGCATAAGCTTGCTACTTACTATACAGAGAAATCAACGATTATGCTGCAATTGCTACATATATTCAGCCAGATCTATGTATAAGGAGATTTACTTCTTTGGTATTGATGTTCAATATGTTATGAAAAAAGTTGGGTTTTATGTAATCAGATTATCATCAAATTGCAATGAATGTCTTATAAATTTATTTGAAGGAATAAATTAATTGTGTCTAAATTTAAAAAACCCCAAATAATATCAAATTAATGAATGAAGAAAAGGGAACTGAATTTAATGGGGCATCTTATATATCCTATTTCATTTAATATTCAACATAACCCAGTGAAGTTATCATAGGGTTATCTCAATTTTGTATTTGAGAGAGTTTAAGTGCTGGGAATTGATCTCAGGGCTACACGCCTGTATAATGCCATGCTTTCACAGGGCAAGCCACTGAAGTTGTTTCTGTAATCATTGTAGTCACAGCTTCCTAACTAGGTGATTCTGTTCCTGTCAGGAGGTGCTAACTTGGTGTCATGTGGAGGGTCTGGGTATGTCAGACTCTGGGATACATTTAAGAAACAACTTCTGGCTGAATTTTTGGCTCACAGTGGAGCTGGATCTATTATTATGGCAACTGATAAACTGAATCGATACCTCGCCACAGGAGATCTTGATGGATGTTTGAAAATCTGGAATATAGAGGTGATTTGAAAACAGTTTACATCCATTTTATTATTTTTGACTGCCTTTTGTTGCAGATAACTAGGAATCCAGTTTTATCTGTTTCCGAGATAAAAGAAGAAATATTCATTCTGAGTATTTTATTTAATTTTACAGAATTATTTTTAATTAAAAAATTTTTAACCATTGACAATCAATATTACAGTAGTTTTAGATGCATAGTGGTTAGACTATTTATATAACTTACAAGGTGATCCCCCTGAGAATCTGAGTATTTTAAAGGAAACATTTACATGTATTGAGAAGAGTCTTCTTTTATTTATTTATTTTTTTTTCGGAGACTTCTTTTAAATAATGTATAGAGAAAACCAGATTTTCCTTAGTATTAAAAATCTTCTTTAACATATACGCAAGTCAATCACCCAATTTAGAAATGCAATATTGTCATTAAGGTACTGCAGCATCATTTGAGCATAGATAATTTGGATATACCTTCTTCGAAACAAGACTTTAAACATAATTTAAATGGAATATTGGTCCTTCACCTAACATATTGTCATCCTGAATTAATGTGGGATTTTTGTGTCATCTATTACCTCATCAATTTTCTAATAATATTATAAAGTCGTGTAATATGTGACTACCTATATGTGATAAAGTTCCCTTGTTATCAAATAACTGACTTTATTTTTCATTGTTTTCTTTTCATCTCCCCTCTCCCTCTCCTTCCTTTATTTCATTTTTTCAAGTTAGATCAGGTAGAAATCATTTTTTTTAGTGTGTCATTTTTCTAACCCCTGTTATCATGAACTGCTCTTTTGCATTTGGATCACAGATTATTGTTCTGAAATGGACCTACTTTTCATTCCTATATCAGACTTTTTAAAAAAGAAGTATTATGTCACTGTGATAATTTCATATTTGGACTCTTTAAAATCCTGGCCTTTCTTTTTACTCAGGAGTACTGTCTCAATTCTAGTAAGAGCAAAGCCACACAGGCCCCAACTCTGATAAGATCGTTCCAACCGCATGAAGACCAGATAAGTTCCTTAGAGATGTGCGAGCCAGGTGGCAGTTCGCTGATTATCTCATGCTCCGCAGACTGCAGCGTTTGTGTGACTGATGTCTGCGGCGCACCTGTCTACATCTTCGGTCAGGTAGAAATATTGCTTGTTTATTATTCTAGTATTTACTTGACATTTAGTATGAACTTGGGCTGATTTCCATTTGAATCTCATCAGCTGTTGATGTTCATTAATCACGAAAGAACTGACTTCCATTCTGAAGCTGTAGCTCTAGGCATCTCTCGTCCTGTTTACCATTAACCATGGCAGTTCCATCCAGTGGAGGACACAGAGACAGGGAAAGATGGTCTGTGTTCCAGGATTTTTGAGAAAAAAATTCTCCTCTTAAAATAAATGGATTCTTTCGATTTCAAAATTGAGTAAAAATACAATGTGGAGAATATTAGCATGTTATAGGAAACAGATGACTCTAATTATCAAGTAATAATCACGGTAATAAAATAGAACATTTTAGAAAAAACATACCTTGCTCTTCATCATCTGGTTTACTCTTGTGAAAATAATAATAGCTAACATTTGTTGGTTTTTTCCTGTATTCCGGGGGCACTGTTCCAAGGTCTCTATATGAATAATCTAATGTAATCTTTACAATTGCCCATCGCTTATGGAAGAACTTCCATTAGTACTGTTTTACAGGTGAGGAAACAGAGATACAGTACAGAGCTCACAGAAACTAATAAATGGTAGAGTTTTGCTTTTAACTCAAGCTGGCATATGTCAGAGTTCATGTTTTTAACCCCATGTTCCCATGAAAGTAAGTTCTCATTTGTAGAGGGAAAAATACCAAAGTGGGGAAAAGGACAAAAGGAACCATTCATCTTCTCACATTTTGGTTCTTTATTCAGTTTGTTTTTATGGGACCTCTACTCCTGTTCCTTTTGTGTGCCCTTGGGGACAAAATCTTGGTTTGATCGGTTTTAACATGGTGGTTTGAGGTCACGGAGACACTTTCATTTCTGTCTGGCTGTTTGGCTTGGTTCCATTCAGCCACCTCGGGTGCCATTCTCATGCCGTGAGAGTACAAAGCAGTTCTCTTCATGTTGGAAGACAAAGGCTGTTGTGCTATGTGTGAAATCAGTTTGATGATGTCAGCCTGGGTGGAAAGAATCCTTACAGTCCTTCAGGACATGAAGGGTGAGGGTAAATCAGAAAATAATCTGGGGAGGTGGGCCCACAGTTGGCTGGGTACCCTGGGATCTCCGTGTAACGCTCAAGAGCTGCATCCACAAATGAGGCATGTGCTGAACTTTCTCAGGTAGAACAGCATCCGAGTGGGAATCAAACAAGTGTGCGTAGGTGTGTGGTGAGTGAAACAGAGTGGGGCATGCTGGCATTCTAACACACAAAGGGGTGGAAAGCAGTTTCGGGCAGTTGAGAAGTTAAAGCAACGCCAACATTGTTGTACAGACAGGCCACATGGGCTCACATGAGATGAGGTGAGGTTAGAATGACAGGGAATCAAAGCATCATCAAGCAGGTGACATCTGGAATATAAGTCTCCCAAATGGGGTTGAAGCAAAAATAAGACTGTTCTATGTATTTGTGGGTGCCATGAAAACTGTGCCCACCAAACAGTCTGTACCTAAATTTTATTTTAATTAAGAAGTATGTGCTAGTAAACTGTTCATTGTTATGCTTTGATATTTTTCCTTAGTTGTTTTATAAAGTCTTTTATATTTTGAAGGACATCAGCCCCAAAAATCTGCATGAAAATTTCTTTTTTTCTTTTCCTGCTGTTGGAAGACAGAAAAAGAGTCACCTGGGGTAGTTTTACAAAATAAAGTCTGGCAAAGCAGGGACAGCTGTGCTTTCTAGTCCCATCTGCTTGAGCTGTTAAAGGTGTTTTTAAGACTTTTTTTTTTTAAAGAAAAATCAAACTGTCTTGAATGAGGGTGCTGCTTGTCCCAAGGGATACAAGCAACTAACGCAGGAAAGAGGAAGTGAGTGGGGAAAGATAGAAACAGAAAAATAGCAGATACTGGAGAATAGTAACAGTGAATGTCCTTCTCCAAGTATGTAAAAAAGAGACACCCTTTTACAGTAAGATATGGGAGGCAGACGGAAATATGTAGATAAGGAGAGCCAATTTTTACCGAACAAACTTGCTTTGTAAAGCATAGTGCCTTTTTGCCCTACATTTGAATGACACACTTGTCTTTTAGTTGAATTAATTCTGGGTTAGCAGTTATAAAACAGAAGGAAAGCATTAATATATTTTAATTTCCCATGTTAAAACTCAATTTTCAAATCACATACAGTCTGATTAAAGTATTTAAAATTTAATGCAATGTGATTCTACATATTTCATGAAAGAAGTGTTTTTAATCACCGTGAATCACTTTTACAACATAGCTATTGATCCGAGATTGCTTTTCAAGTTAGATTTGTAAAAGTAAGTGGTGTTGTATGTCTATTTATAGAGTTGGAGAAATGGGAGTGGAGATGATTTAACCACAGAGACACATTTATCCCAGGAAACTGTCAGGTGATTGTGGTATAAAAAGAAATTAGACACTGTGTGCAGTTCCTCAATGCCTCTCAAGCACTCCCCACAGCTGGATTGTGCAGAGTTATTTTATTGGTACCTCTCCTCCTCCTGATCTGGGGTCCAGTGACTGTTTCCTATTCACCCAGTGTTTAAAATGTGATTTAGTTGCCCTAAAAACAAAAACATTTCATATAAGTTTCAGATTTCTTGCTTGTCTTGAAAAAGAACATGCCATTCCCTGAGAATACCTGTAGAATGAATTCTCTCTAACGCAGTAAGGCCGAATCCCATTTGCCGCTGATCTTAGGTGAGCCTTGGTTCATTCCTTGGCATTACCTTCCTGGCCTCTGTCAGCATTTCACTCTGCATGCCCTTTTGGCAAGGTTATCAGTTTGTAGGTCAGTCAGACATCCTGGGGAGGCCTGATGTTACCTTTCTGTCACTCTGGCTATGTTCTCTGGTGCATTTCTATGTATACAATGTGAATTGATTGAAGACAAGGAAGTGGATTCTATATTTAAAATATTAAATAGATTGTCAATGGTATTGTCATTTGGGTATATGGATACATATTAAGAACTATAGCCAAGGTCTGGAAAACTATTATATAGCATATTTTCAGCGGGAAGAGGGTGCTCAATATTTTAGGAAATAAGATGAAAAGGAAGTAGTTGTATCAAAAATTAATCTGACAATTCTTCAACAAAAGCTTTGTTTTTCTTTTTAGTAAATATACATCTTGCCATTCAGGATTTTAATGCAAGAATGTCATTTTTTTTTTGTAGTTCATTATTATCTTTTCAGGGATTTTCTGTTTCTATGACTCACTTTCTGCCTTTGTGAAAGTTACATGTATGTGTCTTATCCTCCCTTATGAGACTGTAAATTTTTGTATAACAGAAACTGTGTCTAATTCTTTTATTGGGTGTGTCCCCCAGACTTTAATTCATAGTGTAGCATATGCATGTTCAAGAAAAAAAATACATCTCTTTGTTTTTATAGGCAAAGCATTGGCAAATTGAAAGCTGTTTTTCTCTCCCTAAGAAGGATAATAATTTAATGGGAAGTGAGATTCAAGAAGAAAGTGTAAGGGGAACTGCTTCACTTTCTAAGGAGGAATCATGTTTAGACCCAACAGAACATTCTCTACTTGATAAAAAAGACAAAGATGCGTCAACATACAAGTAAGTAATTTTAAGTATTAACCAAGATGTCAACTGGTGTCTAGGCAAGACCTAAGTAAGACTGGCCCAAACTCCTTATATACTCTGTGCTATGTCCAATGATGACCTTGAGGTTTTTCTAAAATTGGGGGATCGATAGATTTGTGTGTGACAGGGGGAGAATGTATGTCCTCGAGGTTAATATATGGTTCTGATTTCTTGCCTCCATTGAATTCTTGATTTCTATTCAGTGTCTTCCAGTCTTTTGCTTCTGCTCTGTCAACAATCTACATGGGAAAACTTGCCTCTTTCCTCAAAAACAATATATGTGTGTGTGTATGCATATACGCATCTGTCTCAGAATGCATGCCAGATTTTAGTCCTGGTTTTGGTAACTTTCACAGAAGTTTCTATGACAGAAGTTGAAAGAGATCATGGTTCCTTCTGGCCTTTCCTTTCATGCTCTTCAGCCTTTTCTTCTCTTTGCACCACTCTGCTATATCCCATTGTTACATTCCTCTTTCTCTCTCATGCCAGGCAGCTTCGGTTATTTCTTTCATTTCCTATAGTCTTGCTAACCCATGCTCTCTTCATTTTACCTTTCACATTAAACAACCAGTATTATTTTTTTGAAAGGATGTTTTTATTCATTGTATTTTCTTTAATCTGAATGAAAATTTTTCACCATGCGCACGCATACAGGATGGTAGAAAAATTGCACACAAAGTATAGAGTTTCTATTAACCTCACCTTATCCCACCCAATGTCTTGCATTAATGTGGTCCATTTGTTACAATTGATGACTCAATATTGATACTTTATTATTAATTAAAGTCCATAATTTACATGAAGGGGGTACCATTGTGGCTTCTTTGAGAACCACACTCAGAGACCTCAGCATTGCACATTTACAAATCAATGCATTTTTGGCCAGTCTCCTGTGGCTCTACCCCTCCCCGCCCCCGAGTTGGGTTACCTTTGGAAATACACATCACAGTGTTTTTCTGTTACAGGACATCTGCTTTGGCAGGCCTTCCCTCTTGCCTGTAGGGCTAGCTTCTGCTTGGCCAATAGAAAGCTCACACGTCCTTGCCATACCAACAGCTCCCTGGTTGTTCCCTCTAACCTTACTCACTTGGGTGGCTCCAGCAACAGCTTTTTGCCTGTAGACTTTGGCAGGCATTAATGAGCCTGTATCCCTCTCAGGATTTCTTCAGACAACACATCTTCAACTCCTTGACTACCTGTGTGAATGCAGGCTAGAAGTGAAGGGGAAGCTTCCCTTCACTCTCTCTGGAGTGGGCCTCAGTGAACACCAATGCCTCTTCTCCTCTCTTATATTATTGCATATTTGGTCTGTTTATATCCTAGAAAGGTGGTTGGCCTGGGCTTCCTTCACCAGGTTGGTTTTGGAGTGACTTCAGGAATATAGGGATAGGTTTTACTTCTTAATTAATTATTTTGCTTTCAGACCTTTTGGACTTCTGCTGACAGGGAAATAGAAGGGGAAACAAAGCCCCTTTAAAACTTTCTGTTGCACTAAATTACATTTTGGTATTTGTTCTTCTATTTCCTTGAATTATGGCATGCTGAAATGTCAAGTGGCATTTTACTTTCAAGCAGAATGATCTTTTCAATTGAGAAATATAGCTTGACCAATCCACTAATAGAATCCTGGGAATGAAAGACTTTCGATATGACACAATGTCCCCACCCAGCTATCTAATGCAATGTTGTAGATCAGGAAATAAAGTTACCCAGGATCACACAGATAGATTATTGTTTCTCTTCCTGTCACACCCATAAAAGAATAAAGGCAATTGTTATAGATTCCTATTTAAGAGTACGTCAGCCAATATATTAACTTTCCCTTCCTTGTGACAAACTGTTATTATTATTTTTTAATCAACCTTTCCCTAGAATTATAAAATAGCTATTTGAACTATTTACTTCTTTCTTGACTTTTATCTTATCTTGTTATATTTACTGTTGTTGCATGACACTTTGTGTTATGAAAATTAGTGCTGATACATAGGTTTCTAAATTCACAGATTTCTCTTAAACCTAGAGCTTTGTATTCTTCCAGATTAAATAGGTACCACAGAGTGATTTTTATCATCTTGGTTTTAAGTTTCTTGGGGTAAATTTCCAGCAGTAAGAAGCAAAGTTATCTCTATATCTCTATTGTATTATATCTTATCAAATAACAATGCACCAAAACATATCAAAATTTGTGCCTTTAACTAATTTGGATGAAATGATTTTAAGACTTTGCAGTAATGAGATAGTATAGAATAATGTAATTTAAGAATTATTAAACAGATTGAGAGAAAAAGGTAAAAAAAAAATGTATCCTCAGAAGTAATTGTTAGATATATCCCTTACCTCTAGGAGGAGGTTTATATGGAAAACAAACAGGTGCAATTTTATTATCACCTGTAAAATGTTTTTCATGGCCTCTGTCCAATATTGAAGAGATTACAGATTATATTCTTCCAGCATATTCTAAAGAATGTGCTGTTTTCCTAATCAGTTTAAATCCAAGGAGAGAATCACACCTGTTCTTGTCCATATGCAAAAATATGAAAAAAATATGTAAAGAAATTTAAAGAAATGAAGGAGGGAGAGAGAAAGCATATTATATATATGAATATGCAGGCAGGGGTATGTTTAATGGAGGAGTTAAACAGTAAGAAAGATGGAAAAGCAAAAAGAAAAAGCCAATAAAAAATGGGAGAAGCAGGCAAAAGGAAGAAAACAATTTAAAAATTTAAAACTGTGTTCTCGTTTTAACACCTAAGATTTATTTCCCAGAATAAAAACGTTGGCATAGGTTTTATTCTGGTTTATACATGCATACCAGTTTCCCATAGTGCTGAAGGTATTTTATAATATTATGTCTGAGAAGTAGGTAGGTGTTTAAATGTCATTTTCCATTTAAGCCCCGGGGAAATGAAGATGAACATAGAATTTCAGAGAATAAGGAAGTCCTAATGCTAAGATAACAATTGCTACAGAAAAATAGGTTTTGCCCTTCTGTAGTTTCTACAAAAATTACCATTAGAAAATAAAAAAAGAGGAAGAAATAAATTAAAGTATAAAATAGTCAGCAAAAACTACTGTGGACAAGCATTTTTCTTAATTTATGGCAATATTTGGTTTCTGAATCCACACAAAATTAATCTAGAAAATACACACAAAATAATTTAGAAAATGTAACCTTAGGATATTTTCAATACAAAAGTAATACATGTTCATTAGGGAAAATTTGCAAGTACAAATAAGTAAGAAGAAGAAGGTAAAGAGAAATCACCTGTAACAAAGCCATTGCTAACACTTAGGAATTTCACTCTCCTGGCTTGTTCTGGGCATACTTATGCTAATAAATAAATGTGCAGTGTATAAAAATGATGATTTAGTATACATAATTTATAACCTGTTTTATCACTCAAAAATGTACAGCAAGTTTATTTCTGTATTTTTAATATGAGCGTCCACAGACACCAACATTCATTAATGAGTCCCTAGAAATGTATCATGTGTCTTTTTAACCATTCTTTTCAAACAAAATTTATAGACTGTTTACAAATTTTAACTGGGAAAACATTTATTTAAATACCTGCATATGCAATTGTTAGAGTAATGAGCTGAATTCAACATTAGAATAAATTATTCGAGGTGGAGTTGCTGAGTGAAAAGTTTTAAGAGCCTTTGGGTCATCTTGCTAAAATGCTGCCCCTACACATGGGCTCTCTCTCCAGTGTATATGAGAATGGCTGCCTTCTGAACCAACACTGAATATTGTCATTGTCTTAAAACTGTTGCCATAATCTTTTATTATTGTTTTAAATTGTATACTTTAACTGTTTGTAGAAGTGAACATTTTTTCATGTGCATATTAACCTTTAAAAGTTCAATAGTGAAGTTGAGAGAGATAGTAGAAGTCTATGAAACTAACACCTGTGACAGTCTTGAGAGAAGACTATCCCTGGCCTCATCTTGAATAATTGCTATGGCTGTGCTCACCATCTCACAGTTGCCATCTCTGTTATTGAACCACTCTTTATTATAGAACTAGAGGCCCAGTGCATGAAATTCATGCAAGGCACTCGCCCCTCGCAGCCATGGCAGCTTGTCTTGGACCTCACAGCCAGAAGGTTGTCCGGAAGGACATCTAGAAGCATGTCGGTCTAATGAGCATATTATGCTTTTATTATTATAGAATGGCTCTGATGCTAAAGTCAAATCTGCATGTTTGTAGAGGTCTCTTTCATTGATCTTCATTCTTATATTAGAACCATTGTTATAATATAAGAGTCTTTTCTGCCTGCTCTTATCTATCAATTTTCCTCTGGCTAGCATTAAAAAAGTTGCTTATGGGGATAGGGTTAATTATAAGAAGCCAGGATTTAAAAACCAGATAGGAAACAAAACAGAAATTTCTATTTACTTCTCAGTAAGTTCATATAGGCAGAAAGCATAATTAAAATTAATGATTTTTAGACTTGTGAAATAATTATGATGTTCTAAATTCTATAGTATGTTGGTGAGGGAACTTATATTTAATATTCTTTATATGCTATTGGTTACTTAATTATTCTGCCAGTAGATCTTGTGAGACATTAAATTGGAAAATTTATGGCCAACTATAAGGGAAAAAAATACACAAAGCAATAAAATCTCATTTTAAATCAGGTCTTATGTGACATAAAACACTTGGAGGACTGACAGTCTCCCTTCACCAACAATCTGTGGCAAGAACTATCATATACAGATTCATGACAAATGAAAGTCTACTCAACTTTTGAAATTTAAGTCTTAAAAATATTTGTACAGCAAACTATTATTTCTTTAAATGCTATATGTCCTTACTTTTTTGTCTCATCATTCCTAGGAGTCTTAGAACTGGCTGTAGGGAATATTTGAATTCTCTGCTTTGAGTAAAAAGAATTGTCATATTTTTACTTAACGTGATAGTAGCCAACACTTATTAAGCTCTTAGAATAATCCAGGCACTGTTCTAAGGTCTTTATGTGTTAGCTCATTTAATTGTCACTGTAATCCTTAGAGATAGCTACAATTATGATCTCTGTTTCACCACTAGGGAAGCAAGGCACACAGAGGTTAAATGATTCTCCCAGTGTCAACCAGCCAGCAAGAGGTGAAATAGGGATCCTACAACAGCCATTCTGGCTCCAGAGACAGTACTCTGTGCCACTACTCTATAGTGTCTGTCCAAAAAGCATCCTGTTGAAAAGTTAGTGGTTTCTTAGTGTTTAAATATTTTGCCAAGTACCTGCTATGTATAAGGCACTACTTTAGGCATAGTAAGACATTGGGAGATTTGCCACATATCATTCATCCCTTTACATCCAAGACTGAGGAATGGCTGGTCATTTAGAGCCTTTCCTTCTCATAGAATTGATGACCAAACTACCAGAGCCCGTAGTAGGCCCACCTCCTTGCACCACCATGTAAGACATGTTTGCAAAAGTTTTAAACTCAGAACTCTTTATTGTAGTCTTACTTTTTTGTCTTCATCCATTAGGAATATTGGACTTTTAGGAATATTCACCTCTTTCTAGTTCCCTGTCCATTTTCATAGTAACCATTCTCCTAAATGTCAGATGTCTTTGGAAAAGAAGCATCAGGCTGGCCTCTGAATATGAAATTAAATCTTTGGTATGGTTGTTCAGAGAACTGCTCTTTGCTTTGAAGCTTTGTCAATACAGCTCCATTTCCTAGGCTGTCATGTAAGTAGTGAAATTTGTTGCAGATTTGCTCATGCCCTCTGCCCACTTCTCTCCCTTTGTGGCTTAAACTCTAGTAGAAATAGTCAAAGTCTTTTGTTTGTACAAAAGATGTTTGATTTGAATACCACTGGGTGGGAAAGCAAGTGGTCTAAAAGCAGGAAACAGTTCAGGATGTTTTGAGGAAAATCAAGGCCTGGTATTAACTAGTTCAAAGATAGACCTCACTACTTCTAGGCCTTCCTCAATCTTTTGTACTTCAATTTATTTAAATAATACTTTTCTAAAAAAAAAAAAAAAAACTCAACTTAATACAGTGGAACCTCGAGATACGAGTTTAATTCGTTCCGTAACCTTGAGGCGTGGGAAACTATGAGATGCTCCAGTCGCAGTAAACTGGCGGGTCCTGTGCAGCCGGCCGATCTGCGCGATTATTCGTATCTCAAATGTTGCTCGTATTTCAAAGCAAAAATAGCTCGTATCTAAAAAATCTCGTATGGTAGGGCACTCGTATCTCGAGGTACCACTGTAACTATAAGGCCTAACAGCTTCCTACTCTGTCCTTCTTATACCCACCACCAACTTCTCATTGTTACAGATTCTCCTACCATCTTAAAATGACTCTAACGTACTGTCGTTCATGTCTTCAAAGCCCAGATAGTGGCTAAATGATACGTTCCTCTTTATAGGAGATCCATGTTGTGAGGGAGGCCATTCCAGTGTGATCTGGGGAAAAGCTGCCACCTGACCTCCGTCTTTTGGAAGGCAAAGATTTCCTAAAGAAAAGGAAAATCTATAATTCTAAAAAATTAATGTAGATACTACCCCAATCAAGGCAGTAGAGTTCCCCTCCTCATCCTTCTATAAGTGTGGGTTGTATTTAGAAATTTGCTTCTAGAGAGAAGTGTATAGTAAAGAAAGGAAAATATAACTTTTAAAATCCAGTGCAGAAACTTGGCCAACACAACCTTGGCCAGGTGAGGAGGTTAGCAACCACAGTAGTGAGTCAGGTTGACAGCATGTCCCTTTGATAAAATGTGGTGAGAAAATGGATTCATCTCTGTTGACTTCCTCCCAACAACCCATAATTCCCATCTAATCATAAGAAAAACATCAGGCAAATACAAATTAAGGGCCATTCTACAAAAAAATCTGTTAAGTATTCATTGAAATTTCCAAAGACATGAAAAACAAGGAAAGTCTAATAAACTACCATAGTCCAGAATAAGCTAAGGAGTCAGACTTTTGGCAATGAAATGAGGAGCCGGTAAAGTTGAAATTATGACAGTGAATGTGAAATATGTTTGAGATCATTTCTCATTTTCTGACTGGAATTATATACAACTACATAATGATTTCACTCTTTGTTTTATTGATAAAACTATTTTCATTGGATTCAAGCTAACCTAAAATTTTCTTATAGATTCATATGAGAATCCTCAAAAAAATGCTGACTTTTTCTGAATTTAATATATCATAAGTGAAGATACAGCCTGACATCAGATAAAAGAGTTTTTGGAACATCTCACTGATTACTCCATATAATTGGCACATTATGTGTGTTTTTATAAAATTTTCTTCTGTATAGCTTTTTCTCTAACTGAACACTTATTAGGAGTACTTGAGCTTTTTCTTTAGCCTCTCTAGCTCTTACCATTTTATATTACCACATGGCCACCAGGCATTTTATTCAAAGATTTGGCTTGTTTGAAATAAACAAATGACACTATTTAGGTCCACAGGATAGAGGGGATTTTTTTGTTTTGTTTTTTTTTCTATTCAAAGTAACAGATGTATTTATAGCCAGAGAGTGTCTGTTCATCCTTTGTGGTTAATTTTATTTCACATGAATTATTCTCTTCCAGTGTCGGATCATCAAAAGTCATAAATTTACCTATAAAATATAAGGAAATAAATATATATAAGAAAAAAACACATACCAGTGAAGTTAAACAAAAATCATCTAGTAAGTAATTACCACTGATATATATTTATAGTGTGATTATTTTCCTGATTGATATGAATAACAGATAGCTACTGTGTGTACCAGGAATATTGGTGTTCCTTAATAAACTTGAAAGGAAGGTCCTGAGACCCCCACCTAATAAAGGAGGAAGGTGAGGCTCAGAGACAGTAAGTGACTTGTCCAAGACTGCACAACATACAAGCAGCAGACATGTAAGATCTAAGCCAGAAAACACATGTAACCTGCCCACTATAGTTCCCAAAATAGTGCTGACATAGAATGTTAATTCTTTCCCCCAAGTATTTAGAAATGAAAATGAATTAAAAAAATTTTTTTGCTCTTAGGAAGCCCATAATCACCCAGAATGATGAATTCATTTAGCTATTGGCTGACTAGAAAAATAATTATAAAAAAGTCATTGAAACAAAGGAATCATCATTACACTTCAGTGTATTATTTAACAGTATGATGATTGCCCAAGGGAAGAGGGGTTGGGGAAGGTAGAAGAAGGTAAAGGGGGGATAAATGGTGATGGAAGGAGATTTGACTTAGAGTGATAAACACACAGTACAATGTCCAGATGGCATATTGTAGAATTGTATATCTGAAACCTGTATAATTTTTAACCATTCTCATGCCAATAAATTGAATTAAAAAAAAAAAAAGACTAGGGAGAATCAGTCCTGTGACTCCAACCTATAATGAGACTATTTCACATACTATGAATCTTTTTTCAACTATTTTCCACAGGGAAGCTGCACTTTCAGAGAGCAGATATTTTAATATTAGAATTTAGATTGAAATTTTGCTGTCAAAAGGTACATCCTTATTTGTTAATATTCAACGCACATTTATAAATTGATCTGTTACATAGGATTTTTGTCAGGATTACAAGAGATATTACATGTAAAGCACTTAGAATAGTGCCTGGTATAAATCTTATAGAAACTCAATGCAATTTTATTAGCAATTTTATTATTATTATTATTATTATTATTATTATTATACCTTGAAGCACAATCTTGGGACTGAAAGATACTTGAGCTTAAGTCCAAGGTCTAAGTTTGCTAGCTGTGTAAATTCGGGCAAGCTATTGGAACATCTTAAGCCCCACCTCCATTTCCTTATCTATTTCCTATTTATTATGTCAGCAGGGCATAATGGCATTTTACAGGTTGTGAAGATTTCTCCTTTGGTTTGCCATAACATACTGCTTCTCAAACTTTGTTTTCTAACCTAATGGCATCAGTACCACCTGGGACTTAGAAATGTAAGTTCCCACCCCATCCTACTAAATAAGAAACAAAGTGGTGTATAATACTGTAGTTAGTTTATGCTTTAATAAGTCCTCCAAGTGACTGAAGCCTGGCAATTTAACCACTGACAACACAGGACCTGTCCCAGAGCAGGTGCTGAATTTATATCAGTTTACTTTTCCTAGATGCTGAGCCATCACAATGACCAAAGCGCAATTCCAATCTTCACAGAGCTAACCATCAGATATAAAATCACATCCGAAATTATGGTTTGCAGGCGCCCAATCTATTGTCCGTTTATCCTAGGAAGCAAAGAGAAAATGTTTTCATTGTCCAAGACTATGCTTTCAAGGATGTGTGTGATCAAAAGAGCTTTCCTTCCCACCATCTCATTATATGAATCATAAATACAATGACAACGGCTCTGGTTTGCATGTTAGCAAAAATGAGAAAGTACCTGCAAATTCAAACAGATGTTGTTAAACAAAATGCGTAAAAAATAAATTTCCTGTTACAAAGGCTACAATTTTCTTATAGATAAAAGAGAAACTGGAGCTTTTCCAAAAATGCACAGTGTTAATTTTCAAGGTAAAATAATCAAAGAGCACAAAATAAAAAATAAACGAGTGGGGAGCTTTGGGTTGCTTTGGGTCTCTTTGCATGAAAGAACCATGGATTTATTGTGAACAGCTGTGCTTACAGGGTTTGCTGATGACTGCAGCTGAACCAACTGAGTAAAAGGAAGGTTAAATTGAAAAAAAAAAAGTTAACTTGGAAATGTGCTGTCTCCTTCTGAGGAATTAATGAAACTGGACTTTATTTCTATCTTCCCCCAACACTTGCTGTTGTGAAGGCGTATTTAGGTCATTAAGTATCGGAGTCCTGAAAGAGCTACCGGAAGTGAATAAACCAGCTTTTCTTCTAGATCCTGAGAAATACTTTAGGGAAGAGCCAGAGGAGGAGTGTCCCCAAATTCCAGAGCCTCCATCAATCTCTGAGAGTAAGTCCACGGCCATTGTCCACTTCCCCATCTCTCCTTATGAAACTCAGTCAATTAGAAGAGTAAAGTAGAAATGAAAGCTGCACGTGTTTGCCTGCTGGGTTGTAGTGAAATGAGGTGTGGTTTGACTGGTAAGATTTATAGCTCAGCTGTTGATCTGTGCTCTCAGAAGGGACAGCCAACACGCTGGGATACATTAAAGGAATATTTTTATTTTGTCACTTCTCTCAAGTCAGAATGCCATGAAGATGTATTATGAGTTGCTACGGATGGGAAGTCTTCCCTCCACGTAATCTTAATTTTCAAAACATACCCGAGAAAGAGACATCATCAGGCTGCCTTAGAGCAGAGTCTCTGCTCATCTGGTTTTGTTCCTTTTATGTAAAACACTACAAATAAAAGGCTATTTATTTCTTAAATGTATCTGTATTGTTGAAAGTATTACAGATGTCCTTCCCCCCCCCACCCCATTGACCCCTTCTAGCCTGCCTCTACTCCCCATCTCAGGTCTTCTCCTCACTATTGTCTGTGCCCCTAGGTTATGCATATATGCATGTACATTCTTTGGTTAATCTCTTCCCACCCATCTTCCCTCTGAGATTCTTGTCCCATGTTTCTATGTCTCTGGATCTATTTTGTTATCATCAGTTTATCTTGTTCTTTAGATTCCACATATAATCGAGACCTAGAGGGTATTATGCTAAGTGAAATAAGCCAGTCAGAGAAAGACAAGTATCACATGATCTCACTCATATGTCGAATTCAAAGAACAAATAGAGGCTACTTAAAATGTATTGTCTTAGCTGCAGTGCTAGGCTAATATGATGAATAGACAGACAAGAAAGCTGAACTTAAGAAATGCAAGTGAAGGCTCACTCAAGATTCGGACACAAGATGTGTAAAAGAATGCTGTTTTTTTAAGACTATTATAGGGTTCTAAGACTTTGAAGAATAATATCTGTGCAAAAATGTTCCCTGTAAGGAGAGGCCCTGTGGGAGCACAGATAACACAACCTGATTCTCAGTGAGGCAGTCAGAAAGCATATGGACACCACAGGGAACTCATTTAAAATAATTAATGAAAAGTGCCAGTTTCAGCTTGCAATAATCAAAAGATCAGAACTACACTCCAACCCCCTTCTGAGATCTGTGGTTTCTAAACTTTTCCAATTCTCATCCTCTTTGAGAAATAGGAGGGAGGCATTTCTTTATGTCCATAGTTGAGGAAGTTCAGGCCTCTTGTCTTTGCTTGGTTCCCTATGGAAAGGGAGAATAACTGGTTGACATTTTTCTCTTATATCAGAGAAAAAAGGAGAGGGAGAGAGAGAGAGGTAGAAATGTCAATAATGAGAGAGAATCATTGATAGGCTACCTCCTACAAGTCTCACACTGGGGATGGAGCCCACAACCCGGGCATGTGCTCTGACTGGGAATCAAACCCTGACCTTCTGGTTCATAGGTAAAAACTTAACCACTGAACCAAGCCAGCTGGGTCATTATTTTTTTTTTAAATTTCATTTGTAAGCAAGGTGCAGTTGTCATTCCTTATTGCCAGATGTTGTTAAGTCTAATTATTATTAGAGTTTTCAGTCTAATTATTATCACTTCCTTTGCCTTTTCTTAGAGTTTCTCTTTCCTAAATTAATAATCATGTATTTTCTCTCATGAGGATCATCCATGGCTTCTGCTCATTTCTTTTAAAAACATGAATCCATAAACATTAGGGATCGAAATAACCTTTAGTGCAACTGACAGGGCTTTTAGGGTATCATCCCATTGTTCTTCCCCAGGGTGATTTATCTTTAAGAATAAATATGTGGAGGGGGGGGGTACTTATCTCATCCTCCTAAGTCACAGACAAAAGAGTATGGGGAATAGACAGAAAAGCTCCAGAGAGCTAAGACAAAGTATACAACAGTTGAGACATAGAACATGTCCATGGGAGGAAACCAGGATGGAGCCTGGAGACGGAACTGACGCAAGAGAAATGGGCGACACAGCATTCAGAAGCCGGAGAGCAGGAACTGAGAGAGCTGGACAGTCAGTGCCGCAACACCTCTCCTCAGCCCTGGGGGAGCCTGTTTATGTGAGGAGCCTTGTATATTCTCCCTCATCCATAGATGAAATCTCCAAAGGGCGGGGAGAATGGGTGTGTGGAGAGGTGAGTGGGTAGCTGGATGGAAATACCTGCAATACCTGACAGACTCTAATACATTTTCAAAGAGATTTATTTTTTTCTGGATTTGTTAATTTAAAAATTTCTTGTTTTTTTTTTGTTTGTTTTAATAATCTGCTTTTTATTTGTCCTCTGTTAAACTGACAATAAGGTTCATTTATTTCAATTAGAAATAAATTATTTGGAGATGAGATTAGCAATGTCTTCTGTGTTTTAAGAGTGGCAGCTTTAGAATTAAAACAGAAATAGATGTCATCTAGGTAACATTAAGGGAAGTTTTCTTTTTAAAATCTTTATTGTTGAAAGTATCATCTATGTCCCCTTTTTTCCTCCATTGACCCCTTCCGGCATGCCTCTGCCCCAGATCTTCACTACACTATTGTCTGTGTCCATAGGTTATGTGTATCTGCATACCAGTCCTTTGCTTAAAAAAATTCTTGTAATTTCCACACAGTTTTGAAAAGGTGTTTTTTTTTTATTTCTTTTGCTTGTTAAATTTTCTTCAGCCTTTCTTTCTTTGCCTTTTCTGCAAGTGAAAATAGTTCATTTTGTTTTTAATCTAACATTTCATTTCATCAACTTGAGATAGAGAGAGAATGCATGATACGTGACACCACAGATGAGGGTCTGTCTAAGTACCATGGAAGAAGCCAGGTTAACTGGCTGGGGCCTAGGAATGAATTCAGAGTGGAGGTAACATCTGAGCTGGGACTTAGGAAGAGTAGAAGTTCAAAGGGGGAAAGGAGTGGAAAGAAAGACAATTATCAAGGAAATAATGTAAGTAGGGCAGAAATCCAAATGACTGCAACTTGACTGTAATGGCTGACTTCTGATGATGACACGTTAACTGAATTTGACACCCAACAGCACATTTGAGTCTGGATTGTGTTGAGTTTGAAGTATTGGTGTGCAATTTATCAATAAAGGTCTGCAGTGGCTTTCAAACTTTTTAATGCCACAACCCTTTAATACAGTTCCTCATGTTGTAGTGCCCCCCAACCATAAAACTATTTTTGTTGTTACTTCATAACTGTAATTTTGCTACTGTTATGAATCGTAATATAAATACCTGTGTTTTTCGATGGTCTTAGGCTCTATAGCAGTGGTTCTGAACCTGATACAACCCACAGTTAAGAGCCGCTGCTGTAGAGCCTAAGACCATCGGAAAACACAGATATTTACATTACAATTCATAACAGTAGCAAAATTACAGTTATGAAGTAGCAACGAAAATAATTTTATGGTTGAGGTCACCACAACATGAGGAACTGTATTAAGGGGTCACGACATTAAAAAGATTGAGAACCACTGGTCTAGAGGATGGAAGAAGATTATGACATGCTCTGTGTAATCTATCTATATATAAAACACTAAGTGTCCATCCGTCCAACCAGTGACCAACAGGGGGCAGACATTCAATGCAGGAGCTGCCATGATGCCCACTGGTCATTTAAAAATAAATGGCACCACGGATCAGGCACCAACAAAGCAAAACTTAGCTTCCTCCAATTGGGGCACAGGTCCTGCCACCACTCTGGAGCGATACCCCACCAAATCACAGCCAATGCTGCCAAGACCCCACATGCCACAAAATGCGGCCCACATTTGATCCCAGCCCAGAAATAGTTGCTGTGGGCACCAGGTAATGATGTCATGTAACAATGCCAAGCTTCCTCTCCCTAGTGACTAGCCTCCTTACAGTTTCTTCAGCCCAGGAACACGACTTGCTTTATAGCCAGGTGCACAGTTTAACCTAATGTTTGTGAAGCGTTTTCATATGCCTCATTTCATTGAATCATCACAGAAGTCCTGGAGTAGGTAGATAGGAGACTCGGTAGAATCGTATTTTCTTTTCATTAGCCAGAAAATGGATATTTAGAAAGTTTAGAAACCTGACCTGATTAAAAAGAAGTAAGAAACGATGGATCTTGAAAATTACTTCATGTTTTCTCACTTTGCAGAATATAGTCAAACACTGCTACAGTTAAATATTTTACCCTTTGTTCTTCCTGCATGATTCACAATAATAATCTGCTTCATGTTGATATTTACTGCTGTGTTGCTGACAGTCACGTGATAGAGACTTGGGGTGCTTCACTGGGATGGAAAAAGTTTAGCTAAATGAGAAAGCAGGTCTAATTAAACAAATGTATATCTATATATATAAAAGGCTAAGTTGAATTGCACTTGCACAAGACATATAAGCTCTCGCTGATGCCAATTGCATGTTTCGATTTGTCATTATCGATTGTGAATTTGGTTGACACTTCTGTTTTAGAGAAAGTGCAAATAGCAATATTAAAATATTTTTTCTAATTAATTTCCTTTCAATGTGAATTAATCTGTGCACTGGGACACTAGTAATATTATAAAGTTTTCAACTAGCTGATACTGCAATAATGTTTGCATATGTATGTATTTAACCTTTCCTAAGGTAGATATTGAATAACTTCTCTGTGCTAGACCCCGTGCTGGATATGGGAGACAGAGAGCTAACATGTTAGAGGCTTAGCCTTCAAAAACCTTGAAAACTATTCAGAGAAACAGACAGATAAAAACAAATAATTATGTTTTGCAACAGGGGCTATGATAGAGATAAGCACCACATGGTAGAGATAGAAATCACATTGAGATTCATAGATGGTTTTTCTGAGAAACCAGATTATACCTGAGTTGGATATTAAGCATTAAGTTGGTATTACTCAGATAAGAAAAAAAGGGGGGGTGCTGTTTCTAGCAATAGATTAGCATATTCAGGTGTAGGATGAGATGAGTAACATAATATGCTAAGGAAGCTGGCTACATGTAGTTCCAAATAGCTGGGTTCTAAAAGAGGCAGGTGAGAATTGAGGCAAGATAGGTAATTGGGGACCAAATCACAGAGCACTTAGTAGTTCACTGTTTGCTAAGGACCTTAACATTTATTTTATCAGAAATAAGAAACCTATTAAAATGTTTAAATCAAATATTCTAAATTATCCTAGTGCATGAAATTCATGCACAGGGGGTGGGGAGGGGGGCTTCCTCAGCCCGGCCTGCACCCTCTCCAATCCAGGGACAACTAGCTCCTAACTACTTGCTTGCCTGCCTGCCTGATCACCCCTAACCACCTCTGCCAGCTTGCCTGATTGCTCCTAACTGCTCCCCTGCTGGCCTGATTGCCTCTAACCACCTCTGCTTTGTCTTGCACCCAGGACCGAGGATTCTCTCCTCTGGCTGGTTGCAGGCACCTGGGACCTGGGACCCGGGAACCAGGCTTCCCTCCCTCTGGCCACTACAGACACCCAGGTCCTGGGCCAGCTTCGCAGGGAACCATGGGGAAGCGGCTTTGCCTAGGCTGCAGCTGCAGTTTCTGGGGACCACAGGTCAGGTGTCTTGTCTCTCTCCCAGGCTGCAGCCCCTGCTGCTGGTGCCCAGGACCAGGAAGTATGTGGCTTGTCCCTCTCCTGGGCTGCAGCCTGGCTGGTCCCCATTCCTCTCTCCCCAGTGTTGAGTGTCTAAGCCATTATGGTATTATGACATAAGGGCATGACAACCATTTTCATATTAGCTCTTTATTATATAGGATATATATTCAATTCTATAAAGGTATGTGAATCTCTTTTATGCATATAGATTCTAATTCTCAGTTGAAATTATTCATGTTTTTCCACAATTTCTCTCTTTTTAAAAACATATTTTTAAGAGTAATTTTGAAGTCCCAGCCTGCTAACATCCATATTTACATGATTCTGTGTCTCCTTCTAATGCCTATTTCCCCCTCTTAGGTATTAGTCACACTTTCCTTCTTCTTTATAAATCCTGCAATTTCTGTACCATTTTATTATATAACAGAAATTATGTATAAAAGATCTATAGATACTGAAATTAATGTGATTTTCTCCCTGAGGTAGTTTACCTTTTCCTCCTTTCAACAGAGAGCATGAGGAGCCAAACAGCACTGAGCTTGGTCAGTGCTGGGTTATAGCTTTAGCTGTTATACTTGGTTTACTTCTGATGTCAAATCTCTTTTGTTTTAGGCCTCTCTCCTTAGTGGGCGATTTTCTTCCAAGTAGTGCAAAAGTACAGGAAACTTCGCTCTGCCCCTCCGGTCTAATCCGCCACCTCCCACACCACCCCAGCTCTCAGAATGCATCCTATGGGGAGCACTGGCCACAGCTATGAAATTTCTCTAGATTCCCATACATCACACCAACCCACACAGTCATCAAAAGCTTTTCTAATTTTACTTTCCCTTAGAATAATCTCTCTATGGTAAGCCTGTTTCTCAGAAATGCTCAGACATGATAAGTCCCCAGGGAGAGGAAAACACTTGGCAATCTCAGCTCATCTAAGAAGGATCCTACCATCTCTAGAATGTTAATTTGATAATCGTTGCTTCCTTGGCCCTCTGATAGCTTTAAAAGTTTATTTCTGTAATTTACCTTGGGTTTCTGTTGTTGTTGCTGTTTTACGATCTGGTGCAAGGAAAAGAATGGCCTGCCTGTAACCTATGAAATCCTATCCAGAAATAAAATTCCTGTTGAAATGTTTAAAACAGGAAAGTGTCATGACCAGATTTGCATTTTAGAAAGTTTTTAGGAGATGGTGTAACAGATGCAATGTAATGAGACTAGATTGAAGGCAGCATATTACAGTAGCAGGAACTTGTTCCCAATCAGCTACCTGCTTCTGAATGCTTTTGTGTTCTCCTAGTTGTTTACATCTGGATAAATTACATAAGCTATTAAATCCTACTTCTATCATCTGTAATATGGGGATACTTATACTTGCTTCTTGGCATTGTGTGGGTGAATTTTAGCACGATGACCATCATTTACAGAGCCTTCATTAAATAGTACCTACTATTATTTTGAAGATAAGGAGGCCCAAGAAAGAAAGTAACTAGTTAAGAAATTGTTTAAGTTAAGAAATATTAAGGAAAAAGAATTGAAAGGATTTTGTGCCCTGATGAAATGTGAAGACATGTATCAGATTTCTAGCTTAGATAATTATTCACCCCCAAACAAACTCTTATTGAGGGAGAAAATATAGGGGAAGAAGGTGGGCTAGAGTTAATTTTGAGAATATGTTGAGATGGAGGGACCTATGGGATATCTTCCAAGAAAAACCTAACATATTTCTAAGAAACTGACAAAAGTAGAAAGGAAAGACAAAGATTGGCAACTGAAGAGCAACAGCAGTCAAGACAGGTTTGTTTCAGAACTAATTTTATTTTTAAGTTCATTTTATTTCTGATTTTAGGAAAAAAAACTGACTAGTAAGAAACAAAGAGAACTTTATAGAACAAAGGGATAGCAGCTGTAAAGAGCTGAGACAGAAAGACCAAGAAAGATGCCCACCTAGGAGGTGGAACTTGCTGGAAGTTGGCTTTCAGGGGAGCCAAGGAGGCCATGCACAGCGAGGTGCTGTATCTCAGAACTCACTGCAAAGCCATCCTGGGGGGTACTGGGCAGGCTGAGCTCAAGGAGGAGTCACACTGGAGGTGCTCAGTTTGGCTCTTGGGTGTTCTAGAAAGCCATTCACTGGGTGGTGCCAGACAGGTGGCACTCGGCTGCAAAGCCACCTGAGAGGTTGTCAATGGAAGTTGGTGGCTCTGGGCTGTGGAGGAGCCATGTCAGCATTGCAGAAGTCTGGCCTTGGAGGAGGTTGGTGCTGGGAAAGTCATGCTGAGAAGCTGAGTGCTGGAGAAACTACTGCAGGAGTCTAGTGACAGGAGCAAGAACTTGGAAGAGAAATCCATTTCTCCTTCAGTGTTTCTCCAGTGCCCTCTAGTGACAGAGCTCAACATCAGACCAGCAGACAAAGGAGAAATATTTTTGGGCTCCATGCCATTTCCACAGAGCAAGCAGTGAAGAGGGACTTCAGAGGTTAGGGCCAATACATTGTTTTTATCATCTTAACTAGTTCTTTATGCTCCCCTGTCCCCGCCCCCTGGGTTCTTTACACTGTTTTGTAACCTTTGAAATTACAGTCATTATTCCTACTAAGTTATAAAGCGTTAATAGTTACAGCTGTCTTTTGGGAGAAATTCCATTTATAGAAGGAATAAAACTTGGAACACTCAAAGCAATAAAGGTATAAAGGCAACATTTGAAGCACAAGCCTGGCTTCGAATCAAGACGTTACCACTTGCTAGCTATCTGACCTTGAACAGGTGAATTAAATTCTTTGTGTGCCTTAGTTTCTTCAACTAAAAATGGGCACCATATTACTTACCATTCTCACAATGTTCCTATGAAATAACCCATGTGACAGTCTTGTTATGGAGCCCAACACCTAATAAGAGTTTGATGCATTTGCTTTATGGATAATATTTTGTAATTATTTCCCTAAATAGCTCTATGATGTCTGGACCTTTATTGTCCCTATTGTTTTGTATAAGGAGTTTGTGACACTGGGTGACACAGATATGTAGACTCTTTGGCACAGACCTAGAGAGTTTAAATAACTTACCTAGTTTCACAGACCTAGTGAAAGGCTATTAGGACCCATGCTATTAATATTTCTAAGTGCAGCCTTCCTTGTTCAAATAATTGTACAAATTGTATTCCCGAGAAAGCCTACTCTTGGGCTGATTTTTTAAACCAGCTTTTTACTATGGTATTATCTATTTTTATCACTTTTATTTAAAATTGTTCCTCTCATTTTCAACAGGATACTGCTGAATTTAAACATTTTTATTACAAAAGAGAACTAAAAAAAATCTCTATTATCAATATATCCCCCTCCACTCTGTCATTACAGAGTGTCCCTTATGTCTTCTCAGTGCATTTTGCACACATTCCTGCAAGCTCCATAATTATAGTGTGCAGAGTTATTTGGCAATTGTATGATGAGAGGCTCTTTGCCAGACCTACTTTCAATGTTCTAAACTATCACTTTGGAACTAGGGACAGTTTTCAAACACTTCATAATCCCCAGGTGACTTTTTAGTTTTACCTACTGGGTCTTTAATGTCCTTTTGTATTCTCTTTCCTTCCCTTTCAAGTTGAAACGTCTTTCAGACTCTCTCTTTAGCTTCCAAGTTGCTCCCCGCAGACTCTCAAACAGCTTGAAACCCCTCTTTGATATGCCTGATTCAAAAACCCACTTAGAAGTGTCTCAGGGTCAGACTTGGCCAATAAATTCACATCCTTTCAGTACATCTTTAAAACTTTCAGTGCAGAGAAAATGCTGTATCCCTGATACCTCAAGTGAACTGTTTTGGTGGTGTTCTGTCAAAGACAAGATGAATGGGGCAATTAACACAGGTGATTTCAATTAGGCAATTGCAATGGAGAGAATATTCATTAAGGAGGAACATCTCAAAGGAAGGGCGATGTTATAGAGGCAGGTTAGTGAATTCACTTGTGAGGAAGGGTAGAGAGGGTCTTATCTGAGCACAGGGGAGAACAGAATGGTCCTTTGCTGTTATGTTTCCCAAACAAAAAAATGGTAGGAGGGTTTAACTATCTCTGCTTTCCAGGAGCACAGGGATCAGATCATGTTTGACATTGGTCCCCCCACTTTGGTTCCCGATGAAGGAATATCGGAACTGAGCAACCCAGAGGTGATCATAAACCTGGTGGGGGGGGAAGCAAGATCTAGGAAGTCATCTCTCAGGGATTCCGGTTGGTGTCACTCCTGAAAAATTAAGTTGGTAGCAGCGGTCAGTTGTCTTGAAGTCCTGGAGATCCTGAGAGAAAGGACAGCTGCAAGACAGCAGAGTCTGGATAGGGATCTGGGCTGTCAGGTTTCTTTTATTATTTATTTATTTTAAATTTTATTTTATTGTTTAAAGTATTACAAATAATAGTACATATGTCTTCTTTTTTTCACCATTGATCTTTCCCCAGCCTCCTCTCTCCCCACCCCTGCACATGTCCTCCCCCACTGCCCAGTGTCTTGCGTCCATTGATTATGCTTATATGCATGGAGACAAGTCCTTTGATTAACCTCTTACCTCCTTCTCCCTCCGCCCTGCAACCCTCCCCAGCCTTCCCATTTTCCCACTGTAGTTTGACAGTCTGTTTGATGCTTCTCTGCTTCTGTATCTATTTTTGTTCATCAGTTTATAATGTTTTTTATTGGGCCATCAGGTTTTAGATCCTAGTTTTAGTCAGATGTGAGACCTGGAAAGGTTAGTTTAGAGCAGTGGTAGGCAAACTGTGGCTCCCAAGCCACATGCTGCTCTTTGGCCTCTTGAGTGTGGCTCTTTCTCAAAATACCATGTGCGGGCACACACATACAATGTGATTGAAACTTCATGACCCATGCGCAGAAGTCGGTTTTCAACTCTCAAAAGAAATTTCAATTGTTGTACTGTTGATATTTGGCTCTGTTGACTAATGAGTTTGCTGACCACTGGTTTAGAGGATAGCAGTCAGATATTGAAGGAAAGTGGAAGGTAGGCTCCAATACAATTTGCAGGTATTTCCAAAGAAGGGGAGGAAGTCAATTGAAACTCTACCAGCTGAGACAGATAAGACTCTACCACATGTTCACTGGTAACCTGCAGTTTACAAAGAGGTGGCAAGATAGTTAAAAAAAATGGTGAACTCAGAATCTGACCACCTGACAATACATGGTTTTCCACTGAAACACAAAATTTTTCTCTATAGTTCTTAAACTACAGGTGAAAAATGTACATACAGGCCTGTTGTGAAATCTAGTGTAATATATCTTTGCTTTAGAATATAATCTTAAATCTAATAACAGTAAAGGCAAAGAATCATTGATATAAAAACTTTTTTTCCTTGAGCAAATAGTTAAAACATAAAGAGAAAACATTTATAATCATATTCATTGTAAGTAAGAAATGATATATTGCTGTGCATGATTTGCTCCAACAAATTTTAAATAACTAGACAGAGTGAGTACAAAACTCAGAGACATTTTAGAAGTAAAAATCCTTCCTACACTTTATATGTGTGTTTACAGGATGGCACCAAATCATCTTGAAAATCACATACACCCACCAAATTTTAGGCAGTAAAAAACAGAAGTAATTAATATATGAAAAATGTTGTGTAAAAGGTTCAACAGATGGATCACATCATATTTCATCAGGGAAATTCAAAGTAAAAAAACAATGAATTATTGCTACACACCTGTTAGACCAGCCCAAGCCCTGAACTCCCACAATACTGAATGCTGATGAGGATGTGGAGTGACAGGGACTCTGGTAGGAAATCATACAGGAAGTCAGTTCATGGCTTCTTACAAACTAAACATACTCTTATTAGACAAGCCAGCAGTCATGCTCCTTCCCAAAGGAGTGGGAAAGCCCTGCACATTGATGTTTATACAGCTTTATTCACAATTACCAAAAGCAACCAAGACGTCCTTCAGCAGGTAATGGAAAAATAAACTCTGGTCTCTCCCGAAAATGGAATATTCTTCAGCATTAAAATAAAAGCTACTAAGCTATGAAAGAAAAAGGAGGAATCTTAACTGGCCATTACTAAGTTAAAAAAAGAAAAAGTTAATCTGAAAAGGAACATTAAGTATGATTTCAACTACCTGACATTTTGGAAAAGGTGAAACTATAGTGACAATAAAACTCTCAGTGGTTGCCCTAGGTGGTTTCACTCAGTGCATAAAGCATCATCAGCCCAGGAATTGAAGGGTACCCATTCAAATTCATTCAAGAGCCATATGAGAGACAACCAATCAATGTGTCTCTCTCACATACATAGTATTTTTTTTTCTCTCTCTCTTTCCTCTCCCTTCCACTGTATCCAAAAAATAATGGAAGAATATCCTCAGGTGAGGATTAATAAAACAACGATAAAGGCAATCAGTGGTTGCTAGGGATTGAGAGAGAAGAGATGAGCTAGGAGGTACATAGAAAACTGTTTGGGACATTGGAAGTACCCTGTACTGTAATAAGGGATGTATAGCATTATTCTTATGTCCAAACCCCCCAAATATATGCAGTCCTCAAGTTAACTAAGCACTTGGGATGATTATGATGTGTCAGTATAGATAGATTCATTCTTGGTTAAAAAAAAAAAACATTCTGGTGAGTGATGTTGATAATGGGGGAGGCTATTCACGTGTGGGAGCAGGAGGTTTAATATATGTACCTGCATTTCAATTTTGTTGTTAACCTAAAACAACTGTTAAAAATGTTGTTTTAGAAAAGAAAAAAATGTCTTTACAGGTCCCAGATAACAATAATGTAAGAGTCATGTGAAGACCATTATAGCCACTCTGGTGCTTTGTTACCTGTTAGTAGATGATGGCCGAAGTTGAATGACAGGTAGGCAATACTGATCTAAAGTCCAGATTTAGGAATGAGAACCTTCACATCAAAATGTGGGCAGTGGCTCATAGCACAGGCATCACCTGGAAACATAGTAGAAATGTAGCATTACAGGCCTTGAGTCAGATCTTTTGAATCACAACCTGCATTTGAACAAGATTTCTGGGTGATTTTTAATGCACGTTAAAATTTGAGAAGCACTTATCTGGAGGACTTAGAAGAGAATGGAGGATGTAAATTAGAAGGGAGGTTTTCAGAATAGTGTACACTTGTAGACTAACAATAGCTGGCCATTGCAATGCAATATGTACATAGTCACCCAGTCCCTTCTTTTGGCAAGATGCCACTATTGTTCATCTGATTAGTGGACAGGGGAAGAATCAGATGACAATAGTTGAACTTTGACTCATTAAAATCACTGAATTATTTCATTTTAGTGGAAATTTTTTAGTAACTTCATGACCGCCACATCTTTTATTTTCATTGCTTTAAAAACACCTTTTTGTTATCATTATAACAAATCTTGTCAGGCAGTCAACCAACAAATGAAGTGATGAATGTATAACTATTATACTTTCCCAAGAAGGAAATAGTGAATACAAATGTTACCAATAGCACTATGTTGAAGAGCAGGGTTTGTGGCAAGTGGATGGATATATAGATGTATGACACAAGAACCACACTTCTATCACTATTAGCGAGCCAAGCCCTACAGTCTCTGGAATGCCAGAATTCCAAAGTGTGAGGATTGAGTCCACCTCTTTGCACACCTAGAGGTATCTTCATTTATTTCTTCATTTATTCAACAAATATGTTTGTTGAACACCTTCCATGTACCAGACACAATGCTGGGGGTAAGCTTTATGAGGCATAAAGGCATAGCAAGTCTTTGAAATCACTGAGTTTATCACCTGGAGAATTCAGGTAGATGATGAATAAGTAATTTTAAGGAGAAGATAAGTTTGGATAGTGATATTAATACTCGAGGTTTCTATAGTAGCAACTATGTGGAAATGTAAGGATGCTTTAGGATAAGTTGCATATTTAAATATGTCTTTACAAGGAGTATCCAATAGACTCCAGTCAAAACCACAGGAAAGTTGGCCAACCAGTTTATTTATCTCATTAAGAACACTTTACTCTTTGCAATTGTTCTGTGACAAACAGTGTATTTTATGGCATACGCATCAGTCAGGATCCAGGAAGCAAATCAGAGGACTATATGTTAAAATTTATGATGTGGCTTATGAGATTGTGTGGGCAGCTGAACAAGTCCAAAATGAAGGAAAGATCATGGGCAAGCAGGGCACAGGTAAAAACTGTTGTCCAGTCATGGAATTTTCTCCCCTCTTCTAGGGAAGTCTGCTTTGAGACATTCCAACTGATTAAGTCTGGCTCACCAGGTTATCCAAGATAATCTTTCTCTCCCCCCTGCCCCCAATTATATAAGAAAGTTTATTTAGAAAGTCACAGAAGTAGAAAGAAGTGAGCCAATTGGGCTGCATGGGCTCAGGAAACAAGCAAGAGGTAAAAGAAGGGATCTTGGAGTTCAGGAGAGAGAAAGGCAAAGGTAATGTGTCTGGGGAAAGAAGAAGGAAGAAAGGTGCCAGTGTGCTTTGGGTTCAGGATAACCTTTCTTATTTAAAATACATTAATTAGGGACTTTTATTACATCACCAATATCTTTTCAGAGCAATATTTAATAGACTAATATTTAACTGTACAACTGAGGACTTTTGCCAAGTTAATACGTCAAGAAAACAAGTCATCAGAGCAAGGCTAAAGACATCCTTTTATAATCTTAAGTTCAATAAGTGGTTAATGGCTTCTTCCACATATCATAATACATGGCAGACTCACTCACATCATTATATGAAAGCATTATGCCATTAACCTAGCAGATGTTGCTTTTCTGAATAGTGAGAGGAAATGATTATCATTATGCATTTAAAAGGTGTTAGGTTAATTTCTACACTGATTTTGCCATGTAAAGGAGATTGCCAATGATATCATTGAAAGTTATGTTGTTTTATGGGCCTCAAATACCAAGATTCTTGTAAGTGTTTGGGAAGTTGCTGGGAGTTTTAGTGTTCTGGGTGAAGAGCATAAGCCAGGATGCAAGCAGGAATCATTTTTGGTGAATATTTCAGGTACCTTTTGTAAAAGAGATCTCAAAAGAAAAGAACCCAAGCTCCAGTAGTTTATGGAGATATTTTTCTCATCCTAAATAAATAGCTACTTTTATGAATAATTTTATATTTATAATTTCATATTCTTTTTTCTTAAAGAAAGATCACACAATTGTTAGCTTCAGACTCTCTAAACAGGCATCCACTCCTGCATATATATTTCTTAATCATCTGTTTTTTAGCTCAAAAAGAAAGGAAGAAAGAAAGAAAGAAAGGAAGAAAGAATTATACTAGCAGGATAGTCTCTCTCAAGATCTTACAAGGGCTAATGAGTTAGTTATTGGTTTAATTGTCCTGAAAACTGGTTAGTTACACTGAAAATGTTTTGTCTAGTTTAGAGACAAACCTCAGTAAGACAGAGTATTTCAGAAGCAACATTTTGGTTCCCATAGTGAATTTCAGCAGAGCTCTGTGGCATTCAGAACACCTTATGATTCTGAGTTGCTAATCTGAAGTCAGATGGGACAGGATCAACTGCTAATGTACAGAAATCCACATTATCTCCTACTGTGGTATTAGACAAATGAAAGTGTTTTCATTTGTAGTTCTGCTTATGAGGTAGTTCCAAGTTTATTCATTTTACTTAAAAGACACACACACGCACACACACACACACACACACACACACAATCATTCACCAGTTCAAACACTAAAACATTCAAAAATTTATTCAGTGAAAAATCTCCTTCCCTTCCACAATGCTGATCTGTCCAGTTCCCATTATCATCTATTTTTGGCAACCAGCATTATAAGTTTCTGTTTCCTTGGAGCTTTTCTTCTATACTAATTAAAGGGTAATATGCCGATTACACTGGGAAACCTTCCGGGAGACCTTCCAAACATCCTTCTGGACAAAGCCATGGTGGCAGGGCTGAGGCAGAGGCAATTAGGGGCTATCAGGCCAGGAGGGGAGGACAGTTGGGATGATCAGGCCAGCAGTAGGGAGAGTTCAGGGTGAGCATGCTGGCAGCGGTCAGTTGGGGATGAGCAGACTGGTGGGGGAGGGGCAGTTAGGGGTGATTGGCAGGCAGGCAGGTGAGCAGTTAGGAACTAGTGCTCCCAGATTGTGGGAGGGATGTCCTACTGCTGATAGGATACGGCCTAAACTGGCAGTTGGACATCCCCCAAAGGGTCCCAGATTGGAGAGAGTGCAGGCTGGGCTGAGGGACACCCTCCTCCCACGCACAAATTTCGTGCACCAGGCTACTAGTGTGTGTGTGTGTGTGTGTGTGTGTGTGTGTGTGTAACTCTTTATTGTTGAAAGTATTACATGGGTCCTCCTTTGCACCCCATTAACCTCTTCCTGCACCTGTTCCCTTCTCGTCCCCTCCTCCATTGTCTGTGTCCTTAAGTGTATGTACATACAAGTTCATTGGTTGTTCTCTTCCCACCCACCTTTCCCTGCCTTCCTCTTGGAAGGTTTCTGTATACACTTAGGATTCTGGATTTTGAGCCTTGCTTTCTTTTGATTCACCTAGATATTTTCTCACCCCCTTTATTTAAACTTTTCTGAATCACTTTATTTTAAATACGTTGGTTTTTGCTTTTGATCTAACTAAAGATTTTTTTTAAATCATGAAATTGATCACATTTACCTTAATTGATATGTTAGACATTTTGGTTTTTATTTCTTACATTCGTTTATGCTATTTTCTAGAGGGCCAGTGCACAAAATTTATGCATTGGTGGTGGGATCTCAGCCCAGCCTGCATTCTCTTGCAATTAGGGACCCCTGAGGGATGTTGGGCCTAAACTGGCAGCCGGACATCCCTCTCACAATCTGGGATGCTGCATGCACCAATGACCACAATTTTCATACAGGGGGTTGAAAAGACATCTTGTTGTTGTATGGGCAGTTACATTTTCTTTTTGCCCTGATTATAAAAAGCAGTACATAATATGATCCTTCGGAGGCAATAGTACTATTTTTCCCATCTTATGAGTGGAAAAACTGAAGCAGGAGAAGTTAATTAATTGGCTTTGTCACATAGTTACAAGTGTCAGAATCAGAGTTCAGTACAAAATGTGCAAGCCAGAGTTCATGCATGACATCACTGCATCATCCTGTTTTTTCAGTATCAGAGTAGCCTTGGCAGGTTTTAATTTTTAAATGTAAGAGACCGTTCTTAATATATAGAGTAGGGTCCCTAGGCCTGGCCAGCAATGAGGGCCATCTGTGGGGCTACCAGCAGTCAGGGCGATCAGGGGGGCCCCCTGCTAGCACACCTTGGCTGATGGCCTGGCACTGCCCTCTTGCCGGCTCTGTTCCCCAACTACCACTGCTGATCACCTCCCTCTTGGCGGGGAGGGAAGAGCAGATGCTCAATGTGTTGAGCGTCTGCCCTCTGGTGGTCAGTGAGCATTATAGTGACCAGTCCTTCCTCTGGTAGTTCTGTTGTTCAGTTGATTTGCATATTTGGGTTTTATTTTATAGGATTGTTTATATATACTTTAAGGTTTTCACTGGATCTATAATTGTTTTCTTTGTTTTTATTTGGAGAGTTATCTGTTTCTTCTAGTGGTACCTTTATAATCATAGGCCCATATAATTCTTCTAGCCCTTTATTTTTCTAAGATAGTAACAATTAGATCCATGCTTGGTGACAATAAAATGAATGTTTCTCCATTACCCAATCCCTCATCCTCTACACAATTTATTAAAACATAATCTTTCTTTGTGCTGATTTTTATTTTAAATTTGCTTATATTGTTATTTGGTTTATCATGAAGAGAGCTTCTCTCTTAGCCTACCAGTGTTTGTTAATTAAACAAAATGTGGCATATACTTTCTGTTTTGTCATCTTAAACCCCATATTATTTGAGTCTCACTTCTACATTTAAATATATTCTGTGCTCAGCACCAAATCTTCTTCCAAATTTTTCTCAGTTATTTCTCAGTTTGTTTTGCTGTAATTTCTTGTAAAATACTCTTAGGAGCAATAGTCTCTGAATTCTCTGCATGTTGAAACTATTTGTCATTTTTAGATTTGAAGCACAGCTTGGATACATGTTTATAATATCCACACCTAAGATATTCTTTCTTTGATTTTTTTGTTGGTGTTGCTTTACTATCTTCTGGTATTGTTCATTGCCATGAAGATACCTAATGCAATATATATTTCTCTCCCTTTAAGTGACTTGATCATTTTGTCTGGCTGCCAAATGATTTTGTCTTTATTTTTAAAGTCTAATAACTTTATTAGGCTATACCTTGGTTTTGACTAATCAAAGTCTATTATTCCTGGTACATAGTACAGTCAACCCTTTGTATCTGTGGCTTTTTCATCTGCAGATTCAATCAACTATATATTGGAAATAATAGAAAAAGAAAGTTATTGCCACATGTACTATGTACTATGCAGTCAGGCCTATGATGCCTATATTGAAAATGAGCAGACTTCTTTCCTTGTCATCATTCCCTGAACAATTTAGTATATCAAGTAGTTATATAACATCTAAATTGGAGTGGTATTATGAGCAATTTAGAGGTGATTTAAGTATACAGGAGGATGTATGTAGGTTATGTTCAAATACAATGCCACTTATACTAATAAAAGGGTAATATGCTAATTAGACCAGGAGACCTTCTGGGAGATCTTCCAGACGTCCTTCTGGACAAAGTCATGGTGGTGGGGCCAAGGTAGAGGTGATTAAGAGCACTCAGGCTAGGAGCGGAGGGCAGTTGGGGGTGATCAGGCTGGCAGGGGGGAAGTGGAGGTGGTCAGTCTGGCAAGGGGGTATTTGAGGGTGAGTAGGCTGATGAGGGGGTAGTTTGGGCAAGCAGGCCAGCAGGGGTTGGGGGGAAGTTGGGGGTAAGCAGGGCAGTAGGCAGAATGGTTAGAGGTGATCAGGTAGGCAAGCAGGTGAGCGGTTAGGAGCCAGGGATCCCAGATTGTGAGAGGGATGTATGATAGTTGGATCAGGCCTAAACCAGCAGTTGGACATTCCCCGAGGAGTCCCAGATTGGAGAGGGTGTAGGCTGAGCTGAGGGATCCTTCCCCTCCCCAGCCCATGCACAGATTTCATGCACCAGGCCACTAGTTTCACATAAAGGACTTGAGCATGGGCTCCTGGATCCAATCTCTGATGAGTAAAAGGATGACTGTATGTACCTTCAATATACGTACATCAAGTTGATGCTTATATATGAGGAAAGTCTTATTAAATGATAACTTTAAATATTTATTCAGCTTTGATTTTCTTTCTTAAGGACTCATCCCATTTATGTGTTTCTTGGATTTATGTTTTTCAATATCTGCCATTTTCTTCTCTAATTTGTCCTCTTCAATTTTCATCTTGTATTTGTTTTTCTCATTTGTTTTCATGTTCTACATTATGTCTATTAGCACTATGCCATTTTTTCTATATCTTCTTGAGTCCTGACAGCTCACATTCACCACTTCCTGTTAATCTTTGTTTCTTTCCTGAGTTCTTTCATTTCTGCTCCTTGACCTTCCTTTACAGAAGCAGGTGCTTTTTCAAGTTTTAAAATTTAACTTGTGACAAATGCTCAGCAACAATATTTATCTATCCAATGTATCAGTCCATGTATTTGCTGAGCTTTGCTGCTCTTTGCAAAATGTTTGTTTTTTAATTTTGCTTACAATACCTTTGTGTCCATGGTATGCTGATTATTTTTTTCATCTTCTCTTTCAATGCATTAGCTTAATGAGTTGGCTTTTCTTAAACTTGAAATTTGTAGGGGTCGCTGGGTGATACGTGCTTGTGATCTGTGATCAGTGTAGCCTTCAGATCTTACAACTCTTAGGGGAAGACTGCCTTTAGCAAAAAATGGCTCATACATAAGAATCACACCTATTGTGGGATCCTCTTTCCACGTCCCGCGTGGTTCAGGGTTCCCGGGTCAGGGTTCGGGTTCTGAAGGAGGCCGCACGCAAACAAAATGAGAGACTAGAAAGCATTAATTTGGCAATATTGGGGGGCCAGGTGGGAGCCTTCCTCTAGTGGAAAGGACTGCCATTTGCTCTGGTCTTTTTCTCCCTTTTATTAAGGCTTTGGGACATACCCCTAGCCTTTAGGCAGGAAATAACAAAACAGAAATTAACATGAAACAAACAGATAGAGGTTGCTTCAACCAACAAATGTTTCAACTAAACAGTGAGTAATTAGCCCTGACCTTTCAGAGCAGTTAAGGTTGACCAGCCTTCTGGCTTCCTGTTTACATCCATTTAGTGAGAACAATATTTGGTTTCCAACATCTCCCCCGTTTTCTTTTCCTCTAAAAAATCTTGCACCTACAGACTAGAAATAAATATTAAGAACAAAAAATAAGACAAGCAACAATGGCTATGCTAAGAGGTAAATGAATAAGTCTATAGTATCTTTCTTTCTGGACCAACAGTCCTTTGAGTCCCAGTTTCAATGTCCAACAGTTTTTTGAATGTACATATTAGCAATGATATTTCAGTTCTGGATGGTGGACAAATGGTGGCAATGCAGGTCCGACCCTCTCTGGTTTGGTCCTGGGCAATCTGCATTGATGCACAGCTGCTGACTGTTAGGATGGCAAGGTGTCGTCAGCATCTTCCATCTCTGGACTGCTTCTCTTCTCGTCTTCATAGCTGGAGCATTCTCTGTTGTAGGAATTCACATGGTCTTGGAGCTGTTTTTCTGAAAATATATAAACATTCTCGACCAAAAGTTAGTAAAGGAATTTTTTTCTATAAATTTGACTTTGGATCCTTTTTATTTTTGCCCAAATGATTTTCCTTTGGCTTATTTTAATACTATGTATGTTCTTCATGGGTGTCTTGCTGTTAAGTAAAAAAAATTTTTAGATGTAATTTGCTTACAGGATGCTTTTTCCTTACATAATATTACTGTACTATACTCCCCCCTTTTTTATGTAATTATGAGGCTTTTATAAAGTTTTTATAATGCAAATATGACTGCTTTATGTTTATTGCATGTTGAGTAATTTTACCATGCAATGAACTACCAATAGAAATTTAAGTTTATACTGTAGGAACAACTTTTTTCCAGTACAATTAAATTTTCTTGAATATTCACCTATTTCAATTAACCAATTAAATTAATTTGAAAATTTAACTACTATTTTATTGTTAAATTTAATAGTCTAACAACAATCTTAGTTTTATCCTGTAAATATTAGTGGAAAGGATTATTTGCATTCTTGAGTAGGCATTGAGCATTCCTGGTGTTAAGTGGGATTTAGAATATAGGGCAGCTGTCAGCCAAGTCTGTCTGTTGCTGGGTCCCGATCTGAGCTGCACCAAATCTTCGTCTGTCATCTGTGTCCCAAACGGAGCTGGGCCAAGTCTCTGTCTTGTCACCTGGGTCCCGATCAGAGCTGGGCGTGGGAAATGAAGCAGCCATGGGGCAGGAGACCTCCCTCAGAAGGGGCGAAGGTTCAAGCCCCTGCAATGTTGGGGGGTGAGGATCAACCTCTGTTGATCCCCAAGTTTTCTACTGATGGCCCCTCTGCGACTGTGCCTGTCTTAGGTCAGGAACTACCATACGGTACCAACCCACCTTACCCGTCATTGGAAAGCAGGGCGGCATAAGGCCCAGTTCCTGGCTTAGGCGGTGGTCGGTGTAACGTATAAGTTCCAGTTGCCCGTCTCTGGCTAACCAGCCATCCTCCGGGGCCAAGCAGGTTGATGTGAGGTTCAGTTCCGTCTCCTTGGTAGCCGATGCCCTTGTGGCCTCCACGCCCAGTACCTGCCTTGGGATCCCCTCGCCTGCTGGCAGGGTCCCAGCACTGATTACATATCTTGGAGAACCCAGGTTTCTTCTCCAGGAAGGGCCCAGCTCACACCACTGGGTGAGAGACAGATTCATGGTACCAGCCAACACGAGGCTTCAACCTCAGCATGAACAGAAAGCTCAGGCGACAGCTGTGGGAGGGTCCCTCTTGGCAAAAAAGAGCAAGAAAAGCCAATATAGAATGCTCAAGTGCCTTCTCACTGCCTTAATTCCTTTTATATTATTTTTTTAAAAATTGCTACCAAATATTCAGAGAATTAGATTGTAAGTTTGTTTGGGATATTTGTCAAAAAAATTATAATAACATTGTAGAATAATAATATGTAAGGAAATTCTTTTGTTCTAGGCCATGGCAATTCAATTTCAAACTGGCTATCAATTTCTTTTTGTATAGACAAGGTCTTAGTTACTTTATTAGAATACTTAATCAAATTGCTTACAAAAACATTGGCTCTTTATTTAGCTGAAAACTTTGATTTTTATTTAAAAAGCTAATTTATTAATTAAAGTAGGTATCTTAATTTAAAAAGCAAAAGAAATTTAGTAAATGTTTATGTCTGATTCACAAGCCACAAATGTTGCCCCACCTCTAGCTTAAGAATACAGGTTGCTTTGGGCTTTTTGTCATTTTAAATTCTAATGTTGGAATTTTAAGAAATATTTACTTAATTTTGCCCTTCTTAGAGACTACAAGAAACAGGGGAATCAGTACACCTAAGGGTTCTTACCCATGAAGGGTCAGGAATATAAGTCAAAAATACTTCCCCATGTGTCAGAGGTAATATTACCATACAGCTGGTAACTGTTGGTATTGCAAGAAATATGTTCGTAGGCGTCTGTACCGTCCTCTTTACCATGCTCCCAGTGGCATAGGACCCCAAATTCCTGTAGGAATAGCTTGCAGAGCAATATCAGGAGTCAAAGTGACTGCTATAGTGCTGTTAAGATCCAGGCCTGCGCTTCCTGGAGTTGCTCAGATGAGGGAATCCACTGTGGGCCTTGCAGGGCAGGTTTCCCCTATTAATAACGGGGCTGGGGGGCACCCCTCTGGCCATTTCCCGGTGGTTGACCATACCCTGTATCTTGATTTAGAGGCTGCCCATTTCTATGAAATTTTGATTTACACTGTCTGGCCCAATGGTTACCTCTCTGACATCTAGGACACTGAGAGGCTGGATCTCTCAGAGGCTGAGTGTTTATGCCTCTCCCTAGAGTGCTACCTTGTGTCTTCTTAGAGGCCAAAACCTTCACAACATTTAGAATATACTTATTAATTCTCATTTGATAAAGCTTTCCATAAAATTTCAAGTATATTAGATTGGTTTTAAATTTAAGAAGATGTCCTTTAAAAAGAGAGAACAAATTTCTTGTATTACTCTGGGCCCATGGAGCTTTACAAGAATCATCTCTGTTAAAGCCTTGAAATTTTAACATGGAAAAAAACCATCAAATGTATATAATCATATATGATTTAAAGATTATAATATTTTTTATAATTATCTTAAGATATCAATTATATTTTAGACTGTCAGTTGGAAATCATAGAATTAATCCTTTTTTATTAGACCAATCAACAACGTATTTTGAATTCCTAATTATTAGAGAAATTTTATTTTATTTTCTCCCAATTTAATTTGCATTTAGCTGAAAACCTTGATTAATAACACAAAATCTTCTCCTTTTGGTTCCTTTACGCCATTTTTCTTAAAAAATAAAGACCAGTTCTGGGTTTTTCTTTTTCTGCAGCTTTTGCGGAGAGATTCCAGCTTAAAACCCTGTCTAATATGTCCAAAAAGGTGGACAATTTGCGCATTTCTTTTTAAGCCGGGCTTCTCTCCTCATGAGTACAGAAATTCCAGACACATCTCTAAATTTTTACAACTTTTTCATGGCGAGAAAGGAGACTTTGGATTAGTATACTGGGAGAGTGGACTTTCAAACTGGATTGCCACAGTGTCTCTCTTCCTCCACATCCTGCTTACTTCAGGGGAAAGCATCAGTAACAGATCTGGCCTAATTTCTTTTCATGCTTAAAAGATAAAGACAGATCTTAAATTTTTTCTTTCTTTTTCGCTCTCCGAAGTAATAACTAGCACCTAATTTGGCCAAGATTAGCATTTCCCTGCAATTTCTCTTATAATTTTTAAATGAAACCTTCAGTAATCTCATTGCAGAAGAGCAGAGAGCCTTGCCCTCTCCTGCGACCTTTGAATTTCTCTGCACCAGAGGCGGTTTCAGCAGTGGAGTTTCACTCATTACAGATTTCAGATTCCAAATGCAAACTAAGATTTTAATTTGAACAAGAAACCACATTATTTAAGCATGCAAACCAAAAGTCTATAATAAAGTTTACTTTATATTTATAACCAAATTCTTCCCCATTAGCCTGGCTGCAAAAGACGTTCCCACCCTACTTACAGATCGCGACTCTGTAGTTAATCCGTGGGCTTTGCGTACATTGAATTCCCCTCACCTTTTCCTAGGTGAATCTTCCCTCACCATTTTCCTTGGTGAATTTTCCTTCCTTCGCTCTTAGGCGAATAATACCTCCTCCTCCAGACGTCCTGTGGTCAGGCGCCAGATGTGGGCACCTTTTTCCGCAGTCCCTGATGGGCGCCAGATGTGGGAACCTCTTTCCACGTCCCGCGTGGTTCAGGGTTCCCGGGTCAGGGTTCGGGTTCTGAAGGAGGCCGCATGCAAACGAAATGAGAGACTAGAAAGCATTAATTTGGCAATATTGGGGGGCCAGGTGGGAGCCTTCCTCTAGTGGAAAGGACTGCCATTTGCTCTGGCCTTTTTCTCCCTTTTATTAAGGCTTTGGGACACACCCCTAGCCTTTAGGCAGGAAATAACAAAACAGAAATTAACATGAAACAAACAGATAGAGGTTGCTTCAACCAACAAATGTTTCAACTAAACAGTGAGTAATTAGCCCTGACCTTTCAGAGCAGTTAAGGTTGACCAGCCTTCTGGCTTCCTGTTTACATCCATTTAGTGAGAACAATATTTGGTTTCCAACAACCTATGAGCCATTTTTTTTCCTAAAAACAGTCTGCCCCTGTGGGCTTTCGTATCCAGCCTTATTTACTTCTGTGCATATATGTAGGTATAAATGAAAGATAAAGCATTTGTACTGCAGGTAAGCCCCTCACCTTTACTACCTTTTTGCCAGTGCTTTTTGAGATGCTAATGTGCTTACATGCTCCATTGTCATCACCCTTCTTTTATCTAATACTGCCTGATCTAGCATCTGGCTGCCCTTCTTCATATTTTGTAGGCTGCAGGTTGCATCTATCTTTGGGTTTTGCAGAATGTGGAATTTATTCGAAGAGTTATCTCCCCTCATTTCCTGGTTGTTCTTGCATAATGTTAAAGAGAAAAGGGGGAAATGTATTGACTTAACATTGTTATGTTTGTATGGGAAGTACAGAGTTTTGGTCTCTTTCAATTTAGCTACTGTACTGTGAAGTTGCTCAGTGTTTACATAGTTTCTTTCAAATTCCTTGGTTTGGTATGTAAAGTATTCCTCACTCTAGCTCCAGCCTCATTCTACTTTCATCTCCTTCATATTCTTTATGCTTTTGCTAAATCGTATTGAATTATTTAGAGTTACCCTGAATAGTCGTTCTTGTTTCTCCATACTTTTATTCAATGTGCTCCCTCCAGTTGACATTTCCTTTCCACCTTGGTAACCCTTCCTCATCTCCAGGGTTCTTATTATCAATTAAAATCCTCTCTGGACTTCAAATTCACCTGAATTAGCATCTAATTCTTAAAGCTTTGCCTCTGGTTTCTGCATATTTTATAATCTCTTTCTATGCTTAAGCACACTTTCCATAGCTTGTATCCGCATAGAACTCTCTCCTACTGTATATGTTAATTTGGTTATTGGGTTCTGCTGCTACTTTCTACCAGTTGGAAGAAAACCTATGACTTAGTTTTATTTGTGCCCCATTTATGCCTGAGCACAGAACATTGTGCATAATATTCATTCAATAAACATTTGCTGAAATGATAAAGTTAAGGAAAGGCTAAAATTAGTTTTTTGAATGCATGGCACAATATCCTCCTACTTCTCACTGATTCACAATATTACCACTCATGGAGATAATTTGGCTTTTTTTTTCTTTTTCTGAAGCCACAGATCCCTGCAGATCAAAGCATCTTACAAGAATATGATTATAGATGTACTTGTTTAGTCATGCAGGCAGTCAAACTGTTTTGGTTATTTTAATTGTCTTACTTTAATACAGAATAATTTGTCCCTGGCTTTTTATGAGTCCTTGATAGCTGTTAAGTATATTAAAAAAAAAAGGAAAACAATCTTCTTTAATCTACTGTTAGATGGCAAATCTCTATCATGATATAAATATAATATTATAACCAATTATGTTAAAATTTAACTTTTAAATTTCAAAAGGAATAGCATAAGTTTAACAAAATATTTCCCTACAAAACTCTAGGTTTTAGAAACATACAACTTTTTAAATGAAGTGAAACTTGAATATTTTCTCCCCACTATTTCATTTAATTGGGCTCCTTTTCAAATATAATTACATGTCATTTCTTCACCATTTTTTTTTAGCTTTGAAAGCTGTATTTATTGAGAAAAACCTGCTTCCCAAAGACTTTCTGGATCGTGAAAGAAGAGCCAAGCAATTATGTCAAGAAACAAGTAGTAAAGTGAATATAAAAAGAAATAAGAAACAATTATAACTGAAAGAAAAATAAATATTTCATTGACAGATGAAATATGTGTATGAAATGCAGAAAATAAATGTAAAAAATTGCCATTTCCCTTTTTATTTTATATTTCAACTTCAGAAAGTTTTATTTTCAGACAACATTCTTACCCATTACTTTTCACTTTTTATTTTCAGTAAAAGAAAGATTGGACTAAGAGGGGCTGGTATCAATTAATATTACCTATTCTCAAGTGTTTTTATATAAAAAAATGTACAATTTCAGAAAAAAGCATTCTGACCTTTGATTGCTTCTATAGATAAACATTTTGGTCAATTTTCTTTTAGAAAACCTGCATTAAAATTAAACATGAAAAATATTAACACAGCCAATCTCTATAAACTTAACTAAGAAAACTTTGCCTACATATTTACACTTTCTAGTTCTCTCTCTCTCTGTGTGTATGTGTGTTTTAAATGATACTGATAATGCAATAAGACTTTGTCAGTAGTAGCTACTAATTCTTATTGATTTATATTCATTCTTATATGAAGTTATTGAGAAATTACTGCACAACTCTTACTTCTGTTCTTTGTTATCTTATGTTATACTGTACTCTAAAACTGAGTGGGATAGTATAGACAAAGTGGTATAGCCTAGAGAAAAGAAGTGGTCTGAGGTTATATAAAGAACCCACTTTATGTGGAAGGTCAAGTAGACAATATTTAGTTCTGAAACACAGTGCCTCACTTTTTAAATCCATTTTTCTTTAAAAATAGCATCATCCATCAGGCAACCAATATTCTTTTATTTTTAAATCCTTACCCAAGGACATATTTCTATTGATTTAGGGAAAAGAAAGGGAAAGGGAAAGGAAAAGGGAAATGGAGAAGAGAGAAACATTGATTGGTTGTCTCCTTTATGTACCTTGACCCAGTCCCTGACCAGGAATGGAACCCATGACCCTTCAGTGCATAGGATGATGCTTCAACCAATTGAACCACTTGGCCAGGGAAGGCAACCAATATTCTTATGCTGCTTTATTTATTCTGTCCTGTAAGAATAATTAATAAATTATTTCACATAACTTTACTATGCATTTGTATTCTAAAGTGTCCTTCCAAAATATTTGAATTTTAAGAAGACTTTTACAATAACAAAGAAAAGTAAATAGCTAACAACATGTAGTAGCCTACTCTGTCCAGTAACTGCAAAAATTCATTATGTTTAAATCCCACAATACTTATATAAAATATATCTATTTAAGGTTAATATCAGAGAGTTGTATTCATTAAAAGAGTGTCTAATTATTGATGGTGAGTTGGGATTGGAGCCCAAATCCGTTTTACTCTAGAGACCATAGTTTTTGACCTTCACCATTCTGTTTACTCACCTCTCATTACTTATAAAGTCAGTGAAATTAGCTATAACAGAATTTCCAGCATCAGTGGAGCAAGTTTTAGCCTGGTGGAGAGGATGGCAGAGGAAAGGTTTTTTTTTTTTAAAATATATATTTTATTGATTTTTTACAGAGAGAAAGAGAGATACAGAGCTAGAAACATTGATGAGAGAGAAACATGGATCAGCCGCCTCTTGCACACTCCCTACTGGGGATGTGCCGGCAACCAAGGTATGCGCCCCTGACCGGAATCGAACCTGGGACCCTTCAGTCCACAGGTGGACGCTCTATCCACTGATCCAAAGGTTTTTAGAAGGCAGCGAGGAAAGGTTCATCTACAATTCATTGCATCCTTAGTCAGGCATTGTGACTTTTGTGTAGGTTGCTTTCCTTCTCATTAAGCAACAGTGACATATGAGGAAAATATACGAGCATAATACATATGAAAGAATTGTGACGAAGGTCTTCAGAGTGGTTAAGGCCATAGAAAGCATATTAAGAGGAACAAGAAATGGGAAGCCTCATTTAAGAAAGAGAATTCATGGGAGATACAAACTATCCTCAAATATTTCAAAACTATAGTGAAGAAAAGAAGTAGACCTAATGAGCATAATTATAAGAAGGCAGATTCTAGAATTACTTCCTAATACCTGTTAAAACCTGAAAAAGTTTCTCATTCTTTTCCCATTGGCACTTCCCATCTTGAAGCAGAGTAGTTGGCAGCAGGCACACTGTATGGCTATGAAAGGAAGGAGAAGCCTAGAGAAGATCCACTGGGTAATATGCTTACTGGGGCCAAGTGTATGGAAGGGGTCAAAGGGAGGGAAGAATGAAGGGTGGGAGGGCAGAGGGGGTGAGTGGAGGACATGAACAGCATGGTAGGAAGAGTAATTACACTGAGCAAATGAGAAGTGAATACATAAATGAATAAAAGTAAATATATTGAGGATAATGAGTGCTAGATATCACATTGTAGTTGAAAATAATAGCGAAACTTGAAAGGAAGAAAACTAGAAAAAACTCTGAGATTTTGAATTGATATTAGAGATTTCAGATATCAGTGTGAATACATGGTTTCAGGCAAGTAGATAAACAATAAAATGGAATAATAGAAAATTATGTTTGTAGATTGTTCTCAAATTATTAAAATATAACTTATAATGTGTATATGTATGTATTTATGCACATATATTCAACACAATGCATATCCATATCCATATACAAACATATTATATAGATAGGTGAATGGGTAGATAAAGCTTATTTATATAGGTAGAGCACACATATGATGATGAAATGTTATCTAGGAAAACTGAGATAGTAGTTCTTTGTATGATATCAGCACTTTTCTGTTAACTTAAAAGTATTTCAATTTACATTATTTTTTGAAAATGAAAATGTTGCCTTGGGACAGAGGATTCTTTGAGGTGTTCAGAAAGAAGCTGAATAAAACACACAGGCATATTGCAGAGAATTCTTCCACTGGTTGGGAGATTTGATCAGACAATTCATCATTTCAAACTTTGAGCATATGATTTATGAGTCATATATTGCTGACAATATAATGGAGTGAAAATTTCCAGAAATTTAAAGAAATATTGAGATGTTAAGGACAGGTAATATGAGTGCCACATAGTTTGCAAAGGCTCTTTTCTCCATCCATCCATCCATCCATTCAATTATTGAAGGCATATGCAAGGGACTGTTTTAGATGCCAGGTACACACAAATAAATAGAACCCACTTCTCCTGCCATCAACTTTTTTAAGTGAAAGTACATAAAATGCTGTGGTTTATTAAACAATGGTTGAGTGAGCCCCCTAGTTTTTCTAGAATAATTTAGAAATTATTTTACTAGACATATTTTACTTTTTCTATCCCTAGAGAATACTTTGTAATTGTCTGGTTGATATAGATAGACCTCTCTATAGCCTATTACATGTGCAAAGCACCAAGCTGTGTGTGTCTCTAAACCCTAATTTAGTGCTTCTTCCATGAAAAGAACAAAGAAGAGCTGTCTCACAAGTATACATAATGAGAATAGAGTTTTGAAAAGTATGAAAGTCTCTTTTAATGTTACTGTTTCTAATACTTAGGAACAAAACATACACAAAAGGAAAAAGCAATGACAACATTTAGTTATGTCTTACTCTTTTATAGCTTACAGCATCTAACTGTTACGCTGGTAGCAGGGTCTTATCAAATGTTAATAGAACTGAAGACTTTATATGCTATTTCTGAAATTAACATTTAGGTTTAATTAAGACTCATTTTTCTACGTGAAGAGAATTTGTCACATTAAAATAGGATGTGCCAACCTTGGCTAGGGCGGCTCAATTGCATGGAGCATCCTCCTGTGCACTGAAGGGCTGCAGGTTAGATTTTCTGTCAGGGCACAGGATTCCCCAGTCAGGTCACATATGGTGGGGCGGCAACCAATCAACACTTCTCTCTCACTTCAATGTCTCTCTCTCTCTTTCTTTCTTTCTCTCTCTCTCTTTCTCTCTCTCTTTCTCTCTCTCCCCCTCCTCCCCACACTGCCTTCCTATTTCTAAAATCAATAAGAAAAAATGATGTCCCATACTTTTCAGTAGGCTATTTTGTTTGTTGTATGAAGATTCACACTAAATGTAATTTAACCTGTTATCTTTTCAGAACATTTCCCTCTTATCACATAAAATATATAGAGCAAACTGGCAGAGGGAAAAACAATACCTGAAATTAATCAATGAAAAAATTAACTTTTAAGTCCTTTATTTATTAATGAAAACACTTGATTGTGTTTTTTAAGTTTGGAATTAAATACATTTTTACTTATAAAAAACTATAAAATGCTACTAAATGCTAATTAGAAGGATAATGAGATTGAACCTGTAACCCCTTCCTATTATCTCTCCCACCATGCTCTAGTTGCAAAATTGAGTTATAGAAGAAACAGATTTATAAAAATTATTCAAAGGTTTGCAGCAATATTTTATGGACAATTGTGGTATCTTTATTGTCTATTAAAAAAGCTTAAAGCAGGGAGGAGAAATTCATGGCCACTGCTTTTTACTCCTTAAAAGAAAGGAACATGTACAGTCTGTGTGAACTGTGCTAAGATAAGGTCCTTACAGAACAGCTTCATTAAATAATCTTACTAAGACTGTCTGTCTCTGTCATTGGAAGGAAAAACAATGGCCTGCTCCTGGGCAAGTCACATTATGACCTAAACACTGTAGACATAATAATTTGGTAACCAAGTGTACTTGTGATGGATGTTTGCTGGTGTCACTGCATGGGTAGAAGAGCACTGATTGAATGATAGTGTTAGACATTTGGATTTATTATTTATGAATTGCAGAGTAGAGCAGAAGAATGATTGTGTTCTTATGTTGCATAACTGTGATTTTGGAAAATAAACTCTAACAGTGTTATATTAAAAGCTGCAAATGAGTTTGCTTACATCAGAGTAAGTGATATTAGGGAACAACCCAACATTTAGAAAACATTCAGAGATGCTTAGATGGGCAATTAAAATTTTTAGTAAATTAAATATTATGGTCGACAGCAGTCATCAGGCTCCTCAAGCCTGTTATTAAGGTATAGCCCTAGGACACTGAAAGATGCTAACAGGATCTTTGAAAAAGCTTTTTTTACAAAAACTCTTTTAAATGTATCTTTATTCATTTTACTTATTTTTCATAGCTTTATCAGAAATATTACATTTAGTAATCAATAGTAAATATTTGTTTAATTGCAACTGAAACAAATTTCCATTCCTCTTCTCAAAAGCCACTTATTTAATAACTGATTGCTAATGACGTTATTGATTTGAACTAGAACAATGAGATCAAAACCTATTCAATGATGCATCCATTTTTTATTAATGAACTGTTTGTACAAAAAATCATGTAAAATGTTAAGAGCACATAAATATAACACCAATGTTAACTATCTAATTATTTATGTTTAATAGTAATCTCTTGATGTAATTTGGTAAATCTATAATCTTAATCTGGCCTTTTTGTTTAACATAAAGATTATATATTTTTTAATATCCAAATTTTCCCCTAAAGATTCAAATGGGCCTTGTATCCATAGGAAAATACCCTATTGTATAATTTGATTAGTTGTTGAGCGCTCTAAATGCAGCAGTAATTTGTCTCTCTGCATTCTGGACTTGATTCAGCTTTATTCTTTTTGTCATAGGCATCTGGAAATATTTATGATAGAATACATTGCTATTCTGATGTAGGGTTCCTATGAGAAACAAGAAGAGCTAATTACTAGCCAATTTACAGGCACTAGCACATTCTTCCAAATTCTGCTTCTACTTATTATACAAGAAGTGGAATAATAATATAAAGTTCATGATCTTTTAAAATTCTAGTATTGCTTTCTCTCTTAGTTCTTGTGTATTTCATCATTGATAATTAACCTGATCATATCAGACCTTTCATTCAAATGTGGTGAACACCTGCTTTGGTTTTAGAGGAATTAGTCTAGCAACATTCAAGATAAATAGAGTTGGCCTTGACCAATCAGGTGTCCCATGTACTAGTGTTTCTCAGCAGACATAACTGTAAATTATCAGAAGCGAATTTTGAGTAAGTACCTTAAAATTAAATAGCTTTTGAATGAAGTATATATGCAACAATATTAATTATTAGTGTTTAATAAAGACTGATGTTTCAATTCACTTTAGCAGATATTATTTAAGTTTATCAAATTAATGCATTACTTTTATTCTCCTTAAAATGTGTCACTATAAATTTGAATATTGCATTCTTATAGGGCTATTCATCAGTTTATTTATCTCATTAGTACTTTGTGATTTCTAATGAGATATGATCCAAAAGCCAATGAAGTGAATTGTTAAAACCAGTATGTTGTGTGAGCTTATAATTAACTAAGTACCTAAAAATTTTCTATGAGAAATATATGCTTAAAGAATGTATATTTTAGTTATTAAGATTATTAATAACAATGAGAGGATAACTTCCTGATTTAACTATAAGGGTAAAAATACACCCTTCATAATAGTGTTTATTATTCTAATACAAATCAAGAACATAAAGATGCGCCTAGTGGATTACCACTTGGCGACTTAAAAGTACTGATAACATTGTGACTACATATCTATAAACTAATAGTTTGTACAGAAATCTTCTGAGATAGTGAATATGATATGTAGAAATTTATTTTGTGTTAGCTTTTACTATTGTTGCACTACTACTAACCACCTTAGGTACCAATCTAAACCTCGATAAAACATTTGCTTGACGGGATATATGTATGTATTTGTTTAGTTTAACAAGACATTATTTTCTAAGAATTCTTTGGATTGAACTTAGAGCACTTTTTTTTTTTGTAAATTCTATATCTAAGCATGTAGAGTTTACCTATATATATATTAGAAAATAATTTGAAATATCTGGACAATGACTCTGCAGTTTAGTTTTGGAGAATATTTGACTATTGGTAATCTTTATATATAACTGTAATCTTAGTAACTTTTAACTCACTTGTGGGTCATGGTGACCTTCCTAATGTTCTATAAAACACTCTAGAAATATAGTTCTTCAATAATTTAAGTTTAACAACACGGTATTCCAAAGGCTTTTATCTTTATCCCCAATAAAAATTACTTTCTAGTAATCTATTCAACTAGGAATTATTATGGGCTACTCAAATGTATTATTTGTGGGGGGAAAATAGTGTTAGTAAAATTTATAAGACCTTCAGAGTCGGTTTTCCACCAAGTCTCCGGTAAATTGAAAGAACTCACTCTGCTCTAGATGTAATCAGGGTTGAATTTTCTGCAATTTTAGTGGAGAGCACTTTAATAAGGTGTCATTAGTGTTATTGTGACTCAATTATAGTTTTCAATTGCAGCTTTCTTACATTTGTTATTTGTCAAATTGTTCTTTGATTTTTTAAAAAAAATATTGCTCTCTTTTTCTATTGATGTGCTATTTATATTTGGTCATAATGTTGTTTCTTTATAGTTTTCAGAGTTTTCTTTTATCCCTTTGGAAAATTGCAGGTAGAATTTGGGATATTTTGCTTACAAATTCCATAACTTTTACTGTTGTAAAAAGTTAGTGAGATTATTTAATTGATTTAGAATATATTAACTTTTTAATATTATAGGTCTAAAACCACATGGGAGTGTGTTCATTTTTAAAATTCCATTTCTGGTTTTGATCTATAGAGTAGTCTGGACAGAAGGTTCCCTTGATGTCAGAGTTACAGGTATTCTATGTAAAACCATGGGAAAAATAGAAAAAGTGTATCATATATACATTTAGAATATAGTATTACTATATTGATAGTATCCCAGAATTATAATTCCTCTTTTGATTTTAAAAAACTGCTATATATGTTGAACTGGTTTTTGAAGGAAAATAAAAAAAATACTATTAGCACATGGCATATTTTTCTTAATAGATATATTTAGTAAAATATATTTGGGGTAATTTGTCATAATAAGACAAAAAATTCTAATAGGTAGGAATTTTTCTTTGAGTGTGAGATGATAAATTCTGATTACTTTGAAACCTAATAAGTTTTGAATTAATGCACAGAAGTCAAAATGTTTAAGATCTTGTGGAGTCTCCTACTGACTTTTTCTGGAATTCAAGCCTCAAGATCGTTGGCTCAAAGAAATACTGAATTTTCAGTGGATCTTTATCAAGCTATTTGTTCATCTCAGAAGGATAACATTATATTTTCCCCACTTGGAACAACTTTGATTCTTGGAATGGTACAACTGGGAGCAAAAGGAAAAGCGTACCAGCAGATAAGACAAACTTTAAAAATTCAGGAAAACTCAACTGGTAAGATTCTTACATACGATTATTGTACTGGATAAGATTTAGTACAATCTATTTTTAAAGTATTAGAGAAAAATTCATGATAATGTAACTTTAACAACTAAAAATGTAAAAATTATAAAATTATAATAAAATGGGGAATTATAATATAAACAATACATATTCATTTATAATTGTTTCCTAATAAAAACATTATCAAAAAATTAATTTCATACAGATATAAAATTGTGAGTATATCTGTATATTTTATTCTGCCCTGTTTTAGATTTAATTAATTGAGAATAAGTTTTTGTATGTGTGTGTTGTATCTATGCATATATAGATCCATATGTGTCTATATACATACTCTTCCATTATCACTTACTATAGTGTGATCATTTTCTCACAGCATGCAACTGCTTCAGAATATAATTTTTTATTGTTGCCTTTTATTGCCTCTTAAAGACATATCATTACTTCCTTAACCCTTCTTCATTAGGTTGTTTCTAATACCTCTCCTATAAAAATGCTTCATGAGCGTCCTTACTCAGAAATCTTTGTGTTTATCTCTATCTCATTAGATTTTTCAAATTAGTTTTCTAAGTAAAATTTAACCTTTGCACTTAAATGAGACCAAGAAAAAACAGTGTATAGATTTAAAAGTTTCTTTGGTTAATACTTTTTAAAGAAAAATTGGAAAAACACACACACAACACACACACACACACACACACACACACACAAAAAAAAAAAAAACAGCAAAAAAACCCCAACACTTTTCAGAGGCCTTTATGTATGTGCGTGGTTTTTGTTTTGTAGTCTCCAAAGGTTTATCTACATTAGTATATTGAAACTTTACTGCTGGCACCCCATTTCCCTGGCTACCCTGTAATAATTATTTCTGTAATAATTCTAATTTTATACTTTTATATCTCTGTCAGATAATATGACATGAACATCAGAGGAAAACATGGGTTTTTAATTTGGGACTTTATTCACCACAACTAATTTCAGTATATTGACTTAGCACAGAACAGTTCTTTTTAGGACTTTGTTTTTTCTTCTTTGCAAGGTTTTATTTACATAATTTTAAACAAAGGAAATGTTATGTGAAATAGGAAGTTGGTGTGAGTAAAGTTAATTGCAAGAGTTTTCCTTTGTGAATAATGTAAAAGGAAGCCATAATGTTTCAGATTTAGTCTTGGCTGTCTATATTAATTTCAGCAAATCCCAGTACACAGTCTCAGAAACATTTGAACCATATAATACTGCTTTGGAAGGTTAATAGAACATTTATGAAGATATGTAAAGTTGATTCCATGAGGAACTAGCAAATTAGAGCCTCCAAAAATCTAAATTACTTTAAATGGGTTTAATCTTACAGAGAAACACAGATGTTCTAACAACTCAGAATTGTGAATGTGATAATAATTATAGTAATAATGATGGCACTTTGAAACACACACACACACACACATACACACACACACACACACACACACATATATATTAGCTGTCACTGTTTTATATGCTTGATCTACATGGTCTTATTTAATTTTCACAATTACTATGAGAGGTAGACATAACAGTGATGGACTCCAAGGCAAAAGAATGTTAGGTAACTTGCCCAGAACTAATTCCACAAATCACAAATGATTTAGGGAGGTTATAGATCATAAGAACAATAATAAAAATTCCTGTATTTTTGAAAGAATATTGATGGACAATTAAGAATTAACATTTTAACACATATAATAAGATGCACCAAACTTGTTTTCTATTATTCTTTGTTAAGGGAGAGAGGGGTCACTAATAAAAGAAAGCTGAAAAAAAAAAAAGGCAGACCAGCCCCAAAGGGTAAAGGTTTGAAAAAATAAAAAGGAGTAAAGAAAGAAAGAGACAGAATTAATGAGGAAGCAGTGAGAGTGCAAGAAGGTAGATAAAATATCTATGGGGTTTGGAGAAAGAAGAACAAAATGGCACTAAGGACAGGAGAAAGAGAGTGACCCAGGAGAAGGTAGTGCCTGGAACAGCCATATTGGAACCCAAGGCAGAAAGAAATATCACTAATAACGATCCTGTCTTTATTTACAGTTTTTATTATTTTGTTCATCATGAATTTATTTAAATCCATACTAATTTTTAAGCTATATATTACAATAAGATATTATTTATCTTGATTATTGAGTTTGTTGGCATCTCCTTCAATTTGATTATCAAGGAAAGTGTCTTATCGACTCATCTTAGCCCTGGCCCTGCCTTTCATTCCCAGTAATTATCAAAAGGTGCATTCTATTGAATCAGTCTACAGTTTACTTTTTATGCTGCAATCTGTTTCACATGAGCACCCCACTTATTCTACAGATGGGCATCTACCTCCATGGGGACTCTCAGTGTCCTCGGTTCTCCTTTCCCCCATTGCCAAGACATCTGCTCAGAATTTACCTTCCCAATTTTCCTGAACCTCTGATAATGCTGAAGTTTTCTCTGCCTGTAATAATTTTGCTTACTAATCAGATTACCATGAAGGTGGTTCTTTATTACAAGAGCATTATGGAACCAGACATAGGCATGAATTCCTGACTCATCATTGCAATCAAATGACCTTGGGACTTGGCACCTCTCAAGTTTCTATATCTCTCTGGATTTTAGATTTCTCATTATAAAAATAGGACTTTGGATGAAACTATTTATATGGCCCTTTGGCTAAAATAATCTACAATCCCATAACCCTCTTTGTTTTCATCTTTGGATCTGTCACATTGCATTCACAATTGGCCTTTGGGCCTTTCATAGCAAGAGAAGTAAACATGAACTAAAGTTTAGAACATTTTCTGGAGGTCTGGTATAATCAAACTAAAAGTAATATTTACTCTATGGCTTGTAGATTTTTCATGGCTCTATTTTAGGAAATTAAACTTGTTTTCATAACTTAGTAGGACCCATGCATATGAATTCTTTTTTTTTTCTATGCTAAAAGAGGTTATTAAACTGTAAATTAAGTCAAATTTGTATGGCAGATAACTTATATTCTCCTCCAAACTTGTGATAGTTGGTGACAGTTTTTTATTGACTTCTGAGTCCAGTGATTTATCAAAGGGCAACTGACTGTTAGTCACACAGTCTTGGACCTTAAGTACATGACATAAATCTAGTTGCTCTGACAAATGAGCTGGAAGTGTTTTTTCTTCCCTTCTCCACCCCTCTCCTTCCACTCCCCCCCCCCCGCGCCCCCATTCCTTTGAAGATGAAGAACAAGTTCCTGAAGACTGGTTTCAAATTTGCCATTTTATTTCTGACCTTAATTAATTCTTTTAGAGAAGCTCTCATGCCTTCCCTCAGGAAATCTTTTTTGTAGCCTCCTGGCTATTGAGACATTTTTCTTGGCTTCAAATAACAAGAAATGATTGCATCTGAAATCACTGAAATAAACAAGGAAAATAGATGAACTTTCTTCCCTTCTTTATGTAAGGAATTCCAGGGTTGTAAAGAATTATTCAAATTCTTCAGATGAAGTTTTCATATCTAAAATCTTTTATGTCTGTGTCTGTGTTCATGAATGGAGTGTTATAGTTTGGAATATAATATACTATACTTTCCAGAGTCCCTGTGTGGTTGTGTAGGCCATAACTACACAAGAGAACAGGAAGAAGAGGCGAGTAGGGACTAAAATGTAGCCTCCACTCTGCTGGACGAGATAAGAGGCCATGAGGTTATAGCCCCCCAGGAAAGGCGTCTGTTTCTATTTATACAAAGATGTCCTATGGGCTGATAAATTGTTTACACACACACACACACACACACACACACACACACACACATGCCTGACACTGAGAAGTTTACCTCAGTAATAATTTTTAAATCTCTTTGTTCATTGGGCATTCTTACAATGATAAGGTATCTATGTTTCTTCAATAGAAACTAATTATATATACCCAACTTTAACATTATAAAAGTGGTATTTTCAATATTTAAATGACAATATAACAAAAGCCCTGAATTAGCCTTTGATTTGAAATACAGTTCCAAGACTACATGACTGAGTTTCAGGATTAAGGCACAAGGAAATAAAAAATATTGGGATCCTTTGTTAATGAAGAGGAAGCCACTGAGCAAAAATCACAGAAAGCTCTCATAGGCACGTGCACCTTCCTGACAACACTGTGGTCAGGATGATCCAACGATAAATAAATAACAGGCCAGTGGTGAGTCTTAGCTAATTCTGATGGACTCACTTGGCTAGTTGTTATACTTGGGATGTTTAAAAGTTTTTATTATTCATGTAGGAAACCAAAGTATACAGATTTATGAACCTTAAGAAATAGGCAATTCTGATTATTATGTATCTCTAGAGATGATTATATGGGTTGCTTAGTAAATTTCAAATCTTGGAGAGGTATAGTTGTTCATAAGAGAGTAATTATTAAGCTGAAATAAAAGTAATATTGAAGAGAATTCTAATAACTGTCATAACCCTCTCATCAGCATCCATTAGCATTCCCCTTTCATAAATATCACGTTATGCAAAAAATGAGATTCTAAAGATAAATTTCCAACAACTAAAAATAAGCTAAATTTAACTATAAAGAGAGAGTTCCCTTCAGACTATTAAATGTGTATTTTTGTTTTACACAAATTTAAAATTTATACAGAAATTCTGTTTTTTACTATTAAGAGCTGATTTCTCTAGGAAAGGCATATTCTAGGAGATAAATGCTTAAAATATTTATACTAAATTAGAAAGGATTATTAGTTATACTAAATTAGAAAGGATTATTAGAAAGGGTGCAAAAAGTAGTTATATGAATCAGATTGCTTAGAAGCAAAGCTGAAAAGCTGTTGTTTTTATGTTTTCAATATGTCAGTATACATTGTAATTATTTTTTAGAAGAATTTTCTGCACTGAAGTCATTTTTCTCTGCCATCTCAAAGAAAAAACAAGAATTTACATTTAATCTTGCCAATGCCCTCTACCTTCAAGAAGGATTCACTGTGAAAGAGCAGTATCTCCATGGCAACGAGAAATTTTTTCAGAGTGCCATAAAACTGGTGGACTTTCAGAATGCAAAGGCTTGTGCAGAGACAATAAGTGCCTGGGTAGAAAGCAAAACAGATGGTAAAGTTTCTCATTTTCGTTAAATCATTATTTGACATTGTAGTCATGGGTTTTAATAGCTTAAAGTAAAGAAAGGTTGAATATTTTCCTACTAAACTAGTCCAGAGGGGCAAATCTCCTGTTTCTCTTCCCTGATATTCAAATTAATACTCAATTTTAAAACCAAGAGAGAAATTCTGAGCTGCTTTGAAAAGTACACAGATACTTTTTTAAAAAAGACACCTATTTGTGGAATTCTTAATGGAATAACTTTAATCATAATTTTTGTTAAAGTATAGATTTTTGCAAGTATGACAACAGGAATAATATCTTTGTCCAGATATTAGATCTGTCAATCCTAAATGCTCCCTCTACCCATATACTTAAAATAACTAATATATCTTCATTGGGTGTGTTAATATTTAATAATAAATGTTGGTAGTCCTATTATAAACATGGTAATCTTAACTTTAAATTAAATACAAGCTAGCAAACATTCCAAAGGGTTTATGACATGGCACAGTAGAAAAAAACACAGTTTAAAGTTATACGTATATATGAGTTCAAGTTTTAACAGGTTCTAAGCTATGTCGCATTTAAAATGAGGATGTTATTAAAATTTCAGGATTATTATATGTGTAATGACAAGCATACATCTGGTCCTCAAATTACAATAGTCTGTTTCTCTGCTTATTTATTCTGCTATAAAAATTGTGAAGTGTAAGATGCTACTATATTCTTTATGGGAAGCCCCATTTAGGGAATCATAAGTTGAAAACATAAGATGGGTGTGGTGAGCTGTGTCCACATTCCTAGGCAGCTCCATAGTACCCAATCATGCTTCTGTCTCATAACTTTAAAATATTCATTTCTGTTTTTTTAGAAAGAAAATCATTTTGGCAGCTCCATACTTGTCTCTTACAATGGTCAGTGACTGTAGCTGCAAGAGTAGAAGGTTGAGTGTGTGGGAACCTCCTTCCACGTCCCGCGTGGTTCAGGGTTCCCAGGTCAGGGTTCGGGTTCTGAAGGAGGCCGCACGCAAATGAAGAAAGAGACTAGAAAATATTAATTTGGTGATATTGGGGGGCCAGGTGGGAGCCTTCCTCTAATGGAAAGGACTGCCACTTGCTCTGGCCTTTTTCTCCCTTTTATTAAGGCTTTGGGACACACCCCTAGCCTTTAGGCAGGAAATAACAAAAACAGAAATTAACATGAAACAAACAGATAAAGGTTGCTTCAACCAATAATGTTTCAACTAAACAGTGAGTAATCAGCTCTGACGTTTCAGAGCAATTAAGGTTGACCAGCCTTCTGGCTTCCTGTTTACATCCATTTAGTGAGAACAATATTTGGTTTCCGACATGAGTGTACCATTAACTTAGTAATTCTGATTAACCTACTAGAGGACCTTGACATGAACTTTGAAAATACCAAAGTTATGCAGAAAGGGATACTGAGTTTTTGTTCCTTTTGTCTGCAAAGCCATTTACAGAAATAATCTTGCTAAAGAGAGTTGATTACTAGGTCAGTTCAAATTTGCCTAAGATAATCTGTATCTTCTGTTTCCCAGTGAAATCCCATTTGTACCCATTTCTAAGTAAAATTATTTAATAGTACTCCTCTTTACCTTCAAAATTGCTATGTTTAGGTAAAAAGCACCCTATTCACAAGTGATCTATAAAATAAACATTTGTTTTAATTCAATTAAATCATTTCCACTAAGTTATTGCATATTTCCTTCTGCCTCCTCTTCCACCCTTTTTACAGGAAAAATTAAAGGCATGTTTTCCAGGGAAGAATTTGGCCCTTTGACTCGACTTATCCTGGTGAATGCTATTTATTTCAAGGGGGATTGGAAACAAAAATTCAGAAAAGAGGGCACAGAGCTGATGAATTTCACTAAGAAAGATGGTGCAACAGTCAAAATTCCAATGATGAAGGCTCTTTTGAGAACAAAATATGGTAATACTAGAGGCCTGGTGCACGAAATTCATGCACAGGGGTAAGGGGGTCCCTCAGCCTGGCTTGCACACTCTTCAATTGGGATACCTCTCACAATCTGGAACCATTGGCTCCTAACTGCTCCCCTGCCTGCCTACCTGATGTCCCTAACTGCTCTTCCCTCCTGGCTTTATCCCCCCTAACTGCCTATCTGCTCTCCCCTTCTAGCCTGATTGTCCTAACTGACTATTTGATCTTCCTCATGGCCTGATCTCCCAAACTACCTATCTGTTCTCCCTTTTTCTCAGCACATAGACATGCTGAGACCCCCGGCACAGGTGTGCTGAGAGCCCTCTGCCATGGCCCTGTCCCTGTCCTAATTGGTTGTTACGTGATGGCATCCCAGACAAATTTGAATATTCCTCTGTTAGCATACATGGGTAATCACACTCTAAAGCATGACTGGGAATTGCTAAGTATATTTCATATTTTATTTTCTCTATTGCAGGTTATTTTTCAGAATCCTCCATGAAGTGCCAGGTTTTGGAATTACCTTATAAAGATGATGAGTTCAGTTTAATCATTATACTTCCTGCAGAAGAGGTGAACATAGAAGACATGGAAAAACAAATTACTGCCAATCTAATCTTGAAATGGTTCTCTGAGATGCAAGAAGAGGAAGTGGAAATAAGCCTCCCTAGGTTGGTAATATTTTATTATTCTGATTCTTATGTTTTCACTTACGGAGGAATTTGAATTCAGTCAGTCGGCTCAGTGATAATAAATGCTTGGAAAGACTATAGACAGAAGTGAAAAAGAAGATGCAAATACAAATACAAAGGTAGGTCTGCACATTGCCAGTATTGCTTTGTCATGAGCAGGATGGTGTTTAAGTGCCCCAATATTCTCAAAAGGGATGAATAAATATAACTCTTCAACTAGAATGCTAGAATTATTCTTTGGTTATACCAAGTTAGTTTTTCTCATTTTTTTATGATTAGAATTTAAAATATTTATCTTCTATGTTGTTTAAGAAAAAATTAAACACCTAAACACTTAGGATACTATACAATTAAAACATATGCTAAATCACCTTTGACAGATAATGCTCTAACAGTCATTGAGTTATACATAGACTCCTAGGTCAGGTTTAGATAGTCAATACAAAATGGAAATTGCAAAGGCATACTCAGTAAACAATAATCCTATATAATAAAAGCATAGTATACAAATTGTCCCCTTGATTTGGAGTTCATCTGGGAGTAGGGAAGGGGCCAGCTGGGGAAAGGGAGGAAGGCCCTGGCAGTGGTAGGTGGCCAGGGAAAGGAGGGAGTACCTGGCTGGCAAGTAGCAGCTACTAGGGACCCTATCGGTGCACAGATTTTATGCACTGGGCCTCTATTATAATATTATAAGTGTCTTATATTTCTAGTATTATACTTCTAGGAGACAGGAGAGATTTCAGAAATAAGATGTGTCCAAATAAATTAATTTATACTCTACCTGAATTTTTGTAGAAACAGGCATCTAACAGATTATATCCTGTCCTTTTATTTCTAACTAGGGGCCCAGTGCATGAATTTGTGCATCTTCAAAGAATCTGTGGGCTGCAAGGCTGTTCTGGGCACAGGGACAGGTCTTGGTCCATCTCTTCTGCCCCCACCTGGTCCTTCTCACCACAGTAATGGGTCCCCTATCTACCGGCAACCCCAGTCCTGCCACCGCTGCTAATGGTGTGGAACAATTGAGGCTGGCGCCATCAGTGGGTGCAACCAGCAGTGGCTGTTACCCAAATCGGCCCGCAAGAGCAGGGGGAGGTTGAGAAGCCCTGAGGGGTGGTCGGGGCTGGCAGCTGCTGCTTGCATGCAGACAGCGCTGAGTGATTGGGACTGGCATCAGCCACTAGCAGAAGGTGCAAGTGGCAGTTCTGGCACTGGCAGTGGGTGCAAGAGGTGGCTGCCAGCCCCAATCACCCTTTAAGAGCAAAGGGAGGTGGAGAAGCCCTCAGGGGCAATTGGGGCCAGTATCTTCCACTTGTACCTGCTGACACTGCTGAGTGTTCGGGGCCAGTGAAGAGTGCTGGCAGCGGGTGCAAGTGGCAGCTCTGGCACCAGCAGTGGGTATGAGCGGGGCCAGCGCTGGCAGCAGATGTGAGTGCCAGGTGGGATGGTGGCGCCCCGGAAGAGAGAATTTTCAGTAACCAGTATAGGCTCGCCCTGATAACAGCAGCCAGCACCCAGCCTTGTCTGGCATCCCTGCTCACCTGCTTCATCATCTTGTTGTGGCCGATGCCCACCTTATTCTGCATTCTGCTGCCTGAAGCCAATGCCTACCATGTTCTGCATGCACCCCCTGGTCAGTGAACTTCATAGCGACCAGTTATTCGGTTGTTCTGCCATTTGGTCTATTTGCATATTAAGGTTTGATCCTATCTAATAAAACCGTAATATGCAAATTAATCATCATTCCACGACAACAATGGTGGTGCCCATAGCCACAAGATGGGGGCGCCCAGTCCTCTCAGCCCCCCTGAAGTCCCCCAGTCTCAGGGAAGACTGCTGCTGAGAACCTGCAGAGTAAGCGGCCTGGCAGAATGCTGCCCAGAGGCCCTCCTGACTCTATAAAAAACAAAAACAAATTCACTCCCCAAGGCCAATTTTCTTCCAGTAGCAGCAGCCTGAGCTGGGGTCTCAGCCTGGTAGAGGCCCACACCCCCACTGTGCAATCCCCTCCCAGCTACAGCAGCCTGGTGTCTCAACCACTGAGTCACACCAGCCAGACCGATATGGAGGAATCTTAAATGTTTCTTTAAAATATATATATATAAATTTTTAAAATTTATTTATTTATTTATTTATTTTTTACAGAGAGGAGGGAAAGGGATAGAGAACTAGAAACATCTATGAGATAGAAACATCAATCAGCTGCCTCTTGCACACTCCCCACTGGGTATGTGCCCCCAACCAAGGTCCATGCCCTTGACTGGAATTGAACCTGGGACCCTTGAGTCTGCAGGCCAATGCTAGATCCACCTAGCCAAAGCAGTTAGGGCTGTCCAATATGCTAAAGGAAAAACCCTATCTAATAAAGAGGGAATATGCAAGGGAGAGCATTTGGGGTGACCCAGTTGTCAGGGGAAGGTAGTTGGAGATGACTGGGCTGGCAGGTGAACATTTGAGGGCTAGCAGTCCTGGATTGAGGGGTCCCAGGTTGGAAAGCGTTCAGGTTGGGCTGAGGGACACCTCTTCTCCCCAGTGCATGAATTTCGTGCACCGGGCCTCCAGTATATATCAATTTTTTTTTTTCAAACTCATCAAGGATTGCGTGGTCTTTGTGCCCTTCTTTCTGCCCTTGGTCTCTTAAACCTCAGGGCTTTTCTCTTTTCCACTGAATCAAAATCCACCCAGTCATTTCAACCATTCTCTCACAAACCATTTTTAGTGTTTTTGTCCTGAAGTCTTTGTTGCTCTCTAATTCTCTCCAAAACCACTCTCAATCCTGAATCCACTAAAAAAATTACTCCTTCTGCTCAGCTACTTATTTTATTTATCTAAACCCAGAAAGCAGTCACTTCTGGCCTCACCAAGGCTGGAACTTGGGACTCCAAATTTATAAGTCTTTTTTAACACCCACACCATACCAAAATTTTACCACTATTCTCCATGCACTACTTTATGTGATTTCTCTTACAAGCAACGTATTTCAAGTTACTGTTTTTTAAGAAAACAGATCATCATACAAACTCACCTCTCTACCTTTAACCTCAAAATGTGTATGTTTTTGCTAATCATCTCTTCTTCTACCTTTTGTAATGTCTTGGAGAAAGACATAGCCTATTTTCTCATCATAACTCTGAGCTCTTGACCCAAATATTAACTATTCTGCTTTTCTTGGAAATCTTTTTTAAACTCCTATGGCACTATTCTTTTTATTTTTCTCTCTCTGTAAAACTTTTCTGCTCCCTGTCTTACCCCTTTTTCTTTATGCTCTCAAAGAATGTTTATCTGAATTTTATTTTCACTGTTTTTCTCTTCTTACTCTCTTTTTTATTTGTCCTTTATTATTATGTCTCTAAAATCTGAATTTTTCTCTTCAATCTCTTTTTCAATTCCCAGTAAATACTTTTGAGTAGACTGACAATTTTATATTTTATTCTGTACTGTGGTTCTTTTATATTAAATGGATGCATTATCATTTCACACTAATGAAGATTTAGGTAAAACTGAAAAAATTTAATCAGCTATGTTTGCTTGAGCTCTTGTAACAAATTACCACAAGTGAGATGGCTTAAAACAGCAGAAATTTATTCTCTCACAGTTCTGGAGATTAGAGGGCAACATCAAGGGCCTTGCTCTCTCTGACTGTACAATCCTTTCTTGCTCCTCAGCTTCTGGTGATGATCCATTATCTTTGCTGTTGTTCTGCATACAGATGCCTGTCATCACATGGTCAACCCTCTTCTTGTGGAATTATCCTTTCTTATAAAGACTCCAGTCATAATAGACTGAGGGCCTGCTCTATTCCACTATGATACAACCTAAGTAATTGCATCTGCAATGGTCCTATTTCCAAATGAGTTCACATTATAAGATGCTGGGGATTAGAGATTCAACATGAAAAGAGGGGGCACAGTTCCACCTATAACACCAATTACTAGTATAATAAATTCTATTATTCTAAGTCAAAATAAAGCCTCTTTGGTAGCAAAATTTAGTAAATGCTAAAGAGAGAAAAGTTAATCTATAAATACTTGTATATAAACAATAGTAAGAAGGAGCATGTGAGTGACTAGTTACTATTTAAGAAATACTTCTTTCACTTTTTGATATATACTAGTGAAGAATCAAGAGCAACAAGATATAGTCTAAAAAATACTAGGGTATTTTCTAGTTTTTATTATGAATAACATACCAGATATCTAATTTTGGGCATTATTCTGCAATTGAATAGCAGCTAAAATAATCATCTTTTTTTGTCTAAATGTAATATGAGATTCTATAAACATTAATAGTCAAATTTTCTCAGGTTGAAGAGTGTAACATACATTTGAGTTATGTGGGATTCTTCTCTGTATGTGTTTTTATGTATGGGCAAAAGTGATAATTTAATAAATGTAAGTAAGGTAAATAAACAAATAATTTTTGTCTACATAGTACTTTAACTTTGTAAAATATTTAGCATTTATATTTTAACTAGGGGTCCAATGCACGAATTCATGCACCTTGAAAGGAACTGTGGGCCATGAGGCTGAGCTTGGCCCATCCCCACCCACTGCCCAGCCTCTCTTGAAGCAGTCCCTGGTCCCCTGTCTGCTGGAAGCCCGCTCCCACCCTTGCCACCGCTCCCATACACTGAGAGCACTGGCCTGCTCAAACCTGCTGATGGCATGGAGTGATTGGGGCTGGCACCTTTAGCCAGTGGGAGTGATGGCTGCTGCCGCAATTCCCCCTCAGGAGCAAGGGGAAGTGGAGAAGCCCTCAAGGGTGATTTGGGCTGGTAGCTATCACTCACACACATTGACGACACCGAGCAATCTGGACTGGCACCAGGTGCCAACAGCAAGTGTGAGCACTGAGTGGGACTGTGGCCTGTGGGAGCAAAGAATTGTCAGCAACCACCAGAGGTTCACCCAGGAGACATTGATCAGTGCCCCACCTTGGTTTGGCATTCCCACTCACCTGCTCCACCATCCCACTGTTGCCAACACCTGCCATGTTCTGCGCTCTGCTGCTTGCTGTCGATGCCTCCCTGGTAGTAAGCGCATGTAATAGCGACAGGTTGTTTGGTTGTTCTGCTGTTAGGTCTATTTGCATGTTAGCCTTTTATTATATATGATACGTAATGCTGTGGTTTTATGGTCTGACTTGGTTATATCTTGCATTTCAGAGATAAGGAAACTTAGTCATTCAAAAAATAAATTGATTGACTTTCAACTATGTGTTAGGAGATGGGATAAGTTTCTTATGCTTGTTGGCTTACAGCCTTACAGTCTTATTATTCTTCTACTTGTTAGAAACTTTATCTCCTGGCCAGAAGCACAGATTAATTGGGATAGAACTCTAAACAAGGAACTAGGACAGATGCAAAGTGATAGACATGTTGTCAATCAATAAGATGATAGATGTAGTCATGAAGGATTTGCATGAGAAATTTACAACAATATGCAACAATGCACAGTAAATTCTTAAAGAAATGGCATAATCAATAAGCACTAGAAGGTTTATTATAAAGGAGAGAGAAGAGGGGAGAAGAAGCACTAGAAACCGGAATTATAAACAAAGCTTCATGAAAGAGGAAGAACTTGATCTGGGTTTTAGAAGAATCAAGATGGGTAAGTCCTGTATATAATGGGGAGTTACTGAAAATTTCTAAGAAAGATAATGGAGTATGAAGGCAATGTTTTAGAAGAATAGTCTTTGTTCATGCTGAATAGCTTGTCTGAACTCCTTCCCAACTCTCTACCGCCCCTACCTCCATTTTTCTGGATCATTATTATGTGTCCTTAACACAAAGTTTGAGTTTTTGAAAGCTTTTTTGATCTCTTCATGCAAGATCCCACAGAATCTTCCTTTCTCTCTGCTGGGAAAAGTTGTCCCTGTTCCTTGTGTTTATTTCTGCATAGCAATTATATTAAAATTATTTGTTTGTCTTCCTCACTGGACTGTAAACTTTTTGAGGTCAGGAGCTATGAATATTTTCTTTCTGTGACCCCAGCACAGAGCATATGTTTGAAAAATAGTAGCTGTTCAATGAATGCATGTTGCTTTAATCTGAATAGTAGTTATGTTCAGGATATGGTAAAGAGGTAGAGACTGAAGCCCAAAAGATCAGTAAAAATCCTACTGCAATGATTTGGGAACTGATTAATGAATGTTTAAGGGTGAAGCTTCATTGGGAATACTAAAGAACTGGTGGAGCGGAAAGACACTGGAGTGTGTGACTAACTAGATATGGGTAAAATGAGTTGCGTTTCCAAGCTTGACTTACTAAGAAAATGAGAGGACTATGACTTCTTATTTTTTGTAGCAGTCTTTAACTGGGCACCATGGACTTCTGGAGAGCTCTAGAGCAGACTTTAGAGAGTCCTTAAAGACCTTAAAATTATTAGCAAGTATATGCATGTACAGTCAAATATATATATTTCCTTGGGAGAAGCTTCATAGTTGTCACTGAACTTTTGACAGTCCAGTTATTTAAATTTGTTAAATACTATATATAGTTCTTTCAAAAGTATAGTAATAACTAAACAATAGTAATACTATTTCTGAGAGGTATTTTTAAAAAACATTTACTGATGTGGCATCTCACAGTATCTTTTCTCAACTGTTGAAACCAGTTCATGGAAAATAGAACGTAACATTGAAGACCAAGAGTTTTGAAACCTTCTAACTATTTAAATTTAATTACCTTACCTAATTTTTTTTTGTTATTAAAAGGGATAATGATAATGTATGCTTTTTAAGGTGGATGTTAGGATTATCTATAATAATAAAAGCATAATATGCTAATTAGACCAGACAGTCAAATGACCTTCCAGACGTCCTTCTGGATGACCTTCTGAATGAAGCCAGGGTTGTAAGGGCTGAGCCTCTTGCAAAAATTTCATGCATAGGGCCTCTAGTATAAGATAATGTATAAAAAATGTTAGTACTCATTATTAACTCTTATGGTTTGTATTGTTATTCTCACTCAATTTTAACATTTATAGAGCGTCTATTGCAGTATCAACATTGTTCAAAATGCTTCTCCTTTTACCATATCTCATTCATTCCTCACAATAAATTGGATAGAGGTATATTTTGATATTCAGGTTATAGATAAGGTACACCCCTTGCCTATGGATACATAGCTAACAAATGGCAGAACCAAAATTGCAAGAGTCAGAAAACAAGTGTAATGCGAGGCAACCATCAGGGAGAGTACAGGACAGAGCAAATGATCACGGGTAGAATGAGCAACAAGATAAAAGGTGTGGAGCAGCAGTACAAAGGTACTTTTGAAAAGAGGGAATTTATACCATAGGACATGAAGTATCACATTTTTGCTGAGCTATAAATCAGTCCCAGGCATGGCCATATGTGGATCTGTAAATATGGTGAATATAAATTGTGTGTGGGTGAGAGAAAGTAAACTCAGGGAAAATGAGGCTGGATATGAGAATAGATATCTCATGACCAGCTGCAGTAGTGATTACAAAATGTTCATTTACTTTAAACTATGGACAGGGATACAAATTGGAATTGCAAGTCTACATTAAACTTTGTCCAGATATGTTTTATATGTAATGGAAAGTATTTTTAATTCAATCCTGAGATTAATAGAGTATTTCACACACACATACACATGCCCGCATACACACACACACACACACACACACACACACACACACACACACACTACACACATGCACCCTTCAAGATAATTGGTTAGAAAGGGACCAGAAACTACTATGTACTAACACAATATAGTACATTGTGTTAAACCATTGTCAAGAATTGTGCTAAATTTTTATCCTTGGATGCAGCTTTAAATTTTGGGTTGCTTGATTCTAAGACTGAACATTCTAAGGATGAATCAAGGCTACTGTATCAAAGCTGGGTTTCCAAATAATAAGGATAGGGATGGCAAGGGAAACCCAAACAAGACTTTTTTCATTACTGTATTTTCTGGCTTGTAAGATGACTGGGAGTATAAGATGACCCCCAACTTTTACAGTTAAAATATAAGAGTTTGGGATACACTTGCCCTATAAGATAACACCTGGCATATAAGAAAAACCCCAACTTTTGTGAAGATTTTTCTGGGTTAAAAAGTCATCTTATATGCCGAAAAAAATATAGATATGGTAAATAAGAGTCCTGGGTATAAAGCTTTATATGAAAAGGAAAGTACAACACCAATCCACAGTAGGGCCTATAGACAGGAATAAATCTATCTCAAAACAGAAATTCTCATGTGCTTTTTTTTTTCTTCAGCTTTTACCTGGGTAAGACCCTTTAAAGCACAATGATTGCATTTGGCAATCAATTTCTGTCTTGTAAGCAGATATTGCTTATGTATGCTAAAACATTTATTTCATGATTATTTGTTTTTGATTATCTATCTAGTCTTTTGCTGTTCTTTTATTTTAGCTATATTCTCTTGACAAGTTTAGAGGAAGATCAAGGAAAAGGAAAAATGAAACCACATGCACAATTAACTACATACATATATATATATATCCTATTCTATCTAATAAAAGAGTAATATGCAAATTGACTATACCTCCACTACACCCACAAGACATGCCCACCAGCCACGCCCACCAGCCAATCAGAGTGAGTATGCAAAATAATCCAACCAAGAAGGCTATGGCCACAGAGAGAGCAGGAGGGAGGCTTGGGTTGCCCCTGGCAATGGAGGAAGCCAAGCTTTCCGCACACCCTGGCTAGCCCAGGCCTCCACTTAAGGCAACAAAGGTTCAATGGCTGTACGAGCAGAAGGCTTGACTCTGCTCCAGGCTACAAAGTTTCAATTGTAGAAGATAAATAAATCTCAGATACTGGGGCCTCCACTTGGGATGCCAGGGGGTATGGCCATCCTGCAAACCACCACAGGCCCCTCTCCCAGGCCACCCACACCCCAAGGGAACACCCACCCTCTTCCAGAACACCCTTCAGGGCAAATCAGCTTGCCCTCACCCATGCAGTAGGCCTCTATCCTATCTAATAAAAGAGTACTATGCAGATTAACCATCACTCCTACATGCAAAATGCCTATCCCATGTAGTCAAAAGGTCCTGCCCCCATGTGGACATAAGATGACTACCACAAGATGGTCAGCAGGGGAGGGCAGTTGACTGGGACCAGGCCTGCAAGGAATGGCAGTTGTGGGTGATCAGGCCAGCAGGGGAGGGCAGTTGGGAAGGACCAGATCTGCAAGGGAGGGCAGTTGAGGGTGATCAAGCCTGCAGGGGAGGGCAGTTAGGCATGACCAGGCTGGCAGAGGAGGGAAGTTGGGGATGACCGGGCCTGAAGGGAAGGGCAGTTGCAGGGGACCCCTGCCTGCAGGGGAGGGCAGTTAGGGGTGACCAGGCCCACAGGGGAGGGCAGTTAGGGACAAACAGGCTGACAGGGGAGCAATTAGGCATCAATCAGGCTGGCAGAGAATGGTTAGAGGGTGATCAGGCTGGCAGGCAGAAGCAGTTAGAGAAAATCAGGAAGGCAGGTAAGTAAGCAGTTGGGAGCCAGCAGTCCTGGATTGTGAGTGGGATGTCTGACTGTTCGTTTAGGCCTGATCCTACCTGTATCAGGCCTAAACGGGCAGTCAGACATCCCTTAAGGGGTCCCAGATAGGAGAAAGTACAGGCTGGGCTGAAGGACACCCCTCCCCCCATGCACAAATTTTGTGCACCAGGCCTCTAGTATGTGTGTGTGTGTGTGTGTGTGTGTGTGTGTGTGTGTATAATGATTTTGAATTATATATATTTTTAGAAGGCAATGGAAGTTATCACACTAGCTTGTCTTGGAATGGACCTGACTTTGAATCTTATCTCTGTCTCCTATCCTGACCTTGAACCTGAAAATAAATTTTCTCAAACCTTCACTTTTTTATATGTTAATAGGAATAATAATGGGAATAATAATGCTAACTTCCTGGGGTTTATGTGAAGATTAAAAACTATAAACTATATTAATAGAAATGCTACTTTACATATGGCTATTCATGGCTCTAATAATTATGGATAATTAGAAATTGGTTGTAGATTAAATGGTTAAGTGGGTTTCTATTGCTGTAGGTTTCATCAGACTATATTATGAGCAGAACTGTTACTTAAATGACTCTGGTGATAATTATGCATTATTAGAACTTGTAATATGTCTTGCAGTACTCGTGTTATTATAAAAAAAAACTCAGTCAATTTATAGGTGGAACATTTATTCTCTGCCTTTTAGAAGCCCGTACTCCATTTGGTTTAAAAATAGATGTGATAATGAAGCAAAACAAAATAAACAAACCCTCAAAAAGCCATTATCCTGCATATTATCTTTCTTAGTAGGAAGTTCAGAGAAAGAAGTTGAAAACAGTTGGTATAAAAGAAGCTATTTTCATTATCAGTAAATTCGAAGGTGCCTGTTGTGTCCATTGCCAGTTAGCTAGGGTTTTGTATGAGTTAACATCTTCCAAAAATGCACAATATTTTACCAGAAATAATTTAGGGCTAGCACATTTCTGCCACAGCATATTTATTGTTTTGAAAATTTATAATTAGGAAGCTTGTTTGTTCAGTTATTTGGCAATTAAAACAATGATCTAGTTAGACTGATTACCCAAGTTAGTTTCTAGCCCAGATGTGGGCCTACCTGTCAGCTAGGCCAAGAATCCTGTGCTTGAGCAGTTGTGTCTGTATTCAAACCTGAGAACATGGGCAAATGCTCATCAGGGCACAGACAGAGCAACATGGGCAAGAGTTGTCTTGGAATTTGGTTGATGTAGGAATATACATAGCTCCCTGTTTGAGGACTTCACACTCTTTTTTTCATAAACAAATTTCCCAACCTGGTTTTCAAGTGCAAATTGATCCTTTGAGCATCTATGTCAGTGAGTATTAGTTATTATTATTATTACTAGTGGCTCAGTGCACAGATTTGTGCACATTGAAAGGAAAATAATTAGAAGAAATATTTTAATATTGCTATTTTTCCTTTCTCCCTCAGCTCATGGGAGACAGGTGGTAGGCCCACCCCCTGCCACAGCTGCTGAATGCCCTCTGTAGGGTGATCCAGCCCCCACCTGGCTCCTGCTCACACCTGCTTTGGCCTGGTGCCTTCTGCTCACCTGCTCCACCATCTCGCCATGGTCTCGCTCTTGTCCAGGCCCATCGAGGCTGGCAGCACCGTCATGTTCTGTCCTGTCTCCTGGTGTTCAGAACATGTCATAGCGAGCTGTCATACTCCTGGTCAAACTCCCAGTGGAGGGGAAAATTTGCATATTAGGTTTTTATTATATATGATTATTATTATTAAAATGCTAATGTGAGTTTCAGTGATTACTGTTGTCTTGGAATCATAGCTCTGTGCTTAAGAGAATCTTTGAGATTCAGCTGGGAGAGGTGAGCTGAATCAGGAGTCCTAACTTATGGCCCTGCTTTGAACGTGAGGCAGAAAACTTAGAACAGGCAACAAAAGTCTCAAGTTCCAGCCCTCCCCTTGTCCATCTTATCTGGAACATCACAGACAGGACCTTCACAGACAACCTGTTTCCCTGCTTCATTCTCCCAATTTCCTGTAATTGGGAGGACCAAAAAGAAATTGCTGGGGAGGAGAGACAAGTATGACTCTGGCTGGCAACCAGCTGCAGTAGCAGAGGACCACACTTACTCATTTTTAATAAAGACCTTCCAGACCCATTGGCTCTCCATTTTCCAAGGTTGTCCACTCTCACTTCTCAAGTGTGATCTGTCACTTTAATAAACTTCCTGTGCTTTGCTGAATCTTTCTGTCATGCTGGTCAAGTCCTTCTCATTCCCTGACAAGGACGTGAATGGGTTGAGTGCCACCAGGAATCAGAAGTAGTGGACATTTTTGCTTTTCTCCTATAATGTTTAACTTTTATTTCATTTGGAATATATTTTGTTCCCTTTCACTGTTTTATATCACATACTGGGCTTATTGAAAAGATATTTGGTGAGTTTACAACAGAAGGAAGTTACCTCAATTATGACAATGGATTGGGGAGGAGGATAATAGGTGATTAAGGCCTCTCTGCACCTCAGTAGCCAACAGTTTCCTCCAAGGATTGTTGGCTCCTGTCCTCCCCTTATCACATTGTGGACATCTGCCAGGAAGAGTCTTGGATAGTGTGAAAAACACCTGAATGTAGATGGTTGCTGGAGGGAAACCTTTAAACATCTAGGGAATGAACCAAGCAATTGGAAACTTAAAACGCTCACTCTGTTTACTTGGGTAATTGTTACTCATAAAGTAGAGTGTTTCTTTCCCCCTTCCCACCAACCATTTATCTGGAAAACAAGTTATTAGTAACCCAGAATGACTGAGTGGAGCGGGAAAAATATGTGTGGAAATGTGAGGAAATGTAACTGGGATAATGAAAACAAAACAAAAGATTTTACAATATAATTTCTTCTAAGTCATCCTCATTATAGATTTCAAAAAAAATGGGAGTAATAAATGCATACAGTGTTTCTTTCTTTTTTTAAAAAACAGATTTAAAGTGGAACAAAAATTGAACTTCAAAGAAGTTTTGTATTCTTTGAACATAACAGAAATATTTAGTGGTGGCTGTGACCTTTCTGGAATAACAGGTAATGTGATAAATAATTTGAGAGCATGTTAATATGTTTTCTTAGTAACAATGTTAACTGACTGATTTTAATACAAAAAGAGTGCAGGGTCCCAGAAAATAAACACATACACGATGAATAAATGTCATCATCGTGTTGAGTTGTCTGTAAACACTCTATTTTACATTTAAGTACTTTTCCTTATTGAAAGCCAGAAAGCATTTTAGAATGTTAGAAAGCCTTCCAACCATGCTTGTAATGAAACTACATAGGTAAAGTATTATACGAGCTTTTATTTCGGCCCTATTTGGATTTTCTTATTTGAACAATGGGAATTACCACTTTGAGTCTCTCATCTGAGCAAAGCTAATAAAACTCTTACAACCCAATTTGCAAATGTTAATTCAGTAATATCAGAGCCCATGAAACAGGCATTCACAACATGCTGGATGATGAACACAATCTAGAAATTGTAATGCTACAGCTTGTACATTTAGCTTGGGATTGACAACAAAACTGGGAAGATGGTGTTCTTATGCTAACTTGCACCTGGGAAATTGTGCAGGGTTAAGATGTTCAATTGCACAACAAAGCCCAAGATAGTCTTTTAATTTTTTTCATCCTAACAATACCCACTAGTTCAAAATTACACACATGCACACACACACACATACACACACACACACACACACAATATGAGGAGGACAAATTAGCCCAACTTATGTATCCTCTTTTAAATTTAGTTTTCTATTTTATAAAAAGAGTCCTGATAATATAAGTCTTTCTATCTGATGGGCTTTTGTATCATGGCAGGGGAATTTTGTGTATTCTATATAATAATGGCCTAATATGCAAATTCACTGAATGGAGGAATGGCCAGTGGAATGACCGGTCACTATGATGTGCACTGACCACCAGGGCAGATGCTCAACAAGGGGCTGCCCCTAACCTGCAGGCCCCAGGCCAGCCAAGGCGGGTACCAGTGGGGCCCCCCAATCACCCTTCCAGTTGCCCCAGAGATCAGCCCTAATTGCCAGCCAGCCTTAGGACTCTACCAGTGCATGAATTTCATGCACCAGACCTCTAGTTCCTATTTAAATCTCTGGGCTTTGAAGAAGTACTCATTAATTTATTCACTCATCAATTATGTGGGTAAATAAACAAAATGAGCTTTTCTGGCACAGGGGTTGGGTGGGGTACACAGGCAACATAGAAGTTCACTGTCACCTTCACACATGATTTAGCTACTTGTTCTCACATTGACAGAAAGATCTAACTTCTTTGACAATCTCATCGGCATCAGAAATGAGACAGTCAACGTTAAATACTGCAACAGGATACTATCTGAGTGTGCCTTGGAACACAGCCACTCATCAGCCTGAAATAAAACAAGCCATTTCCCCAGCTCCTCTTTATCTTAAACTTTTTTTCTCGCTTTGGGAAGCTTACTTGCCGTACCCCAGACATTTCAAACAGCTACTCACTCTGCAAATTCCCAGCAATTTGTGAGTTCTATAAAATCTCTTTTTACTGGCAGATTTGTCAAGAAAATACCTCTAAAATGTCTCATAAGAGTTTATGCAAGAGAACACTTTGAACAGAGAATAAATGCCCAACATTTTCAGCTCTTTTTCTCCTGAGTTACCTATTTGATTTGTTTTAACTATGTTGGTTCTGTCTTATTGCCTGAAATAGACCAACCAGAGCCAAGGATGGCACTATTCCTGGTCTTGAGGAAAAGAGTGATTTCCGTGCTATCCCTACCTTTTTTGTGTGCAATAAGCAATCACTAAAGGTCACTGAGAACCGGCCCAGCACCAGTGATATGGGATATTTACACAAAAGAAGCATTACTCTGTACTCATGGAATTCACAAATTTTAGATGACATGTTTTCAGAGAGTTACTTTATTGAGGTGATGATTTGACTTCTGTTATTACTTTTTTATGTCATCTTTAGGAACATAGAAGTTACTCCATAAAAGCTAAATAAAAAACACGAGTGAGACAATGGCACAGTAATATTTACTTGCACATCTTCTAGCAAAGAAGTTTTTTTATTTTTTTAATTTGATACAGACATGTGAAATTTTTATAGGAAACCAAGGGATAGCATTATTACAAAGATGTAAAAAACACTGAGTTTATGGAGTCCAGATTTCTTGTTCTGGCCTATTACCTCCCAGGTTCTGTTCTTTTCCCAAGACTATGTCCATTCTGTGGTAACACAGAATACACAAAACCAAGCTGCTTAGTCTAAGAGGCAGAGGGTCACTTGGTCTTGTGATGTTATGAAAATGGTGAAATTCTCTACTCTTCCCCCACCTACTTTATTTTTTCTGTTGTCCCATTTTTTAAAATTTTCTTTATTGATTAAGGAATTACATATATGTCCTTATTCTCTCTTCTCCCCCCCTCGTACCCTCACCCTCCCTATTGTCTTTGTCCATTGGTTAGGCTTATATGCAAGCATACAAATGCTTTGGTTCATCTCTCTCCATTCTCCCACCCTCTCCTACCTTCCCCTCTGAGGTTTGAATGTCTGATAGATGCTTCTCAGCCTCTAGATCTTTTTTGGTCATCAGTTTGGGCTTTGTTGTTGATATGGGCCTTAGGTCCTCTGCTCTGTGCTCTCTGTGTGAATTCTGTTGTATTCCAGGCGATCATGAAGAAAAAAATGTGCCTTTTGCCCTAATTGGTTTGGTTCAGTGGATAGAGCATAGACCTATGGACTGAAAGATCCCAGGTTCAATGCTGGTCAAGGGCATGTACCTTAGTTGCAGGCACATCCCCAGTAGGCAGTGTGCAGGAGGTAGCTGATCAATGTTTCTCTCTCACTGATGTTTCTAACTCTCTATACCTCTCCCTTCCTCTCTGTAAAAAATCACTATATTTATATATTAGAAGCCCGGGGCACAACATTCATGCACTGGGGGTTGGGGAGGGGTCCCTCAGTCTGGCCTATTCCCTCTTGCAGTCTGGAGCCCCTCAGAGGATGTCTGCCTGCAGGAGCAGGCCTAAGCTGGCAGGTGGACATCCCCCAAGGGGTCCTTAGTGCTGCCACAGATGGGAGAAAGGCTCCTGCCACTGCTGCTGCTCTTGCCAGCTGTGAACCCGGATTCTGGCTGAGCAGCACAGTCCCTGTGGGAGCACACTGACCACCAGGGGCCAGCTCCTACACTGAGCGTCTGCCCCCTGGTGGTCAGTCGATTTGCATATTAGTCTTTATACACACACACACACACACACACACACACACGTGTGTGTGTGTATATATATATATATATACACATATGTGTATATATATATACATACATATATATATGTATGTATATATATAATAAAATATATACATACATACATATATATATATATGTATATATATAATAAAAGGATAATATGGTACCTTTTTTTGTGACCTTAAAGAGCATTCTACTGTTTTTCAGTTAATCTACACAATGAAGTGGATGCCCCCTTTCGTCCATCTTTAGACAGGGTGAGGGAAGACTGCTATTAGGAAAGGACATTTTTGCTGAAACCTGAGTAACTTGAGAGCTAATTGGAAAGGTTTGGGAAGGAGTTCTAAGCAGAGGGAGAGCTAGGGTTAAGACTTTGTTGCTTCACTTTGTAGCTGGAGCTACTAAATGAGGACAGGAGGTTAGATGAGGATAAAAAGTAATCAGGGCCCAGATACAATCACCATAAGTGATTCCGAGTTTATTTTTAGTGAAATGTAAATGTCCCTTTGAAGACTTCTATCTTGCCTGAGGCGATTCACCTTCCAGTATGCTTGCAGAGCTAGTTCCCCTTTAAGGTATTTCTTCATGAACGCTTTCATATTTGGTGATTTTGGTGGAGGCCACCTGCATCACATCAGCTTTCTCTCTCAGGGACACCAAGCTCCCTGTCTCCTCCCTTTTAAAGTTTCCAGGCCCATTTCCTCCTCTTGTCACCCTTAAATGTACAGACCACGTTTCAGTTGTCTCTCTGCTGAACGTTGTGGGAGCAGGATGGCGATGGCTTCTGAAACTCATGATTTCTCTCCCTGTTTCTCAAGGAAGCCATCCTCACTGTGCCAGAAACACTTCACACACACACATCAATTCCACCGAGGAGAGAAGAGGGGCATCTCTCTCAGCTCGGATCCACACTAGAACAAAACGTTGTGTGACACCATCTTACACTGAAAAATTTGACAGGTTTTGAAGCATAGCTGTGAAGTGACACTCTGACAGATTCCACAGAAGCGATTTTAGATTTTCATAGTCTCCCCAGTGTAAAAGAAAAGTAAATTTTGTTTTAAACTTAGATCAAAACTGATACAGAATTTAAAAGACAAGTGGCTTTGAGGCTGAAACACAGGGTGGGATTAATTCGAATCTATAAAGCTTCTTTCAACTTGTCTATGGACCATGGCTAAAGGGAACAAACCTGCTGTCCATTCAATATTTCACTTAATGGGATATCTGATTTGAAGAGTACACCCTTCTGTCATTACCTTTTATAGCCTGGCCACGCTTGGTCTCTCTGTATCTGTCTCTATATCATTACTGCCAAAGCTAAACCTAAAGCACCTTTTTCTCTAGCAAATTAATTAACTTGGAAAGAGTTTTCTTATTTCCTTTTTCTTTGTTCACTTGCAAATGTAATTAACTTGGAACCCAATAAGCAATGGCTCTGAATTTTAACACTTAAATACACTTTCATATTTCCCAACAGATTCATCTGAGCTGTATGTTTCCCAAGTTGTGCAACAAGTTTTCTTTGAGATAAATGAAGATGGCAGTGAAGCTGCATCATCTACTGGTAGGACAATGGGCTTCACAACAAACTGGGAGGAAAGATTTGGTGTGTGTGGGGGGGGGCCGGGGGGCAATCAGCATTAGGGGCTGGCATTTTTGCAGTACTTTAATATCATTTTTCACTCCTGCTGTCTAGTACTCTGTAGGACACAAAAAGAAATTGATTGTATAAGGTGTTTATGCACCTCTGCCATAGCTTAATGCAAATGGAAGAGATTTAATTAAAAGTTGAGGCCCATCTATTGATATGTGCTTATTTGAAAATTGGATTACCTGTCAACTAGAAGATAGGATGTGCGGAGAAAACTTTAAGTTCTGCCAGTGATGCAAAGATTCAGGAAGTCCCCATTCAGGATGCCATTAATGTTGGGGTTCTTGTTCCAGCATTAAGAAGGGTTCAGCAGTCTGGAGAAAGGCTGTGGGTAGATTAAGAGTCCAGAGATGAAAGATAATTTTGAAAGGCATTGGGGGTCAGGAAGCTTTAACTGAAGGAGCTAAGTTCTAAGTTCTTCTTGTCTCAGGACCCTTACTTTTTATTAACACAACTTGTCCTAAGGCAAGATGGAGATAATATACTTCAAAAAGTAGGCTTTTGTACAGAAGCATTGTCAGATTGGGGAATAGCCTATTGCTGTTCAGGTGTTTGGCCAATAGGAGGCAATAACATGTAGATTAAGATACCCTGAGCTGTCTTGGCAGCAAACAATCATTCCTTTCAGGTTTGGGGAAATGCCCTCAGCCATTCCAACAGGCGATAACATATGTGACTCAGCCCTTGTTGAGTCCCCAGGTTCCATCAACCTTTTGATGAAATTCTTGGAAGTATGACTTGCTGGAATTGGCTTCTGGCAGGTTCAAATATAAAATCATTATTGTTCAGGAATGCTCACTCTAAAATAATTGTATTAATTTCATTCTTCCATCCTACCAAGTTAGTCTTTTGTCACTGATTCTTGTCATTATCTCCATGCAGTGGTTCTTGAACTTAGCTATATAGTAGAATCACCTGGAAAGCTTTTAAAAAAAAATCCTGTGCCCAGTCCAAAATAATTGAGTCTGTATGTCTGGTGGTGATAAGATACAGGCTCCAGCATTTTCCTGTTTCCCTGATTGTTTTCAGGTTTGAGAAATAATGTCTGCAGAGGCTGGCAGCCTATATTTGCTACTGAAATGCAGAGCATAGACCAGCAGCATCAGAATCACTCAGGAACTAGTTGGACATGCAGAGCCTCAGGCCCACCCAGTTGGCATGGCTCAGTGATTGAGCATCAGCCCATGAACCAGAAGGTCACAGTTTGATTCCCAGTTGGGGCACATGCCCAGTCTTGATCCCCAGAAGGGGGCATGATTCTCTCTCATCACTGATGTTTCTATCTCTCTTTCTCCCTTTCTTTCTGAAATCAATACAATATATATATATTTTTAAAAGAACCTCAGGCCCAAGTTCAGACCTATTGAATAAGAAAAATGCATTTGTATGCACATTACAGTTTCAGAACCACTCCTTTATATTTTTTTTGAACAAATGGAAGTTTGAATAGTAACTACGATATCTATCTATCTATCTATCTATCTATCTATCTATCTAATACTTAAAAATAATAAGGGAAAAACCTTAAATCCAATTAGAAAATTAAAAATTAAGTCTCTCAAATGTCTATTTTAATTTTTTAGACTATTTGGGTTCTAACTAATATATTCAAGATATATATTATTTAAACTGCTACATTGATAAATTTTTACAACTGCTACATTGATAAATATCCTATGCTAGAGGCCCAGTGCACAAAAATTTGTGCACTGGACGGGGGCTCTCAGCCCAGCCTGCACCCTCTCACAGGCCAGAAGTCCTCAGGCAATGTCCTACTGATGGTTACGCCCACTCTCTGTGGGGAGAGGGCCTAACCACAGTCTGGTCTACCTCTGTGGGAGGTGACCTGACAGATGATCAGGGAATGGTGCTGCCCACATCACCCTGCTGCTACACTGCCACTGCCAGGCTGATCAGGGGATATGATGGCACCATTCCTCCACCATTGCTACCTGCCCTCCCTCTGCAGAGGGGAGGACAGGGGATCAGGGGACAGCACCGCACCTATAACCCTGCCATTGCCACACAGCCACCTTCTGTGGGAGGCGGCCAGATGGGCCAATCATGGGAAGGTGCCAGCCCCTCCATCACCCCTCTGCTGCCCCCTGCCCTTGCCATTCCCTCTCTCGCTTGCTGGCAATGTGCCTTGGCTAGCCTGGCACTACCTGCATGCTGGCCCTAGGCCCCACTGACTGGTTTTTCTGCCATTTGGCTTTTATGCTTTTATTATATCCATAATAATAAAAGGGTAATATGCTAATTTGACCAGACATCATTCTGGACATCCTTCTTGACAAAGCTGGGGCTGGAGGGAAGCCAGTGTTGGCAGCCAGGGGAAGGAAGACCTACTCTTGTGTAAATTTTCTTGCATTGGGTCTCTAGTAGGATAATAAAAGCCTAATATGCTAAGTGTTCAACCAATCATCCAGTTGTCCATTCAACCAATGAAAGTGTAATATGCTAATGATATGCTAAGGCCACTCAACTGTCTGCTATGAAGTGCACTGACCACCAGGGGGTAGGTGCTCCAACTAGTAGGTTAGCTTGCTGCGGGGGTCCTGCCAATTGGGACTGAGTGAGATGGGCCCAACATGCCCTGGGGCCCTCCTGTGGGTTCCTTTCCAACTGGCCAACCTCCCACATCCCTCCCTGACCCCCATTGTGTACCAGTGGGGTTCCTTGGCCTAGCTTGCACTCTCTCGCAATTCTTGACCCCTTGGGAGATGTTGGAGAGCCAGTTTTGGTCCAATCCCACAGGCCAGGCCGAGGGACCCCTCTGGTGCATGAATTTGTGTACCTGGTTTCTAGTATACATATATACATATATACATATATACATATATACTGGCCCATATATATATATATTGAGAGAGAGAGAGAGAGAGAGAGAGAGAGATGAATTTAGATGAATTTCTTAAATAATTTGTAATGTAGTATCAGCAGGTTTTGACATCTGAGTGTGACACACTAGACTCTCACTTTGTCATCTCCTGAAGGATTTTGTATTACTGTATTCAAGGAACTTACACTGGAGGGGATATAATATTTCATTTCTTGGAAAAATCAAAAGTTTGCATTAGTATGAAGTTACTCTTGATGTAGACACATTTTACAGTTGCTTTCACATAGAACCAAAAGAGTTATTATAGATCATTATCTAACCCTTTCATTGTATCGGTGAAAAACAGGCCCCGCAATGTGAAGTGGCTTGCCTGAGGTCAGACTATCAATTTACAGCAGGGTTTCAACTGAATCAATTTCCTAACTTCATGTTCAGAACACTCTCTGCTATTGTCCACTGGCTCTCACTTAAGTCTAGGGTTCTCTAAGAGTCTGTAACAATCACTTGGGGATCAGCAGTAACCCTAATGTGTTTCATCTCAGAACAGTCAGTGGGAGCATGTTAAATTCCAGGCATTTGCTCAGGGGTTGCTTAAGAACAAAAAAGCTTGAGTATTCACCCATGAGAATGGAAATTATACCTATTGTGTTTTTCTGATAATCTCTTTAATTCAGACATGGGCCTATACTCCTTAGTAATTTGGGCAACAGAGCCCTGATCATCCAGATAGAGCAGCACTCTGCCTTTCATGTTGCTAAGTTTATGTTTTACTGTGAAGGAGACCAGAATATGCCACCCCAAATATGCCACTTTGGCAGAAATGCTAATTTGAACTGAAGGCAATTGAGAAACAAGGGATACCAAAAGAGCTCCCTATATGTTCCCATCTGCCTAAGAGCAGGGCATAAACTGCACTTTTATCACAGGGGATGGAGATTGGCAGTAAAATGAGTCTTCATAACAAGCCTTACTGAATAACCATTATCTACCATTAATTTCCTCCATATACTTATTTTTCCACAATTTACCATTCCTAGAACTTCAAACGTTTTTATCTTTGTCTATTCATTTCCCCACAATTTACCACCCTTTGTTAGTATGGTAGCTCTCAAGCCTAACCATTTTTGGGGGTATTTACTTCTTTTCTATAACATTCCTATGTGGATTAAAAAAATAAATTATGTCTCTGTTTCTCTGTTTTTGTCAGTTTAATTTGCACATCCCAAGCAAAGAGTGAAGAGGAAAATTTTGTTTTTTTGTACAATTGTTTTTCAACTCTAAAGACATGGTATATGTTTTTAAAATGATATTTTCATGGCTCTAAAAAATATACAAAGTCATTATATTATTGGTAAAGGTAGCATCTGAATTGAGTGTAGAAATATTTCATCTATAAAGAAAAAAATAAAACTCAAATTCATCCATTCTAAACATTGACAAATGATATATTAGAACAGCATGCTATAAATTATTATAGTAATACTATTAATTGTTAAGGCAACAAATCTCTGATTCTAATCTCATAATAAAAAATCCCACACACACTGACAGCACAAATCCTAAAAGCTCTCAGCTCATAGAATAATTTTGGGAAGGTAAGTTAAAAATAATTAAACTCAGATGTGATTACACAAGCCTGAAGAATAGAAATAAAGTGCAAACATATCTGCACAGGAATTAAACTTGAAACCTTGTAAGAATAAATCATATAGTGTAAATAAAAACTGAGCAGAAAATTACCATTTAAAGATAAAATATTTCAACTGCTTTCACTAAATTGAATCTAGTATCTGGATTTCTTCTTCGTTGAGCATAAATGTGAAGTTAGAATTAGTCCCTGAATGATCCAAAATTTATTCTTCTGCTCTTTGGTTTTTAAATTTATTTCAAACTTCTCTGCATTTAGAAAATGGTAATTTTCCCACATGTTAACTCCTCAAACAAGATAACCTTTCCTGTCTATTAGTACATAAAGTATTATTGATATATTTTCTTTACTACGTTTTAAAAGTTTCTTTACTGATCTTTTAATGTGAACATCTAAATAACTGTTGTCTCTGTTTTGTAGGAGTACAAATCCCTGTGATTATGAGCCTGGCTCCAAACCAATTTATAGCAAATCATCCATTTCTGTTTATCATGAAGAATATTCCAACAGGTACCTTTTGGAGAATTTTCTGGGGGAACTACTTAGGTTAAATGGATCTATTCCTAGATACCAATTGTAATCTACATATCTGAACCACTTATTCTTTCAATGAATATCTGTTTTGTACCAGACATTCTATTTTATGAGATATCAAGGGCTTAAAGTAAGGCAATGGTAATAATAATTGCCAACATAGTTGTTATATGTGATAACCATTTAAAATATCTATTTCTAAAGCTCTCATCATTCCAATAGGTTATATATTTAACTAATAAAGACATAGAAGCTTGAACAGAGGTTATGTAACTTGTCTAAGTGGCGGAGAGAGACTAGGATGTATTTGTCTTGGAAATCAACTTTCTACGATGTTACCATAGTAGAAATCAGGAGTAGAAATCATATTTATTAAAGTTTCAGATGTAAATTATAAAAAAGTAAGTGAAACCAGGTATAGGTTCTGAGTGGGCAGGAGGGACCAAATATAATTCTAAATCTCCAATTTAGTCCTTTGGTGAAAGATAATGTAGTTAGGTGAAAAAGGTAGAGGTGATAGTAGAGAATTGGATTGGCATTTGACACAATATCCATGTGAACATGCAGATTGTCTGGGTAGATGTTTCTGTACTTTCTCTTGAAAAAGAGAAGTCAGGAGTGTGATACAGTAAGGGAATTTCCGTTACATTTATTTATATTTAGGACTCTGGTCCATGTGAAGGTTATAAACTAGAGAAGAACAAAAATCATTGTTTATTCATTTCTGTATCCAGCCCAGTATTTGGCAGAGTGCCCTGCACACAGTATCAGTGTCCCTAGAGATTGAGAATATGGACTTGAGTATTAGACCCAGCTCAGTTAACTAAAAGTTGTAACACAATCACTTATACTTTCTAGGTCCTATTTTCCTTATCTGCTATATTAGAGGCCAGGTGTAAAAATTTGTGCATGGGTGGGGTCTGGCTGGCTGGCCCCCAATCAAGGTAGGGTAAGGCCAATCAATTGGGGGTGGGGCCAGCCAGGCAGAGGGTCTGCCAGAGGTGGGGGTGGGGGAACTGATAGGAGCCCCATCAGGCCAGTTGGCCACCACAGTGTGCATCATAGCAACTGGTTGTTCTGGTCATTGTGGTCATTTTGCCATTCCAGTTGCTTGGCTTTTATATATGTAGATGAACATAATATTAGTTTTCATCTCTTAATGTTAAATAAAAAGACATATGAAGTCTATAGCACTGTGTCTGGCACATAAGTATTAAGTATGAACAAATCAATAAATATAATTGAGTGAATGCCCAAATAAATCAAAAAAAGAAAATGAAAAAAAACTTGCTCTGTATAAGTTGGTTTACATGGACAGGAGACATTTAATTTCAGAACCTAAATCTGTTAGATTAACTAAATCTATTAGGGATTCTGAGGTTATTGATCCCCTAAAGATTATGTCAGTCTCTTCTTTTTAAAAATATAGAGAGTAAAGGAGAGGGAGAGAGAAAGATAGAAACATTCAAGAAGGAATCATTGCTTGGATGCCTTCTGCATAACCCCTACTGGGGATTGAGCCCCCAATTTGGGCATATTCCCTGACCAGGAATTGAACCATGACCTCCTGGTTCATAGGTTGATGCTCAACCATTGAATCATGCCAGCCGGGACCAGTCTCTTCTTTTTAGACTCCACTCCATGAAACTTCTGAAAGCTTTACCTTGGCAACAGCGGGACAGTTTTAGATTTGCTGAAACTGCATGAGCACAACTGCAATTCCAATAGTAGATGAGTCAGTGTTCAAAGATATTCTGAGTATGTCATTTGATCCATACATCGTTGACCTTTGGATAACTCTAATTACTTACAATTAGTATGTAATTATTGAATATAGAGAACAGAATGAAATGAAGCTACATTGAACATCGATGAACAAGGACATAATGACATTTAGAATAGTGATGTTCACCCTCTGTTTTCCAAGCTGATGACTAAGGCCATGAAATAACCATCAGTTAAAAGGCAGTGCCATTCAAAAACCAAAATAAAGTACTTATTTATTTGTGATAGGCTTCACACTATCAGACCTTATGACAATTTCTACTTTTTTATGATCTTAATTGTAATGAAACTTTCTAAATTGGGGTTACTTCCTTAAAGTATTATTTAAAATAAATGGAGACTCATTTATTGGGGGCTGTAAATTGTTGCCATGTAAAATGTAGAATGGGCTATTATTTTAAGACAATACACATTCAGAGATTTATTTATTTTTCTCTCACAAGTGAACTAAAAAATTATTTAGATGAATAAAAATGATGATTTTGCATAACATAGTAGAATACTAATGCTCTAACACAAAATATATTCATTTAACCACTTCAGAAGTATAAGGATTAATGATTTTATACTTAGTACAACCAATTTTTATTTAGATTTAAACATTGTTTTGAGTCAAACAGTCCTTTGTGCAAAATTCATACATTATTTGTACTTTCTATCAGGTTAGTTTTATATTTTAGTGTAGTCTTTCAAAGCTCTTAGTAAGCTGAACATCCAGGAAAATAAAGAATTTTTTTTTTATCTTTTAGGCTGAGGGGCTGAAGATATAGGACAGTTTTAGAGACTTTCAGAAAAGAATTGTGAAACATGCTATATGAAATGTGTCATTTCTGAGAAAGTAGTGAATTATGATTTTGAAACTGACAGTATTACATGGTTAGAATTCTTTCAGATCTTGAGTTGAAAGGAGAAAAAGACTTCATGGTATTTATTAAGAATTCTTTCATTTTAAGCCATTAGCATTGTTTATGTTATTGTGTTTTAATATTAGGAGGCAAAAGTTGTTTCTATCTTATGTAGATATTGTATAAATATGATAATCAAAATTGGGACATCTCTTTAAGAATGGGCATAAAGAGTAAAATGGAAACATTAATGATTTCTGCTTCATCCTGTCTCTAAATCCATAGCTATTATGTGAAAGGAGATTCCATTAATCTTTCTGATTTAGTAGTGAGTAGATGGGTGACTGCCTGAAGACTTAATTCCAAATGTGGTTCTCCTTGCTCAAAGAAACAGATTGAAAAGGCTGAGATAAGTAGCTCTTACATAATGTCTTATACTTCTGAGTGTTTAAAATATTCAACAATGTCTTCAGTTATGAATTTCTATAAAAGTTACTTCAAAAATTTCTTGAACAAATAGTCTGGATATGCTATTGAATCATAAAGGTGTAAGAGTCACTGATGATTCCTATTGTGACAAAATATCCTGGGAAAAGTTAATTATACGTTCATATCTTCCTAAAAAGTAGAAGTATTAGATTTCTTTATTTTTACATAACTATTTTGATATATTTTATTATTAGTGATTATAATTTTATAAAGGTGTTATGAATTATAATTATTCATAAAAAGAAGAAAATGTCTGCTGGAGATTTTGTCTATTTCCATGTTTTTGGTTCTCTAAGGGAGTGTCAGTCTTTGGACTGAAGAGTAAAGAGTAAAAAGACATTTAAGTGTATTTTCAATCATCTTTAAAATTATGTAAAATTATTTTACATAATAGTTTTTTGAATTATTTTATCACTTTTTAAACTTTTTTTCTGTTCTTTTTTAAAATTAAATCTTTATTATTCATGTTATTATATTTGTTTCTCTTTTTTCCCCTCCATAGCACCCCTCCAGCCAGCTCCCACCCTTACCTCCCTCCCATTGACCTCATCTATAAGTGTATGATTTTTGTCCAGTCTCTCCCTGTACATCCCTCACCCCTTTACCCCTGAGAATTATCAGTCCACACCCTTTCTGTGCTCCTGATTCTATCATATTCACCTGATTATTCTGTTGATCAAATTTTTAATTCACTTAATTTTTAGATTCACATGTTGATAGAATGTATTTGTTGTTCATAATTTTTTGGCTTTTATCTTTTTCTTCTTCCTCTTCTAAAAGAGTACCTTTCAGCATTTCATATAATACTGGTTTGGAGTTGATGAACTCCGTTAGCTTTTTCTTCTCTGTGAAGCTCTTTATCTGCCCTTCAATTCTGAATGATAGCTTTGCTGGTAGAGTAATCTTAGTTGTAGGTTCTTGCTATTCATCACGTTGAAAATTTCTTGCCACTCCCATCTGGCCTGCATCGTTTCTGTTGAGAAATCGGCTGACAGTCGTATGGGTGCTCCCTTGTAGGTAATGAACTGTTTTTCTCTTGCTGCTTTTAATATTCTCTTTTTGTCTTTTGCTCTTGGTATTTTAATTATGATGTGTCTTGGTGTGATCCTCTTTGGATTCCTTTTATATGGGGTTCTGTGTGCTTCCTGGACTTGTAAGTCTTTCTTTCACCAGATGTGGGAAGTTTTCAGTCATTATTTCTTTAAATAGGTTTTAAGTATCTTCCTCTCTCTCTTCTTCTGGCACCCCTACAATTCTGATGTTGGTACGTTTGAAGCTGTCCCAGAAGCTCCTTACATTATCTTCACATTTTTGGATTCTTTTCTCTTCTTGCTTTTCCAGTTGAATGTTTTCTGCTTCTTTATATTTCAATTTTTTGACTTGATTCTTGCCTTCCTCTAGTCTGCTGTTAGGACTCTGTATAATATTTTTTATTTCAGTCAGTGTCTCTAGTTGGTCCTTTTTCATCTCCTCTTGGCTCTCGCTAACTTTATCCAACTTTTCTAGCATATTCTTGAAAAACCTTATAAGCATGGTTTTGAACTCTCTATCCAGTCATTTTTTTTCCTCCATTTCTTTTGTTTGTGATCCCTTCCCTCGTCTCGGCATTTTCACTATGCCACTTCTGTGTTGGATTCAGCCTTATGATACCAGACTTGCAAAACTGAAGAAGCCTCTGTTGAGCTTGGGATGGGTGGAGTCTCAGGGCTTAAGGGACTGCCTTGCCTTCCAGTCGGCCCTGCCCTCCACAGCCCCTGAGTCTCACATGACTGGGTAATCACTGGAGCGGTCCTTGTGCGCGTGCGCCCGCAGTGCCTCTAGACCGCTGCCTTTCCGGCTCCCGTGCGCTCCAGGACCACACAAGTCTAGGTCCCCAGGGTTTCACCTGAAACAGGGCCTTAGTGGAGTCAGAAGTGGCACAGTTGGGAGGGTCTGTCTCCCGCCCACTTGCGAAAGCCAGCAGCACAATCAGCAATCTGTCTTCTGCGCAGTGCCATTTGCGCCATTAGGCCTCTGATCTTTTGACACCCCTAAATTTCCATGCACCTCTCCCTTTTCACAGTCCAAACTCCCCCTGTATGAGTTTCGGCTGGATCTGGGGTTTGGTGTCGTAAGATAAGGGGTTCAATGCTTTTGAGAGTCTCTGTTTCCCTCCTGCCAGAGAAAACCAGCCAGGTATTCCGGCACCTGCTCTCTCCACGTGCGTGTCTCTGTACCTCAGCTTTTTGCAGCTCCTCTGGGTTTCCTTGAGCCCCCTCCTTCCCTCTAGCTGTAGAACTTCCACTTAGCCAGCTTTCCTGTTGTTCTGGATGATGTCTGTTCTGTCTTTTAGTTGTAGTTTTGAAATTGTTGTGGGAGACAGCAGTGTAGGTGTTTACCTATGCCGCCATCTTGGATTCTCTCCTATTTTATCACTTTTGAAATTATCCTTTATTACATACTAGAGGCCTGGTGCAAGAAATTTGTGCATGGAGGTGTGTGTCTCTCAGCTCATCCTAAACCCTCTCCAATCTGGAATACCTCAAGGGATGTTGGACTGCCTGTTTAGGCCCGATCCTACTCACAATCCAAGACTGCTGGCTCCCCTGCCTGCTTTCTTGATTGCCCCTAACTGCTTCTGCCTATCAGCCTAATCATACCCTAACCACTCCCCTACCAGCCTGATTGATGCTTAACTGCTCCCTGCAATCCAATTGCCCCTAACTGCCCTCACTGCAGGCCTGGTTCCCCCCCCCCCTTGCCCTAACTGCCCTTCCCTGCAGGCATGGTCACCTCTTAACTTCCCTCCTTTGCTGGCCTAGTCACCTCTAACTGCCCTCCCCTGCAGGCCTGGTTCCTCCCACTGCCCTCCCCTGCTAGCCATCTTGTGGCAGCCATCTTGTGTCCACATGGGGACAGCCATCATGAGTGTTGGAGTGACGGCCAATTTGGATATTATTCTTTTATTAGATGGGATGACTGTAAGGAATGTAAAGTAATAATTGACATGGATCCATGCAAACCATTTGCCTTACCCTAGTGGTAAAGAAAGGTGAATGGATTTCAGCACATCATTTGTTCTGTAGTTTTTAGTTCTTTTTCACTTACAAACACAGGATGGCTAGAAATAGGTGTTTGCATTTATGCTGTATACTATGTCACTGCTATGAGGTTTTGAAAACACTAGAGATATGAAAATATTGTCTTTAGCAGTGAGCTGTGATTCAGAGCTGAAGATCTGAGAAGCTGTACTTTTAACCCTAAGGGCTTATGTTACATGCATAAAAAGATAAGTGCTAATGCCTCAAATTTAAAACTCTACCATGCTCATCATTATTTTATTATGCTGTGTTTGCCTAACTGAGTATCTATATTTAGAACACCTTTCGGTCATTTCATTTTTGCTTTCCTATATGAAAAACAGGATTCATGTATTTTTCATGACAAGCTGTCATGGGTGTTAATTTACTTTATAAATTTCCATAAAATAATTAATGATGATATAATTATGTGTGTTAGACAAAGGAGAGGGCTTTGCTGTTAGACATTGCTTATTTATCTTATAGAGAACAAAGGCTAAATGATTTGTTAAAATATTAAGAAAAACTTATTATTAGCAACATTTGTTTCTCCAGAAATTTGTAAATTTTTTTTTCCTTTCCTAGGTTCATTTTTGTTTATGGGACGAGTGACAAATCCTGACACTCAAAATGTGAAGGGAAGAGATTTAGATTCATTGTGAATGAAATGCACAGAGATTAAGGTGATTACTGGAAAAGAGAATTGATTTTCAAAATATAATCATCTTGCAAATATATTCTGTATATCTTTTTCTGTGTTAAACTGTGCCTGTGTTAATCTGTATTAACATAGACCTGTATTAATGAATAAATGAAATTACCACTAAATAATGATTTATTCAATGTTTCTATTCTTTTTGTATGTCTTATATAGTCTATTTGAACTGCAAGCAGTGAACTTGCATTAATATTACTATTAATATGTTAGAACAATCCTATCTAAGATATTTTAGATATAAAATTTCTGTCATAGATATCAAAGTCTCTATATTGCTAAAAGATAGTTGACTCCCACATATAACAAACAGCACTTCCCAGGTCATGGGGAAGTAAGGTTCAGATAGAGTGGCTATTGTGTGTGCCTCTCTAGGGTGCTACTTAAGATGCAGAGATTCAGTATCTCTCTATGGTGCAGATTGAGTTTTTTGCTAATCTTATTCTGTGTGTTGCATTGTTTCAATACCTTTTAGGACATGTCAGATTCTTTTGGTTCTAATTTATGCTTTAAATATGTCTGGAAAGTAGAAATGATGAGAACTTTTATAAAGCTTTCCTGTACATGAAAGTGGCAGTCAAATTAGTGTGATTCAGGAGTCTGGCCTTCCAAGATTTTACAACACTTAGCTAAGAAAGTGTTAGAGTGAAGATTGTCATCTATAAAGATGAAATGCAGAATCCTTCCTCTGAATACCTTGAGCTGTCAGATAGAAATATCTAAAATAATACTACATTCCAAAAACTTGATATAAAATGTTTCAGTGTTTCCATTTGCATGTTAATAAGGTCAAGTGCTTTTTTGCAATTCTTGGCAGAGATGTTAATGATAATGGTTGCCCATTGTTGAGCCCTAATTATATATCAGGCAAAAAAGTAAACACTTTATATTATGCTAACTGTACTAAAAATCTGATGAGATTCTATTACCCATCTTTCTAATGAAGAAACTGAGACTCTAAGATGTTATATAAATCAGTCAAGATTATATAGCAAATAGACATGATGGTCATACCATATTTCAAAGTTTGAACCGAAGACTATCTGAACAAGAAGTCTGTGACCATAATCAGAGTTATAATTCCTTCTACTAAAATCCTTCAGGGAAGTACAGGTCTCCCTCTGAAATGTTGTGCTATCTAGTCCTCTAAGTCTAGATGTTCATCTATAGCAAAACCTAGAGCAATATTCAAGACATTATGAAGACCATTTTAGAATTGTGATTGCTTAAAACCATAACATTAAAAACAATGTTCATTTTCCTAGGCTGTCAACTTGAGCTTACTTAAGCAAAGCACTGTAAATGCTAATCTATATGTTAATGATATATCATAAATTTGTTCCTTACCAGGAACTAGTTTAAAAATATGCTTCCTTCGTTCAGGAGAAGAAAATAATCAGCTCAGTTAAGAGTATAGTAGTTTTTTTTTTTTTTTAAAAAGGGTAGTTTTATTCAGGCCTGTTCCAGATTCCTGTTTTCCTGGGATTGCCTGTATTCTTATGATCTTCTTCCACATGTTACAAGTCTGTCTGCTCTAGGGTTTCATTCCTTCTTTCCATACATTATAAATGAGCTTCCACTATATTCCAGACACTGTTCTAGATACGGGGATAAATCAGTGAACAAAATTGACATGGTCTCTGCCCTCAAGGTACTAACTTTTCACTGGTGGCAGAAAGACAGTAAACCAGTGAACAAATGGAAAAACAGGTTAATTTCAAATGGTGAAAAGCAATGACTAATGTAACAAGATGAGGATATAAGAAGGGTTTTAGAAACGAAGAAAATGTAGTAAAATGACTGCCCAAGTTTCATTTTAAGTACATGTTTTTATTATGAATTCCTAATGTATTTGCTTTTTTTTTTTTTCAGTAAGATCTGTTGTTGACTACCTCCCTCAAGTTTCCTCCTACTGAGCCTGATTTTGTACTGTAGGGTAGTTTGGTTGCTGTTTTTCTTTGCTGATTTTATATTCTTTGTCTGATAGGCGTTACTTGCCTTTAAAAAGGAGAAAGTTTAAGATGCCCTAGATGAGAATGTAGCCTTTTTGTGTGGCTTCAAGCTGAAAATTTCCACTTCTATTGTTTAGAAATATAGTGGCCAAAGCATTTCAAGTTTAAAACTCTTTTGTTGTTATTGTTAAACCTTATCCTAGGAAATTTTTCCATTGATTTTTAGAGAGAGTGGAAAGGAAGTGAAGAGACACAGAGAGAGAACACTGATGTGAGAAAGACATCTTGATTGGTTGTCTCCTGCACCTGTTCCAACCAGGGATGGGGACTGAGCCTGTAACTAAGGTACATGCCTTTAGTGGTACAGAATCAAACCTCAGACTCTCTCCACTGAGCCAAACAAGCTAGGGCTCAAGTTAAAACTTTTAATCTCCACCTTCAGCTGTAATTAACTCAGTAGCTATAATAGCTCCATATCACAAGGTTAGAAGCATCTAAAATATATTTATATAATATACATCTATTATGAAATAAGATAATATGAAGTAATTTTCTTTACCAAACTATATGAAATATTTAAGATTCACAACAGTACATAATTTTGTGGGATAAAAATATTGTCTAACTAAAACCCCTTTGGCAAAATGGGCATTAAAGTAGGACATGGGACCTTAGAGGTCAAAGGACTTTGTCAAAGAACAATTAGTTTTTAGGGGTGAATTTTATAGAATTCTCCCAAATTAGATAATAAGGATCCAGACACCTTGACAGATATAGAGAAAGATTTAGGCAGATTTTATTAGAGGGCAGTGCTTTGGGCCTCTGGGAATAAATTGTTTTCCCACAGTGTGGCCTCAGACCATTGAAATATGATGTGATTCTGAGACTGACTCCATGCAAAGTGAAAAAGTGGGCCAGCAGGAATCTGTTTGTAAAAAAAAATTTTTTTTTTCTTACTCCCCCCCTCCATTTTTTTCTGGCCTCCTATGTGATCATCTCTAAATCTGAAGCCTGAAATCTAAGAGGTCAACCATCTAGTTTCTTTCTCTTTTGATACTTCCAGTGACCACCCTGATGGTATATAAATAAAGTAAAGTAGAAATATTTTTCACCATTGAACATTATCTTTTGGCTTGTCCCTTTGGGGCTTCAGTTTCCTCATTGTTCAGAGAAGGGTGAGACAAATCTTACTTAGAGTCTTTATTCTAAACCTTCAACTTCTCAACAAAAACATGTCTTTGGAATATCATTTGAATCATTATTGTCTATAAGCAGCATTTGCTTGTTTGTTTTGTGAGTGTGTGCTTTCACAAAACAAAAGAAAATCAGGATATACCTCTCACTAGAATCTTGGTCCATTATATACATAATCTTTATTCATAGTTGTCTCTTTATAATTTTACTAGAGGCCCAGTACATGAAATTCATGCATGGTGGGGGGGGGTGTCCCTCAACCCAGCCTGCACCCTCTCCAATCTGGGACCTCTTGAGGGATATCCAACTGCCTGTTTAGGCCCAATCCCTAGATGGGCAGTTGGATATCCCTCTCACAATCCAGGACTGCTGGCTCCCAATAGCTTGCTGCCTGCTTGCCTGATTGCCCCTAACCACTTCTGCCGGGCAGCCTAATCATCCCCTAACCACTCCCCTGCCAGCCTTATCAACACCTAACTGCTCCCCTTCAGGCCTGATTGCCCCTAACTGCCCTCCCCTGCTGGCCTGGTCACTACTAACTGCCCTCCTCTGCCAGCCTGGTTGCCCCTAACTGGCCTCCCCTGCTGGCCTGGTCAACCTTAACTGCCCTCCCTTGCCAGCCTGGTCACCCCTAACTGCCCTCTCTTGCCAGACTGGTTGTCTCCAACTTCTCTCCCCTGCAGGTCTGGTTACCCCTCCCACAACTGCCCTCCCCTACAGGCCTTGTTCTTCCAACTGCCCTCCCCTGCAAACTTAATCTACCTTCCCTGAAGGCCTGGTCCCCTCCAACTGCCTTCTCCTGCAAGCCTGATTGCCCCCAGCTGCCCTCCCTTGCAGGCCTAGTCACTCCCATCTGCCCTCCCCTGCTGGCCTGATCACTCACAACTGTCCTCCCCTGCCAGCCATTTTGTGGCAGATACATTTGACCACATGGGGGTGGCCATCTTGTGTATTGTAGTGACAGTCAATTTTCATATTACTTCTTTGATATATCTTATATAATAAAAAGTTAATATGCAAATCAATTGAATAGCGCACTGACCACCAGGGGGCAGATGCTTGTTCTCTGGTGATCAGTTCATTCCCACAGAGGGAGCACCACTAAGCCTGAAACTCTGAGCCAGACTCATGGCTGGCAAGCACAGAGGCAGTGGCAGAGCCTCTCCCACCTCCATGGCAGTGCGAAGAACGTCCTACTGCTGGCCTAGGCCTGGACCTCCCCCGAGGGGTCCTAGGTTGTGAGAGGGTACAGGCCAGGCTGAGAGGATTCCCCTCATCCCTGCCAAATACACAGATTTTGTACAGTGGGCCTCTAGTAGGATATTAAAATCTTAAAAACAGAATGCATATAAAACAATTTTACTATTATGACAGAGACCTCTATCTAGTGAAGATCTTTGGTTTCCACAGGGTAGAGCTGTTGCTGGGCAGTGGTGACCTGGTAAGGGTTTCATGTCAACCACTGTTGCATTATCTACTTCTCACTAATAGAATGTGAGTGGAGATGAGTGTGCCACTTGAGAGCTCAAATAAAAAGAAACAAGTGCCCCTCTCTAAGTGCTCTCTTCTTCTGTGCCTGGTATATGCCAATGTTCAAAGTGACCCTGGAAGCTCTAGATGAGAGGATGGCAGAGCCACTGGGCTCCTTTATCACCATACATCACAAATCCTCTCTGCTGCCTGGGTCAAAGCCAACCATGATTACCTACTGGCTTTGGAGAGTGATGTGAGCAAGAGCTATATTTTCATTTGAATTAGAGGGATTTGTTAGTAACAAGAGTGAGAGTTAATTTGGTATCTTTAAGAGGGTACTTCTATAACAGAATTCAAAGTATGTGGCATAATTAAAGTTGAACATCAATAACAACAAAAATAACAGCAACAACACAGTTATAGCGAGCTGGAGGCCAGGTGCTGGGGCTGACCAGCAGCCCCTAAACAATGGATGAACAGATTACTCTGACACAGTATCACTGTGGGGGAGAGGGCTAAGGGATGGCCAGGATGTAGAAGCCAGACAACCTCAATTGCCTGCCTCTTTAGACTTTTATTGGAATTTTTACCTTTAGACACAATTAGTAGGGTGAGTAATATTTGGAGGACACATGTATTTACATTGTCCCCTTGGCAAGGGCATCCAAGGATTAAGCATAAGGATTCCATTAAACACCTGAGAATCTGCATAGGCACAGGCTTGTTTGAAAAGATCAAAGGATAATTAGGGGTGACATCTTTGACATTTCCCTAAGACTCCCTAAGTCAGAATTCTGATAAACAGGGCAGAAGGCCTTCTACACACTTCTCTTTTATCAAAATGTCCTCCTTACAGATTTTCTAACCAAGTCTCTTGTGCTCTCCAACAGCCAGGAGAGCTTGTTAAGCTGTAAAGCAATTGGTAAATTTGCTACCATAACTTGGAAAGCAGACCATGTACATACTGACCTCATACACCCTGCAGATGACATTTCATATCTTGCTTCAATTTGGTAGACTACTTGACCTGCTCTTATGAGGTGGAATATGAACAGAAACGTTATGTATTACTTCTGGTTGCAGTGGCTAGGAAGAAAGTTTGTCTACCTTTCTCTTTCTATTGTTCACTCTGTTGGCTGTGCACAAACATTAAGGATGCCCATGAAAGCCTTCAAGGCATCTGGAAGATGGCAGAGGCTCCATCAACCTGGGTCCTTGAATGCCTGCTTCTTATTGAAGTCAATTAAAATAGTTAATCATTTAGTTTTATAGCCACATTGTTTCACTGTATCTTGACCTTGCCATCACTTCTTGAAAGAAAGAAGCAAAAATCTAGAACGCAACAGGGAAAACATCGATTCCAGGAAGCCTCCCACTTAAGTTGATTTCTTTACCCTTAATATCACCTTGAAGGGTTGTTTAAGTGGATAAAGTAGCAAAGAATATGGAAATAACTTTAAATATCTCTGCAAATATTGATTTTGGCATGAAACTAATCATCGAAGAACAGACGTAATATAATTCACTAAGTCCTATTCTGGTGCATTTTCAGAAGATGGTAAGAGAAAATTTTATTTGATTAAATTATCTAGAGATTATTGAAGAAAGATAATCAGGAAGCTGGAATGTTTAGACTTTCTTAAGTACACCAACCAGATCTTACATTCATCTTCTTTTTTGTGAAATAGGAATTTTTAGGGTTGAAATAGGCAGGTTAAGGGAATTTTTAAAATCTAAAGAAGGGCCATGGCAGAAAACACAGGACTAAAGAGCTACAAAGGTTACATTTCTATAAGACAAGGGAGTTGGGAGTAGCAAATGGTCTATATTTACAAAATAAAGGAGGAAGAAAGCCCAGAGAGAATAGGATAACAATGAGGGAGGAGAGCCTCTTGTGTCCCATGTAAGGTTCTCCTTTGATCTCAGGAGTGACCAAATCAGAAGGGGATGGTGACCAATCAAAAGGGATATCAAGGTACACAGATCTGCAGCCTTTATAAACTGTGGAAAAAGGAACTTGATGGGGCTCTTTCCTTCTCCCCATATGGGAGTCTGTACTTGTTCTTCCATAAATTTCCACCTCTGCTCTACCATCTTCCATCCATGTTTTCATTCTGTTGGACAAAAAATCTGAGGAAGCCATCTTCAGGGAAACACTGCATGTTCCAGTCAAAAAATCCCGTATCATTTGTAGAATGCTATAATTTGATTTTGACTTGTATATGTAATTCTTTTTTTTTAATCCTCACAGGAGGATATTTTTCTATTGATATTCAGAGAGTGGAAGAGAGGGAAAGATGGAGAAAAACATCAATGTGAGAGAGACACATCGATTGGTTGCCTTCTGCAGGAGTCCTAACCAGGGCCTGGACCAGGGAGGAGCTTGAAACCAAGGTATGTGCATGCAGCCCACAATAAATTTTTTTTTGGCTCGGCCAATATAATGGTATGTAAAAATGGTCTAATAAAAATTTTGTAACTTAATTTTTACAATATCCTGTTATACATAACTAGAGGCCTGGTGCATGAGATTCGTGCACTGGGACCAGTGGCGTCCTTCTGCTCAGCCTGCACTCTCTAGCAGTCCAGGAGCCGTTGGGGGATGTTGAACTGTGGGGAGTGGGCCTAAGCTGTTGGACATCCATAGTGCTGCCACAGAGGCAGAAGAGGCTCCTTCACCACTGCTGTGCTTGCCATGGCTTCTGGTTGAGCAGTGCTCTCCCTGTGGGAGTGCACTGACCACCAGGAGGCAGCTACTGCATTGAGTGTCTGCTCCTGGTGGTCAGTGACATCATAGTGACCAGTCGTTTTGCCATTTGGTCAATTTGCATATTAGCCTTTTATTGTATAGGATTATTAATAATTAACTGCAATGTTTGCTAATGACTAATTACTATAATTATGTTGCATTCATTTTCTTTATGCACCTTATGCTAAGGTGCACCATTTCTCTTCACTAATACTAGCAGTGAATATTTTAGCAGCCGATTGCCATGTCATTAGTCTTGGACTGACTTGTTTGGTGTGTGCAAAAGGAAATATTTTGCTTTTGGAGAACAAGAAAAATAGGTTCATTTGCTTATTAATTTGTGCAGTTATTCAGTGTCTGCTAAGTTAATATTCAAGGAAAAATATTAATTTTCATTAAAATGTTCTATTATTTTATATTAATGATTACTCATTTATTTCAGCCCTTTGTATTCAGCATGTCTCTATCGAAATAAACCTACGTTTCTATGAAAATTGAAGTTTTTGTGTATTTTTTTGTGGTCCATATAAACTTAAACCTTGTTTATTTGGCCCGTGTTAGCCTTTGAGTTTGACATGCTTAATCTACATGATGATAAAAAGTTAACAAATTAGTTCTATAATTGGACTAGTATGCAAGCTTTTTCACATCCAACTTAAATTTCCCTGAAGTATTTTATAGTCTGTCCTCTGTACCTATGAGTCTGTTTCAATTTTGTCTGTTCATTTATTTTGTTAGTTAGATTCCACATATAAGTGAAATCATATGGGATTTGTCTTTGTCTGACTGGCTTATTTCACCAGCATAATACCTTCTAGATCCATCCATGTTGTCATAAAGAAATAGCAACATTTCATTCTTTTTTTATGTTTGAGTGATATTTCATTGTATATGTACCACAATTTTTTTATCCACTTGTCTACTGATGGGCACTTGGGTTGCTTCTATATCTTGGTTATTATAAACTGGAAGCTTGGTGCATGAAATTTGTGCACTGGGGGAAGTCCCTCAGCCCAGCCGGCACCCTTTCACAGTTCAGAAGCCCTTGGGGGAATGTCCTACTGATAGATTGGGTCCCCATCAGTCAGACATCCTTAGCGCTGCTGTGGAGGTGGAAGAGACTCCTGCCACCACTGCTGCTCTTGCCAACTGTGAGGCTAGCTTCTGGATGAGCAGCACTCCCACTGTGGGAGTCCACTGACCACCAGGGGGCAGCTCCTGCATAGAGCAGTATTGGGCCAAAACCGGCTCTCCAACATCCCCCGAGGGGTCTCAGATTGCAAGAGGGTGCAGACCAGGACAAGGAAGCCCACTAGTGCATGATAGGGCCTAGGGAGGGATGCAGGAGGTTGGCCAGCTGGGAAGGGACTGTGGGAGGTCTGAGAGTGTGTCTGGCCCATCTTGCTCAATCCTGATTGGCCAGACCCCAGCAGCAAGCTGACCTACCAGTTGTAGTATTTGCCCCTAGTGGTCAGTGCATGTCATAGGGACTGGTTGAGTGGCCTTGCATATCATTAGCATATTATGCTTTGGTTGAATGAATGACCAGATGACTCGTCAAGTAGCATATTAAGCTTTTATTATATAGGATAATGCGACAATAAACATAGGAGTGCATATATTCTTTTAAATTAGTGTTTGGAGTCTTTCTTTCTTCCTTCCTTTCTTTCTTTTTTCCTTCCTTCCTTCCTTTCTTTCTTTCTTTCTTTCTTTCTTTCTTTCTTTCTTTCTTTCTTTCTTTCTTTCTTGTTTTTAATTATATGAGTGTTTATTCCAATAATGCTGGCAGTATGGGAGACCAGCAAGTCATCCACAAAAATCTGCTCTGCCTCTCCCCATAAACCAGTTGCTTATATAGAATAGAACAAAGACTACACGGAAAAGTAGAGATTACAGGAATGGAGAAGTAGGCACTGTGAATTGGGGTGGGACTCCATTGTTTTGGCAATAATGTTGTTAATCATTCCATGGTAATATGGCATTCTTGAATGAGAATGGGCCACATTCCAAGGATGACTCCTAGAGAAGGGAGAATGTATGAGGTGTTTGTGTGTGTGTGTGTGTGTGTTTGTGTGTGTGTGTGTGTGTTGGCTGATGAGTATACAATGCCCAGCCAGATTAGAATGTGAGTTTTTTCGATTTATTCCCAGAAGTGGAATCACTGGGTTATAAAACAGTTCAATTTTTAACTTTTTTGAGACCTTCCATACTGTTTTCCACAGTGGCTGCACTGGTCTGCATTCCTACCAACAATGAACCAGGGTTCCCTTTTCTCTCCATCCTTGCCAGCACTTGTTGATTTATTGATGATAGCCATTCTGATATGTGGGAATTGTGGTTTTTACTTGCATTTTGATGATGATTAGTGACATAAAGGGGGGATTGATAGACTGGGTGAAAATGTGAAAGGATTAAAAAGTACAAATTGGTAGCAACAAAATAATCAGAGAGATGTAAAGTACAGTATAGAGAGTATAGTCAATAATCCTATCTAATAAAAAAGTATTATGCAAATTGACCGTATCTCTACCACACCCACAAGCCACGCCCACCAGCTATTTCCACTAGCCAATCAGAGTGAGTATGCAAATTAACCCAACCAAGATGGCTACAGCCACAGAGAGAGCAGGAGGGAGGCTTGGGTTGCCCCTGGTGATGGAAGAAGCCAAGCTTTCCACACACCCTGGCCTTCCCAAGCCTCCGCTTAAGGCAACAAAGTTTCAATGGCTGCCCCCATGGAGCCAGGCTTGGATTGCCCCTGGTGATGGAGGAAGCCAAGCTTTCTGTACATCCTGGCTGATGCTTAAGGCAATAAAATTTCAATGGCTGTGGGAGCAGAAGGCTTGGCTCTGCTCCAGGCTACAAAGTTTTAATTGTAGAAGATAAATAAATCCCAGATACCAGGGCCTCTGCTTGGGTCACCAGGAGGCGTGTGGCCGACCTGAAAACCATCATGGGCCCCTCATCCAGGCCACCCCATTCCCCAAGGGAACACCCACCCTGATACAGGATACCCTACAGGGCAAACCAGCTGCCCCCCACCCTGCACCAGGCCTCTATCCTATCTAATAAAAGAGCAATATGCAGATTGACCACCACTGCAACACACAAAATGACTGCCCCCATGTGATTAAAAGTTCCTGCCCCATGTGGACACAACATGACCACCACAAGATGACCAGCAGGGTAGGGCAGTTGGCAGGGACCAGGCCTTCAAGGGAGGGCAGTTATGGGTGGATCAGACCAGCAGAGGAGGGTAGTTGGGAGGGACTAGGCCTGCAAGGGAGGGCAGTTGGGGGTGATCAAACTTGCAGGGGAGGGCAGTTAGGGGTAAGCAAGCTCACAGTGTAGGGCAGTTAGGGGCAAACAGGCTGGCAGGGAAGCAGTTAGGCATCAATCAGGCTGGCAGGGGTGTGGTTAGGGGGTGATCAGGCTGGCATGCAGAAATGGTTAGAAGCAATCAGGCAAGTAGCAGGCAAGCGGTTGGGAGCCAACAGTCCTGGATTGTGAGAGGGATGTGTGACTGGCCTAAATGGGCAGTAAGACATCCCTTGAGGGGTCCCATAATGAAGAGGGTGCAGGCTGGGCTGAGGGACACACACAGATCCCTCTCCATCCCCCCACCTCCCCATGCATGAATTTTGTGCACTGGGTCTCTAGTGTATTAAAAAATTAAAATAGGAATGTAATTTATCCTTCAGAAGTTATAAATTAGTGTATGATGTACCAAATATGTGAATTTGGTCAATTCAGTTAAACAGCACAAGAACATTTTTTAATGTTAAAATATTTAATTTTTTATTTTTGATTCCATAAAAATCAATTTACTTTTAATTTCTAATAGGTTAATGTGATTGTATAATTTATAACAGCCCTTGTTAAGAACCTGAATCACTATGAAGTCAAACTGTTTTCATAATAATGTTATGAGGTTAATTGCCCATTTACCCTCAGTCTCTCATGAGCACACAGAGGAGTTTCCACGGGCTACAAGCTGTGTGAGATTGCAACAAGTTGAATGCAAAGACAGATATGTGACTATTGCTTTCTTCTATTAAATGAGGTATAAAAGAGGTATGAAAAATATAAAGATATGCTATTATATTCTGTGACTATTTTGTTTTTGTTTTATTTTTCCAGTTAAACTCAATGTACCCTCAGCCATACAACTTTTTAAATTTATTTTATTGATTTAAGAGAGGAAGGGAGAGGAAGAGAGACATAGAAACATCAATTATGTGAGAGAATCATTGTTCCGCTGCCTCCTGAATGCGACCCACTGGGGACTGAGCCTGCAACCCAGGCATGTGCCCCATCAGTCTACAGGTTGATGCTCTGTCCATTGACAAAACCAGCCAAGGCTACTTTGTGACTTCTTAAAATTGAGGAAGTAGTTTTCTAAAATAAAGATATGTTACTTATGTTAAATTTAATACATTTATTATTGCCATGTTAAAATGAACTCATATAAATATGTTTTAATTACTTAGTTTGCTTCCTAATAGGACAAATATACAGCACTTCAGTATGCCCAATGACTTGTAAGTGTAAAAAGCTATCTTGAGCCCAAGAAGTTTGTGAACCCCTAGTGTATATACATAGGCCACATTGACACAAGACAGTCAAACATTACACATACACAAATCTAAATGAGTAATGGGAGGGAGCACAGAAGCATGAATCTGAGAACCTTGGACTTCATTACATTATGGAATAGGTTTATCATAGTCATAAATATCTGCACAATGTGGAGAACTATTTCAAGTATTATAGTGCTCTCCACCCCTCTCAATATTTTTCTCACATCAGAAAAGGAAACAGAATAGCTATAAAATCCTTTGCATTACTGCAGGACAGATGGAGTATAAGATGTGACTACAGAGCAGAATATAGCCCCAGGAAGGGCCACAGAAAATTAATGCAAATTTAAAAAATATATATATCCTCTCTCTCTCTCTCTCTCTCTCTCTCTCTCTCTCTCTCTTTCTCTCTCTGTATCTCTATCTCTAGCTCTACATCTGTATCATCTATCTATATATTTGCACATATGTGTGTGTATTCCCCTTTATGAAGGAATATAAAATCATTTTGTAGAGAACAGGCATTAGGAGAAATGCAAGACTCGTTTTTATTTTCTCAGTGTTTGCAGAGATCTTTCAGGGTAAATGAGAAATTTAAGTAACATTTTGTCAAGGCTCTTTGGCTACAGAAACCCTCATGCTGAAACAGGAAATATGATTTATTTAATGATGCGGGGATATTTTCATTGCCAAGAAAGAAACTGCAATCAGGTTTCAGGGAGCCAGCCTGGAAGCAACCTACATCAAGTCTTCAAAATGTTATTAAATCATGATCCTTATATGTGAAACACTATGATTTTTCACCTTTGCTTCTCTCTGGGATCTTAATAAATTTATTTGTCATATAGATTGGTGTTTTTGTTGCTTCATAGATATGGTTAAATATGACCCATGTAAGTTTCCATGTTTATTAGTAAAAGCCAAACCATCATCAGAGGCTAGCTAGCATCATGGAATTACAGTTCCAAATGCTTAAATCATCTGATTGGCTCAATTTGGGTTGCATCTAGCTTAGAGATATTCAGGAGTTGACACTTATCTATATATATAAAAGCCTAAGCAACTGAATGACCAAAGGACAGAATGATCAAATGACCAGTTGACTGGATACTATGATGTGCATTGACCACCAGGGTGCATATGCTCAACACAGGAGCTTCCTCCTGGTGGTCAGAATGCTCCCACAACCAACCTCCCATGACCCCTCCCCTCCAGGCCAGCCAACCTTCCTCGGTTCCTCCCCCTGGCTGGCCAGCCCTGATGACCACAATCAGGACCACTGACCAACTTCCCACAGCCCCACTTGGCTCTGATTGCTGGCCAGGCTGAGGGACCCACCCATGCACGAATTCATGCACCAGGCCTCTAGTTAAGGTATAAGTGCCTTATGAGTTGGAAAAACACTGCCTTTCACTGGAAATAAGATATGAAAATACACCCAACAGAGTTCTACTAGTACTTATCACTAGGTAACTTAGTTACCTACCCAGTGGCTTAGCCAGTTACAGTTACAGTACTTACTGGTAATCACTGCAGCTTTAGTAATTGGTGTAAACACTCCCTCTATATATATCATTATAGGTAACTGTTTTGGTAGAAATCCCCGGGACAATTCTCTTTATAAAGCTTGAGGCTCCCTAAACAATTGCTATATCGTAATGACATTTCTTTCTTTGGGTACCAGATTCTCACCTTAATAAATATAAACCTGTGTATTAAGGGGGTTGATGTAATCTGAGAAGGTAACTGTGGGTATGGGTAGGTCTGCCATGAATGCATATAGTTGATTTTTAGCATTGGGATCAATGCTTAAAGTATTCTGTCCAGAATGTCCTTTGTCAGAATGCCTCTTCACTGTTGGTCATGTTAAAACTACAATGATTGCACTCATCAAATGAAAAGGCTAATGCAATCCTTGCCTTTCAACCTGAGTCAATTGAATATACACCATCAGGTCTGACATGGGCCTTTCCTGGAACAGCCAAAAAATGGACCTAAAGGAATGTGGTCCTCCCCTTCAATCCTGCCTAGATTACTGAGAAAATGTGACACCGAACTCCCCTCTGTGGCCTTGTACTGCATTTTTTGTTCCTCTAGTTAATGGGAGAAATTGGAAGTGACAGCCAAGCTTGCCTTTATTTTACCAGTACTGTCTCACTTGTGTCTCTATGTAAGTACCCACTTAATTAAAGGGGGAAAAATAATTTCAATAGCTTCACACTTGGGAGCAGAAAGCTGGATTTTAATTAGACCAATTTAGTAACTAGGGCACTATGACATATGCTGCCATGCTAGTGCTTTTTATAAACATTCATTTGGAATCTCCATTTTCAAATCTTATGATGGCTATACACAGAAATAATTTCAGCCTAGTCTTTAACAGATTCTAGGGACCCATGCTATCATATAACATTGCTCACAATTGATGTTCTCAAAGGTATACGTTCCCCAAGGTTGAAATCAGATTGCTGTATCAGGAAATAGGACCAGAACCCAAATCCCAAATCTCCTGGCTGCACAAATTCAGTATCTCTCTTAGACCCAGGCATGGGTTCCATGTTATGAAACTTCTCTTACTGTGCCTTCTGTTCAAAGAGCTAAAAGTCTGTAAAACCAAGGGGTGTATCCATCTGGAGCTTGGGTATCTCTCTTCTAGAATATGTTTTATATTCCTGAAATCCTAGAATTCACTTCTTAAAGAGTCCCAAGCCAAATCCTAAGATTTGTAGTTCATTCCTAGTCTGTTTTCTCTAAAAAGTACTGCCTAGCCAGAGGGCCCACTCCAATATCAAAAAAAAAAAAAAAAAAAGGATTGGTGTTTGCAGGGGCATAGATGGAGGTCCAGGTTGGGATGGATATGCAATGAAGGGCCTCCAAGAGTGGGAGAGAGGCAGAGATAGGAGAGAAAGAACTGGGCTACTTCCTTCAGGGGGCAAGGGTCTGGTTTTCCTTATGCTGCTGTTTTGTTACAAAAAACAAAACCAAAACAACAACAACAACAACAACACACACACACACACACACACATACACAAATATCCACAAAGAAACCAAAACCCAACAAATTCAAGAATTCTAAATTTAACCTTGGTTTTGGTTATTAGGAAGATTTATTTAGAGAAGTAGGAGAATAGACATACTTTCTTCATTTTTTGGCTCAGTTTATAACTTTTAAATACTTAGACATATGGAATGTGGGCCTCCATTTGTACTGTTTTAGGTACCCGCAAATGTGAGAGGTCAGCATGCCTAGATTCTTAGAAATTTCCAAAAAGTGTAAATGCTTCATTAACATGTGACTTTTGCCCTAAATCTAACGTATTTATTTTATAGGCTGAGCTGGATAGGAAGAGACAAAAACAAAATCCTCTGGCTTATGATAACACAACTTAATGGGGAAACAAACCAGGTGGGGCAACTTGCTTACATCTCTCCCAAACACAGATTTCATCCCCTTATAGTTAGTCTTCAAAAGCAAAGGAAGGCGACAAAGGAGATTGAGGGTTCACCTTAAGACTCAGAGAATAGCTGACTACATCTACCTATTCTAGAACTCCTATATCTAAGAACTATCCTGGGGCTGATAAACATTTTCTCTATACTTGTCTGTGATTTCTTGTAGTGAAGAGGAACTGAAGATGACCAGAATGGTATTATTTGTTTTTCTTGGGCAGATATTAGGTTAAAAAAGTATAGATTGAGTACTTTATTCCATGATTCCTTTTGCTGTAATGATTAAGCCCGGAACAAAAAATCATTTTCAAGGGTTGTTATATGGATACCTAGAGTTGGCAAAGCAAATAGACAACTAAAGCTAAGATTATTGTGTGTAGAACAGCCTGAGGAATGCTCTTGAGCATTGCCTTTGAGTGGATAATGCTTAAATGAGGTTAGTGTCTGCCCAGGTGTGCCCTCACATACACAAACACAGCTTTTGGTGATGCTCCAGGGAGAGTCAGGATTGCTATTACACAGCGTCCAAGAGACAGCATTAATGTTAAAGATCCAAACTTCTTATTATAGCTCATGTGGTAAATTAATCCTGCAGTATTTTTCTTATTAAGCCTGTAGTTTTCTCACCATCCATGCGGTTTTATGACACCCAGTATTAAAGCACAGTTCAGATGTCAGTACAGTTAGCAATGCCAATATTATTCACCACTGATCTGATGAACTGCCACATTTTCTGACAGGTCAGAGCATGGGAGCATTAGCCAAACGGTCTGTTTCAGGCTTGACATTATATCTAGCCATCAGCCATGTTAGTGCTCATGAAGCCCAACATTTGCAGGGCTCGCCCTGTGTATAAACAGGTTAGGTGGCCGCCTTTGGGGCATGATTTTAGAGGCTGCAAACCCTTTCTCTTCTCAATATTTTTAAACTTCTACTCTGCACCTCTCATTGTACTAAAACCTGTGCTAAATGCTAGAGCTAGAAAGTCATAGCTTTTGCCTCTCAAGTCACTGGTGCTTTGAGAGTAGCAGGCATGGCTGACTTGGCAAGATGTGGAGAATTCTTTCAGTAGAGGTGCTCTTTGTCATTGAGTAACTAGGTCTCTATGCTGCTTGTGTTAAAAATGCAAACACGGGAGATAAAACTCCCTGGTCTATTAACGTCTGCATTAGTTAGGTAAAGGTAAGTTGCTATTTAAAAAAAAAAAAAAGTCGGTCCCAAAGGCAGAGGCTTTAAAAGAGCTGCTAGCTTCTAGGCAATGACTTCCTGGGAACAATCCAAGCTGAACTGCAGACATGCCCATTTCTAGCTCAAGGCAACGGAAAAAGAACAGATGTCAAGGGCAAACAATTTTTATCTTAAACCCATGAGGTAGACATTGCACTTATCACTTCCACTCATATTTCTTTGGTGATAATTAAGTCACAGCTCAGAGACAGCTGCAACGGAGTCTGGAAAACATACTCTCCAGCCAGATGGCCACACATCCACTGTGAATTCTACTGTTATGAAGAATAGAAATATGGATTATGATAGACAACCAGCAGTCTCCACCACAAATCATTCAAAGCATTTTCTGCTTCATCGTCCACTCAATAAATTAGCGATTGCTTTAGTAAAACCTTGAAGTTACAGGGCATAAAACAGCAATACATATTTTTTTAATGAGGAGAGCGTGAATGGCACTTTGGAGGCTAGTTGGGCCTGACTGTGAGTTGGGTAGAGACTCTAGTCGTCTAAGATAAGCTTGGAGGAGAAGATGGCAGTCAAAGCTCAACATGGAGCACTCTGAGGGATCACCTGGGGCACAGTGAAGGGTTACATTGAGGAGATCGTTGGATTAGATCAAGATCTTTCCAGAGCTGTCTGCAAGCACATCAGTAATTATAATGTCATATATTTAGGTTTCGCACACCAGATTACACCTAGATTTGCCTCTCTGATGGTAAAAGTCATATAGGTATAAATAGTACACATTGATATCAGAAAAAATCATTTAAAATTAATGTATTTATGAAAGGTTTCATATTTTTTTCTTTCTGCTATCTGTGTTTGGATTATTTTAGAGAACTTTAAAATATATACGAAAGGTCTTAAGCCTCTACTTACGTTTATTTATGTAAGATTTTTTAAAATGCTTGATGCTTCTGGGATTCTGTAGTTATGTGATGATTTGGCGCCACCCAGCAGAGCAAGCAAACATTGACTTTGTGGCCACTTGTAAAACCCAGGGCTGAGAGTGGAGCCAGCTGGCTGCTGGCGGGAAGGACTGAGTGGAGCTTCCAATACCAGAACAGCCTGTCCTTATTGTTGGGGCAGTAGGCAGGCAGGCTGGCCATTGGGAACTCTGACTAAGGACAGAAAGCTGATCTTTTGAGTTAGATTATTACTTTGTAAGCGCTGACTCCCACACACAAAATTTAAAGTTTTCTATCTTACACAATTCCCATTCCTCACCTACTTCTTAGAAATAAACTAAGGTTTGGCTTTTTATTGCTACTATTCACACAGTCTTTCCACTCTCTTCAACTTATTCCCAGAATCCTTGTAGAGAACTGAGAGAGTTTGTTAACTTGAAGTGAAATTTGAATTGTAAGACATTTTCCTAGATGTATACGTGGCACTTGAATCACAGAGTATCCTAAGGAGAAATATCTTACGTATGGGACTGTAACTTAGGTTTTCTAACTTATACATTTTTTTAAGCCTTCCAATATCATGAGATTCCCTAAAGATTATCTCCATTGTATAAATAACTATGAAAGGTATGTTAAACCTTTTCACTATGTGTTGTGAAAAATATAAATGTGCTTTTATCCGAATTGCCTTGAAGTGTTTTTCACATTCTTTTTTATAATGCATACCTTTCCTAGAAACTTCACACCGACAGAGCTGCTCATAAAAAGATGTTATTAAGGGCTAATTATCTCTGAAGGTGTCACTTAGGTTGAAAATCTACATAACATTAAAGAAAGGATGATAATCTCACCAGTGGGGAAGAATTTATTGGTCACTTAAGTGGAAGAAAATGCCTCCTGCATCTTCCTTATGACTTTAGGTAGACTTTTTAATTATTGGTGACACCAAATCACTTGGAATTTCTTCTGGGATCACTAACTTCAGGTCAGTAGTTCCTATTCAGTTTGAAAATCAAACTCCTTTTAATTCTTGTATCTGAATCATTAAGTGGTGTAATTATTTTCTGTGTTTATGAGTTCTATTTTTGCTTCTTCACAAGTTTTGCAATTTATGTCTACATCCTAGAAATTATATGTAGGAAAAAAGTTAGAATTGAAGAATAATATTTATTTTTCCTCTTGGAATTTTAAGTTCTCTGCTCAAGTATTTAGAGTGGGGACACCATTATTCATATTTCAGCAAAGGTTCATTTGACAGATTCCTAAGGGAGGGCATTTTTTTTGTTGTTGTTCTCATCAAGATTTGATTTGGAATCTCATATTACCCTTTAGATTTTACAATTTAAGGTATACAGAGAATGTGGGAGAGGAGACAGATGGAGTGATTTCTTCCTGCATATCAGTCCTGCTTTTACTTCAATTTTTCTCAACAGACTTAGAGTAGGGTGGAAAGGATTGCTGTGCTGAGCAAATTACCATGATACTTGATAGTCTTTTGGACTCCAACACATTTCAGAATCTTCACCCTAGTTCAGCTAGCTTTGTCCCCATCAGCTGGAAAGTTCTGGGTCCTGAGCAGTTTACTTGCATGCAAACTGTCTAGGACACACTGGTCCCTTATGCAGGGCTCTTCAAACTGGAAATCAGTTCATCGGGCATTTTTCCTAAGCATTATTTTTTGATCATCCCATATATAATATTATTTTTATATTATTCAGATGTTTGTGGTGTTCCCACACAGACAGAGTTGAGGTCTCTGTCTTCTGAATGGAAGCAGAAAGTGCCTAGAGAACTTTTAAACGTTTTTTGAGGCTCTGTTCAAATGTAATGTAGAAGTTTTTATTACATTTCTTATTTGAAAGTAATTATGTTGTGGCCCCTGTGTGCAATTCTCCAATATCAGTCACGTTTTATTCATCCGATGCATAGTGTAGATCCTGCCTCACAATAGATACCTAATAAATGTTTGTTGAAATGTGTCATATGTTCTCTTGCCTCCCTGTCTTTGCATATGCTCCCTCCCCCACCGCCATGGCAAGAAATTCCCTTTCTTTTATTTTCCTGGGAAACTCCAGCTTATACTTAAAGTAAACCTTTTCTCTTTTTTAGTGAGACTTTCAAAGCATTTACCAGATTGTTTAGTCATCATAATTATACCCAGAGTACAAGCTCTGGAAAATAGGAGAAGATAAGGATCTTGGTATGGTTGAAGGAACACTGGCTTCAGTTCCAGAGGGAATGGGTTTAAATGAATTGGCTTTGTACTTAATGGTTTTGAAATTTTTATTGAATTTAGTAACTTTTTTGAAATTGCGTATGTACAATGCCTGACACATATTTGGCCTTCATAAATGGCAGTTATTATTGTTGTGTGGTATTAATGAAGTATTTATTGTGAAGTATTTATTGAACGAGTGAGCTTCTGAGTGAGTGAGTGAGTGAATGAATGACCAATAGCTAGAGTTTTTATTTGCATTATCTTTTTCAACTACTTTTTCTCATATCTGAGATTTGATCATTCTCATCAGTTTAGCAATGGCTCTTAATTAACTGCTTCTAGTGCAAGATTTTTAATGAAGCCAAGTTGACCTGTGATAATACCCTGTCAATAAAGACAATTTGTTTCTGCTATCTCACGTCTTCAGATTTTGCTAAAAGGTTGAAAATATATATCTAATGCTAAACTTTCCTTTATGTGTTATCATAATTCTTTAAACAAAAGGGAAGAAGGATTAGTAGTAAATACCAACCAGTAGTGATAAATAGCTGCTCATTAATTTTTTTTTCTTTATTAAGGAATCACATATACGTCTTTATCCCCTCATTGCCCTCCTTCCCCTCATTCCCAGAACCA